>JAQQZY010000005.1:34892122-34903883 GCA_030068375.1 Ostorhinchus rueppellii
CCCGTACGCTTAAGCTCAGTCTATGGATCGTGTCCAGACTATGTATTCATATCATAGTCGGGCTTGCCAGGCTAGATGAAAAGTAGTTATTTTTACTAATTCTGACATATTTACACGGGTGTATTTTTTTTATACAACAGTGTTCATGAATATGCATGGTCCCTATCAAATAAACTACAAAATAAATAAATAAATAAATAAATAAATAAATAAGTAAACAAACAAACTAGTAAAGCAGGTAAACAAACTACCCAGGTCTGATAAATGAGTGACCTATAATAACTGTAAGTGGAAGACAGTATGAAACTATACCAGTCAACGTAACCCCTGCCCACATCCACCCTTTGAACATCATTCCTTACATTAGTACCATTACTTCATTACATTAGTCCCATTATTTCCTGATACCTCACAAAGCAGGTCCAGTCACTGTTCATCCACAGGTGGACCTTACAGACCCTGGAGACCACATTGGACCTGATTGTTGCCTTACTGTTGCTGTTACTGTCACTGTATTGTAAGGTATGCAGAAATTACCATAAATAGTCACTTGCCCAATAAAGAGTTTAACAGTAAAAAAAGTCCTCCAGTCATGTTTTAACTGTTGTGTACCGGCCCATTTCCTGAACCCTTCAGTCCACAGAGTTTCAACAGCAGCCTGCCAGTGCGTACACAGTCAGCGTCGGTGTTTGGCTGCAGGCCGAGCGGAGATTGACTTTGACTTAATGATCACTCAGTCATCTGGGATGGCTTCATCCATCCACTTCATGTACGCCAGACTGCCGTCCTCCACCGGGAAGCTGAGGACTTCTGGGTTTGCATATGGGTGGACAGACCTTGAAGGGAGCCACACAAAAACATTACTCTAGACTCTGACAGGGCATAGCCTTTGTTTATATACTACAGATGTGACTCACACTCTACATACACCCTTCAGTTCACAAAATAAGAGAGGCAGGCTCCGGCGGTAACACTCAGGGAAAGTGCTTTGAAACATTTCTATTCAACAGAGGCCACAGAGCACGAAGCACTCATCCTCACCCCAAATTATAATAAGACATTCTCAAATGCTCACATCTATTGTAGAGTGTAAAATATGCAGTTTTCACTGGAGCAAATCCACAAGACTAATACAGATACAGCCTCACAAAAGATCAAATATAAAGTGTTGATGGCTTAATGCTCAACTGCAGTTCAATATTATATCATCTCAAATTATATCGTATATCATATCAAATCATATCATATCACAGACATGAACCCATAAAAACCCAAACAGCCACTGCCAACCAAAATCATTCACTGATATAGAATGTTTAATACCTGTTGATCTATTAATCCTATCAATACATGTAAATAACTGGTGTAAAATACAGTTTGTCATGTACACTTTTTGTCTTCAGTTATAAACAAAAATGGCAGTTTTTCATTCTTTGCCTCAGGGCAACATTGTATAGTTCGACCACTTTTGTGTGAACTATAACATGCTCATGGATGGAGATGTGTAGGGATGGATAGTTATCAACATGATGTACTATCTACTATTACTCACAGGAAATGGACGCACGAACATTTTATGGGTGTAAGAAATATGATCAAGGGCTTAGGCTCATTCCTTCCAACAGTGTGGACAGTGAGCCTGAGTAGAGTGACAGTGAGGAAGAGTGGACTGTAGAATCAGGTTTGAGGGAGAGTTAGGAGATCAGGGTTCAGTCAGTAGAGAAACACACGGTATGGAGTGAACATGTGTGTTTGCATCAGTGGGTGAAGAGAGGTACAGTTGTGCTCATAAGTTTACATACCCTGACTGAATGTGCATGGGATGGCCTTGGATGTTCCAATATGAAAATGACCCAAAACACAAGGTCAAGTCCACCTGTCATTGGCTACAGCAGAAAAAAGGGAAGGTGGGGGCGTGTCCATCTCAGCCTCCAGACTGTAATGTCACTGAGCCACTTTGGGGAGGTGTCAAACATGCAGCTCATGCAAGAAAACCTACAATCTGAAAGGAACTGAGGGTGTTTTGACCAAAAGAATGTGCAGCTTTAGCATCTGAGAAAATGAAGAGCCTCATCCACAACGAGCACAGAAGACTAGAAGCTGTCATAGATGTTAAAGGAGCCGATACAGAGGATGAAGTATGAGTGGATGGAAAATTTAGATCAGGGTTATTTGGATATTTTCTGTTGTCAGTATGATTTAAAAACAGCAAACACATTTGTTTAATAATAAATGGCTTCACCCAATGTTTTCCCTGTGTCTGCGTGGGTTTTCTTCGGGTACTCCAGTTTCCTCCCACCATCCAAACACATGCACTGATAGATTAATGGGCTAATCTAATTGCCCATGGGTGTGAATGTGAGAGTGAATTGTTTGTCTCTATATGCCAGCCCTGCGATGAACTTGCGACTTGTCCAGGGTGTACCCCGCCTTTGCCCTTAAGTAGCTGGGATAGGCTCCATGCGACCCAGTGACCCTAGTGAGGATAAAATGGATACAGAAGATGGATGGGTGGCTTCACCAACCACTAGCCATAAGTGAAAGAAACATTTTTGTATTATCATTCATATTCTCTGAAAAATGGCCAAAGAGTCACAAATTCTGCGAAGGTATGTAAACTTATGAGCACAACTGTATTTTTATTTTAAAACTTGTCTTGTCCAGTATCCTGACAGCAGAATGGTAGTCTGGCTCCTTTTGGTGCTAAACAAATTTGCTTTGCCAAAGGAAGCTTCATAAAGTGTACGAGGCTTCCCTTGATATTCTACTGTCTTTATTCTGAGTTTTGTTGAATCACATTTCAATTCTGGACCTGACATGAGGAGACAGGGGGGAGGAGAAGAGAGGGGTAAGAGAGAAGGAAGGAGTGAAGGGGAAAGGAAGGAGGAGGTGGTGTAGACCCTCACACACAAGACAATATGACTAATACTAACAATAACAACCATGGAGAGAATTATAGTGGGAACAATAACTAGAACCAGAACTGAGTAAAACTGGACAAAGAAAGAAATTATAATGAAACTAAATAAATAGTATATATATATATATATATATAAATTTTATGCAAACTGGTTCCTTTTGAAATATGATGGTTTGCCTGATAACAATGAGTGTGTGGATGAAGAGGAAAATGAAGATGATGATGAAGTATCACCAGGAGATGTTCCACGCTTACCCCGTTGGAGAACACCCCACAGTGCCAACATCACTGATTACCCAGAATGCCAAGCCAGCCTTCCAAAATCAGACAATATCAAGTCCCCCTACAAATACTTTGAGATGGGGTTTTTTTCTGAAAACATTCTGGAGGTAGTTATACAGTACTCAGATTTCACACACTGCAGCGAATCTCGAATGCACGAATTGATAAATGATTTGTGGCTGTTTGTTGAAATAAAACTTGCTGAAATTATTGTTGAAATAAAACTTCTTCTAATGTATTTATTGCTTGTTTGTTCCTCATTCCACTTATTAAATAATATTGAAAACCTTGGCGTTTTAGAACCCTGAAAGCATGTTGTTGCCCTGAGGTAACAAACCAAAATCTAGGGGGAGGGGGGGCTGAAGGGGACCCCCCCCCCCAAGCTCCCAAAATTAGGGTGAAATATTTTTTTTCCTCATACAATAAAAATTCCTGCCATAGAGGGTTAATTTGCTGTTGTATGAGGACGTTTTTGTTGAAAATCATTTTTAAGCCAAAGCGTTTCAACTCTGTTCTGCTACATCTTCAGGTAATATTTACAGTTTCACATTAAGCAGCACCAAAATAAAACAAATAGTTTAATGTGGTGCTTTTGCAGAACGACGCTGCTGGCAACTAGAAGGTACTTGTAAGCTCTGAAGTAATTAAATTTTGAGCGAAGAATGGGTTGATCCTAATTACACGGAAGCTTTAATTTTGGCACAGCTAAAGCTCATTTTCATAATAAAAAAAAAAAAAAAGGATTTACAATGATTTCCAATGACCATTACACTCAGAAAAGTCTTACCTCACATAATCTATGACGTGCCGAGTCCTGGAGGTTTTTGTTTTTACAACCTGGAATGACAACAGCGTCTTACACTTCTGCTTCTGGTTTCAACACGGAATTATCTGCAGCTGTGTTTGGATTTTCACAAAGCTTACCATCAGAAATTCACTTGCATCTTGTATTTCGCCTTTCCAAAAGTACCTAAAAGACCAAAAAAAACACAAAACAAGTAACATTTTAATCAAATGCGCCATATCTTGTTCTATCCTATATATTTTGATAAAGCACTTTATTTTACAGTGTGTATTTATGTGCAATAACTGTTTTTATATGTTTTAGCTGTGTTTGTGTTGTTTTTGTTTATGTCTTTTTTAACTCGTGACTTAAGGAAACGCACAGAATTCCAATGTACCTGTACTGCGACGTATCTGTGCACATGCAAAATAAAGTCAATTCTACACATAATGTGAAGTGCACCTTATGCCACGTGTGTCAAACATAACCCGCTAAAAGATCCAACGCAGCCCCTGGGATAAATTTGTAAAATGCAAAAATTACACTGAAGATATTAATCACTTTATAATACGTTCAGTCCAAGTCAATCTAAAGTGGGTCGGACCAAAAACATACTATTCTTATAATCTATAAATAATGACAAATCCAAATTTTTCTCTTTGTTTTACTGTAAAAAAAAAAAAAGGTCAAATTGTGTGAAAATGTTTACATTTATAAACTATCTTTCCACAAAAAGTGTGAAGAGCCTGAACATATATGAACAACCAGAAACATCTTAAGACAAATAAGTAGAATTTGAATAATCTTCTGCCTGTTAGTGAAAGTTTTATGTATTTGTAGATTAAATGTGATCTGTAAATTGTAATGCACATGAATAAATGAAAAGATGATGATTCAGAAATGATAATTCAGAAATTTCACTTTGTTCGTAGTTGTTCAAGAAATCTGCATTTTTTTAACGGGATTATTTCTAAATGTAAATATTTTCATTTTTGATTTATTTGAGCAGAAGAAAAAAAACTGAACAATCTTTTGTGTACAAGGAACTAATACCAGAGCAAATAAATTAATAAATAAAAGGTGATCAAGACAAAATGGTAATCTACATGTACACTAGTAACAACAAAATAAATTCAATATGCAGTAGGAAGAAAGCATATTAAATCCTACCCCTATCTCACATTTACACAACAGAACACATGACTTTTGTTTCCTTAATGATACAGTAACATCTGTTTAGAGTCCTAATAATGTCAATAAAAACAAATTAGGAAAACTGACATATATTACACATAGCTATTTAATTGATGCATAAAGTATAATATATTTCAACATAAATTCCATATTTTGATAACGATGATGAAATTCTTTACTCAGTTATCACATAATACAACCACTGTCAACACTATAAATATCACCAACAGGTTAAGGACTGAAAAAGCACAGGCACAAGCATAATGCTAATATTAATGTCTATCCTGCATAACAAATTAAGCTACCTAGCGCTCAATATAGGAAGAATAAAAAACAAAAATGCAAACAAACAGGCAAAAACATAAAGAAGTGAAACTAAACCAAAAAACAGAACACATAACCAACCACATTAATGGTAATTTAATGTAGAGTAGAAAATAAAATAAAAAAATAGAATAATAATAAATAAATAATAATAAAAAACTAAAAAGTAACCTGGCTCATGTTCCCTATCAATGTGTGAACAATCCAACACTTGGTGAATTCTGCTTCACAATGATAATAATACATAAAGAATAAATGATTTACTTATTAATTATTAGATTTTAACAGTTGTAACCTTCAAAAATTGCCCTACATACAAACCAAAAATCAGCTACATATTCATAAATCCATGCTAACATCATTCCATAGTTTAACTCCAACAAGAGATGTACATCTTTTAGTTTCTTTTCTAGCTTTTCATACAACAAATTTACAAACATCTCAGAAATCATATTTAGACTCGTGTTGAGAAGAACCTTCGTCAGACTTTAACTTTAATTTAGCTTTAAACATTATTTGCACTATTTTATCTGTAGTTTTTATGTAGTTTACCACCACCAGAGGGAGAATGTGAGAGCAAATGAATAATGGATTAATAATGTAAAGTGCTCTGGGTGTCTAGAAAAGCACGAAAAAAATCTAATTTATTATTATAATTATTGCTGTTGTTATAGTAAATTCATTATCATTCATTCATTATTATTATGTATTTTGACCCCTTTTATCTCAAACATAGAAAAAAGTTTGGAGTTGACATTATTTATATATTATTATGATATTATTTAACTATTTTACGATTCATTTTATATTGCTTCACATCATGTTAGGCTGAACATGGCCCCTGAAGTAAAATGAGTTTGACACCCCTGCCTTCCGCCCTCAAATACCAGCATGTGCAGAGTGTTTTCTCACAAAGAGGCTCTTCCTAAAAAAAAAATAAACAATATTTTCTAAAAGGAACACAGCTATATAACCTTCTACAACAGTTTGTTATTACCAGTCATTGTGGCCCTAGTGATTTAAAGCAATATTGTCAAACTGGTCCCGACAGGCTTTTATGGTGTGAAGTGTAAAACTGCCTCTGTGCTTTGAACCTTTTTCTCGTGGGTTGTGAAATATGCCAGAAAAACAAACTAATAACCCAAATTTAAGCATGAATGTCTATGTTTAATGTCTGCCTCTGACTGAATCGGATCCATTCCACACCTGCGATCCCATACATAAAACCCTCGACTGCCTCCGACGCCACCCTCGTTCCAAAACTAATCCAAGCGCTTCCTCTATTTTTAGGCTAAACCTTTGTTTGGATAACAGGTTTAACACTGCATTTTCTATTCGGCTCCTCTCTCTATCCTCCATGGCCTGTTAGTTTTGTTCCCTTTGTGATTATGCATTAGCAGGGGAGGTTAATCGGTGCATACAAACATATGACTGCTCTAAATGCTATCCGCCGTTCATGCTGCAGTGATGGGGGAAACTGATAAGGTGCTCAGATGCAGCCCATTTCCTTCAGTTGTTGTTGTTTCCTAGGAAACCAGAACACTAAAAAAAAAATAAAAATGTACATGTATGTGTGTGTCTGCACATGTGAGGAATATTTTAACTCCTGTGAGTAGATGTGGCAAGATGAGCGCTAAGTTATGTCTAGTTGAGGGTCAAAGATGATTTACATTGTGGAGGTCCTGGAGAGAATGTTAATACTGGCTGCCAGTCTCCTCTCCATGATCGCCCTGCAAAAAAAAAAAAAAAAAGTGGTTGGGAGTGTGGACAGAAAAGAAAGGGAGATTAAAAAAGAGGAAAATTATAATGAAATGCCTACAAGCTACCAGCTGTTATCAACTGCAGCATGAAACTGAAGCCTTCATTATCAATATTATCCTCTGTATTTTGCATTTTTTCCACTGATTATCAGGTATTTTCCTCATATTGAATTTAATGATCATGTAGATTATCATAAAAAGTTTTAATTAAAGTTGAAGGTTATTATATCAAAAACAGAACAAACTGAGCAAAAAGTGACTTTTCCAGCAAATATATCAATAACTGAAAGTAAAAACAAGTGTGTCCATCCACTGGGATTGATCCAACTCCATGGGTTGGATCCATGAGCCTCTCCATGAGCCTCTGAACGTCCAAATGGGTCATATCTGATGACTATGAAAAGGCGACAAACATGTATTGCATTTACATTCATGAAAGGATTAGTGGATCAGCAGGTATCAAACAGTTTAGATCAGTAGATGGTTTTGGTCACCAGTGGATGTTTGGCTCTTTACGGGTTAATGGAATTTATTTGATTTGATATTAAGCTGCAGTTGAGCATTAATCATGTCCATGTTCATAGAAGCTCAGATTAAAATTGCGGGTTATCACATTGAAAACTGAAAAAATGACTTTATTAACAAATATATCCATAACTATACTTTAGCTTAAGTGTGTCCATCCACTGTCACTGATCCAACTCCATGGGTTTTACTAGTGAATCAATGTTATAGAAGATGACGGTGTTTCCATAGTAACTACTGAGCCTCTGAATGTCCAAATGGGTGATATGTGATGACCGTGAAAAGACGACAAACATGTATTGTATTTACATTCATGAAAGGATTAGTGGGTCAGCAGGCATTAAACAGTTTAGATCAGCAGATGGTTTTGGTCACCAGTGGATGTTTGGCTCTTTATGGCTAATGGAATTTATTTGATTTGATTTGACATTAAGCTGCAGTTGAGCATTAACCCATAAAAACCTCAAACATCCACCATCAACCAAAACTATCGACTAATCTAAACTGTTTAATACCTGCTGATCCACTAATCCTTTCATGAATGTAAATACAATACATGTTTGTCGTCTTTTCATGGTCATCAGATATGACCCATTTGGATGTTCAGAGGCTCCGTAGTTACCATGGAAACACCGTCATCTTCTACAACATTGATTCACCGGTAAAACCCATGGAGTTGGATCAATGACAGCAAATGGACACAATGGGTTTTATGTTCAATTAATGATAGATTTTACTGAAAAAGTCACTTTTTCTTCAGTTTTCTCTAGCTTTTATGAACATCTACATTGTCACTGAATTAAATATGGGAAAATACATGATTTAAACTGAAAAAACACAAAATACAGCAAACAACATTATAATAAATGGTGATGAATCACTTCAGAAAAGTCAAATATAGCGAAAATAACAATTTCAGAAGTGTCACAAAAGTAACACTGGGTGTTTATGAGTCAAGCCAGTGAAAATTGTGCATTTTTCTATATTTAATTCACTGATCATATTGATGTTCATAGAAGCTTCGACTAAACTTGAGGGTTATTATATCAAAAATCGAAAAAAAATGTAAGAAAAAGTGAATTAATTAACAAGTATATCCATAACTATACTTTAGCTTAAGTGTGTCCATCCACTGTCACTGATCCAACTCCACGGGTTTTACTGGTGAATCAATGTTATAGAGGATGACAGTGTTTCCATGGTAACTACGGAGCCTGTGAACGTCCAAATGGGTCATATCTGATGACCATGAAAAGATGACAAACTGCATTTTACACCAATTATGTACATGTATTGTTATAATTAGTGGATCCACAGGTGTTAAACAGTTTAGGTCAGTAGATGGTGTTGGTTGCCGG
The DNA here is from genome assembly GCA_030068375.1 of Ostorhinchus rueppellii. Taxonomy (NCBI): domain Eukaryota; kingdom Metazoa; phylum Chordata; class Actinopteri; order Kurtiformes; family Apogonidae; genus Ostorhinchus; species Ostorhinchus rueppellii. The sequence continues at coordinate 34,901,270 of JAQQZY010000005.1, forward strand.
TGGATATTTGGGTCTTTATGGGTTAAACTGAAGAAATTCTGATAATAAACTTTACCTTCACCTGCAGCTATGCTAATATTATAGTTTATTACCAGCCCAGATATGCCCCCTCTCCAACCAGTGGCTTTGAGGGAGGTGATTTACATATCTGGCACCCGCACTGTGGTTACTCTCTGTCTTGACACGTGGTAAATAGATGGAGCTCATTTACATGCAGCTAAAATGCCAACAAAGGAGATGAGAGTGCAGACACAGCGCTCCGCTAGTCTGCTGCTTGACAAGATTGTATCTCTGCTCCGGACAGAAGCGTCAAACTTATCCTAAACTGACTGACATAATGCGTTTATACATCATGTTTACTCATATCGCAGGCCGTGCACACAAAGCCTGGACAGATTAATGGCATTTGGGTTAAAAAGGGGCTACAATACATTTGCAATGATAGTCTCTGGTTTACAATTTGGAGCGCTGTGCAGCCAGTCGTTCATACTTTACCTGCCAATGTCCTTGGCCGCCTGCTCGTTGGGACTGTTAATGAGAAGGACAGAGTGGTGGCCTGGTACATAGCTCCCTGTGAAGGCTGAATAAAGCTGGACCCCGATGGACCACAGTCCGGGATATATGGACACGGTCAGGACCAGGAGCTTAACAGACCGGGGTGGGGTGAGGATGTGCGGGTGCAAAAACAAGGACAAACACACAGAGCAAGTCAGTTACAACACAGATTTCTACAGTGGCGTAAAAGATTATTAGACCATCAAATGTCAATAAAAACAATGGTTATGTAATCAAGTACTCACTCATGTGTGTATCATGTGACTACAACAGATGGAAAGGAAAACATGCACTGCTTTTGGATGTACAAGGCCATAGATATTGATGAAGAACTGAAGTGATTTTGGTTTTAGAGGCAAGAGGTATTGTGTTTGGTTTGTTTGTTTGTTAACACTCTAGGAGGAAAACTATTGGTTGATTTCATACCAGATTTGGTTTATAGATTGTCAGTGACCCAGAATAGATGCCATTAGACTTTAGGAGCTATTATCTATTGTCCCCAAACAATAAAACTGAAGTGGCTCAATGGAAACCCCAACATAAGTGAAGGACACCACTGAAGTTCAATGATTTAAAGCAGCGTGTCAAGCTCATTTAACTTCAGGGACCACATTCAGCCTAATTTGATCTGAAGTGGACCAGTAAAGTAATAACACAATAACCTAGAAATAATGACAACTATTTGTCTTCGTTTTAGTGCAAAAAATAAAACCCTAACAACATTAAATTATGAACATATTTACATTTACAAACTATCCTATCATGAAAAAACATGAAAAAATCTTTAAAAAATGAAATTTTATGAGAAAAAAATTTAATTTTAGCAATATTATGCCTCAACTTAACATTTAAACATGTATTACATAGTTAAAAATTTGGAGTTTTATCACTAAGATGAGAACAATTCCTCATTCAGTTTCTCATTTGCCCAGCTCACTGTTCTTCTCAGTAGTAGGTAGTGGACGAGTTTGGCTCTTTTGAAGCTAAACTAATCCAGGTGAACCTCAAAGAACTTCCAAGAAAAGCGTAGGCTTTTTTCATCATCTGTAGGTTATTATGCTATTATTTTACTTTAGATCATATTGGTCTGAATGTGGAACCTGCACTAAAATGAATGTGAAAGTCTTGATAGTTAATATCTTCAGTGTAATTTTTTAATTTCCCAAATTCATCCCACGGGCCAGATTTGACCCTTTTGGCCCCTGGGCCACAGGTTTGACACGTGTGGTTTAAAGGGATTTTATTAACCAAACAACTACAACCAATATTATAAAGAATTAAGTCCTTTGTAAAATAATTCAAAATGCAAATACATAGTAAAAGGGAACTCAAAGAACCAAAAGGACATGGAGATGCTGGTGAAAATCAACAAAATGGAGGGGGACAGGAGCCCATCCCCTATGGTGATGTAGAAACTGGTCCCCCTCCCCAACTGAAAACTTCTAACTAAAACTACAGATAAGAAGAGTGACCACCAGCCACTCCCAGGCCAAACTAAACAAAATTAACTTAAATGTTGACTGAAAGAAGGGTCAAAGTTGAATTTTTTTTAATACATTTTAAACCCCCCCCCCCCCGTTTACTTATAATGAGCGAACACCACATCACCCCTATCCTGGCTTCACTCCATTGGCTTCCTGTGTGTTTTAGAATTGATTTTAAGATTTTACTGATCCCTTTTAAAGCTTGAATGGGCCTGGCCCCAAGTTATAACAGATATGATGGTCATCTATGAGCTGGTGTTGTGCCAAGGTACATATCCCCGCTCAGAATTGTTTCCCCCCTGGTGTCTGAAGCATAATTTTGACTTTTTATCTCACAATTTTAACTATTTATCTCATAATTATGGCTTTCTTATCTCATAATTACTTCTTTTTACCTCATTTAGAATTTTAGCTCATAATTATGGTTATATCGTTATTATGTCTTTTCACCACATAATTTTATCTTTTACCTCATAATAACGGCTTTCTTATCTCATAATTATGATTTTTACCTCATAACTTCAAGTATTTTTCTCCTACTTTCGGGGGGGGGGGGGGGGGGGGGGGGGGGGGGG
>JAQQZY010000005.1:34972069-34984081 GCA_030068375.1 Ostorhinchus rueppellii
AACACAACCGCAAAAGAGAAAACACAACCGCAAAAGAGAAAACACAACCGCAAAAGAGAAAACACAACCGCAAAAGACAAAACACAACCGCAAAAGAGAAAATATAACCGTAAAAGAGAAAACACAAGCGCAAAAGACAAAACACTACCACAAAAGAGAAAACACAACCACAAAAGACAAAACACAACAACATTAACCAAAACGGGAAGGGTAGGTACCCTCAGGTATCGTAAGGGTGACGCAATGATCGCTGATTGGACAAAAGAAGTTGTCTGTCTTTTGACCCAGAGAGACATTTTACATATTTTTTCTTTTGAAAATGAGCACCAGCGGTGATAATGTACTCACTGCTATTAAAAGATATTTTGATGCAGGACATGGCTATGCTGTGATACTGGATATGACAAAAGACAGACAACTCCTTTTGTCGACTCAGTAATCACTGCATCACCCTTATGTCACTCGAGGGTATCTACCCTTTCCGTTTTGGTTAATGTTGTTGTGTTTTCTCTTTTGCGGTTGCGTTTTCTCTTTTGCGGTTGCGTTTTCTCTTTTGCGGTTGTGTTTTCTCTTTCGCGGTTGTTTTGCACCTCAGGGCCACCGTAATTTCTGGCTGCTGTTTCTATATTTCTTGTGTTCATGAAATAAGCCAATGAAATGCAATTTTGTTCCACACTGTAACGTGTTGGTATTGTGCTTGAATGACAATAAAGTGAATCTTGAATCTTAATTAATGTATTTATTTTTCCTTTATTTCTACATATTCTGTCCTCTAATTACAGGAGACAGGCTTCTTACGCCCACTTTATGCCTGAAAATCTTTTTGCTGTAGTCTCACTGGCTGCCACTCCTCCAGTCTGAGTGTAAATTACTGATTTCCTCTTTCTTTTTAACACCCTGAAGAAAGTGTATGCTAAAAGGCAGGTCTTCACTTGGTTGGAAAAATTAGAAAGTGTAAAAACCCTTTATTTCATGAGGATTTGTAAATTAATTAATTGGTGCTGGAGTTAAAAATACACCAACGTGGATCAGTAGCTTCCTGTGAAATAGTTTTTTTGTGTTTATACTAGGGATGGGATGATTATCTGATACATCGATGCAAGATCTGAGTGCACTGGTGGAGAAGCTGCAACTGAATGAAAAGTTTGGCATGATATCATGATGCGTCAGTTTATGAATGTTTGTATTGATATAATTCAATTCGTTCAACTGAATATATTTGTACTTGTATTTAAAAATGTTATTTATGTGGGTAAAGTTTTTTTTTTTACTGCACACTAACAGTATGATGAGAAATACTGAACCGGCTGTATGCAAATGTGATAGACATAGAAGGAGGAGACCACATGGTTTATGAAAATGTAGTTTTTACTAAATCAACTGTATTGAATACTGACATACATACCGGAGATACTTCCTTAAACAGTCACAGAAAGATCTAACAGCACATCCCAGAATATCCTGCACAGGTGTCTCTTAAAGTGACAGAACCGTTTTCTGTATTACCTACATTACAAATACATTACATTATAAAGTGATTCAGTGAAGGAGGAAGAAGTTTAGTGTTAGAAACAAACAGAAAAATGACTTTAGAAACAAAATCCTAACTTTTTCACTGACTGTATGTGAGCATCCATCCATCCATCCATCCATCTTCTAAACCCACTTTATCCTCACTTGGGTCATTGGGGTCGCATGGAGCCTATCTCAGGTACTTAAGGGTGAAGGTAGGATACACCCTGGACAAGTCACCAGTTCATCGCAGGGCTGACATATAGACAAACAATTAATGTCACGTTCACACCTATGGGCAATTTAGATGAATCCATTAACCTCTCAATGTATGTGTTTGGATGGTGGGAGGAAGCATGGAGTACCCGGAGAGAACCCACGCAGACATGGGGAGAACATGCAAACTCCACACAGAAAGGTCCCGCCATCAACTGGTGTTAGAATCAAACCCAGGACCTTCTTGCTCTGAGGCATGAGTGAGTATGTGAGGCACATGTTCTGAAATTGCACGAAAATGAATTTGTAAAAAGCCATGGTGTTAATTGAGAAATAAATAATCAAGCTCATTGAATTGCACTGCATGTTTTTTTCCCCCACCAGAAAGAATGTGTTGAATCAGAATGAGCTTAATGGTTTTGAATGATTTGGGTGTGAATCTTAAGCCACAAACATATCTTTAATATATCAGATCACAAATGCTGTACTGTATTGGCCTTCCAACTAAGATTCCCAACCCTACTTTATACATTAGTTGAGGTAATAGTTAAAGCAGCAGTCACTGAAATTCAGAATGTTCGCTTGAATGCTGGAACGAGGAGGTTGGCTGACCTCTTTTTTTAAGCTAGAACAAAGGTTTTTTTTTTTTTTCTGCTGTGTGAGTTGAAAAAGAATCTGTACATTTAGATCATAAAGAGCCTACTCCAAATGCATTAATTCAGGCTGAGGGAAACTCTTGGAGTGAATACCATCTGTGGTACGATGACACTGGCTGACTAAGTATGTGCACTTTCACAACATCACTGAAGTATTCTCATTAGCGCCTTTCAGTAGTAGCAGAAAACACGAGACACGCAGGTTCCCTTTTTTGCATCGACTTGTTATGCACGCCACTATTAGATATAATTTACGTCTTCAGGCACTAGGTCAGCATTTGCATTTGTGAATTCACGGTGAGAATACCTAAGAGTTACTCTAATACCCTCGCGGACAACCTGTAATGTGCTGAGTAAGGTAAAGAGCACCAATGGAAATTCTCATAACTGGGAGCCCAGAGATCTATAATGACCCATGGTTACCATACATCTGAGGGGAAAACGGCTGCAGGGTCGTGCGATGTAAAAGGGTCCACTCCATTAATATCGCAGGAGCTGTAAAGCTGTCACTGCCACTCCATGCTCTTCCCACATAAAGCTGATTTGTGATGGCTCCAATCCGCCAGCCTTCAGTCTGCCTAATGATGGCGAGATCCATCACACTCATTTAATCAGAGCTGAAAGGAAAGCAAAGAAGATGGATGAGGCCATTGTGCGCCTCAATAGGTACTTTAAAAAAATCACTCATACCCAATCCCGCACCAATCCAAAACCTAGATGATAATATAATCAGTAATTTAGTGCTGTTAAAGTTTTTTTTTGTTTTTTTTTAATCAACCACTTGAGCTGTTGAAGCTAATGAGTGTGTAGCACAAACAATGTACACTCCTGAATTTACTGCTCCATCTCATACAACATCCACTCTTCCAAAAGGAGTAACAATCACGAAAAAACGAGTGACTGATGAACCGGCGAGTCCTTCAATCTCCACGCTAAAACACAGCAAGTTGTCAGTGCCTTTCAAAATGACCTACATGAATGTTGCCAAAAAGATTTAGAAGAGCATTGTTTGATAGACTGCCTGGATTACTTCTGACATCATTGTTTGTCAGTGAAAACCCAAAATGATGCTGTCTGTTTTCTCTTTTGTTCCAACTGTATTTTGAAGATTTGGTTATTTTTTAAGAAGCAAAACCACTTGGTGACATTTGCCAAATATTAACCTTAGTGGTAGTGATCCTTTTGAAGCAGGTTCTAAATATATTTTTCTCGCTATTGAGCCTTTCTTAAGTGATTTGTCACCATTTATTGTAATATCTTCTGTATTTTGTGTTTTTTTTCTGTGAAAATCTGGTATTTTCCTGTATTTAATTTACTGCTCACGTTGATCTTCATAAAAGCTCAGATTAAAGTTAAATGAACTTTAAAATCACATTTTATCGCTGATGATTTTAATGCCTATTTTAATTTAAATTAGTTTTTTTATGTTTTAATATTTTATTTATTATTATTATTATTTTTTAGATATTCATAATTTATTGTTTTACAAAATATCACAGTGGTAACAGTCTTGGAAACAGGAATATTTTCCCATATGTTTGTTTCCATCCAGACCTGGAAATTAATAAAATCTAATTGGGTACTTCTATGAATCTCAGTTCACTTTAGTACCTTCTAGACCCAAAAATAACAGACAAGTTTAGATACATTTCCCCCAGGATGTACCTAATGATGACCTCAGATAAATGCAATAAAAAAAATTATACTCTTGTTCTGAGCTATCCTAAAATTAATTAATTTTCAATCAGATACTCAGGCCAAAATCAGGACCCAAATTGGGACATGAAAAACTTCCCAGGTGTCAGTGCATTTGATCTGAAAATGTGGCTGTAAATGGTCTTATATACCACTAGAAATTAAGACACCATGTTAAATTTGATGATCCTAGTGGTTTTTCAAATCCAGACATGTGGGTTTTTCATGAATCGCAGTCTCATTCCAGGTTTTGTGTGTAACCCATTGTGTCCACTGGCGTTACATGCAGACCTTCCCCAGTTAAACACATATTTGCAAATAGTTTTGCATTTTTGTGTAAAACTCTGCCTTTAATATTTACTTCAATATACTTTACGACTCCCAAAATATACCTTAGAGAAGAAAAAAAAAGAGATAATTAAAAGCGCAGAATTTTTGTGTCCTTTTGACGTGTACCATGTTACATATGCATTTTTGTATTAAATGTAAAATAATATTAAAATGTATTTTATCTGAAAAATAGTTTATCTTTTATCTCGGTAGTTATTTTTTATAACAGACCAAAAATGCTTCCATACTTACTTCATAACATTAGTCTTCATCTGGTTCGAATTTTTAGCCCCATGTCCTGTTTTTAGGACCCGTTCCACAGAACCACCCAATTCCATACTTCCCATACTTACTACATGTAGGAACCCTGTAAAAATTTTAGATCAGTGGATGTTTTTGGATGCCAGTGGCTGTTTGGCTCATTATGGGTTAAGAGAATTTGCAGTACAATCACATTTGTTTGCTGCTTCTTGCATCTGAGAAACAAGACAGATTCAGAAAGAAGAAAAACCAAACAAATAATCCAAACATCCCCATAACTACCTGTCAGCCAGCCTACATGTGATGCACATGCAGAGAGCGCCGGGTTCTTTCAGTGCGAACATCACTGTAATGGCTTTTGTAATCAGCATTCCTGTTCTTCGCCCATATTAAGTATGTCAACCATGGAGCCAACAGTGCAGGGTGGATGTGGATGTGAACAGGCAGTCTGAGGTGGTGGACTCGTGTCTCTGGAGGATCTGGGAGTTCACTGTGCAGTCAGCCACGCAGGATGAGTAAGTATGTGGGGAAGAGTAGGAGTGATGTACAGAAGTATGGAAATAAATGTGCAATTCTCCATCTGTAAGCTCTGTTCATGACTAGACATTGAATATTCCAGCAAGGAGGTGGCTACAGTAACAGGCACTGCTGCTAGACAGGAAGAAAGAAAGACAGGGAAAAGCAAATTACATTAAAAAAGAACCAAATTGAATGAACAGACATGAAACTAGATTATTGGTCTTGTTCGGTGCATTTGCTCTAATCATGAAGAAAAGCTGTTGCTGTCTCCTTCCCTAGTTTTTTTTTTTTTTTTTTGCTCGGTCATGGTCATTTTCAGAGCCTTTGCCTGTTCGTTCTATGGAGCAGCCACTTCCACATCATCACTGGAGATGGCTGTGCTGTGTACGGACATTATGTCTGCAATTCAGCAGAAAGTTGACAATGTTATTCTTTTGCCTAAAGCTATTGAACCATATCTGTCTGTGCACAGCATGCCACTAAACCATCTGCAGGTGCATGTGTGTGTTTGTGTTTGTGTATGTGTGTGGACCGGGTGGTGGGTTGATATATTGGGAAAACAAATGGACAGACAAGGGGAGGCAGTGGACAGTGGGAAAAATTTAAGTAGTGTAGGGGTGGTGGAAGTGTGCAAGCAGCCAAACAAATAGCTGACTCTGTATTCCTCCAGGCGAAATGAGGTTACTTCTCTGAAGCTGCCTAATAAACTCTGCAATGAGGTTAGGGTCGTAGCCAGACAGGACTCACACCTTATCACTCTATGTATGTGTAGCCACCAGTGTGTGCAGGCATGTGTTAGTTTGTCGGATGTAAAGAAAAGAAGGGGGAAGCAGAGAGTGGGAGCAAAGGAAAGAAAGAAAACACACACACACACAGAGTGAGAAGCTCAGTGTTTGAGGGAGTTTAGCCCAGTGGGACAGCCCATGCCACCATATTAGATTTTCTGCCTTATTGCCTCAGCCAAACTCTCGCCTCAGGTCACTTTCCTGTAGAAGGGGACGTGGTTACTCCAATCTCTCCCAAACTCGCAGATATTTTGGTCCGAGGCCAAAGCTTTAATATCAGCTTGCTAACCTCTTAAGCTCCACCCCGGGTTAATTCAATTCAAACAACGTTAACAGTGAACATGTCAATATTGAAAATATAATCTCCAGTAATACATGTGGGTATATCCTATTTCAACAGGCGCCGGTTCCTGGGAGACCAGGAGGGATGGCGTTTAATATGGAGCTACACACAAGGAGCCGCATCAGTGCTTATTTTGTTAATAAATGATGAGAGAAGAAACTCGCTCCAACCTTTTTTTTTTTTTTTTTCATTAGGTTGTGGGGTCGGTTGGGGTTGTGTAAACGATGAGAGAGGGGAGCTATAATTTGCAGCCGAGACTGATGAGGCGTTATTTGATATCAAAACTGAGCAAGTTCACAGCGACTACCTAAAAAGAGTGATATTCTCTTTCAAAAATCACTTTATCTTCATCCCGTCTTTGCTGCTTCTCCATGTCTGTCTAACGTTGAATGATTAATGAAACATAGTCCATGCGCACACACATCTACTGTACAAGTAAACTCATGTAACACCCAAACACTGCAACACTGATACCCTTCATGCCTTCAGCGTATATTATTTATCATAGATAAAATGACAAATTGGTTGTGTTAAACAGCGCTGCATCCTTGTCTTTCAAGAATCTTTTTCGAGAGCGCAGGAAATACGAAAGGGACAGGCCTCACACTTACCACTGTTTTATGCACGTAACCTTAACCCATACAGACCCAAACATCTACCGTTTAAAACCTGCTGATTCACTAATCAAATCAATACATGTAAATAATTAGTGTAAAATACAGTTTATGTTTTCATAAACACAATATTAACAAAACATATTTTCAAATTTTAAAGTTTCATTTGTTTATTCCATTTATACCATAAATAAATAAATACCAATAAATAAATTACTTTGCCGGGAAAAAAGATGGATAATAGAAGATAATCCCCAGTTATGAATATTTACCATTTAAGCCATAAAAACTCAAAAATCCAGTAGTGATCAACATAAAATAATTAATACCCGTTGATCCACTAATCTTATCAATGCATGGAAGTAATTGGTGTAAAATACAGTTTGTCGTCTTTTCATGGTCATCAGATATGACTCTTTTGGATGTTCAGAGGCTCCATAGTTGCCGTGGATACACCACCATCATTGTTGTCAACAGTAAAACCAATGGAGTTTGATAAATGAGAGTGGAAGGAGATACTTGGTTTATGTCCAGTTAATGATATATTTAATTGAAAAAGTCACTTTTTCGTCAGTTTTTTCTGTTTTTGAAATAATAACTGTCAAGTTTAATCTGAGCTTTTATGAACATCTACATGATCAGTCAATTAAATATAGGAAAATGCATGATTTACACTGAAAAAACACAAAATATGGAGTATAATATGATAAATGGTGATGAATCCCCTTACTCTTTATTGGCAAGTGACTATTTTTGGTCATTTCCGCATACATTACTAGACAGTAACAGCAACAGTTATAGTGACTCAACACTCTCAGGTCCATTGTGGTCTCCAGGGTCTGTAAGGTCAACCTGTGCATGAACAGTAGGTGGACCTGCTTTGTTAGGTACCAGGAAGTAATGGTACTAATGTAAGGAATGATGTTCAAAGGGTGGATGTGGATGTGGACAGGGGTCTGGAGCAGCACTAATGTGGGTCTAATGTTCTAAAATACATGTTCCTTTCACCTTACATATGTTTTTCTTTTATTTATTTATTTATTTGGTACTTATGGGTAAGGAACCAAATATGGTAACTTCATTGACTATGATTTTCTACCTGAAAATGAAAAAAAAAATTTAATTCTGAAATGGTCTTAAATGGATGTTGTAATATTCCTATAATACATGTTCCTCTACATTACACATATTTTTGTTGTATTTTATGTTTGCTTCTTGTATTTTTTTAATTGTATTTTTGCCATATATGGCTAAGGAACCAAATACGGTAACTTCCTTGACTTTTTCTACCTGAAAATAAAAAGATTTAGAACAATTCTGAAAGTATCTAAAATGGATGTTCTAATAATTATAAAATACACGTTCCTTTCATATTACATGTGTTTTTGTTGTATTTTATATATTTGCTTCTTGTATTTCTTCTGTTTTTTTTTTGTTTTGTTTTTTTGCCGCATATGGGTAAGTAACCAAATATGGTAACTTCATTGACCTTGACTTTCTACTATTAAAAAAAATGCAAATTTTTACAAAAGTATTACAATCTTATGTCCTCCTATAACACTGAGGTTGAAATGATGAATTTCAGAGTATTTCTATAAGTGAACTATAAAGGGATAAGAATAGTCAAAAATAGAGAAAAGGCTCTTTTGGAAATGACAAAAGCAGCACTGGGTCTTCATGGGTTAAACATAAAAAAATAAACATCACAACTATAAATTTTCTGTGAATACACTGAATGTAAAATGAACTCCTAACATTCAGCAGTGTACTACAGATGCTGAGGGCTCTGCAGGTGATTGGCAATGCTTGAAAACAAATGAGGAAATCATGAAGAGAAAACAAACTGACTCATCCATCACATATACCCTTGATATAACCCAGCATGCATTGTGTGCAAGAATCTTTGTAATCTCCCTCATACAAATTCACATCCTGCATTGCATGATATTTTTTTGTTTTCTTTTGTGTCATATGTGAATTCAGCTACATCACTCTTACAGATACAGGTGATCAGATTTGCTGCTGTTTTCTAAAAGCAGGAATTATCAGTGTGTGTTTTGTTTGAAGTGCATACGCTGAATGTGTAAGGAGGAGGACAGGCATATACAGAAATCCATTATGGTTCTATCATTTGCATTTTTCCCCCCTCATTCTTAACAGCGGCGTCGGCAATATGGAGCTGGTTGAACTCTATACGGCGCGATATACGGAGAAGCTGAAGGAATAAAGGAGGAAAAGCTGAGTATGAAAGAGTGGGAGACGTTTTTGTTGCAAATTAAATAGAGATAAGTGCGCTCTCAAAACACAGACAGAAAAGGAATGTTTGCCAGAAACTGGGAAGTCACTGCTGGGTCATGCACAGAGAAGAAAAACAAGATGAGACTGCTGTTGAAGCGCTATTATTATGGGCTATTATTATCATCAGCCCAGAGACCAGTAACAAGCTCTCCCCTCATAAATGGACAAACGACAATGTCACTAAAGTCTGAATTCATGGATGGCGTTTCCAGAAGAATGGCAGTTTTAATGACTCCAGATTCTTATTTTAATGGGAAAAGACTCAATTATGTAATTTAATTCTCTCTGCTTCATTTGAAGCCGACTGGCCTTAATCTTGGTGCAGTGTCCAGACTCTGTGACACTGGGCCTGGTCCCATTAGTCTCGTGGTAGTTATGATGTAAGAAAAGGCAATAAAAATGACTATGCATCATCAGCAACACCAATAATGTCTTTTAACATTTAATGATTGCGAGTGACCCTTGTTTCACATATTGCACCGGTTATCAATGTCCTCAGGCGAGTATTTGAAGAGAAAAATACTGCAGGGAACAGCACAGAACATCCAGTAATGCATTTTTACAGGGCACAATGCATGTCAAATATATGGGTTTATACAGTATACACAGCCCTCTGTGCCAACACTAGACAAATACTGCACTCAATGTTTTAATTTCTGTCTCCAAGATCCATATATTAAGCTGTAAGTGGTGTATTATACTACAAGCACTACTATTATTTATTATTACTCCTATGACTCCTACTATTCTCTGATGAGTCGCCCCATTGGCTGCCTGTCCATTTCAGAATCCAGTTTAAAATACTCTTGTTTTTAAATCTCTCCATGGTCTTGCACTCTTGCGCCACCCTACCTCTCTGAGATCCTTCAGACAGACAGATAGATAGACAGATAGATAGATAGACAGACAGATATAGATATCTTTATTAACAGACTCAAAGGTCCAGATTAAAAAACATAAAACATCGACAATAATAATAACATACTCCCAGTCTCTCTCAGATCAGTTGATCAGCTACTTTTGAAGGTGCCCAGAACAAGGTATAAGCTCCAAGGAGATCGGGCTTTTGCTGCTGCTGGTCCCAGACTGTGGAAGAACCTGCCTCTGCAGATCAGACAGGCCTCCTCTGTGCCCGTTTTTAAATCCCTTCTTTAAACCCACCTGTTGTCCTTGGCCTATTAACTCGTGCAATGTTGATATTTTAGTCTGTTTTATATTTTAACTGGTTTTATGTATTTGATTAAATTTTTTAATGCTTTTATTAAATTGTTTTGTGTTTCTAGTGTTCTGTACAGCACCTTGGTCCACTGTGGTTGTTTTGAAGTGCTTTATAAATAAAGTTGGATTGGATTACCCCTCCCCCCAAACGGAAGGCAAGGTGGATTATTTCATTTATTTATTTATGTATGTATTAAGGTTCAGTTTGATTGTTAATACTTTAGCAGCAAAACTACTGGTTGAATTTATACCAAATTTGGCTTTGCCAGTGACCCAAAATAGATGTCATTACATTTTAGGAAAATTAAGTCAAAGTTGACATTTTTAATGAATTTTTCAAATTCTTTTTTCACCATTTACTTATTCATTCATTCATTTTCTAAACCCGCTTTATCCATTTACTTATAATGGGTGTAATTTCAAATGTGTATAAAAACATCAGCTTTGTTTGAATTTACATCGCACTTGGCACATATATCATTTTTACATTTAACAAATATTGAATATGGATAAGAGTGAATTGATGCCAAAATAAGCTACAATACAAGCAAGGGGCGGGGTTTGTTGTGCCTGGCACCACTTGTTATCATCATCATTGTATATTATGAACCAAATATGTTGCTTCATAAAGAAATTGTTCTAGTTAAGTCTTGTTTTATGAAATCATAATTCTTTAATTCTTATGTGATTTTGTGGTGGGTGGCATCAGGTGCTGTGGTGCTTTACTGTGGGCGCCAATGAGCTAATGCTAAATGCTACCAGATATGCGAGTGATCAATCTATTTGCCTTAAATTCATATTAATGCAATACTTCAAAGATGGATGACCAGAACACATATTACACCCAAACCACTTTATGTTATTGATCCATTATTCATTCGCTCTCACATTCACACTCTGGTGGTGGTAAACTACATTTGTAGCCACAAATGTCGTCCAATTCTTCAGTTACTGGATGACCTGCTCTACCTTCTAAGCCGTGGCCACCCATAATAAGTAATAATAATAAATGAGACCAGAACAACATGAATTTGGAGAACACCATGAGGTTTTTGGGGTTTTTTTTACTGCTATAATGACATAAGCCCACATACTTCTGTTACTAGACTAAGGTACAAGTGGAATACAGAAAAAAAACAAACATGTTTTTAATAATTAAATAAATGTAAAACAGTTTCTATAGACCCAAGTGCCAAAAATTCAGTGTGATTTCCTCATGTTTAATCCTGTTTTTTGCAGAAAGTTTGATTTACTGCATTTATCATCAGTGTTTTTATACCCAATTTCACATAACACTTCCTAAATGTTCGATTTGTTTTGCTGCCTTTTTATCATGTGAGTTTTGTCTGAAAAAGCCATTCGGTTCTTTTTAGGTCTGATTTTGTGTGTATCATGCAAATATTTACTGTGTTTTCTTGTGATATTGGTAAATACGTACACTGTTGTCCATGAAGTTGGAATAAAGTGGTTTTAGTTCTTATCACGAAATCATTCATTCATTCATTTTCTATACCCACTTTATCCTCACTAGGGTCACGGGGGTCACATGGAGCCTATCCCAGCTA
>JAQQZY010000005.1:35057419-35068578 GCA_030068375.1 Ostorhinchus rueppellii
TTTTGGACAGAATTGTGGAACTGATTGTAGTAGTTCAGTATTTTGTCTTAAATTCTAAATAATTGAGTCAGCATACACACAATAGGCTCATTTGAGCATTGTTAAGGAACACTTTTCTGAGGTGAAATTGATATTTCTTTTGGTGAATGAGAAATATTGCAATATTATTGTTATCGCAGTGCTCTACATTCATATCACAAGTTTTGCTGATATCGTGCAGCCTTATCTGGGATATTAAGGTAACCTCCAGGATAAATGTTTCCTCTTAGCTCTGACATTACCAGTTGTTCCCATATTGTATTTTGTTATTTGATTATTGTATTTTACTTTATTTTTATTACATTATCTGCTTTGTTATGACAGTAATGATAAATATGTTTTGAGCAACAATGAATGTCTCATACTGTGAATGTGCACTGTTATACTGTCATACACCAAAGCAAAAAGAAATGAAAACTTGAATTAAAAAAAAAAAAAGCCTACTGGCCTTTAAATCTGAACAAAATAATAAGTGACAAAAAAACTTTTTTTTTTTTTTTTTTTAAATCAACATCAGTCGATTTGTCATGATGAGTATTTCATAACACAAAAGATGTGCACTACGTCATGTCTCATGTGGTCTTGGAAGAGTTTTTTTTTTTTTTTAATGTTTACTGTATAGAAAGAAAACAATCAGGGTAGGGCTGGGTGATATGGAAAAAAACATTGCATTTTTTTTCATATCAGATGATATTAATATGTATTATAATATAAATCAAATCACTATTTTTGTCAAATTTGCTGTTACTCCTAAGTTAATTGTGAAGACATCACAAGGTTATTTTTGATTTAAATATGATTTATTTTCTGTCAGACGTTGACCATGGCAAAAGCTTTCAAGTTTTAAAAGATCACAAACAAAATAGACCATCTTGACGAAACAATGCTGGGGGTACATACATTGGGGCACATTCCGAAACTGCTATAAGTGCTGCAAACAGAAAATGAAACTTAACACGCTTGGAATGTCCAACTCCACGCTTCCATGCCGCACCCGGTTAGTTATCAGTAAATTTTCTCCTGAGGGAACATTCATTACCTCCCGCTGCAGCCCATACATTAGCGTAGGAGCTGTAGCTGCTCTTACAGCGGTTACATATGGATGTTTTAATGTTCAGTTAATAATAGATTTGTTGAAAAAGTTACTTTTTGTGTCAGTTTTCTCTATTTTTGATGTGATAACCCTCAAATTTATTGACTCTGAGCTTGTATGAATATCCACATTATAAGTGAATTAAATATAGAGAAATGTAAGATTTGCACTGGAAAAAAAAAGCAAAATACAGAAGATAATATTAAAATAATGGTGATAAATCACTTAAGAAATGTTAAATATAGAGAAAAGTTCATTTGGGAACGACCACAAAATTAACACTTGGTCTTTATGGGTCAATATACTGTACATTAATATGTTGTACGCATTATATTGTTACTCATGTCGTTACGGAAATGTTGTTGCAGGGAAGAAATCTTAACAGTAGTTTACCCTGCTTTTCAGTGTCCTAGTCACCTGAGTTATTGGTCAAATTTTCTCCTGAGGGAACATTCATTACCTCCTGCTGCAGCCCATACATTAGCTTATGAGCTGGAGCTGCTCTTACGCCTGTGCTGTGTGTGTCAACCTAACTTGACATGGCTCTAGCATGATTGGTTCGGTGCGACGCTACTTAATTATGATTGTCTGTTCTTATGTCTGCCAAACGACATATGTATGAATTAATTCTATCAAAAAAGTATTGAGTGTCTCGTATTTCTGTCAAGGAAAAGTTATTCTGTGATATACATCGTTATAGTTGATCTAGTTTTCTTCTTTATCAGACACATAATCTATCACGTTTTGGTGGTAAACTTCCATCTTCATCAGAGGTGTTAAAAGGTGGTGTGTGACGCGTTTAAAATGACCGATGTAACGAAAGTGTGACGAAGACGGAAGTTTACCACCGAAACATGTCAGGTATGTTTGACAGATTACATGTCTGATGTAGAAGAAAACTAAATAAACTATAAGAACATAGACACTATGAACTTTATTAGATTGATATTTCGTTATCGTTTTATCACCCAGGACTAAATCAGAGAAAATCTTCTTTTAGAGTTTGATCCATATTTTAATTTTTCTGCTTTCTCTACTGCTCAAAATATTCCAGCCTCTGCTGTTTGTCCAACTCTCCACTCCATCACCCAGCTGTCAGTGTGTCAAAACACGGAGATTACTGCTTTTAAAGGGGGAGGCAGCCACTGATGTAATTGACCATGAATTATTCCAGGCTTTAACCATTCCACTGAAAATGTACAGTAACTCTGGACTAATGTCTTCCCTGTCAGCTCCGACTGAAGACACAAAAAGGATTACATCACTAGAATAAAGACGCTAAAATACATTCCATTGACACTCATGAAGAAATTATATTTAAAAGGTGCCCTGCCAGACAAAACCATTTTTACTTGTATTTTTTTTTTTTTTTTTAAATATGTGAGATCCAAAGGTGTTTGTTATGTACTGAATATAAAAATGAACCACTACCTCCTCTGTCTGCCACTGAAATGAAATAAGCAGAGAAATCAGGTCAATTAGAAAAGCTGGTCAGTGTGATGTGTTTCTGTCTGAGCTCATTACTATTCATGAGCTTGCTGGGGTAAGACCACGCCCACAGAATTTGTCTGACTCAGAGACAGTCTTCGTATAGAGCAAGGATGGCTGGACGTTAACGGTGTTGTGTGCTATGCTCGAACAGAACTTCAGCGATGCACATGTTGCCCAAGAACCCAGAGTTGAGGATCAAATGGCTTCAGTTTTTTGTTTTTTTGGAACGATGCCCCTTAGCCCCTCCCCCTTACTTCTACCCCTCTATTTTTTGACGACAAGTGAAGAGGTAGTGTTGTCCCAATTCTCAATTAGATGGAGGGGAAGGGCTAAGGCGGAGGGTTGTATAAACTGAGATTTTACAGGACCGTAGTTACCATGGAAACACCATCATCTTCTACAACAGTGATTCACCAGTAAAACCCATGGAATTGGATCAGTGACAGTGGTTACATATGGGTGTTTTAATTTTCAGTTATAATAGATTTGTTGAAAAAGTTACTTTTTGTGTCAGTTTTCTCTATTTTTGATATGATAACTCTCAAATTTACTCTGAACTTGTATGAATATCCACATGATTAGTGAGTTAAACAGAGAAATGTAAGATTTACACTGAAAAAAATGAAAAATACATAAGATAACATTACAATAATGGTGATAAATCACTTAAGAAAGGTTAAATATAGAGGAAAATGAATTTGGGAACTACCAGATAATTAACACTTGGTCTTTATGGGTTAATATACTGTAATATACTGTATATATGTCGTACGTATTATAGTTACTCATGTTGTTACGGAAATGTTGCTGCAGGGAAGAAATCTTAACAGAAGTTTACTTTGCAACAATGCCATGCAATATTAAGCATCTGGAAGGTTTCAGGCTGAAAGTCTTTAATTGTACTTCTCAAACAGTGCTGTACTCTTCTCTAATCACCACCTTTACTTGCTCCCATCACCCTCTCTCATCAGACAACCTTGACAGGTTTCACAGGGAAGTGTTAAATGCATAGTGTGAAAGCCCAAATTATGCTCCAGGAAACATCTGGTAAGATTGTTTAGAGATACACCTGTCAGTTTGTACAGTACTGGTTGCAACTACTGGAAATTGCAAGCGTGTATTAGCTCTTTAAAGTACCTGCACTGCCTTAGAGTGTTAACAATAAAGGCAGTAAATAGTGCATGAAAGATGATGGTAGAGAATTTCAAGTAACAGAGGTGTTTCAACAAAGACTATGACCTGATTTTGCTGGCAGAATTTCCATAATATGGCTCTTTCTTAAAAAACAAAACATTTAATTGCAAAAAGAATGCGTGAACATTAACCCATAAAGACCAAAACATCCACTCGCAACCAAAAACAGCTACTGATCTAACATGTTTAATACCTGTTGATCCACTAATCCTATCAATACATGTAAATAAATGGTGTAAAATACAGTTTGTCATCTTTTCATGGTCATCAGATGTGACCTATTTGGACATTCAGAGGCTCCGTACTCACCATGGAAACACCGTCATCTTGATTCGCCAGTAAAACCCACGGAGCTGGATCAATCACAGCGGATTCCTTTCAATTTTCTGTGAGTTTTTATGAACATCTAAATTAAATATAGAAAATTAAATACAGGAGAATACAGGATTTACAGTAAAACATGCAAAATGCAGAGGATACTGTTAGAATAAATAGTAATAAATAATAATAATAATAATAATAATAATAATAATAATAATAAATAATAAATAATAATAATAATAATAATAATAATAATAATAATAATACAAATAAATAATTTCTTAATCACTTAAGAAAGGTTAAATAGGGAGACAATTTATTTGGGAACTGCCAGCAAAATAACAGTGGGTCTGTATGAGTAAAAAACAAAAACAAAACAAAAAACAAATAAAAAACAGTAGCTGACATTACCAGTAACAATAGCCCACATGATAACACACCCACATGAACTGTGAATTATTTGTAAAGTAATTGTAATACTGTTTGCTATTTCCTTCTTTTTATGCATTATGTAAAAGTGTATCCAGTCCAAAATTTCAGCTTTAGTAAGGCTGATCCATGAAGTGGCAGCTGGTGCTTTAAAACTCTGGGGGAAACAAGAGAATATTAACACAGCAGCTCTGCATTTCTGTTTAGAGCCAAATTTTTGATGTGTCATTCAACTGATAAAGTGCATGTTGACATATCGCAAGCCATGAGGCAATAAAAAAACAAAACTGAGACATGAAAAGTAGTTCACGTGACTCACAATAACTAAATACTGATCTCGATAATCTGGGATCTGCATTATATCTATGTAACCTAAGATGAATATCCAAATGGCACGATGCCTCAGAATACAGTTCCATAAACACAGGAAAACGGTGTAACATGTTACATAGGACAAAATTTTCACCTGTGACATATAGAGTACCTAAACTGTCTGCTTCATGTATTTTCTACTCACAAACCCCCTGAAAATCATCCAATAAAACTCATTGGCCCAGCTCCCCACATCTAGTAAGTGAGCACATTCACACAGATATTAATTAAATACAATTAAAACAAGGGGTTCCAGGCACAAAAAACCCCGCCCCTCACTTATGACATCAATCCAGCTGATGTCATCATGTCAGTGCGTGTGATGATGTCAGCATATCAGCTTCCTCTATATATGTGGCAAGTTTGAAATAAACTGAAACAACATTGATGTTTTAATAGACATTTGAAATGTCGTCCATTATAAGGAAAGGAGAGAAAAAAAGATTTAAAAATTCATAAAACATTCAAACTTGGATCTACTTTTCCCAAAATGTAACCACATCTATTTTGGGTCACTGGTAATCTATAAATCAAAGTTGGTATGACTTCAACCAATAGTTTTGCTGTTACAGACATCTGAAATTTCACCCATTATAAGTAAATGGGAATCAAAAAAAAAAAAAAATTCCAAAAGATTTGAACTTTGACCTACTTTCCCCAAAATGTAATCAGATCTCTTCTTGGCCACTGGCAATCTATAAAGCCAATTTAGTATGAATTCAACCAATAGTTTTGCTGCTACAGGGTTAATAAACAAATAAATAAACAAAATGAATCAAAAACAAAAACACTGCCAATAAACATTAACAGCAATTACAGAGCACAGCATGACAATAATATTTTAAGAAGTGGAACATTTTTCCTAATCCTCAAGTGTCACTCATACTGTATATATTAATTCACTGTATGAATGCTCAGTGGTGGTCGGAGGGGCTGTTTGGTACGAATTGGCAGCCATGTTTCCATCAGCCTGCCCCAGAGCAGCTGAGGCTACAAATGTAGTTTACCACCATCAGAGTGAGACTGTGAGAGCGAATGAATAATGGATCAATAATGTAAAACGCTTTGGGTGACTTGAAAAGCACTATAAAAATCACATCCATTATGTTTACATGGTCCTTCTCCTCCAGATGATTATAAGGGGGTGGGGGGGTGGGGGGTGGTACTCCAGCGCCCCCTATGCACCAGCTGCTACTGAATCCAAGTGTATATGTGACAAACTAGATGGACTCATTAAATGCGCACCTTGTGTTTTCAAAATCACATATGCTGTTTTAATGAAGACTTGCTGGATGTACTTCACACGAGTTGATTAAATGTAAATTGTATGTTGGTGTTGGAAATGCTTCTGCACTGGAGAGAGAGAGACCAGGAGATGATGAAGAACCATGGACAGACATGCCAGGGGACAAGAGGCCACTTTTCTTTTTCTAAATATGTGCATTGCTGTGAGCTTGTAAATTCCTATTCCTCCCATTTGTATTCTGCATCTGTAAGTCCTGTCTAACAGACTGATATTTGAGCTTTTCTTTATTTGTTGATGTTTATTGGGACACTTGCTGTAATGCATAACCTCCTTTGACCAAACACTCCTTCTAATTCTAAATATTTATTCATGATTGAAAATAGTATTTGTATGGTGTACTCTGAAGGTAAGACTCAGTGTCGCAGAAGGTAAACATCATAGAGTCAATGCACATCAAACTCATACTTGTCTTCTTCCAGTTATTCGGGTTGCGGGCACAGCAGCAAAGAAGCCCAAACAGCCTGCCCCCCAACCACTTCCACCAGCTCTTCTGGGGGAATGACAGGACATTCCCAGGCCAGCTGAGAGACATAACCACTCCAGCATGTCCTGGGTCAGCCCCGAGGTCTCCTCCCAGATGGACATGCCCAGAACGTCCAGGAGTCATCCTCACTAGATGACCAAACCACCTCAACTGACTCCTCTCAACATGGAGGAGCAGCAACTCTATTCCGAGTCCCTCCTGGATGTCCAAACTCCTCACCCGACCTCTGAGGCTGAGCTCATGGCCATAGGTGAGAGTCGACCAGTAAATCGAGAGCTTTGCCTTACGGCTCAGCTCCCTCTTCACCACAATGGACCGGTTTAGTGTCCACATTACCGCAGACACTGCTCCAATCTGCCTGTCGACCTCCATCTTACCCTCACTCATGATTAAGATCCCAAGGTAGTCCTCCACCTGAGGCAAGACTTCCTCCCCGACCCGGAGTGGGCACTCTACCCTTTTCTGGCTGAGGACCATGGCCTCAGAATTGGAGGTGCTGATCTTCATCCCAGATGCTTCACACTCGGCTGCGAACCGCCCCAGTGAGAGCTGAAGGTTGCTGCTTGATGAAGCTAAGAGGACCACATCGTCTGCAAAAAGCAGAGATGAGATTCTCCCGCCGCCAAACTTGACCTCCTCCCCCACCAGGGTGCACCTAGAAATTCTGTCCATAAAAGCTCAAACTCTGAAAAAGTAAATCATGTTGACCTTAAAATGAGATTACCTTCAGTAATGAAGTAGCCACGGCAACGTTTAAATTATTTCTAGCCCAGACACAGTTATTTGAATGGTAATTTGGTGGGCTGTGGACACTAAAGTTTGTAACTTGGCATTTTATTTCCAAACAGCCTGTGTGGTTGCTTCTTTCAGCACCATGGAGAGAGACAGACACAACAGAATCAGCCTGTTTCCAATTTGCTTAACAGTTCATAAATACTGCTGTTTGTGTTGTTATTTTAGATTGCAGTATAATAGTAGATTGCATGTAGAATAGTAAATTACAGAGTTAGGTTTTGTAGAGAATATGCCTTGGCAATTCCCATTCCATGGCAATATTCAGCATAATTTCCGCTCATTTCCTCATTGTTCTACAACTCCATGAGCTATAGGCTTTTATCAGTGCTTCAGCAGCACAGGTTTCCCTGCTGCTATGACCTCCCAGTTTGCCTCTCCTTGTTCCACAGCACTGCATTAACCAATCCGGTTTGCCACCGCGCCTGAATTGGTTTAATTAAATCCAGGGGCCTTAACACCGTCATGAATTTCAAAGAGTGCAGGGATGCGTGCACGCATATGCCAAAAACCTACACCAGCTTGGTCCTGCCAACTAAACGTTTGATCGTCATTAGTTGATATTCATGCAGCACACAGCAGAGGTCCTCAAATTGAATCTCATATTCTTTTATATTGCTATGTTCATCAACATGCATATTAATCGTAGAATTTAATTCATGGGAACTGATTTGTCTCTAATGGACTGTACAACGCATCTTTATCAGCGTTCTTATTCCTCTCCTCCTCTCAGGTGCTTAAGCTGACATAAGACTGCGTAATTAATTCACTTAGTGTATAGAAGACAAGGCAATCAGTCAATGTGCAACACATAGTAAGATTAATTCAGGCTTTTTATATTGATGACTGCCCCCTGAATATTTGATGCATTAATGAAATTGTTCATAAGCGCTGAGAGACCTACAATATAATAAATGACCGTAGTATACGGGGACGCATAAATGCTTGTCTTCAAAACACCAGGGTAGTAGATAATGTACAGTACATGCATATTATATTGAAACATAAGCCGCACTAATGTGAGTAAAACCAGCTTTGTTTCCTGTGTTAGAAAATTTCATCTCTTCCTCTTCTAAATTGTTGGAGGAGGGGAAGAGAGAGAGAAAAGCAGTGAATTACTGCTGAGCTGATGCTTAGTGATGCCTAACACTAATTACATTTTTGCTGCTGTTTTAATGGAGTTTACACAAAGTCTTGTGGCAATCATGTGGAGAGAAGAGGTACCTTGTTTTCATTAGATTGATCACTGTTGCAGAAAGCACCTACAGTATTTTTGTTTATAAAAGCAGCGCATAGTGCTGTCTGTGGGCTTAAGCCAGTCACCATGTCTGCCTGTGATGGCAATGCAAAGCTGTCCCTGATATTCTTGGAATTTCATTAAATGCAGAAGGACAGTGAGTGAGCACAGCTTGATATCTTGGGTCTTCAGCTGTGATAAACATAAATGCCTTTATGGAAACCTTTAGCTCTGTGGGATTTCTGTGCAATGGGGGGGTGGGGGTCAAGTGAAAAGCAGCTGAGATGCAGTTGATTTGTGGATATGCTTGAAGAACCACCATGTGTCAACCATGTGGTAACGTGAAGGTGCTCTCCGGAGAATCTGATGGCTTTGAAGTGTGCTCTAATTAACTTACTGCCTGGCTTTGATCAGTAATTTCATATTTTCGTCTTTATTCTGTCTCCATACAGGAAATATTGACAGCCAACATGGCAGAAAGCAGGGCCGAGGCCACTTTCCCATTTGCACACTTGTTTTTGCTGACCTTTTTACATGGAATGATTAATGTCTTCTTTTCCCCCTGAATATTTTACATACAGCCTACAGTACAAGAGACGCATTTATTATTCAGCTTCAGAATAAGAAGTAAATACCATACATGTTTTTAAATATCAACAATACATTTCTGAAGAACTGCTGAATGTAACAACATAAACTAATTTTTTCCAAGTGCACGAAGTAAACAATACCACAAATCTACTGTCTGCATACCAAAGAGCAATCATAAAACATTAATTTATGCCTCTTTTTTCCCTTTGTTTTGTTTGCTTAGATGGCATTGTGACCAAGAAAGTGTCAGTCTTTGCTTTACATTGCTATAATACTCTAATTTATGTTCAGTGATTCTGTTTGCATGAATGAACGTTGACGTTTTCTCTTATCTTATATTCAAATTAGTTTGTCATCTGAGTCTGAGTTTGTTATAAACTAAAAAAAGGTGCCGTACTGTAAGTCTTTGCTTTCTTAGGTGCTAAGAAATCAACATATACAAATGAAGATCTAGGATTCTGGGAGTACAGTAAGACCTTGTTGAGAGCACATAGCTGAATTCTTCTATTTCCATAACTTCAGACTAGGTCTGTTTTTCCTAGTCTAATGCATTTTATAGGGAGAAAGATGAACTCAAGTCATTTAGATATTCATGTGCTCAGAAATTCAAGTAGAAAACACAGAGGAAATGGTGAAACATACTTATATTACAGCACTTAAAACAACTTCTTTCGTTATACTGCAGGGACACAGGAAACACATCCTATCTACAGACATTAATACCCTATGAAATTCATAAGCATTTCTGCAGGTGGGAAAAGGAAACAAACAGAAAAAGATTTCCTCTCAGAATTCACACATAATCTGGGACCACTGTGATTAGTCTTGGACTTATTATTATTTCACAAAGCTGCTTAGCAGTATGTTACTTCTCAGAGTCAAAGCTTAAGAGTCGTCTTTGGGGATTTATCTATTTACCGATGCTATCAGTAACAAACCCCTGTAGAGCCAAGCCCCAGTGACAATGTTTATTAATAGACAACTATCTCAACTACTAGCCAAAGAACCATAATTCCCAAAATATGTGAGTATTTGCCAAGTAATGTCTGAGTGAAAATGTCGAATGGCCAGAGAGAAATTTCGATGTAAAATCAGCAAAGACAGCGAGAAACGGATGTGTATTTCCAGCTCTACATACACATGAGATGCCATATGTATTGTTTATGCTTAGAGGCTGCACTGCATGCATCCAACCCACAAGTGTGATATGCTATATGTGCATCTTGTTTTGATGTGTACACAGCATAATGTTGATGTTGGCCATTAATAAAAAATGGCACCATCTGTTCACTGCCTGTGCCAGTGCTGTGCACAGGATCTGTCAACTCCAGCACTGCTATGATGGACATTTATTCAATAATCCACTTCAGAAAAAGAGCATGCACGCCAGGACCAAACAGTGACCAGTACAGTGACATATTATGCTCCTGCGAGATGTTAGATGACCTTAAAATAATCAATAGTGTCGTGGGAGCAGGGCCCTCCCACTCACTGCTGGCCTGCTAGATTTAACTTAGCCTTCAATTAATCAACACAGCAGTTAATTGATTAGCCGTAATATGCTAAAAGGACTGTATGTGTGTGGTGACAGTTGGTTTGAAAGGGATTTAACCCGTAATAGAGCCCTCATGGGAATTCTCTGAAATTCTACATTTCAGCCGTAGTGTGCTATTGCAGGACATGACAAAACTTTATTACTTGTGTGAAAATTTTCAACATTTTTTATTATTGTGGTCAAGGTTCATGAAGTTACCATATGTGGTTCCTTATCCAAAAGTGGCAAAAAAAAATAAATTAAAAAAAAAAATTA
>JAQQZY010000005.1:35143064-35156921 GCA_030068375.1 Ostorhinchus rueppellii
CCAATCGATTACATTTTGGTGAAGATCAAACACTACCTTGGCGGAGGTCTGCGCTCTCTGAGTGCTTTTCTAGTTTATATAGGATACTTCATCATTGTGAGTGGATGTTTTTTTAACGTTAATGCATTTTTTCCCACAAATCCCACAACCTCTGCTAATCTAGTAGTCATTTGGTCTAATATATTTTGTTGAATTTTTACTTAATACTGGTAAAATATTACCATAAAACCCTCAGAAATGAACAAACAGTTGTAATCTCAGATTGGCTTTAACTGTATGTGTGGTTCAGGAGCAGAATACATACTGACATTCATTCATTCATCTTCTGAACCCCCTTTATCCTCACTAGGGTCACAGGGGTCACTGGAGCCTATCCCAGCTACTTATGAGTGAAGGCGGGGTCCACCCTGGACATGTGACCAGTTCATCACAGGGCTGACATAGATGGATAAACAGATGTAGATCTGTTTACTAAATATCAGGTATTAAAGCTAATAGTCAGAGTTTATGACTAATATGAAGGATCTTCAAACTGGAATAATTCAGGTTTGGATTAAATAAACCATTTCCATTTTAACAGATTTACATTATAAACTTCAAAACATGAATCCATCTCCTATTTATTGTATTTTAACTGTATTTTAATTGCATTTTAAATTATATTTGAATTGTTTTGCACAATAAAACACTTTGTGACTTCCTGTCAGTGAAAAGGGCTCTATAAATAAAATGTACTTACTACAGGGGCACAAATGATAGGACATATGATTGAATTATACCTGTGGAAATATCATAGAAAAGTTGTTTTTTTGTATAATGAAAACATGGTGAGATTATTCACTGCTGAGGACATGATCGCTGTCATCTCTACTTGTCTTGTTTGTCATGTTGTGCTTTTATTATTAATATAATAATAATAATAATAATATTATTATTAAACAAAAAAAACCTAATCCAACCCAGCCTTATTGTCTCACATTCTGTGAATGAAGTGCCTCATACATTTTATGAGCCTGATCTTTATCTAATCCATGTGTTTTATACTGGGTGTGTATTCCTCTTGGAGAAAATTTTTTTGTTTGTTTTCAAAAAAGTCTACAGCATTTCCATTTCTCAAATAATTTACACTTTTAATCCCAAAATTAATTTAATAATTTTCGTGCCAGAGAATCTATGAATGCACTACAAATATTTATTTTTAGAAACTGTGAGGAGACAGTTCTAGCCACAGTTTAACCCAGTTCTATTTTTCCATGATCACTTTTCTGTCTACGGGGACTGTTTGTCTTCAGACATGAACATTTGGTCTTTTACTTCATCACGTGTGTCCAAACTTGTTCCTTCTGACAAAAACTGCAATCAGTTGCACTGTGCTGTTATGTTAATTCAGTCTGTGTATTGTTTGTTATCAGAATAAAGATGACATAAATGAAAGTTTCTTGCGTTACAGTAGCATTATTGTTAAGAAGCACCAGTCAGAGTTTAAAGGATTAACATGGCTTTCAGCCATTTGTCTGTCTACAAATACCCATGTCACGTTTGTGTTCAGGAAAACACACACACAGCCCGACACACCCAAAGAATTCATACTACCTGATTTTACAACAACGAATGGCATGCGCCATTAACAGAAATTAAAAGAATTCACTGTCACAAGCAAAAACAACAATTATTTCTCTTACTGATATTAGTTTGTTAGTTGTTATGAAAGGAATTATTTTATTTTCTAATATTATAATGATTCCCCCCCTCCTTTTGAATACAAATCCTCGTACATCTACAAATAAAAAAGCATTTTTAGCTTTGGCTGTTGTTATTTTTAAAGGCGTGTTCATGCTTTGAAAAACAAGTCTATTAGAAAGTGATGCAACCTTGATAAAGTCTGTCTGACAACACCTGAGATCTCATACTTCTGTCACCCTTATAATTATGACGCTCAACAGTTCAATTAGTCAGAGCGTTACCTTGCAATGTGACGTTTTCTGTCTGTATAAACACAATATTAGATGGATACAAAGCAGATTACAGTAATATGACTCTGGGAAAGGTGTTAATTGCAGCAGTTATTAGTGTAAACTCAAGGGTGTTTCTTTATGTCTCTGCTGTACCTGGTGTTTATGTTACACTCTAAACTTCCAGTCTAAACATTTGAAATTGAACTTCATTTCTGTTACACTAAATCAGAGAACTAAATGTAATGAGACACAAATTTCCACTGTCTTCCTTATTCTGCCAATTTGTACTAGCTATTGCAAAGTACTGTTTTTAAGCCTGAGCGGAACAGGCCCAACAGGTCTAACGATAAAAATCTCAGCAGGCAGACGTTAAAGTAAACACCCCCTCTGTCAGTTACCCACCCACACTGAGGACAGGCGTGTGACTGACGTGACAAAGATGATGTGACACAGGGAAAAAAAACAGTCTGGATTTAGTGTACGGGTTAGTATTTTCACAAGAAGAAACAGGATATCTGCACACGGCTATACAGAGTTCTGTGATCACCAGGGTAATAAGATAATAAGGTCGATGGTTATTCTCTCAATGGAAACACAGGTGAGGAACTTTCTTCAGATACAGCCCAGAATATACTTTATGAAATTCTTAAGCCTCGTATTTAATTATTTATTGTTCCTGCATATTTTTATTGTGAGCGTGTCTCTCTTCTAAGTCGTGTTGATTGACTCAATGTGGTAGTTGGATTGGTCACTGTAATTGGGGCGAAATACTAATATACAGTATATGAACATTTCCTGATAGCTGATTCAGTATCAGTCCAATTCACTTCTATTTCGACAGGCCATTATATCATAAACCAGATTCAGCTCAAAGGGGCTTCATGGTCTGAACAAAATACAGTGACCCACAAATTGAAATGACAGGAAAAACTTCCAGAACCAAAAACAGACAGTACAACAGTCGCTGTAGGTACATAACTGCATAATAGTGGATGAATGGTATTGAATTATAGATAGAATTTATAATACCTACATTTTATTGATAACAATCATCCTGAGAACGCATGAGAAGAGTTCTTATAATCTGTTCTGAGTAACTGTCATATTGTGAAAAGTATTGGTATCTATATGCCAGAGTATGTTTAACAATGAATAGCATGTAACACGTCGTCAACTTATGAAAGAAAAAAAAGACCTGTATCATTTCTGTCTCCTATCAATGGTCCATTGTTTTCGTAGTCTGACTGCACTGAGTCGAATGCAAACATGTGATTAATCATGATATACGCTCAACACTCTGGATATGTTTGACGATCATCAGTCAAAAACATGAAGTGATCTTGAAACAGTGACTCACTGTCATCATTTAAGCACTGGTGACAATAGTGAGTTTAGACAAGGAGCACTACGGCAGCATTTTGTAATAATCCACTATGTTCAACTGTGATTTGTTCTGTTAATTGTGTTCAGACACACATGGCGATGGCACATGGAGAGATCCAAGAGGACAGAGCAGAGAAGCCAATGGATGAGAAGACAGAAGAACAATTCCTCAAAGATCTCTACCTTTTCATGAAGAAAAGAGACACACCAATAGAGAGAATCCCTCATCTGGGCTTCAAACAAAGTAATAAATGATGAACATATATATTTATTCTGTTCCGCTATTCAGTGGTACAATCATATTAATTGTATTAAGAGTGAAAAAGATCAATAGTTTATGACAATGACGTGTGTTTTGATTTTCTTTTTTCAGTTGATTTGTTTGTGATGTTCAAAACAGTCAAAGACTTGGGTGGCTACCACCAGGTAAGACTATCAACAGTAACATCTGAGTATTACAAATGTACAAATGATCTAAAATGGATCATAATAGGATTAAACTATTTTTATTGATGAATTAAAATAATGATCTTTGATAACAACATTCTTGCCCAGCTTCATGATTAGTCACATGTCCAGGATCTTATGGATGACTGATATGTTTCTGTACATTTTGCCCTTCCAGGTGACATCTCAGCAGCTGTGGAAACAAGTTTACAACACACTCGGAGGAAATCCTCGCAGCACGAGTGCAGCCACATGCACCCGCAGACACTATGAAAAGTGAGTTGAACAATGCAAGTGCATTTTACCACATCAAAAGCTATCGGAATGTATTGTATAATCCTATTTATCCTATTATTGTGTATCTGTTTTTATCTGTTTTAGTATGTCTCATATATATATTCTAATTTTAAGTTTTATCCTATTTTGTAATTTTATCTACAACTTTGTACAGAACTTTGGGTTGTTTTAAATGTGCTATAAAAATAAACTAGACCTTATTTTCTGAACCGACTCATATAACACACGTTTAATTTGAACAGACTGTTACTGCCGTACGAATGCCACATCAAAGGCCTGTTAATCAATCTACCGCCACAGCCGAAGCACATCCAATATGTAACCTTCAGAAAAGAAGATGATGGCCAGAGACCTGCAAAACGCAAACCATTACCATTATCACTGCAGCAGGTGAGTGTTATTTCACATAGACAGCGATGATGCTCAGCTATCTGGTCCTGCTTGTGTCTGCAAACACACAGACTACATACACTCTACATTTTAATTAGTAAGCAGTGTTGAGATCTGTACTGATTAATTATTACTTACTTACTAATATTTCACTCGAGTGACACTATGAATGTCTTTAATTCACTAAAAGTATTTTACTAATGTATTTTAAATACTTATTTAAGTACTCTCACATTACGTGTTGACTGGTTGGTTGCTACAGTGCATATATGCCTTTGTACTTTTCTTTTTAATCAGTAGCTTATTGGAAACTTTTAGGTTTTAGAGTGATTAATTTACAATAGAAAAAATAACACCACTGATTTTACTGTAGGTTGGTAACTGCATTCCTATTCCCACCGTATAAACTGTGACTAAATGCACTTACTTATATTTTATTTTCTAGATATGTGCTTGTAACCTGTCGTAAAGTTAATAGTTCACAGCATGTGGATGCACAACCACAATGCTGATATGTAAATAATATTTCATTTTAATTTTATCATTATATGAATATGTAAAAATTCCAATTTTTTTTTTTTTTTCCTGTCACATTTTATTTTTTGCTCATTTGTGGTTTTTCTTCCTGCACTGGATGGTTGAGTGTTGCTACTGTTAACTACATAATTTCCCATAGTGGGAGAAATGAAGTCTAGTCTTATCTTATCCATTTTCCATGTTTTCTTGATAATAACCAAAATTACTTCAGTTCTTCCGTCAATATCTATCGTATTGTACTGCCAAAAACAGTGCTTTTAGACATTCCATGTTTTCTTTTCTGTCTGTTCTATCAGTCACATGATACACACAGGACTTTGTACTGTATCTTACTTGATCTTATTTTATCTTATCTTAAAAATGGATGTTCAGATTATCAAATAATTATGTCACAAGTACAAAAAAATCTAATCTAATCCAAACACTCCATTCATTTTCATTTAGTAACTTTTAAGAATACCTTCTGCACTATGTTAACGCTGCTCAAACCACTTGTCTTTCTAACAGAGCCCTCCTAATCCCCAGTCAGACCAACATCTGAGTTCCTTCTCTCTGAATCCGTCCTACCACAAACTGTTCTACCCACCGTACACAGTCCCAGCCCCCTACGCCCCTATTCCCCCCCCTATGCTTACTCCACACCACCCCCCTGCACCCCAGCGCTTTCATCCTTGTCCACCGGCTCCGATGAGCCTATCAGACAGAATCACAGACCCACTGGAGCACCTGCGCTTCTTGGCAAAACAATATGAGACTTCGAGTGGATTGACAGAGCCCCTGAACCTCAGTGTCAAAGCCTCATCAAGCAGGAACATCAACAGTAACCCCGCATCGTCATTCTCCCCGCCATCATCGAGCAAGAACCCCAAGTTTCTGAACAAACCATCCCCTCTGTACACTACGCAACACCCAACAGTGGAGAGAAATGTGGTTTGTGAGACGGAAGAAGGTGGCGCAGGTGTAGAAGTCACACCACTTTCAGACACTCTGAAAGGCAGAGAGGCATGTCTTAAGACCACCGCACCAGAGGAACCCCCTTCATATGACTCTGCCCCCGCCCCAAGAAACACCGGGAACTCCACATTCCCGCTCACAAACAATGAAGTCAGCATTGATGTGGTCCACAAAAACAGCTCCCCAAAAACAGACTTCTACTGGTCTACTGAAGAAACAGACAGCAGTCCTGAAGTAAAGGAGATACCTGGAGGGAATGGAGGCAGGATAGAAATTGAGATACCCCTGCCTATGTTAGATCAGTGGCTCAAGTTGTGTGGGCCCCGGGCCACTTTGCACAGGTCTCAGCAGCTGCCTAGCCAGGATGAACAACCCGGACAAAGAAACAGCTCCAAACCCGAAGTCTTCCCCACCGACCTGACATGTCAGATGAATCCCAGAGAAGTAAATGTGCATCCAGTAGCTAAGGATCTAAGGTTAAGTCAGAGGAATAAACCAAACCCCACACTACCCACCCAGGCACCCAATGATCACCACACTACAAGCCAGTGTAATTTCACCAGCTACAGGTCTTTGCCTTCAGGTGGCATTCAGAAAAATGCAGCCAGCCGGGATGTTTATCTGTTGGATCAGTGGGATAATAACGCACCATACAGCCCCAAACCCACAAATGGCTGGGAAGCCTACGAAGGAGGGATCCAGGCGCTCCCAGTTCAAGCGAAGATTGGCTCCAGTCCCCTCACAGCTCAGCCAGGCTTTGCAGCATCTAAATCCTATAATGAAGTCGCAGATCAGGACTGGAAGGCGAGGCCAGACATGGGCCCCCCGGCTGTAGTAATGCTGAATTCCAACTCTTCTTCTCTGTTACGTCTCACCACTGAAGAGGTGATGAAGCTAAAGAAAATCATCTCCAGTACATTGTGAAGACAGTTCTACTCCAACACCACATTAAAGCTGATCCATGTTATATTATCTTGAAATGCATGATTGTAAATACTGTATATTAACTTTTAAGTGCACTGTGTGTCTGTACCCTTTAACACTGTACATAATTACAGTCTACAATTTTAGTAACCCAAAATAATATCATACAATTCACTGAATAATTACCATTAGGAGCAGAGATGATGTAAAGATGTTTTATGGATATTTTTCTGGTACATACATATTACTTGTATAATATTGTTTTTTAATCCAATTATAATGTAAATGATAATAAATGAAGTTTAATGATCAATTTTCTGATTGAATATACATCATTCCTAACTTTCTCTTCTCTAAAAAAAAATAAGACAATGACTACTGCCACAGTACTGTGGCATGAAGTATGGGTTTGCCTATTTTCACTGAGCCAATCAAATGTTAGCATTAGTACTAGAGCTAATCACAGATACTGTTACATGAACTCATTAGCCTCCTGTTGCCACAGAACTGCGGTCATGTGTGGCATATACTTCAGTGCATTCTTTTGTGTATTTTGCTGCCACAGTACTGTGGCAATTGATGGAAGAAATGACAAATTAGTGATAGTATATAGGATACAATAGGAATTATTCTAAATACTCTATATGTTGTTTTATGGTGTTCTTTGCTCCGTGCAGTCAGTGAGGTTGGAGAAGGTGGGCAGAGCTACATGTTAGATGTGCCATGTGACCTCAGTTCTCTATCTGGTCGGTGAACTGAGTGCTGTGGTCCACATTCTGCACTCTGAATGTTGTCACAGTGGCTGATTTATATCGGTGTAAGATTTACCTACCAGCACCCTTGGTGCCATAATCCCCTTGGCCCCTGCTTGAAAATCTGCCAATAAATAAATAAATAAATAATGCTACTTTGACCAGATATTGAATCCAAGTCTTCCACATTACAGTCCAATACATTACTGACTGAGCTAAGTCTCCACTGTTTCTAAACCTGTCCTAGGCTTATTTGTTGTCTTGTACTGGAGGATGTTACCAGTCTAGACATGATATAACAAAGGCACTGATTGGCTCTGTGGTAACAGACAAAGTGATATTTCATACCACAGTACTGTGTCAGTAGCCACTTCAAAAATAAATGCTGTTGTAACCAAACTCCCACCAGAAGCTGTAAGTTTCAGAATTTATGAGGTGTTTGTGTTTTGGTTAACATGAAGTCATATCAGGGACACGCGTCACCTTAGCTAACCTAAATCCTGTATTATCTATTTTGGGTGTCTGTATTTCTTTCACAGGAAATTTCAAAACAAACAAAGCAAAAAGAAAAGGCTGAGGTGCTGCCACAGGATGTTTTCATTTTGTTTTGTTGGCATTCAAAAGGTTGTAGAATATAATTAGAACTGAGTTACGAAGTGTACTGCTGTGTTATTGTCACTACTATTATTACTCTTTATTATCATTAACGGTACACAATGCATGGAATGCAAAGCTGTGACAACAACACTGATACAACAAACACTCCTATTTTGTCATTTAAATAATAATGGTGTGCAAAGTATTCATTTACATATCAAATGTTCCTATGATCATGAAGGAGAATGCAATGTTCTAATAAGCTAATAATGACTGGAAGATTTCACAGGAATAAGAGTTATATGGAATTTGACATTACATGTCTTAAACCGTTTTTGTTCTACCTGTTCACCTGCTCATATCATTGCGTGCATCAGTGATGTTGCAAAGAGATAAAATACAGTTTGAAATATCCAGTGCAGACATGTTTAAACAGGTGTCTTGCCGTACAGTTTCCAAGCTTTGAATTTTACAGAACAATACCCAGGGGAAATTTAAAATAAAAGAGAAATGTGTTCATTTTGGAAACACTGTCAGATGGAATTATATCTGTACAAAGCATCAGGACGAGATTACAAAGTTTTCTGTTTCATTGGATTTAATGACCTGAGATTACAGCATAACAAAACTTTGAGCATCATCTCAGATACAGTATATAGAATAATCATCATAAATGTTGCTTTAGATTGAAATGTGATAGGTATACCAGATAACCATTCAAGAAGGACTATTATTCACAGTAGCAAAAAAAACCTCCTTATTGAATGCAACTGGGACTGGTGTTGTCATTCTGAAGAAAAGGTCTCCTTTGGCTTTATTTGTCTTATGATTTAACAGGAAAATATTTGTCTTATGAGTCAAGTGAAGACGTGCTGAACCGCTTGAGTGTTTTCATCTTTAAAAAGCGTGACTGAATGTGAAAAGGTGTGCTGACGTTTACTGAAACAAAAGGGATGTTTTGTACTCTACTAATTTTATCTAATTACGACATTTGAAAATATAGTGACGCATTTAGATACAAACATCTGTGCAAAGGTGGAAAAAGTACTCACATTCTGTACTTCAGTAGAAGTACAGCTACTTGTGTGAAAATTTCAGTTCACTTCACATTTATAAATCCTTTTAAATATGTGTGCAACATAATTTACAGCAAGATAAGATTTTGTAAAAAGGGTGACCCCAGAAGCTACACTGTAAAAAGTAAAACATTGAATCAACTTAAAAAAATTTCTTCAATAGGTCACACATAAAAAAAAAAAATTAGTTGAGTGAACCAAATTAAATTACATTAAATCCCATTCAATATTATTTAATTAGGTTCACTCAACTATTGTTGTTTTGTTTTTTTTATGTGACCTATTGAAGAAAATTTTTTAAGTTGATTCAGTGTTTTTTTTACTTTTTACAATGTATCCATAGCTCTCATAAAAATAGAAGTACTGATTTCAACTCTTTTACTTAAGTAAAAAAAAAAAGTACAACTTCTTAATTGTAATAAAATACAAAAGTAAAAGGTAAAACTGCATTTTTTTTTTTTTTTTTGCCAAGAATGAAACAATACTTATTTAACCAGGTAAAATCATAAGTGCTTCTAATTCTGCAGTGAATGGTACTGACTAGAGTCCTGCACTGGGTCAGGTACCCAAAAATAAAGGCCTTAAAAGTGAGTTTCAGTGTAGACCATGCGTTTAATCACAGGGCAGGTTACTTTAGGTAGCTTTATGAGTACGGGTGGAAAAGTTTTGGAAAAAGTGGACCCATGCAGGACTCTGGTACTGACCCTGTACAGGATTCCGGTACCAACCCTGTACAGGACTCTGGTACTGACCCTGTACAGGACTCCGGTACCGACCCTGTACAGGACTCTGGTACTGAGCCTGGTCACAGCCTGTTCTCCTTCTCTCCTCCACTGATTTTCAATCTGAAGGGACGTGTTTTAGTTACTGTCACATCTGTTTAGTTTAAAAAAGTAATGAGCCTATTCTGAGAATGTAAAGGGTATAAAGTACAAATATTTATGCAAAAATGTAGGGAGTAAAAGTAAAAAGTTGCCAGAAAAATAAATACTCAAGTAAAGTACAGATACCTAAAAAAAACTACTTAAGTACAGTAACGAAGTACTTATATTTGTTACTTCCCACCTCTGTTGATAGGATTATTAGATTTGCATGCCATTTTTAAAATACCACTTTGTTTTGGTTGTTGTAATTTCCTAGTTTAATTATTCTATTTACATTTTTATACTTATACTTTTGTACTTATCCTAAATTCTTGTAGCATTCAGCGTAGATGGCAAAGTAAGATTTTCATTGTACAGAGAAACCTGTTTCTTTACTGTACACATGATAATTAACATGTCAGTAGATATTAGTGGTTGCTGGTGGCTGTTTGGGTCTTTATGGATTAAGAGATTCCTGGCAGTAGACATGGCCCAAGTAGAGCACAAATAGAGTATGTTTAGTCATATTTCACCCCTGCTGGACTTTTATGGAAAATAATTTAAAATGTTGGGTGTCCAAGCTATGCCAGCTGTTACAGAAAATACACAAGGTCATGGTAGAAAATATCATAACCCATTTTTCTGAAATGGTTCGATTTCTGAAAATGATCCAAAGGCTCCAAATACACTTGACGACAAGCTTCACAGTTTTATGAATAAGTGAACATAATTTTCACATATCATATATTGTGAATTTTCCCCTAGGGATCATGTGTTGTTCATCTGTGTCTGTATCTCTGTGTTACAGTACCTCATCCAGATAACCTGCAGCCTGTCTAAAAAAAACAACAGTTAAAGGATTCTTTATCCATTAGGACTTTTTCATATTTTTGTTATTTTTCTAAGAAATTAAGAAATTAATTATTAATCATATATGGTGCTCCCTCCACTTTGTGTTGCTTTTTTTTGTATGAAAAGTGCTTTATAAATAAAGTTTTGATTGATATATATTAGCATGACTACAGGCCTAGTTAGAACACACTGTAAATGTGTAGATCCATAGGAATGTGCTTTGTTCTGTAAGAAGTCTATCCTGAACAAAAACCAGCAGACACTTAAAATAACAGCTCTTCCCTGATGTTGTTACTGTGATAAACATCATATGATGATGAAGAATCATGTGACGTAGGAATTCAAGTAGCACTGCTACAGCTTCCTGTATGTATGCATGTGCATGTGTATGGCAGGTTGCCACGATGTGAAGGCCACTTTTTTAGATAACATTCGCTTCAATCAATCAAAGTTTATTTATATAGCACTTTACAACAACGCAAACAAGATCAAACTGTTTTACCTGAAAACATGATCAAAATGATAACATGACAATTTAATCAAATACTCTAAAATTGCGTAAAACAATAAGATATGACTTGATGATTTATCTGCTCTGCTGCGAGCTTCTATTTTCATTCCTGAATGGAGATTATCCAGAACAAAGCATCAGAGAGAGAACAAGAACAAAAGAAAAAACATCGATGGTAGACAACAGAACTGCTTTACTCCACATATTGCATACTTACTGCTGCTGCTACTACTGCTGCTACTACTACTACTACTACTACTACTACTGCTACTACTACTACTGCTGCTGCTACTACTACTGCTGCTACTACTACTGCTGCTGTTGCTGCTACTACTACTACTGCTGCTGCTACTACTACTGCTGCTACTACTACTGCTGCTGTTGCTGCTACTACTACTACTGCTGCTGCTACTATTACTGCTGCTGCCGCTACTACTACTGCTACTACTGCTGCTGCTGCTACTACTACTACTACTGCTGCTACTACTACTGCTGCTGCTACTACTACTACTGCTACTACTACTGCTCCTCCGCCTACTACTACTGCTGCTTCTACTACTACTGCTGCTTCTACTACTACTACTGCTGCTGCTACTACTACTACTGCTACTACTACTACTACTACTGCTGCTGCTACTACTACTACTGCTACTACTACTACTGCTGCTACTACTACCGCTCCTCCTACTACTACTGCTACTACTACTACTGCTCCTCCGCCTACTACTACTGCTGCTTCTACTACTACTGCTGCTTCTACTAGTACTGCTGCTGCTGCTACTACTACTACAACTACTGCTGCTGCTACTTCTACTACTGCTACTACTACCACTGCTGCTACTACTACCGCTCCTCCTACTACTACTGCTACTACTATGACTACTGCTGCTGCTGCTACTACTACTACTACTACTGCTGCTGCTACTACTACTACTACTGCAACTACAACTGTTACTACTAATATTTCTATTACTACTGCCTCTACTACTACTACTGCTGCTACTACTATTACTAGTAGTTTTGCTACCACTATAATGTTACTACTACTTCTACTACTGCTACAACTATGATGACAACAACTGTTACTGCTACGACAGCTACTGGCAGCTGGTTAAATATTTTTTGGTGGGGCATAAAAAAACATGTTCTCTGTTGTGGAATTTTAAAGCACACACGTTGGAGAAAGGTTCTTTGTATACAAAGTGATTGTTTATTAAGAGCTGCAGCAGTAAAAGTCAAACACAGTACAAGTCTGTATGTGAGTCTATCTATCCCTAGTTCATACAGAAATTATATAGTAACTATGTCCAGCCCACTTCCTACTACTCTTTACCTTCAAAGATGCACATGTCTGCTCTATATTTCTGGCATATTCTGGACTACAGGACTGATTCTAACTAGTTCTGTCTGAGGTCAAGACAACCTAACTTTCATACCCTTCTGTAGTGTCCTCTTAAATATCCTTTGCCCTGCTAAGATACACAGGAGCCGCGGCCAGTAAAGTAAACAACAACGATGGAGGCCCTGGATGCGGTACTGCTGCTGTTGTTTATTGTTACTGAAAATGCCTAAATAGACAGCAGGTCTGTCTGGTGGGTGATTATTTCAGATCCCCAAGCTTCGTTGCGTATATGACAACATTTCCTCTGACGAATCGGTGGACAGCACTGTTCACGTGACATTTTAGTGCCGGCTCGGCACGGCTAGACCCACCTCTGAAACAGGTACGAAAAATCGTAACGGGTCCCAGATCCAACCCCCGGTGGAAAAGGGCCATATTGGGGTAGAGTCGAACCGTGCCAAGTAGAGCCGTTCTGAAAACGTGTAGTGGAAAAGGGCCATAAGAAAACAGTCTGTAATTGGGCCGATCCCTGTGAAATATGCAATATCTCTTCTATACCAACTAGTCACAAGTCTGGGGGCCGGGTGTTTCACAATGCATCATAGGCACTGATTTCTTTTTGTCACGAGTCAAAGTCAGTTCCAAGTCTGCAGATCTCTTTACAACTATTGTCGGTTTTTTACTTGTTTCAAAAATAAGGATTGAATTACACATTACACTCTGTATTCTCAAATTTATCCGACAAAAGTGACAGTAATCTTTCACCTAAGTTTCTACTTGACCACCACACCACACAACAGGCTAAAGGCTGATTTATGGTTCTGCGTCGATTTGACGCAGACGGCTCGGCGTACCTGATCGCCATCAATTATCATTTATGGTTGTGCGTCTGTCCGTGCGACGCATGGTAATTCACCGCCACAACGCTAGGGGGCGATGAGTCGCGAAATCTCCTGAATTCGTACTTGGAGTGTTTA
>JAQQZY010000005.1:35173674-35195714 GCA_030068375.1 Ostorhinchus rueppellii
GACCGTCAGGTGTGCTGGAAAATGGAAACATCTAAAACATGCAGAATAGTAGCTCACGAGGACCAGGGTTGGGCACCCCTGCTCTAAGACCTACAGCCTTTGTGGGAGGAGCCAGTGCCGTGCAGACCCAAATGTATCCTGGGTCAGCCCCTCCCCCCTCTAGCCCCAGAGTTTTACATGATGCCTTCAGGGTGTCGTTTTTACGCGCCAGTGCAGAAAACAAAGCGCTTTTCCAATTCTTTGAGGCCCTCTGCTATTAAATTGTTAAATTCAGTTGGTGGTGTATTCTAAAGTATTTGTATCAAATACATTGTTCGTGTTGTCTGTTGGGTAAACTGATGAGTTCTGCTTGTGAACCGTAATGAACTGACACACTGTATGTTTGAAAACTGCTTTGAAAAATGCTGCACATGAATTACCCTCTGGGATCAATAAAGTTTTCTGAATCTGAATATCACTCTCTTCAGCTGTTTTTCTTCCCAGTTATAGCACTTTGAAATTCATCCCATTATAAACTAATGGGATTTTTAAAATTTCAAAAATTCATAAAAAATTCAAAATCAATATTTTGTAATTCTTTGAAGAAACCTGGTAGACCTTGCTCCAAGGAAAATCTACAATGAATTCCAGTTGATTCTGGCAGACTGTTTTGGAGAAGAGGCTTCTTGGAAAACTGTTTACTGACGGACGGAGGACAACTGATACCAACAGTCCATCGGACGGTCGTTGGACTAAAAAGCACCAAAACTAAGTTACTGTCCTTAGCAATGGACCAAGACTGTCCCTAAATACATACATAGGAAAGTAATTTTTAAAATTGTGATTTTTGCTTAATGTAAACCTAAACAAGTCTGACATGCACAGTATTAAATTTTCTTTTATTATCTCACAGAAAGGGATATTTTATTGTTGCTACACAATTGATGTGGTTTTATTTCAAGTATCAAATACAATAAACTGAAAGCAAAATTGGCCCTGAAATCCCAAATGGTGATTTATTTATTTTTATCATGTATGCACAGAATATATCACGCTTTGAGACTTCAGAGGCTCCTTAGATACTCCAATATCTACAACCTGTTCAACATCCTCTACTCAGCACAATAAAATATCCTCCTCTTTTACTGCTGATACAAATGTACCAGAACAAGATATTCTACCCAAATACAAATGTCTGCTCCTAATGTCTCTGAGATTTAAATGAAAACATTGTATAAAGATGCTTTAGATTATACTATGTTATGAGAAAAGTTGCACACAAAAAACAAAATGGCATCAAAACAAAGGCATTAAATCAACTGTACAACTGTACAAGTGTGTATGATATATTCCTGAGACCAATGGTGTGGTCCGTATTAAAAGCAGATAACATGGGGGTAGCTCATTGTACAATATTTACATTTTCCTATGTATATATAAAATAATAATAATATGAATAATAAAAAAACGTCCACATTTTACACATTAATGCTACCTCTTTCAGTCGAACATGTGATTTGTCTGTTAAATATTAACTAACAGATACACAAGTGCATTTGTAAGTACTGAACATAGACAAAGTGCTACTGAAATAAGTGTTTCTCAAATTGAAACACTAAAGTGAATTTAACTTCACTTGATTCCTAAGGGCATTCCAAAAAATACTCATTTTGGTCTAAATTAATCTATACAGTCATAACTTAAGGAAGAAATTCTGTAAAAGGCATGTCCCTGGCAGGTTCTTCTTCTCGCTCTCATCTCTACATGGCTTTTATTCGTCTTCCACATTTGTAAAAATGTCACTTAAAAAATACTGAGAAACACTGGTGGGCTCGTCGTCCATTTGGCTGCTCTCCATCCAGTCACTTTCCTGGGTGGATAAAACATATAAACAGGGATGACAGATCAATGATCGACCATCAAATTCATGAAGGAGTGTTAAAAATTCCATAGAACCCTGAACATTTCATACCTCGGCTGTACATTGAGAAGGACTGGGAGCTGTGTCTGAGAGCGGCTGGCTGTGGTCTTCACTCTGCTGGACATCCATTTGTATTTGTGATGCTGGTGTGGCAGAGACTGGTGAGTGGGTTTCCTCTGGAATGGTTGAGTAAGCCACATCATGTGATGTAGAAGCTACAGTAGGTGGAGTTGTACTTCTTCTTGCAGCGCGTGGAGCTTTGACTTTACTACAGTGGGCAGATTCTTTAGCTTGTGGAGGATCACTTGCTTGTTTAGTGCCGTTTGTCTCAGAAGTAACCGGAAGTGCGTTTTTGGATTTTCTGCCAAACAGAAGAATAGAAATGAATATTCCTGTAACTTCAATGCCTTAATGCACAGGTGTCAAACATATGGCCCATAAAAAGGTCCAATCTGGCATGTGGCATGATTTTGTGAAATGCAAAGATTACACTGAAGATTAGCACCGTAACAACAAATCAATTGAATCAATTCAAACCAATTCTTAAGAGTTGGCAACAGCTTCGACAGTTGATTCGTTGGGTCTTGAGCATGTTAGTATTGAGGCATGCCCGTACGCTGTGTAGTGTAACAGAGGAAAACACTGAGCAGCACAGCTGAAGCTTTGGATGCTGGACCAGATTTTTAAAGCTATTATGCTTAAGCTAAAGCTAAAGCTACATTATGTTCTTGGTGGCCACAGCAGCCCCATTTGGCTGAAATGTAGAACGCTGTTTATGAACTTCAATATAGAGGAAAGAATGGCCAAAATCCCACAGTGCACTACATTTTGGGCAAACAGGGCTGCCATGGACATGGGGAACATAATGTAACCGTAGCTTAAGATCACCTACGTGTTGTGATTACTTTAGCCTGCTAGCTAGTTAGACATTATCATAGTAATTATAACGTTTTCATCCATCTCCACTTATCAGGCCACCAGACTAACGTTACCTAACATTAACTGGAACTAATACATACAACACTAGTTTGATAGCCTATTACCGGAGCTGGCTGAAGACTATAGCTTGCTAGTCTCTAGCCATAACAAGTCTAGGCATTGGGCTAGTGCTCGCTAACTATAATCAAAGCCACTGAGGGGATGTAATCATTCGTGACTTGTCTGTGCCTATATTGCTTTGGGTTAAATACCAATCTATGAGAATTGAGTCTTTTGTATTTATCCAATAAATCAATTAGTCATTAAAATAATTTACATGTTAATCGATTGTTAAAATTTGCGTTAGTTGCAGCCGTACTGAAGATGTTAACAGTCAAGGGTTTCAAAATCATTTTACTTCAGGGACCACAGACCCACCAACTGAATCTCAAGTGGGTTTTGTTTGAGACAAAAGTGAAATTACATGAACATTTTTATATTTACAAACCAAAACATGAATAAAATTATAATATTCTGCCTGTTACTAAATATTTTGTGTATTTGTAGATCCACTGTGACCTGTAAGTTGTAATGCATATGTATAAATGATAAACTGAGGCAGAATATTCTTAAATCGACAGTTTTCTTAAAGATTTTTAGGTTGTTCGTATTTGTTCAAGTACAGTTTGTTGTGTAAACATTTTCACATTAGAATTTTACTTTTTTTACTGCAAAACAGAGAGAGAACTTTGGTTTTGACATTATTCATAGGTTATCTTATTATTAGCATTTAGAGGTCCGGCCCACTTGAGATCATATTAGCCCCTGAAATAAAATGAGTTTGACACCCCTGCATCAATGCATTAATCAAGAACAAATATCCCATTGATAGTTTTCCTTACCTAGTCCGACTTTTCGCTTTGGACTCTGTAGTCTGTCTTTGTGCTCCAGAACTACGATCCCCAACAGCCTTTGCACTCTTTTCAGTGACTAGATGATCTCCACTTTCTTCCTCTGATTCACTAATAATCTCAATCCATGTTTTCGCTGTTGAATCAGTTGCTTCTGGCTGCCCAGAGGGTCTAGGAACCTCTGGATCTTGGGTGGTGTTTGTTTGCAGAGGTTTATTAGCTTCCTTGGCAGCAAGGCTTTCTTTGTTTCTGGCTTGCCTGTTTCTTGCAGTTTTGGGCTTAACCTGGAGTTTGGCTGGTTTCAAGAAGAGCAGGATGAGAATCGGGGGTGCTGTGCATGCCATGAATAAGTGTGAGTGTACATTCTGATTACCTCTTCTTCCAGTTTGTCTCCGTTTTGTTGGGGGATCGTCAGACTCCTGGGTATTCTCTGTGGCATCTGGTAAGTTTGGTGGTTGGGCTGAAGTACCCTCTGTTTAATTAGACGAAGATGCAGT
The DNA here is from genome assembly GCA_030068375.1 of Ostorhinchus rueppellii. Taxonomy (NCBI): domain Eukaryota; kingdom Metazoa; phylum Chordata; class Actinopteri; order Kurtiformes; family Apogonidae; genus Ostorhinchus; species Ostorhinchus rueppellii. The sequence goes on from JAQQZY010000005.1 coordinate 35,177,901, forward strand.
TAGCAACACACTGGCAACTGCTTACAAAAAAAAAAAAACAGGAGCAGGAGATGTTATCACGCTACCTTGTGGATTCTCTGCCCTTTCCATGAGTAAGCTCTGCTGGGTAAGAGAAACAAAATGAGTGATAAAGTAATTCCACGACCCTGCAGGCGGTCATCATTCCTTTAAACTTCCCTTACTTCACTCACAGCTGGATCTGGCCCAATATCTTTCCCACTGATGAGGTCTGTTTCATTGCTTGCCTCTGTAGATGTCGGTACATGGATGTTGGCGAAAGACCCATCACTCCCTGCTGTGATGGTCTCTCCAGGACCACTACTGTGGGGTGAAGAAAGTTTTGTTTTCTTTTTCCCATAGAATCAGACAAAAAAACCAAAAAACAGAGGTCCATGCCTGTCTGGTTGGCAGGCTGATAAAAGACAGGCACTAACCTCTCTTGTTGTGCTAGCACATCTGTTACAGGAAGATAAGGCTCAGACACAGTGTCTAGCACCTCCCCTGATGGGCAGACTGGGATCGCAGTCAGAGAGAGGACGAAAAATGGCTCATCTGGATCTGAGGGAACCTGGTCTGTTAGGACTGGGAGTAACAAAGAAATAGAAAGCAAAGGTGTGTAAATACACACACAAAACACACACAGCACATCATAAGCTGAGTGAAGAGTTTTTTAACTCACTGTCTTGAAATATGGACAGACTTTGGTAATTTAGGTTCTCCATGGTGTTTGATGAGGTTGCATCCTGGAAAGACTAAGAATTAGCAAAAACGATTTGTTAAAACAGGGTTCCTCCAGTTTCCTACAAGTTCAATTTAAGAGCTTTTTAAGACTACTTAGAACACAATGTAATGCTCATTTCACAGCCGCACTGGCAAAAATTTGTGGCTCCTAGAATTTAGGAAAATGTATTTATTTACTCCAATGCCTTGATTCCCACCATTCTGAGTCATTTCTCACCAGGGGCTGCAATGATAGTGATAATTGGTTCCTAGTTTCAATATAGACTGTCCGGTTAGAACAGGTGGGACTAATGGCCCTTTTCCACTGCACGTTTTTGTAACGGCTCTACTCGGCACAGTTCGACTCTAACCCAATATGGCCCTTTTCCGCTGGGGGTTGGACCTGGGACCCGTTACGATTTTTCGTACCCGTTTCAGAGGTGGGTCTAGCCGTGCCGAGCCGGCACTAAAATGTCACGTGAACAGTGCTGTCCACTGATTGGTCAGAGGAAATGTTGTATACACGCGACAAAGCTCAGGGATCTTAAATAATCAGCTGCCAGACAGACCTGCCGTCTGTCTAGGCATTTTCAGTATCAATAAACTACAGCACAAACAACTGCAGCAGTACCGCATCCAGTGCCTCCATTGTTGTCGTTTACTTTACTGACCGCAGCGTGACATTATTAGTCTCCTGAAAACAACGGCACGGCTGTGTCGACTCCGCCAACTCCACCCACTTCAACTAGTCCCGACTAGTAATGGCTGGCAGTGGAAACACAACCGTGCCGGTCTGACAAGTCGGTAGAGTCGTGTCGAGCCGAAGCGTGCCGAGTAGGGTTCGCAGTGGAAAAGCACCGTATGTAGACTACTGTTACTTTCTTTGCAGCTTGGACATTTCCCAGATACATTTAAACACAATATAGTGAACAAGTGTATGGCAACATAACTGAAGACCTACAGTATCAAATTTAATACCTTTTAAAGACTTTTTTTAAGGTGTTAAACAGATTTGTAAATGCAAGGCTTTTAAGACTTTTTAAGACCCCGTGGGAACCTTGTAAAAGAAACCAAGATGTAATGGAACTCTTTCTTGACAAATGTGTTCTTAACCTGGTGTTTGGCTAGAGATCGACACATAATCCTGCCCATCTTTGGTTAAAATTGTTATAATGATAGTTTTCATGGATGACAGCCTATGCAGTTCATATATTATGGTATATTCATGCACATCATCTCACCTGGGCTGAATTGTCATGTACTTGGGTCACATCACCTAAAGAGGGCCCTACATCAGTGGGAGGAACATCTAAGGCTCCAACTTGTTCTTTAGCTCCCTCTAGTGTCACCTGAACATCAGAGTGAAGTTCAGAGACAGCTTTCTGGGAATCAGAAGTATCCGCACTGCCAGAGCAAACGCCAGAGTCTGTGGGAAGAAGAAATATTGATAGAAAGGAAAACGGCTGCAGGCACCAATTACAGCATCAGTAAAGAAAGCCAGACCTGCCACGTTTTCAGTTTTGCTTTGGGGTCGTTGAGGTCGACCGCTGCGTCCCAGGTTGGGTTTGGGTTTAATAAAGCGGCCCCTCTGAGTTTGAGGAGGCTTTCTTGAGGTCTTGGAAGAGTCAGCTGGTACATCCTGAGTTTCACTGAGGCTTAATGTGGGGAAAACAGATAATGTTACAAGAAAACACCTGTAAGGGATACCTTTTAAACTCAGTTCTGTAAATAAAACAACTGCACGTTTAATATCTAGCACTTTTTTAAAATGGACATTTGCTCCTTAAATATTACTTTGTCTTACCTTTCATGGGGAGGACATTTGTCTTTGTTTGCTTGCTCTGTTTCACTTGTTTCAGAGCGATTTTGTCCTGCAACCTGAGTTTGCACATCAGAGGGAGTTTCTGACTGTTGCTTCTGGGTGTTTTCTGGTATAGACTCCGCTTTAGTAGTCAGTACAGAGACGTCATTTGAAGGCTGCACATTGGAGACTGTGCTTGGATCTCCTACTGGTTGTGTGTTTGACTCTGCTGTCCTACTGTTTATCTCTTGTTCAGTGTTACATGGTGAAGCTGCTCCAGTGTCCAGTGTCTCCACTTTGTCCTGGTTTGAGATGCAGCCATCTGTGGATTCTTCCACCGGAGGCCTTGCATTAGTTTTATTTTCAGAAACCGAGTCTGTTAACATTGTCTTGCCCTCAGCAATCCAAGATGTTGCCATGACAATACTGTCAGACGGTGCGTCCTTCTCATTTGTGCTGCCTAAAGATTTCTCTGACTCCGCAGTTCCAGCGTTTGCTGAACTGAGCTCTATATTTAAAGAAGAATGTGATGGTGTCAGGTGCTGGGAGTCTCTTTCTGCAGATTCTACTTGAGTTTTTGTAGTATTCTCTTCGATGGGTTGTTGTTGTTCCGAGGTTGCATTTGAAGAACTATCTTTACAGAGCTGGTTAGAGGATTTGCTGAGGCATTTTAGCTGAGCTCTTGACTGGCTGGATCTGGGGGATGATCCCAAATTTGGTTTGGGTTTCACTTTAGGAAAGCGGCGCCTTCTTTGAGGTGCATTTTGTTCTGAGCTTTCTGAACATGAATCTGCCTGACTGGCAAATTCAGTAACTGTTTTTTTCTCCTCAGTTATAGACAGTTTCTGTGCAGTTTCATGAGTAGAGTCGATATTCACTGACGATACAAAAACTGAATCGGGTCCAGTGCTTTGACTTGCGGTTTCAGAAAGGGCGGCATTGCCAGTTGGTTCCGTTTCCATCTTTTTTGCTAAGTTCTCTGTGGGTTGGAGGTTTGCAGTTTGGATGGAGGGTTTGTCTACAAGCTCCAAGTGTGTGACAGGGTCCTGTGTGGTCTGAGTTTTAGGCTCGTTTTCTGATGCCTGCAGTTGATTGTCTGCAGATTTTACTTCGTGGAATTGTTCCCTCCTCGTCTCCGAAGTATTTTGAACTTCCATTTCTTCTTTTTGATTTACAAGAGAGACACAAACAAGGTCAGTGCCCTCATAGACTGAGGCTGAACCTGTGCCTGTGACAGATGTCAATGAATTGCTATAACTAATGTCACCTGTCCTGTCAAGAGATGGTAGTTTCTCATCTGTGGGCCCAGTTGTCAGCTGGTTTATGCTACTGGATTCAAGCTGAGTCTCAGGAATGTGGCTGTTCTGGTTCTCTGATGTACTCTGAGCAGCAATTACAGAATGTCCTGCTTCCTGATGACCAGACGGCTCCTCTGTAAGTCTGACGTCACTACAGGAAATTTCTCCTGTTACAGTTGGACCAGAGTTTTGTAATTCAGAAACAGTTTCAGGAACCTGTTGTGAGTGGCTGACCTGAAAAATGTCACAGGCACTAGAGTGACTATCCTCAGCTGTCTTCAAAGATAATTTGTTGTTATTTGTTTGGGAATTTGACTGTGTAGTCCTTGAGGCTCTGGCAATGTTAGGCTTAGGTTTTATTTTGGAAAAGCGTCCTTTCGTGGGCTGCGAAGTTTTCTTTGAGCTCTCTGGGTTTGACTGTAATTGAGAATCAGAAACCGTTTCGGTCTTCTGCTCACAATATGTTTCTTCACTGGGATTCGTGATAGACGTGTCGGCAATCTGAGACGGTGGCCGTTCTTCTGTTGTGCTACTTTCTGGTTCCATGGTTCCAACAGTCTCTGATGGTTCTGTGATTTCATGAGCAGAAGCTACTGCTACAGGACAGGTGGTTATTTCCTGTCGAACATCAGGCATTGATTGACACTCTTCCTGATGGCTGCTGTCATTTGCAATGACTGATGTATCTGTAAAAAAAAAGAAAGTATTGCATTTTATATTGGATACAAGTCAGCACATGTCAATATAGTATAAATAATTCTAAGTTTTTACTTGAGAGATCTTCCATAGATGCTTGATTCTGTGATGGGTGGGAAAGATGAGCTACATTTCCGATGGTCAACAGGGTTTGAGCAGCCTCATTGTAGCTCTCGTCCTCAGACACTGAAACAAAAAAACTCAAATGTGTTGACAACAATCCAACATATACATGACATTCAGAGTCACTCAGAATCCCTACTTTACGTACCTTCTGTGTGCTCTGATGACAGGAAGTCTATGACATCCTGAAAGACAAGAAATACACTGTAACGCCATGTCACTTCATTACTTTATCCATCTTGGTCATTTTGTAGTTATTCTTCACACAAAGTAATGAAATTAAGCTGTGAATGATGCCAAGTCGCATTAGGAATACATGAATTTAAAGAAAAAGCAAGCACATGGACAAAAAGGAAAAGCAAAGAAAGGTACAAACAAGGCAAAAGAATATCTGGTGCTTTCATATTGTATCTGAAATGCTGATTTCACTACAGTACATGCTTGAAAAACTTACTACTAGCAGGTCCAATTGATGTTCACAGGGTTCAGCTGTGCCTGCCTCATTTTGTGCTTGCTCGCATGAGGCTTCAGGGCACAGTGCATCTTGGGAGATGCCCAACACATCAGGCATATTGGCCAAGATATCAAGCTAAGTATGGGATGAGGGGAGCCAAAGTGGAAGGTGTAAATGATATGTAGAACCATGCACAAAGAAAAACAGATGCAAACTATACAATGTTACGTTGAGGAACTGTATTAAAAAAAGGTGCTATGATGCAGGAAAAGATTAAAAATGTATGGATGGTCTATCTGTGAATGGTGTGATATGAAAGAGATTCTCATACCTCCTCCATTGTCTCTTCCACCTCTGTAACCAAAGGATGAGGTGAGCACAGACTGGCAGGCACAAACACAGCTGCATCGCCATCGATACTGGAGCAGGACGCAGCAGAAACCATGATTCCTCCTACCGCACTTGGCGCGTCATACTCGTCATCGCTGTCTTCTGACTGGGAGGCCCTGAGGGTGATTAGTTTGGGCTTTTTGGACTCTTTGGCTGGCTGTTGCCTCGCTGATCTCCCCCTCTTGGCTGTGCCTTTAGGTTTAGCCTTGGCAGCAGAAGCAGCGTGCCCTGCTGGCGAGGCAGGAGTGGTTTCAGATGCAGAGGAGTGCGTTTCCTCTTTGGCAGGGTAATTCAAGTGCTGAGTGAGTTTCGGCACTCGCCCATACCTGGAAAACACAACCAAGACTGATGAATAACTGATTTCTAAGGAACAGTTTTTCCATTAACAGGAACGTCTCCGGATGCCAAAAAGTACCTAGTTGGTCTTGGAGGTTTAACAGAGGACTCTTCATCTGATTCGAGGTTTTCATCAGCTGACTCTCTCTCATTTATTTCTCTTGATGGTGAAGCATCTTTACTAACCTAAAACGACGACGTAATTATCAGTGAAAAAAAAAAAAAGGAAACAAAACAATCTAATGAGTCCATAATGAAAACGCTTCTGTAACCTGTGCTGTTGAGGCTTCTTCACTCATGTTCTCTCCTTCTTTATCTGACGTGTTCTCTTTGGACTTTGTGGATGATGGGGGAGGTTTTTTACTCCTCTTCAGATTTGGCGCTTTTCCCCGTGACAGCTTTGCAGACTTCATGTCTGTGATGTCTTTAGGAGCATCACACCTGAATGTGACAACAGATTATGAGATTTTCACCAGAAGTCAAAAGGCACAAAAAGACGTTTACTTTAAAAGTTAATAACTGAATTACTGGTCTGAAGTTGTCTGGTCATCAGGAAGAGCTGCCTCAGAATCTGTGGGTACACTGGCCTCAACTGGACATAAAAAGAAACACATCACAGTTATAAGCATGTGGAAGAGACACGGCTAAGCTTTGTTGGGGGAGACATGGTGGTGCAGTGGTCAGCACGAAGGTCCTGGGTTTGATTCCAACACCAACTGAAGGGGGACAATTTTGTATGGTTTGTTCCCCCTGTGGTTGCATGGGTACTCAGGCTTCCTCCCACCATCCAAAGACATACAGTAATAAACTAATTGGTAAATCTAAAAAACCCATATCAGCAAATATGAGTGTGATTGGTTGTTTGTCTCTATATTCAGGATTCAAATGTTTTTATTGTTAGTTATTTTCACTGTGCACTTGCATACACAAAAGAATAAGGTTTTGTTCCTTAATCTGTGATTACAGTGCAGTAGCAGCATCAAATAAATAAACAATCATCATAATATATGTCAGCCCTGTTATGAACTGGCAACACATTCAGGGTGTCCCACCCCCCCCGTGACCCTCTCAAGGATTAAGTGGTTCAGAAAATGAATGAATGAATAAAATCATATTGAGCAAAGTTTTGACTTTCAAATACTGATTTCCAAAGGCTTTTGTGTCAAAAATGTTATTTATTTGATGCTGGGATGTATGAAACTGAGCTCTGCTGAATATTGTCATACCTTGTTTCTTTTTCTTTTTACCCCTCGTGTTTGACTTGGTTTCTGGTTGCTCTGGTGATGCGTCCCCTTTATCATTTTCATTTCTTTTGCGTTTCCTCGTAGGCTTAGAAACAGGGGCTCCTCCCTCATTGCAGAGTTCTTCATTCTCTTTCTCTCCCTCTTCTTCCTCATCGACCTCATTTTCCTCCTCTACGTCGCTCAGCTTCTTTCCTGCTTTTTTGCCTATAAAGGAAATGACAACGAACCCAACTCAGTATAGGCAGAATCATATCAAAATCATGCACCACAAATACAATTCACACTATATACATAATGAAAACAGTAAAATAAGACAGATACCTTTTGGCTTTCTGATACACTTCTTATTCTTCGCAGAGAGTGACTTCAGTTTCTTCTTATTTTTCTGGACTTCCAGAATCTTCTCCAGCAGCTTAGTAAAATACTCTATGTCCAGCCTGCGTCTCTCTCCTGCACAAAAATGCTGCATCTAAATATAGTGAAATCTAAAGGACATATAATATTTGGGAGGAGCCAAACACTTACTGAAAGCTTTGTCAATCCTCCAAGCATTACCCCGCTCCTCTTTTTTGAATTTGTTCTGAAAAATTCAAGGGTTTTTTTTTTTTTTAGATGTTTTTGGACATTTATGAAAACAGTAAATGGCTGCTTCATCTTTAATGTATGATGAATAAATATATGTATCGGCATCTTACAGACCTTTATCTCTGATCGAGCTCTGTGAGGAAACAGTTGACAAATCATAGTGAAGTCAGTTCCCACCATGCTGATGGCCAAGAAGAACATGTCGGTCTCTGATGAAAAACATTGACAAGTCATGACATTGTGAGTTTTGTAGATAAAAAAAGCCTCACTGAAGGCAAAAATATAGTATTGAATGAATTCAATTTAACCTTCATTGGACCAGGGTTTGGCATAGTTCCCCTTCCTGAAGCTTGCGTAAGTGGTTGTGGAACCTCGCTCAAAGATGGGGTCTCGATCTTGAACGGTGTTTGGTCCTTTCATTCTTTGGACCTCCACTGTCAAGCTACAACACAAGTGGAAAGAAGTTGAATCATGAGGTCTGGCTTGTTTTTTTGTGTCATGTCCTGATATTTATAGACAAAAAGTAATAGCATCATCTCATCACAGACCACTGACCTTTCTTCATCAATAATAAGTGAGCCATCCTCTGCCACTTTCACCTGAGGAACCATGAGGGCTTCGTCCTGCTCATCATCTGCCGCCGCCGCCGCCTCCTCCTCCTCCTCCTCCTGTTCTTCCTCCCCTTGCTGCGTTGGGCTCATCATTTTGGGTTGTTCTTGTGGTTCCTGTGCTCTCTCCGGTAATCTGTGGGGAACAGGTTTCATATCAGAGGAGACTATTTTCTAAGAAGCCACTTAATGGATTCATGATTATTGTTGTATTTGAGTGTAATTCTGCTATAGCATGAAATAGCCTGTATAGGTCAGTTTTGAAGACCATAACAAATAACTTCCATTTCTTCCATCAAAAACACTTATTTGTATTATATACTAAAATTTAAAGTCCATATAAAAAATATATATATGTACATCATCTTCATCAGCAATCAGCAAGAATAGAGAAATTATTACAAAAGAAAGGAGAATAAAAAAAAATACAAGACAGAATGAACTTACTCTTCTCTTACTTGAGACTGTGGAACCACAGTCTCGTTTTCCGTCATTGACTCTTGCAAACTAGAGCTGGACAGAAAAAAAAAAAATCAATAAAGAACCACAGCAAAAAGACAAATATTTCTATTAAATGTTACACAAGCTTGACAAAACTGCAGGTGGTGCACTTACGTCATAGGGTTTGACAAAGGCAGATAATGGATAAGGTCCCTCATGGTCATTTTTGCAGGATCTATAGTATACTCCTTAACACGGGCTTTAGCTCTTCTGAGTTTCTGTAACTGCGGAAAAGAAAGTATGAAAAAAAAAGCCTTTTACTTCAGTTAATAAGACATAAGAGACCGGTCAGGGTAAATAACAGGATGTACAAGGTGACAAAGCAGAAGACTATAGATTCTTCTGAACTTACCTTTTCTTTGTGTATCTCTTGTCTGAGCAATTCTCTGAGCTTCCGGGCCTTTTCCAGCCTCACTAAATCAGACGGGTCATTCAGGAGTCTACTTAAGGAGAACTTTGAAGGTGATGTTGAAATCACACTCTTAGAAGACACCAGAGTCTTGGCTTTCTCTGATATTTCAATTGCTTCTTTATCTGGTAGAGAGGGGGGGACTTTATCTGGTTGTCTTGGAGACACTTCTTTTACTTGACTGGCTGAACTGCTCTCTTTCTTGCCGCTGTCTGGTCGCAGATGGATTTGTTCAACTGAGTCCTCAGCTGGAGGAACAGATAAAGTTTCTGAACTGCCGCTGGAGGGGAGTGTAGGTTTTGGTTGTGTTTTAGACTGTCTGCTTTCTTCTGAAGCCCTGCGGTGCCTTGGGGATAGGAGTACTTGTGGAGGTGCTGTGGTGCCCACTTGGCTTGATGTTGGTTTGTCAAGATCTGAACTGGGTACTTCAACGTGAGATGGCAAGACTGGTTTGATAGGAGACTTGGGCGTACGAGGAAGGGTGGAAGGTCGGCCCGGAGCCACTTTGGGCTTGATGGAAAACCTCTTCCTTCTCTGAAGAGCAGTTGAGGAGGTGGCGCTTTCCACATTTTGGTCATTACTATCCCTACACAGCAGAAACAACAGATATATTTGTTACAATATTGTTTGTCTATAATAATAAAATTCAGTCAGTCAGCCATGCTTACTCACCCAGCAGGTGGAGTTTGTTCTGATTGGACCACAGCAGACTTGTTGTCTGTCCCAGCAGTGTCAGTGTTGCTCTCACTGCTGTCTTTGGGGGGTACACTAGACTTCTGATTCGATGGCGGGGTTTCTTGAGGCGTTGCAGCTGCTCTTCCTGTTGTGCCTACATTAGGCCGAATACTTAGTCTTGATCGACGAAACATTTTAACCTGTGGACATGTAGAAATCTGCATTAACATTCCAACCATAAAACCAATCTAAAACATTATATATGTACCTGCACTGATTCTTGTATAATGCAGTTATTATGGTTTTGTAGATTGTATGAACAACAGCATACTCAGGCTTTCTGAATGCAGATTATAGGCATCACCACAAGAATATACAACATAAATTGCTGTACATCTTTTCCTTTACATGCATTCCTATTGTGTATAAAGCCAGACTTTAATAACTGGATTTGTTATTGTGGTTTTAACGTAGTTTTGTCACAAGCTTTGTATATTGTGCAAACCTGTTTCCTAAGAGAGATAGGACCAGGTAGAAGTAAAGGACTTGAAATGACAGAAACCTCACCGAAATACATGCAAGGCTTTCTTAAGTTAACAACACTTTCTATAATATTTGTATAAACGATTGAGAGACCAAAATACAACACATAATGTGTCGGTAATGACTAGAATTAGCTCGAAAAGTGCAGAGAGCTTAAACTCATATGACAACACTAGTAGTAGACTCACTGAACTGGACAGACGTGTGCTGCTTTATGGACGCTGGAACGTCTACATTTCAATACCTATATGTTTTAAACACTTTCATATACCTGTAGCAATATACCTGTTAACGAATCTGTCAGACGGTAACCGGGAAAAAAGGCTGTAAATTCTCGACGACGAGTAGCAAGTAGCGGATCCCCATCTACACGTTATTCCGCCATGTTTTTCGTGACGTAATATTTGTCCGCGCAATGTCTTGTGGGAAATGTAGGGCTGTCTGCTTTGGATGAGGCAAGAATGGCCTGTTCTCGAGTAATGACAGCGAATCTTGAGGGCTTTCTCGTTGACTTATAAATGCATAGCAGCTGTTGTGCTTGTATTTTTTTTAATAACCGTATAATCCTTTTTTTTTAACTTTCCAAATATGTTTTAATTTATAAAATAAGAGTCGCAATTGCTGCACAAATTAAGCTATATTCACTGTATTTTTTCCTTTGGTGTACAGTGATGAGAAAAATTTTAAGACACAAATAGGTTTGTTATTTTAGCTAGAATAGTATATTTAAAAAAAAAACATACACATTCCTCAGTCCCTTTAATAGGATACAATTGAATTATGGAAGGGTATTAAAAACAATAACTGCAGACTAATCTACTGTCTTAGTTCTTGTTTCATTCAACATGTCCAATGGCTACTTTTCCTGACCATTTCCTGTCCAATCTATGTAGTTACAATCTTCTTGCGAGTTTTTAAATGCTGTACACAATATTTCCTTATTTTTTAAACTGTATTTTAATAAAGGGAGTAGGTGTTTTGCTCAACTATAAAAAAAAAAAAAAAAAAAAAAAAAAACACAAAACAGCCAGAGTATGGGCAGTCCGACACTTCTGCAGAGTACTGTAATTCAAAAGTACTGCTTAATCTCATCTCATCGTTTCTAGATATATTTTCACTATTGGTGCAATGGATCAAAACCAAGATATTTATTATACCCAATTCTAAATACACTATTTACACAATAATTTTAATGCAAGTGTATCTTCCTTCCAACAACTAACTTTGACATCATGAATTGTAAACCTGCTTTACTATCAAAATCCAAGGTGGGCTGCATTTAAAAATAAAGGGAAAAAAAATCTAAATATAAAGGGGAAAAACACGTGCCAGTAATGTGATTTAATTATTTTTTATTTCTTTAGTACAGACAGCATCAGCAGTTAACTTCCTTGGACATTCCTATCACATATGTTTTCCTTCAGCAGATCATGACTTCATCTTCTAGATCAGTGGTCTTCAGAAATACGAAACTACTGATTAGATGCAAAAACAAAGACATCAGGAGTGGAAGTGGAAAAGTATAAGACAATTATGAAAAAGAGTTCATTATTGGGATTGTCTTGAGCACTTTGAAGCAACTTGTCCTAAAGATGGTGTTTCATGTGAAGATCGTCATTTACTCCATGTCAACTGTGAACGAGAGGAAAAAGTGTAAAATTAATGTTCATTCCTTATTGTTACATTAGTTAAGAATACACACATGAACAGAACACTTACTTGTACAAGTTTATGGTCAAGCAAAAGGGTTTCCAAAAGGATCCCCAAAGGCAGCTGTTGAACCAGTGCTCTGACCAACTGGAGCGCTCTGTTGAAAGACCAGAGGAAAAAAACAACCACAGAATTACACATTGCTGCTGAGACCTGCTTTGTATACCCTGAATGATGAGTTTATGTGTGACTTTCTGTACCACAGCTACAGGCGGTGGTCCAAATGGACTTGAATCTGGAGCTCCAAAGGCTTCATCAAACTTGTCCTGGCTGAGGCCTTGCCCCTGGGCTGGTGCTGAATTGTTTGCTGTGGGAGCTGGAGAGAAGGCAGCTTCCAGAAGGCCTGGGTTAAGGCTTGGAGCTGGGGCTGCAGCTGGAACAGGTGTTGGTTTGGGAGCATCTAAACAGGTATGGGAGACAACGGTCATTATCAGTGGCAACAATTAAACACATACACATCATCCTCCAAGCGTTTCTATTAAGCAGCTGGTTTACCATTAGCAGTTGATGAAATCTGACAGATATCAAAGTCATCATGATCTGCAGCTTCCTGAGCAACCCCCACTTTACTGGAAAAGTACTGATCAAATGCACCACCTTCATTACTGCTGGGCGCAGGAGCAGAGTTGGAAATTTGCTCCCCTTTCCTCGCTGGGATGGCAGGGGGCTTAGCCAGCTGGAAGTCCTTGAACATATCCTTTCCAGTCTTCTTCTCTTTATCTCCAAGGGGGTCCAAAGCTGTGAAGGCACTGTTCTGCATCTTTGGAGGACCCTCCTTAGCAGGAGCTCTAGGAGCAGGACGTGATGGACCTTGCTGGTCCCCCATTGCAGCAAAAGAGCCAGCGTGGAAAGGATTAGTGGAGGGCTGACCCCAACCTGGAGCACCAGGTGCTGCACCTGGTGGAGGGTGACCCCAGTCTAGGTGGGGTGGGGAAAGAGGAGGGTTAAATGTAGCTGGGATTTGCTGACCCCATGCTGTGGGTGGTATGGGTAGACCACCAAAGGCAGATGGCTGAGGGTAGGCAGGCCTTGGACCTGGAGGCATCATTCCTGGCATGGCAAACATGGAGGGGGCCACAGTGGGTGCTCCCCACATGCTTGTAGCAGGGATGCTGGCGGTGCAGAGAGCTGGAGTTGGAGGGCCTAACTGTAGATTTCCTGAATGTAAAAATGGGACATGACAGGAAGAAATGAACAACCTACTGATCAAATCTGTGTTTGCATATGTTACAAAGTTCATCTTTTTTGTATTTACCCAGAGCAGCTATGGAGGATGGAGTGGAGCAAGCAGGTGTACTGTTGAAAAGGTCACCTGGAGCAGACGAGCCTTCAGACTGAGCCGGAGAAGCAAACAGGTCTGCTCCAAATAGGTCACTTACTGTAGACTAGTCAGGAAATAAAACAATAGCATGAACTAATTTTGCAGCTAAATTGTAAACAAAAACATGCACCAACAACACCGTATAATTAACTGCATTTTGCTACTATTATGTGTCAGAACTAAATACTTGTGAACATGCATGGATGCATCCCAACTTACCAGTGCTTTATTCCCTGAGGCATGAATGTTAGAGAATAGATTGTGAGCAGAGATGACAAAGGTTACAGTTAATGGTTCAGCAGCACAATCAGGTGTCATTTATTGAAGCCAGTTAGAGAAGCATGTGTTCACCAGTGCATGCACAAACCAAAACACACAACAAGCCTGCAACTGTCAACAACCAGCCTCATCTAAACCCAGTGCATATTTTGCTATGTAGACGTCAGACACCAGAGAACAACCCAAACACCCTGTAAAGGAGGTGTTAGCCCACCAACCACAATCCTACAAATGTGTGTAAAACCCACTTCAGGCGTAACACATGCAACATCACTATGATTCAACCATCTATGAAATTTCACCTTTGTGCTCCTTCGACCTCGTCCAGCCTTAGAGCTCTGCGGAGGTGGGTTTAGGACAACTGAATCCTTGCTATGAGTCACTGGGGGTTGCGGGTCATGAGATATGCCATTAGCGACAGGGGACGTTTTCAAAGATGTGCCAAAAAATGGGTTTCCGGTTGAGAGAGCCGGTCCAGAATCATTTCCATCCATCATGGTAATTGTGTTGTTTTGAGGTATCTTGCCTCCTAACGGCCAGTGGCCATTATTGAGAGCGAGGATCATTGTCTTACTGGTTAACCCATTTATTTGCTGACTGAGATGATCAGAGTCTACATTCAAAACACTGTTAATAATTGTACTATTCATGTTGTCAGCAGCAGCGTTGTTTAGGTGATTGGTAGCGTTAAAGGACATCTGAGGAGAGTTATGCATGGACTGAGTGGGTGACTTGGAAAGGGGGTCATCTCTAAACGGGTCACTGTCTGGAGTTGGAAAATAGCCAAATGTTGTAGAAAAGGGATTCTCTGTCTGGAGAGATGCCCTTTGGTCAGGGGCACAGGAAGTAACAAAGGCATTTCCCTTTATAAAGTTCTGATTACTGTCAACTTCAGCAGAAAAGTCCAGCAAGAGAATATCATTAGCGTCCTGGTTAACATGAGGAGGACAGTGGGGGAGAGAAAAGACAGATTCATGAATCAGTTCTGCAGTGGAAAAGAAACATTTGTGAACATAATGAAATATGAATCACATGGTATGAAATGATTTTTAAAGCTGCTAGTTGTAGAATGTAAAAAAAAAAAACAAACTGCTTGATATGCTGATGTTTGCTTCTTGTATTGAAACTCCAGTGGTGTGTTGACCCAGAAACAGTGGTGTAAATCACTACCAGTACAATGCACCAGATGTCACCAAAGGCAACAAACTTAGCTATTCTACTTGTAGCAGCTTTAAATGTTTGATGACAAACAAAGATTAACATGAAGCATAAAGTCAATTCTTTAAAGACTTTTTTTTTTTTTTATAAACTCCAGTCCATAATTAATCAATAGTAAATGAGAAACAGCGGTCCTTATAGAATTGACTTCACACACGTTGATTGATAGGACAAGTGCTGAGGTTATTTTAAAAAGTTATTCTAATTTTTTAATGATTAACATTATCTAAAGCCAAAAGCAACTGTCAAGAGGTAATATTTCTGCATGTGACAAAACGACAGTGCACATTGTAACATTAAGCTTATAGTAAAACAAAATAAAGCCCAGGCACTAGAATTCCTCTATGTGGCTCACATAAAGGGAACATTTTACACCATGGCACCACACTTACATTTGGAGCCTGGATGTCTGGAGGGGTCGTAATGTTTCCAAAAAGGTCAAGCTGCTCCACTGGCTGGATGTCAAAAGAAACAAAAACATACTGTATTTATCCTAATACCGTGGTTTTTAATTTAACATTAAGTTAAAAAAAAAAAAACAAGAGAGGTAGTAAGTCCTACTTGGGCCATTTTTGCATCATCCATACTTAGCAAGGCGTCACCTCCATTCTGAAAAAAAAAAAAAAAAAACAAAAGAAAACCACGGTTATAGAAGTCTGAGAAAGTATTTGAGGAAAAGGAGCCCTTATAAGTGCTTACCTCAACTACCGTACTGCCATTTTCACCCTGCGAACAGATGCAGACTGTTAATGATTATACTTATGTGTTATTTCACATCATTTCAATGGAATGTCTGAAGATGTGATTCATTGAGGGAACACAGAGAGGCAGTGTTGACGTTCAGGAGGTACATACAGTGTACCCTGTCGACTGTGCCAGATGGCCACACTTAATGAAAATGTTCTCACACTAGAACTTAAACCAAGAAAAGAAAAACATATCAACCCTGCGCCAATGTTTCTCTTACTTTTGTTTCTTTCCGTGAGGCCTGCGAGTCTTTCTTCCTCATGTTAAAGATGACCTGGAAGAGATCTTTCAGGTCGATGACCAGGGGCTCTGCCTGCGTGGAGAGACAAACACAAAGAAACTATTGTAAACGTCCTGGTGTTGTCTTTGCGGATTACTGTATTTATATTATGTTTGTGTGTGGTAGAGGCTGAGTGTGCCCCCCTCTGAAACTCTACCTGTTGTGCAGTCTTTATGGCAAAGAACTGATGCTGTCCTTCTGCTCCACAAACATATCCAAAAGCCCTGTTATCCGTTACATCTCTGGCAATGAAGGAGATCTTATTCACCACATGTTCGTGCTCGATCACCTGCACGATGAGACAAAGAATACAGTTTAAAGTTTTAACCAGTGGAAGGTCCAGAACCTGTTGAGCTTTAGTTTGGTAGTCTGTCAACAACAACAATAATAATAATTATAAAGAGAAAAATGGAAGAACTCACTCCGGATTTTTCATCAATGATCTTAATGCCTGACATGGAAATGTTGACCCAGATCCTCTGTTTGTGTTTACCTTGAGACCGAGCAGCAACTGCCATGCCCTGAGGACAGAGACAGCAGATGAGATTTGATGGACTTTGCTTTTTTTTTTTTTTTTTTTTTTTATATAAACTTTTTTATAGAAGAGAACAGAATACAGTAGAACAAAACAGAATACAATGCCGTTTATTGCCATTATACTGAATGTACAATGAGATTGGAGAGCTTCTGCTTTTTCAGCGCAAACAGGAAATTACAGATAAAATCTAAACTGAAAAATATATACAAAATAAAGTGCAGGTAGCTCTATATACAAATGGGAAGATAAAAGAATTAAAATTTAGAATGTAAAAAAAAAAAAAAAAATGTGAAAATGTATTGCACAGGGTGGTTGAATATTTACAGAATAATTCTTGTGCACAGGGTGATTAATACTTGCAGAGATTTTTTTTTTTGCACAGGATACAAAGCATGAAAAGAAATATAGCAGTGCATATAAAAACATGCTTTGAGATGTAAAATAAGTTATATGACTTAATGTGCCACGTCCTGTTACTCGGACTAGAAATGAGGAAAAAAAACGCACTTGGTAAGATTTAGATTTTTGCAAAGTATCTCATCACACTTAAAATAAGACAATCACCTAAAGAGTTACTTTTCAGTGAAATATAAGAACTTATTTTAAGATAATTTTCACTTATTCCCTTTTTAAATTTTTGCTCAATTCAAGATTTTTTTTTTTTTTTTGCTTAATTCAAGCAAAGAATCTGCCAATGGAACAAGTGAAAATTATCTCAAGATTTCTTGAAATAACATATTCAAGATATATCGTCTAAAAATCAGTTCTTCCATCTCACTGAAAAGTTCCTCTTTAGGTGATTATGTCTTATTTTGTGTGTGATGAGATATTTGGACTAGAAATGAGAAAAATACACTTGGGTTAGATTTAGATTGTTTCCACTGAACAACATCATCTTCATCTTCATCTTCCCTCTGGCTCCACATCACTCCATTAGCCGTCTCTGATCAGAGGTGTGCGTTCTCAAACACCAAAATCATACAGTAACTGCTGAATATTTGAGTCTAGTTGTTAGAAGAACACTTTAGGGCTTCAGTTCCCCATCTGAAAGAGCCGTCTGACAGAAAGCTGAAGTGGTGGAAATATTCTAAATACAGCACAACTTTAAAATGTGTGTTTTTTTTAATTAAGGCAACAAACAATTTCTTTTTTTTTTTCTTCTTCTTTTTTGTCTGCATTTATTCTCATAGTTTACCACCATAAACAGGGTGTCAAATTTTTATGAGATTGTTGCACATTCTATTCTTGCAGCCAAATATTTTAGTTTTTAGTGCGTGCAACAAACAATTTCAAACCCAGAAAAAAAAAAAAAAAAAAAAAAAAAAAAAAAAAAAAAAC
>JAQQZY010000005.1:35205258-35216568 GCA_030068375.1 Ostorhinchus rueppellii
TCTTAACTGCAAACTTAGATAATATCTAGCTTTCTATCATTCTGAAGTTGAATGAGCTCTTTGTGAGTTATACATGCCGGCATGTGGTTCTTCAGTCCCAAAACATGCCAAACACGCTCCTCAATGTGTTGTCTGCAGTGTCAGTCAGTAATATTATTTGAATAATTTTGCGTTTATAATTATTGAAACGCATTCAATTATTTTTCTGTTATATTTCTTACATGAAATGGCAGGAGTTGTGGGGTACTGACATAAGTGCAGTCTTTACTGTCATGGAAAACTCCGAACACCTCAGTAAAATATACATTTATTTTAAGTAATAATTCTACATGTTTAACCCTTTCATGCATAGTGGTCACTCCAGTGAACAGCTGTTCAAAGGTGTTCTCTTGTATATTTATGTGGATTTTATTGTTTTAGTTCCATATCAGCCAACACAGTGGAGGCTTATGCATCATCCCAAACACTGAAATTCATACCACTACTGCAACTTTGATGTTCCAGATAAACCTGATCTGCAGAGACATGCTCGAGTGCAAAAAAAAAAGATTTTTGGGGTTTTTTTTTGTATATAATCTCCGTGCAGGTATGTTAAGAGAGAACACATCAGATTAGCGGCATTAAAGATATTTTTATTTCATACTTTTCACATTGAAAATCAGGAAATAAGTGTTTGTTTGCTTGTAATATTAAACATGGTTTTGTAGCTGTAAATAGGTTCTTAAAAAATCAATCACATTGGGGTTTTTTTTTCCATTCCCAAAAAGGAATAAAAACACACAGAAAAGAAACTTGATTAAGGTTCTCATAATTCATGCATGAAAGGGTTAAAATCCTAATACATTGGTTAGAGATTCTTAAATTTATTATATTATGTATGTGTATGTATGGATATGTGCATTTATTCATTTATTTATTTTTGTCATTTATGTTGTTGCTTTTTAAGTCGATCCTTGTAAACTGATTTCTGGGGATATTGGGGCAGATAAAATAAGACTAGTCTTCTTTCTGCTCCTTTTCATTCTAGTACGGAGGATGTTTGTATTTCTATGAAATTGTTTTTTTTATTTTACAATGAATGAAATAAAGAATAAAATGAAAATGGAACTAAATCTTTGTATGAATATATCTGTGACTTAGAGAACAGCATCAGTTGCAGGAGGCTTTACCGACACTGTAAAGAACAAAATGTATGAACTGTGTGACTAAGAGTGTTTTCGTTGTAATGCTTAAGTTCAGAACTTTCCAGCCCTGAATCAATATGACTGGAAGTGAAATCCCAACTATTGATTTGATGACAACAACATCATGGCTCTTTTTCAGCTGGATAATCATTGACAGAGTGGTGGTGGAAAAGGTTAAATACAGACTCTGACACTTGTTCAGATTTCACATCTTCAGTATGAGGACTAAGGTTGCTCTCCAGCTCGGCTTCTGTGCCCTCTGTCTTACTGTGGTAATGCTCGGAGAAGGAATGTATGTATTTCCTGTTTCATTTAAACATACGCTAGTTGGATTTGGGTACAGCGGGCCCACTTTATTACATTTCCTACAATATGTATTTCAGGGGAGTGGAGCTTCCTGATCCACCAGCAGTGGACTGTGTTTGGAGCCCCTGGTCAGAGTGGGGTTCGTGTGATCCTTGTACGAAAACACGTGTAAGAACAAAAACTGACCGTTACAAAAGCAGAGTTGCTATAATCACAGTACCTTGGAAGCTGTTAAATGACAATCTGGAAGTTATTAACAAAGTGTGATATGATTTGTGATCCTCAGAGGCGTTCTCGAGCTGTAGAGGTTTTTGGCCAGTTTGGAGGCGAGTCCTGCCAAGGATCTGTAGGGGACAGAGAGTTCTGTGTAACAGATGTCGTTTGTGACCAACAACCTCCAGTTTGCTCTGACACAGAGTTCCAGTGCGAGTCAGGTAGAAGTGCTGGTTTAAATTCACATACAGCACATTTACACATGTGCACTGTTTTTATTTCAACTCTCCTTTCACATTCAACATTCAGGCTCTTGCATCAACAAACGGTTCCAGTGCAATGGGGACTATGACTGTGAGGATGGATCAGATGAAGACTGTGATCCTGAACGTCCTCCTTGTGGTTCAAGAGTCCTGGATACCAATGAGCAAAGCAGGACAGCAGGATACGGGTGAGTTCAAGTTGAGTGCAATTTATTTTAACTCATAAAGACCCAAACAAACACCACTGACCAAAAGTATGTACTGACTGAAAATGTTTAACCCACGACGACCCAGTGTGATGTTTGTGGTAGTTCCTAAATGAATCTTTCTCTATATTTAACCTTCCTTAATTGGTTTATCACCATTTATTTTCTGTACATGGTGGTTCATGCTTCACAGCAAGAAAGTCCTGAGTTTGGTTCTGACACCAGTTGACGGTGGGACCATTCTGTGTGGAGTTTGCATGTTCTTTCTGCGTACTCCAGCTTAATCCCACCATTCAAAGACATGCACTGATGTGAGAGTGGATCAATAATGTAAAGCGCTTTGGGTGACTTGAAAAGCGCTATAAGAATCTAATCCATTATTATTATTACTGTTAGTTTCATCTAAATTGCTCATAGGTGTGAGTAGGGATGGGAATCGAGAGCCGGCTCTTTTTGAGAACCGGTTCCCAGTAACTCGATTCCTTGGAATTGTTTGCCTGCCTCCTTAACGATTCTGCTTGTCGATTCCGCCTTCGTTGCGCATGCGCGATAACTTGACACGTACACTCCATTATTTTGGTCAGAATGTCGCCAACATGGCGTTTAAACAGAAACTGTCTAAACAGATGACACCAGGTCCACTTGCAACACTGTCAAAGCTTCCATTTCTTCTAAAGGGTGGAATCCTTCCAATATGTTCAAACATTTGTCCACGCAGCATGTGATTAATACGTTAGCTTTGCTATTTAGCATTTAGCAGCTTACCTAGCGGCAGGACGCTATCTGGAGCCGGTTCCGGTTCCGGTTCGGGCAACCAACGGCTAATTCCCTCAAATACAAGTTTCCAAAGGCAGAGAAAAGGAAATAAGGTGCACAACAATGGGAGACGGGCCGGGTTGAACCGACTCACGTCGCAGAAATGCGGCAATAGAGGAATGAGTTAAAGGTCTTTAGTTTCACTTTCACTGTACGCCCCCCCACCCAAAAAAAAAAAAAAAAAAAATTAATAAAATAAAATACAGGCCTGGGGTCATCTGTTCTTATTGTTTGTATATAATGCATGTTATATGTTTTCTGTAGTGGTGGAAATATGAAAGACCAGTAATGAAAACATACTGTACCTGTTTTCAGTCTTTTATTCTCTCACCCAGTGAGAATCGATAAGGAATCGGATCGATAAACAGAATCGATAATGGAATCGGAATCATTAAATTTTTATCGATTCCCATCCTTGGGTGTGAGAGCCCTGTGATGAACTGGTGACATGTTCAGGGTGTACCCCAGCTTTGCCCTTAAGTAGCTGGGATATAGGCTCCAAGCGACCCCCATGACCCTAGTGAGGATGAAGCGGGTTCAGAAGATGAATTATCTTGTGTGTGTGAAAATCAGAGGTTTTCCAACATTTAATTGACTAATCGTGCAGATGTTCATAAAAGCTTGGATTAAAGTTAACGGTTATTATATAAAAAAGAGAAAACTGAAGAAAAAGTGACTTTTTCATTAAATCTATCATTAACTGAACTTAAACCAAATGTGTCCATCCACTGTCATTGATCCAACTCCACGAGTTTTACTAGTGAATCAATGTTGTAGAAGATGACGTGTTTCCACGGTAACTACGGAGCCTCTGAACGTCCAAATGGGTCATATCTGATGACCATGAAAAGATGACAAACTGTATTTTACACCATTTATTTACAGGTATTGAGATTAGTGGATGAACATGGATTACACAGTTTATATCAGCAGATGGTTTTGGTGGATGTTTGGGTCTGTATGGGTTAATATCATCTGATTCTCTGACCCTATCAGTCCATGTAAATAATTGGAGCAGGGGTCACCAACCCTGGTCCTCCAGAGCTGCTATCCTGCATGTTTTAGACCAGGGTTGCTGACCCCTGTTTTAGACGTATCCCTCTTCTTCCAACACACCTGATTCAAATGATAAGCCTATTATCAAGCTCTACAGAAGCCAGGTGTGTTGGAAGAGGGAAACATGTAAGACAGGGGTATTCAAATCCAGTCCTGGAGGGCCTGTATCCTGCATGTTTTAGATATTTCCCTCTTCCAGCACACCTGGTTCAGTTAATGATCAGCTCATCTTCAAACTCTGAAGAAGTCTGATAATGATGTAATGGCTTTCAGGTGTGGTGGAAGAGGGACAGATCTAAAACATGTAGGATATTGCCCCTCCAGGACCGGATTTGAATACCCCTGATCTAAGACAGTGGTTCTCAAATCCAGTCCTCGTGGCCCAGTGTCCTGCATGTTTTAGATCTGTCCCTCTTCCAGCACACCTGAATCAATTAACGATCAGCTCATCATCCAGCTCTGCAGAAGCCTGGTAATGATGTAATGGCTTTCAGGTATGGTGGAAGAGGGATAGATAGTAGCTCTGGAGGACCAGGGTTGGTGACCCCTGGTTTAGAACTACCTTGACCTTTGGCCAATAATCAGTTCACCCATAAATCAAAGTAAACATTTATGAATCGCTCATGGTGTTGATCAAATATCCCTTTCATATAAATCTTTAGATTCATCCAGAGAATCCTTAATCTGATTACTAATAGACCGGTGATTGCTTGCTTTTTTTTTTTTTTGTTTGGTTTTCATTATTTTTTTGGGTTGATGTAAAAATTCCTTTCCCCCTTGGGATAAATAAAGCTGGCATGTGTCTGTATGTATGTAAGACGAGGTCAGAGCAGCCGTGACCTTTGAACTTTGTCCACTGAACTCTTATCAGACTGACAGATCATTAGAAGTTCATTTAAATCCCACACAGACACAAAGTTCCAGTCAGATAAAGACCTTGACATTATTGATGAATGAACTAGATTATAGTCTTATTGGAATTCACTTATCAGTGGTCAAAACTCCAACTCCAAATGAACACTAATGTTTCTCTGTTTCTGCTGCAGACAAACTTATTCTTATTCAGACTGACAAGCCCAATCCTGTATTTTTACCCCAGAATCAACCTCTTGGGTTCAGATCCTCGAATGAACCCGTTCAACAATGATTTCTTCAGGGGAAGATGTAACGTAAAAAGGAACCCAAACAACGGAAACACTGAGAGGATTCCCTGGAATATCGGTGTTTTCAACTATGAGGTTAGAAATATCTTCTCTACTACTTACTGCATGGGATTTCATGTGTATTAGAGTAAAATTATAACAAGTGGTCCCAGGCACAACAAACCCTGCCCCTCACATGTGTTGTATTTTATTTTGGCATCGATCCAGCTGATGTCATCATATCTACTGCCTCTATACTGTATATGTGCCAAGTTTGAAGTACATTGAAACAAAATGGATGTTTTCATACATGTGAAATTATAAGTAAATGGGAGGGGGAAAAGGTGTAAAAAAAAAATAAATTAATTAAAAAAAACATCATAAAAAATTTTAACTTTAACCTACTTTTCCCAAAATGGGGCAGCTGTGGCCTAGATGGCTGAAGAGTCAGCTGGAGTGTTGGCTTGTGACTGAAGGGTTGCTGGTTCAATTCCCTGGACTGGTGGAAAGTTGTTGACTTATGTGTCCTTGAGCAAGGCAGTTGAACCCCCATTTTGCCTCCCAGGTGCCTAATATGGCAAGCTCACATCCCCTAGCATGCAGTGTGTGATGTATGATGATCTCGTGATGGGTTAAAGGCAGAAGACAAATACTTGTGTGTGGTGCATGTTTACATGTGAAACAAACAACTACTGATAAAAATAATAATAATAACAATAATAATAAAGATTCTATTTTATACTAAAATGTAATCACATCTATTCTGGGTCACTGGTAATCTACAAAACCCAATTTAGTATGAATTCAACCAACAGTTTTGCTGCTACAGACCTTTGAAATTTCACCCATTATAAGTAAATGAGAAAAAAAAAGATTTTAAAAATTCAGAAAAAATTTGAACTTTGACCTACTGTTTCCAAAATGTAATGAGGTCTATTCTGGGTCACTGGCAATCTATAAACCAAATTTGGTATGAATTGAAGCAATAGTTTTACTGCTAGAGTGTTAACAAACGAACAAAGAAACAAACTGAACCAAAAACAATACCTACCCTGCCTTTCGGGGGGGTAATAAGTGTATTCTGCAAATTCTCTCCTGCTGTAACTTAATTATTCTCTGTTTCCAAGACTCGAGTGGACCAAACTGTTTCCAGGGAAATCTATGAAGACACACACAGCCTTCTGAAGGAAATGTTGAGGGATAAAACGTTTAAAATGACCATCGGATTTTCCTTCAAATTGGATCCGAGTGAGCCATCCTTGTCCAACACTAATAGTAGTACTAAAGTCAAAGTCGGGCATGAATATTTGAAAAAAGCCATGATTAAGGAGGTCTCAGAGTACACCACTGTTCAGGTACGTGTCCAAATGTGCATCACAACTTAACGAGATCACAGCAAAAATCATGTCACTGATAATTAATCAATGATATGTGTAGTTTGTAATAGTTGTGCCTGTCCCACTCAGAACAAAAGCTTTATGCGGGTGAAGGGAAAAGTCCAGCTGAGTACATACAGGCTGCGTTCCCATGAGCTCCAAGTGGCCGATGAATTCCTTCGCCATGTCAGGTCGTTGCCCGTGGAGTATGAGAAGGGTATTTACTTCGCCTTCCTTGAAGACTACGGAACCCACTACACCAAAAGTGGGACATCTGGTGGTGAATATGAGCTGGTATATGTTCTCAACCAGGACACCATCAAGGAAAAACGTACGTGTGCACTGAGTGGCTCTTCACATTAGATTAGTTTTCCATTCGAAGGTGGCTTTTCCGTTTCCTTGCCACTAGGGATGCATCAATTATGGAAATACTGAAGTTTAATCATCTTAGACCAAAACCGGTGTCTGTAGTTATGTGATTATTTTAAAGTATATTTGATACGTTTTTAATTATTTATCCAACACAAATGGGGTAAAAAAAAAATAAAAAAAAATAGGAAAAGTAGTTTCTCAGCTGTCCATTGGTACCACATATGAGGCTGAATGAGGAATGTCTTCAAGCCCTCATTTCAGCAACAGAACATCAGACACTGATTATAGTAAATGCACAAAAAATAAATAAATAAATAAATAATAACTTTATTTGTGTAATGCCTCAAAAATTAGTTTACAAAGTGCTTTGACAGACAAAGCAGAAGGGCACAACAGCAGGATACAATTTAAAGAAGAAAAAAAGATACAGGCAAAGTCATGAAAACATAGAAAGCAACACAATAAAAGACATAAATGTACAGCAAACGTGAAAATATGACACTGAATAAATCTGAATGTATTGAAGTGGAGAGGGCAGAAATAACATAACATGATGCTGTCGAATCAGTGCAAAAACTAGAAAAGCACTCGGAGAGCGCAGACCTCCACCAAGGTAGTGTTTGTACTTTCTTCCACTAGATGGCGCTGAATGACCTCATATGCAAATCTGTGCCATCATGCCCTATCTCCCAATGATAAAGAAAAAAAATTAAAAATTCCTGTATCCAGATGGTGATCCGGATCACCACCAAAATTTAATCCTTTGTTCCTCGTCTTATTTCGAACAATTCCTGAAAATTTCATTGAAATCTGTTCAGAAATTTTCAAGTTATTTTGAACACAAACAAATAAACAAACAAACAGATAAATGCTGGCAAACACATAATCTCCTCGGTGGAGGTAATGAAGGAATGGAATAAAACAACATCATGAATGTCAATATAAATGAATAACCAAAACAGGGTCAAATTAAATATTTAACATTAAAAAGAAACCGCATCACATAAAGGCAAGACTATAAAATAGGTTTTAAGAAGTGGTTTAAAAATTATTACAAAACAATTATTTTTTAAAACAAACAAACAAAAAAAAAAAAACATCATCAACATTTCTGAATTTGAGTCAATAAATGACTATAAGTTGACCCAAAAAAAACCCCCCAAAAACAAACAAACAAAAAAACCAAAAACATTTCTAGTAAATTCATCCATTCTTGGACAAAGCAAATTGTTTGCCTCATTATCCGATGTCCATCTGTTTTTGTTTGTTTGTTTGTTTTTAATGACGTCTATGTCTTCATTGGAAAATGGATAGATATCAGCTCTGAAATTAAACTATTATGAGCTATTTTTGTTATAATCATTATATTTGTCCAAACAAACCCAGCCATTAAAATGAACAAGAAACTGAAAAAAAAAAAGGGTGGTCTAACCATTTTTTTGCTTGACTATATATAGATAAGTCAATAAGGAGTGTCTGTTCATCCCTGTTTTTTATATATTGTAGGTGAATAAAAGCTAATTCTATTTTTCTTTTTTCTTTTGATATAGTTGTAAAATTTTATATCTTGTCAAAATGAACAAAATGAACGTTAGCCGTGAACAAAAGGTGTGACAGTATGACCCCTAGTCTCATCTCACAGTTTCTTTATTCTTTCAGAGATCACGGAGAGACAACTCCAAGAATGTGTCAAATTGGATGTCTCAGTAAACTCAGCCCCTGATACACATCTGACCATTAAACCTGATGTCTGTGATAACTTCACCGCAAAAAACACAGGTCTGTTTCTCCTCTTTTATCGACTCACTACTGCTGATTCAAGTGTATTTAAGGAGATGGTTCGATGATGTTTATTGAATGCAAACGTTTTACTAAAATGAGTACAAGAGCGTCACTGAAAAAATCACATGTTGCTTCACAGACCAGACTCAAGGAAAAGCGTTGGTGGATAAGGTGATGACATCAGTCAAAGGAGGAACTCTTCAAAGTGCTGTTACCATGAGAGCTAAATTAAACAAGGATGGTGTGATGGACCTTGAGACGTATCAGAATTGGGCCCGAAGCATCGCTGACGCCCCCGCGCTGCTTCAAAGTGAGGTGAGAGGAGCACCAGTGTCACCAAATTTCTGTCTCACTTTTGTTTTTAACCCATAAAGACCCAAACATCCACTGTTGACCACAACCATCTACTGATGTAAAATATTTAACCCCTTCATGCATGAATTATGAGAACCTTAATGAAGATTTTTTTGTGTGTTTTTATTCCTTTTTGGGAATGGGAAAAAAAACAATGTGATTGATTTTTGAAGAACCTTTTTACAGTTACAAAACCATAAAAGCAAAGAAACATGTATTTACGGATATACAATGTGAAAAGTATGAAATAAAAATATCTGTATTGCTACTATTTGGATGTGTTCTCACATTTTAACATACCTGCATGGAGATAATATGCGAAAAAATGTTTTGTTTTATTTTTTTCAACACTCAAGCATGTGACTGCAGATCAGGTTTATGTAGAACACCAAAGTTACAGTAGTGGTATGAATTACAGTGTTAGGGATGATGCATAAGACTCCACTGTGTTGGCTGATATGGAACTAAAACAATAAAATCCATAAATATACAATATATGTCCGCTGTAGTGACCCTTATGCATGAAAGGATTAATACCTGTTGATCCACTAATCCTATCACTACATGTAAATAATTGGTGTAAAATACAGTTTGTCATCTTTTCATGGTCATCAGATATGACCCATTTGGACGTTCAGAGGCTCCGTAGTTACCATGGAAACACTGTCATCTTCAACAACATTGATTCACCAGTAAAAACCATGGAGTTTGATAAATGACAGTGAATGGAGACCCTTGGTTTATGTTATATTTGGCTGAAAAAGTCACTTTTTCTTCAGTTTTCTCTGTTTCTCATTTAAAAACCCTTCATTTTAATCTGAGCTTTTATGAACATCTACATGATTAGTGATTTCAGTATCGAAAAATACCTGATTTTCACCAAAAAATGCACAAAAAAGAAGAAAATATTACAATAAATGCTGATAAATTGCTTAAGAAACATTCAACAGAGAGAAATATGTATTTGGGAACTGCCATAAAAGTAGCACTGGGTCTTTATGGGTTAAATGAGAGACAGTAGGTCATAAGATATAAAGCAGCTGAAAGGAACTAGCCCCTGTCAGTATGTTCCACAGATTGAAATGAAGCACACATTTTGTTGTTTGTCACAGTCAGAGCCTATCTATATGCTACTTCCTGTGGATATGCCTGATGCCAGCTCCAGGATGGCAAACCTGAGGCGGGCCACGGTAGACTATGTGGCTGAGTACAACGTATGCAAGTGTAAGCCTTGTCAGAATGGAGGTACTCTGGCGCTGCTGGATGGGAAGTGTCTGTGTCTGTGCACACAGCTGTTTGAAGGCATGGCCTGTCAGAATTACAAAGGAGACAGAGCTCGAAACCCTGGTAAGTAAACAATGGAGTTAAAAACAAAAATAAAAAAGCATCACTGAAGGGCATTTATACTGTTCATGACAAAACTCCTGCAGAATGCAATAAAGTATGCATTCCACGTGTGTCCTCTAAAAAACATAGGACTGAAGGGGTCACCAGAACATGAACCCTACTCCATTTTGCACTAAAATTATCATTTCTTTTTTGTTTTAATTTAATTTTTTGTTGAAGAGTTTGTTTGTTTGTTTTTTAAACATATTTTATACAGAAATAGAACACAGAACAAAGCACAGGAACAACTGGGGTCGGGGGCACCATTTCCACACAGCATCTTCTTTGTTTTTCACATAGCATCATCGTTTGCAGCAGTCTTTGTAATTTAAACAGTACTTTTACGTAAAGTCCGATCTTATAGACTTGACATTCTGTCCATTTTGAGCAGGTTTTGTAAAATTAGTCAAAATGATCATTACTAATTTATCTTAAATATTTCCTAATCCAAAACAACAGACAATGATACAGTCATAGAAAAAATTACGATGCTTAACAAATTTATCAGACCACCTGTCATGAAAACAAGGAAACATAAATAACTTCATAGTTTATCAAAAACTTGTTTCAAATTAATAAGAATTTTATTGTTATTCATGCAGAAAACAACCAATGTGAATTACAAAATAGTCCTTGTTGACAAACAGTAACCATAAATGTCCATATTTAGTGTGTCCACCTTTGGTGCAGATAACAGTTTACATTCTTGCTGCCATTGTTTTCATGTAGTTTTACACAGGAATGCAAAATAATAACTGGAATTGTACAACTTCATTAAAAAAATAGTCATTTGCTGCTGCATTTCCCTTTGCATTTATGGAAAATATTAAACTGGAAAATGTATGGATAGCAAC
>JAQQZY010000005.1:35217046-35231385 GCA_030068375.1 Ostorhinchus rueppellii
ACCCAGATGAGGATCAGGTGTGCTTACCAGCACAGGTGATCGTCATCTCCCAAATTAGACACAAGAGGGAAAGGAAGCAAAGACACCAACAAGACACAGGAGGGAGGACCTGCCAAAATAAAACAGGAAGTGACACACAAAAGACAGACTAGGACACGGACATGACAATAGGTTAATAAAAATTTTTTTAAAAAAAGTCAATCACATTGGAATAAAAACACACAGGAAACAAATCTTGATTAAGGTTCTCACACTGTAAAAAAGTAAAACATTGAATCAACTTAAAAAATTTTCTTCAATAGGCCACACATAATAAAATTTTTTTGAGTGATTCAAATTAAATGATATTGAAAGTAATTTAAAGTAATTTCATTTGGTTCACACAACTAATTTTTATCAAAGAAAACTTTTTAAGGTGATTCAATGTTTTACTTTTTACAGTGCGTAATTCATCCATGAAAGGGTTAAAACACTAGCAATCACAAAACAAGTATTACGTAAATTCATCTGCTTAATCTCAAAAAACTTCACACTAACATGTGCAGTTTATCAGTAGAAGCCTGTTGACTTTCCTGTTTATTACATTTATGCAGTATCCCTAAAGTCTTCCCTCTTTAACCTGAGAACACAACAGAATGAGAACATGTATTATTTAAAAGACTTACAAAAGAACTGTTTTTTTGTCTGCAAACACTGGTGTGTGTTTCAACTTAAGTTCACAGAAAATAGAGTTTGCTGAGGTATGTATTTATGGGCTAATAATTTAAATGTACATTCCAGCTGGGTTTTCAGTGCAAATGAGAACCAGATGAGCAGAAGTCGTCACTGAGGGGACGGGGTGAGTAAAGCCAGGGGGGGGGTCAGAGGTCAGAGGTTAGAGATGAAATGTGTTGGACATAAACACTACATAAAGAAAATCCTTCGTAGTTGTTGTTTAATGTAGCAGAAGCCCTCCTGATATGTACATTAACACTACATACACGTGACGGTTCTCATAATTGTAGTTTTTTTTGGGGGGGGGAGTTTGGGACAACAGAGGCAGCTGCTCATTACTGCCAATGAAAATCACATGGAGGATAAAGCACGCACTTAGGTTTAGTACACAACTGTTCATTTATTTAACAGGACAGTTATAAATCCTAACATTAATCACTTTGTCTGGCTGTAAAATGTTATGATGTCCTTTTATGCAGTGTTCTTGCTTTACAGTCCAGCTGTTTGCATATGGTGAAGGTCACATTTTATTCACAAAAACACCTATTTATTTAATATAATTACATTGTTTGCCTATCAACCTTTTAAGTATCACCACTGATATCTGGTTGGTGGGTGTTGTCTGGTTTTGTCTTACTTTCTTTGTCTACATGTTCGAAAAAAAGAAATGAAACGTGATAGTATGTGGATAGTAACGGTAACAAGCAGCTACACCTGCTGCCTCATGGAAACAGAAGTATATGTATATATTTATGTAGAATCAAATGCCAAATAATTGGACGTTGTGTGAGAAAGAGCTCTAATGTTCCTGCTGTGATGTTTTTTTACAAAAAAAAACCTAAAAAAAAAAAAAACGCACTTGTTGTGTGATTTCTGTGCCTTTTACAAAATCATTACCATCAGGTTTAGCTTTAATGTTTGAGGATTTACCCTCACAATAGGCAAAACGGATCACTGTCCTATTTGCTCAGCTTAACTGCCTTTGATTTTTGTGTTTGCTCGTGGATTTATACTCAGTCGTTGAGCGCCAAGACATCAGGCATGAGTGCAGATCCTCGTGCCAGAGTCGGCCTTGTTAAGCAAACAGTGGGTGAGTGAGACAGCAGCGAGCACACCCCTATAGACTTGCACAATATTTAGGAATGTGCATCGAGCTGAGTGGGAGGGGGTGGGAGGGAAGGGGGGGTGTGCATGGGTAGAAGCAGTGTTTCGTGTCCGTTTATTTTAACCAACTTTTCCAATAACTCCTTTGCAGTTCTGTTAATGTGAGTGTAATATTAACCACACAGGCAGGATTAGGTGTTTCCTCCAAGTTATGAATTTCTCCATGTTCTTTGGGATATTTGCTAGTGTCCCTGTGCTGCGGGGGGATGATGAATGCATACTTGAGAAGGAACCACTGGGGGTGGTGGCCCCTGGCCTTCAGGATGTCAGCATAATGGAGTAAAACTTTGGGACCTTATTGAGCTCCAGGGAGACCCCATTCACTCCGGACAGCAACAAAGCCTCAGACCATTATCTTAGGCTAAAATGTTTTGTTCTTTCTCCAGTCTTTAGCGGAGCCGTTAGCAGAAAATAATGAACCTCTGGTCACCAATAGACTACGCAGTTCTCTTTTTTTAGTTATATTTACTCCTAAACCAATACTACATGTAAAAACCTGTTAAAACGTGCATTTAGAGTTGGATTTGTTTCATATTATAGCAGATCCAAAATACTATGGTTGAAGAAAATAAACAGAATAATAGTGTTAGTGCATTGACAGTACAAATGTAAGCCTAGATACATGCACAGTGCACAATAAAGACCTAAAAACGCACTATAGCTGACAGAAATTAAACAAGTGGAACAATTTCCATTGAGTGCTAAAATCTACACTCGGTGGGAAAATTTTATGATCACAAGAAACTGTTTTGATTTGCAATTCTCCACAGACATAAAATACTTAGACTATTTCCAAATCTCATCAAATTCCTGGAAAAACAACTTGAGGTAACAAATGAGAAAACGGTTCATTCTGAGAAAACGGAGGAAATGCATTTAAATCCGCTTTCTATTGTTGTCTCATCTCATAAACATAAAGTCCGTGCATTGAGTGAAGAAAAGGTAAGGGATATTTCTGAACAAAAGCCTGTTGGACGGGTGTGAAAGGAGCCCCCTCTCACTCCTAAATGCCTGGACACAGTTGGAGTTGCCCCCTCCCCGCCTTCCTGGGTCACTCGAGGCATTGAAGTTTTAGAGACTTGCTACGGCAGATTACTCCACACAGCTGTCCCAGCACCGTGCAAATGAAGTTATGCCCCTTGTCAGCTATGTTTTGTGTCTCCCCCCTGCACATACAGCCTCCCCACCCCTCCCTGAAAACTTTTGCACCACTGTTCTGTGTCTGCAGGGGAGGAAACCAAAGGAAAACTCCTATCCAGTCGTCCCATATCGAGAAAGCCTACCTGATTGGTTGATTAAATATTCCCTCTTTGCATCATTATTCACAGGGGCTTAAAATCCCTGACATTCAACCCAACTCAGCCCCTTTCCCAAAAAAGCCCCTTCCCCCATTAACCCTCAATCATAAATCAACCCCTCCTCCACCTTTCCCACCTCTCCAAAGCCCAGAGTTCTCCCTTCCTCCCCCTGCCATCCAATTATCATGGGTCACTGGGGTTTATTCACTTCACTTTGCTTTTGCTAAGTTTGTTTATTTTTGATGAAAACAGAACCGCATCCCATATGTTCCTAACCGTTTCAGACTTTAAGTGCATTAGTCTAACCGTGTGTTTTGCTACTGCCATGTAGTGACTTCTCCATTTACAACCTGCTTCTCTACTTCATCGGGTTCACATAAGGCTGACATCAGTGGAAGCTGTTCCCTTCATTCAGCAACTGAGACTTTCAAAATAGGCCGAACAGGAAAAGAAATGTCTGGACAGTCTCGGAAATGTTTTGCAAAGACACAGAAAATTATCTGAAGCCAAAATACTGGAAAAGGGAACTTGAAAGTGGACTTGATTCTGCTGTAGATTAGTTTTTGGTACTACAATATAATAATACTATTGATTGAACACATATACTAGTAGTAGATAGTAATAAATTGTGGGAAAAGTAGAAAAAAAAACTCCAAAGCATCACTAGTCCAACAGAATACTGTGTGTAAAATGTATTTAAGTAAGTCTGCCTGTTTGCTTTTCCTTAGTGTAACACAGGGGACAGAGGATTTGAGGCGTGGCAGAGGTTGGCCAAGCAGCAGCTTGAGTTATGATGAGGCAATTTTAATGAGGTTCTGGTCCCTGAACCCAAAGCCCCAGTTGACTCTTTTCTGTTTCGGCATGGGAATAAAACACAGCATTCCTATTTTCTTCTGGTGCCAAAAGTTAATTGAAACCATTGCGGGGCAAAGTATAGTCTGGGGCCCCCATATGACTCTCATCCCTGCATTATCCTCAACAATAATAAAAAGGCATTACAATTATTAATGGTTGGAGCTGGAGGCCCGCTCTCTTAAAGCGGCAGTGGCAGCCTTTTACTTCTCTTTTGACAGATGTAGGATTTATCATTTGGGTTCTCTGACTGTTTGGTGGCAAGTTGTAATTTTCTATTCAGCGACATTACAATCCCAGCTTTGAGCATAAAATGAGAGCGTGCTGTCCAACAGTTCACAGCTACATAACTAAATGTCACATGTGAGCAATAGTTGCAGTGTGAACAGTGTCGGCAGTGGTTTGGGCTGCGCTGTAAGGCTGAACTTTCTCACATAACTCCTCTGTCCTCCTCAGGGAGAGCTGTCTCCTCATGCACCCCCACTCCATGAAAAGGGTGACAGAAGAACAGAGTGAATGAAGTGCCCCCACATTGTGCTGATGCACCATTGTGTATTTTGCGTCTCCATAATAGAGGTGCCACTCGACTTCTTTTCCAATCAATTGGTTGGAGGGCCCATCTCTTTTCCTTCAAAAGCAACATGGCTGCCATCAATGGTTTCAGGGCCCATTGTCACAAGTGAAGGAGGGGACACTGGCTTTTGAGTCGTAAGCATGTAAACAGACGCATGTACCCAGAACAGACCCCGCTGTCAGTGACTCAAAGAACCGTATACATGCCTTATTAAAAACCTGAAATCTGTTTAGTGTCATCTGGAACTCTTTACATCTACCATTAATTTCCATAAGACTTCACATGTATCTCTTATGTGTAGTTATTTTTTCTTATTAGTTCTTCGAAGGAAAGTGTCATTTGTTCAAATTATTATAGCAATTCAAATAAATATGCATTTTTGCTGCTGATCAGATTGTTTTACTGAGTGAATACATGTTACCAGATAAACTCAGAACTCTTAAAACTACAGCTCATGTTGAAATGAAACTGCGTTAAATATGTTGAAGGGAAAAATGTTCCAGGTTTATGCTTTTACTGCTGCACATTTGCAATAAATTAGAAGAAAGTGTATTAAGTTCAACTTTAATGAACCTGATGCAAAGCTAACTGAAGTGAAATAACTTCCATTTTAACCACAATAACAAATCATGAACCTCTATCTATACTACTAAAAGCTTAAATTCACCAAGAAGCCACACCAGAACCTTTATAATACTTTTATTTGTTGTGCATGTACATTCAGAGGAGCATGTTCATAAAGCGCACTTATCAGCTCCACTCACCTGAACACAGACTGGATGTCTCAGTGTGTCTTTTCCAAAACAATCACATGGGGTGAGGTTCAATAAACTGACCAGAAACATCCCCAGGAGGAGACTTTACCTTTCTCATTTCAGAATGAACATTTTTCAAGACTGAACGTTTTATACCTTATGTAAACACCCATGTGTACAAGATCAGGAGTATGACTCTAAGAGCTTCTTTTCTCAGAAACATTATCTGCTCTGAGACTTATAGGCACAATTCACCAACTTACATCAACTTTAATTCGCTGGTTTACATCAACTTTGGTTTGTAATGAAGGGTTTGTAGAGAGAGTCTCTGTGCAGCTGGTAAAGGAAAACTGCCCTGCTGTCACAGCCTCTGGTATGGTCACACACTGGTGGATAAACCCAGACTTTTAGGCACTTTTAGACCATTTTCAACATTTTTTTCCCCTCTGCATTGCAGTGAGGGTTTGCCTATCCTTCTAGTGCAAATCTTGTTTTACTGATAAACATTTCTGACAAAAATAATTTCATACAAATATACTGTACATTTTAAGTTTATATAACACACGTACAAATATGTTTGGGTTCAGTATTACCAGGTAAAAGACATATAAGTAAGAGGCTACAAACATGTTAAAAGCACCTGGATGTGTTTCTTCTGAATGATGTTCACATAAACATAGTCCTGTGTTAGTGCAGATGTGTAACAGTAAGTTTAAGTAGAATTAAATAGCTAATGCTGTTATTTCTTATGACAGGCAGCTGGTTAGAACAAAGCAAAGTGATTCTGGGGGTTTGTTTATGCAGTGAGGGCCATTAACTTCTCAAATACAATTGACTAGAACTAAAATGGTGGTCAGGATAGTGAGCAGAGTCTGAAAATGTGGCATGTTGCTTGAATTTTCCATATCCTGATAGTAATCCTGGTACATATACTCATCATCGGTGTCCTCTGTGTCGTCAGTGTCTGAAAAGCCGCTGCCTGCGAACCTGTCTCCGGGATCAGAGCAGTAGGTTTTCATGCTGACTTTAATGTACTCGCATATGTTCCTCTCCGTGCCATCGCACACACAAGTGTCCAGCTGTTGTCCTTTGGGGATGGAGCGCAGTTTGGCTATGACCCTGCGGCACCCATCCGAGCACATATCCCCGCCGAAAAGTTTCCTGCAGTGGATGAGATAGTCGTTGAGGGCAGAGCTGCAGGGCTGGTCCCTCTCGCACTGCCGCCGGGCCTCGGTGCAGCCCATGGTGCTGGTCCGCGGAAGGCACGGCTCGATGGTTTGTTTGGTGCCCCTGCAGACCGGGTCCTTGGCGCAGTCGCAGTCCTCCAGAGCCGGGCCGCTTTGGGTCAGATTGAGCTGAATGAGAGATGAAATGCAGTGGCTGGGGCACTTCTTACGCTCCCCGCTGAGAACGGACGCGCACGCAAAAAGGTACTGATCGTACGCGTAATGGCACTCCGGCTCTCCATGGCACTTCAGGATGGCTTTCCAGCAAACCAGCCGACGTCCGTGGTTAGGAGAAGCGACACACAGACCCACCATAAGGATGAACACACTACATATTAGAACTATCCGCGCCATCAACATGGCACGACTTGCCATTTCCACGAAGAATGATTCCTGCAGATGTCAGACTTCATAAGGGTTTCGGAATGCGTTAAAAGCGGTTTACTCCTTGGTGGTTTCATATCATGTCATAAAGAAGTCGCCACATCTAAGGACGCGACAACTGCTTAATAAAAATGGATGCAAAGTCTGATAAGTTTGGAGCAGCCCAGTCCACTTTTCGCCAGATCCAGCTCTTCCACATCCGGAGTCGAGGCTTGGAAAAAGTACAAAGATAAGAGTTTCCGTGTATTTCCAAAGTCCAAATGTTGGCTATCTTACACGCCTCCACTTCTCCCAACATCTACTCCAACAGTAGCCGCCTCGTAATGATGGCAGAGTAGTGATGGACTGATGAGGTTACTGCAACAGCCACGTCCTATTGGTCCGATAAACTGTTGTGGTTCGTCACGCAGGGGTAGTGACGCAAACCACTGTCACACACTCCACGGAAAAGAA
Source organism: Ostorhinchus rueppellii (assembly GCA_030068375.1). Taxonomy (NCBI): domain Eukaryota; kingdom Metazoa; phylum Chordata; class Actinopteri; order Kurtiformes; family Apogonidae; genus Ostorhinchus; species Ostorhinchus rueppellii. The sequence continues at coordinate 35,224,467 of JAQQZY010000005.1, forward strand.
ACTTTACGCTGGGTTAGGCTGCATGTGCATGGTTCATATAGATCAGATAGTGCACTGTGGTCGTTTAATTCTTCAGTAGTGGCTCATTGCAGCTTTGGGATCCATTATCCATGAGCCACAGTTTCTTTGAAAACACTCGGATTGTGTTGCTTTCCCGCAGGGAGAAACGACAGCTGTTATAACACATGCAGAGCTCCTGTCTTACACTTTATACTCAGAAACATAACAAGGCTTAAATGCATAGCTGTGATATAACACACATGCAGCACTGCACACACACATTTTGTTGTCCCTGTAGTTGTGGGGACCTTACATTAACTTACATTAATTTCCTGAAAACTTGCACAACCCCAGCCCTAACAACCCATGTCTTAACCCAAAACATTTTGTGATTTGCATTATAGGCCCTGCATTCTGGCCCACATGAACATGCCAGACCCCACACTGTGAGCGCAGACCCAGCGCTGAGACCCCACAAATATAGGAAAAAGTCTGAAGGCTTAAGATGTCCAGATATGGAGGTGGGAGTCTAGAGAAAAGTCAAGGAGTAAAAGAAAAACACCCAACTGCTTTACAGTGCAGCAGCTGAGAAAAGCAGTAGTTTTTGTTTCCTATTTCCTAAACAACGACGCCTTCCACTGAACAACTGCAGCCACACACTCTGTGTAAACAACAAGAAAGAAGACAGAATAGGTCTGTGTTTACTCCATCCTCATCATCAAGTCAGAAAGAAAAACCACTCTGTCACTCCTTTGACCCCATCACATCACAGCAATATGCCCACAAAGATGTGGCAGCTCTCAGGGGACCCTTGGACCCCCGGTTCCAATTAGAGAGATTAGAGAGGAGTCAAGACAAGTGCAGAAGAGTTCTTAGCCAAACAACCCAAATGCCCCCCTTCACCTCATCCTGCTGGCATACCAGAGCAAGAGGCCGACTGCGAACTCAGTTTAAAGCAACTTCAAAGTGTAGGGTAGAGAAAGCCCAAATGGTGAGTTGCTCAAGGGTCCCCATTAACTACAAAGAACCTGACATATGCCTCAGACCGCTAGGGGCCAAATCCTGCACTAAACAGACATAGATAAGGGCGCTGAGGAAGCTCATATTCTACATGTTGTTTACTTTTAAGCACAGTTGAGCAAACTCTTTGCCCTTTTTCCAGAACTATGAGATTTGCAGAACACTGTGTTCTCACCACCTTATAACAAACTAAAGAACATATCCTGCTCCTATTTTCACTACTCCCTTAAGAAGGACTCCATATTTCATAGCGGAATAAAAATCCAGTCAGTGTTGGACGACTGCCAAATAAGAACAAGCGCCAGATTCAGTTGAGCCAGCAGCTCAGTATGATGGAGGAGGCAGCTGCTCTCCCCCAAACTGTACCTCTTAAATTACTCTAATACATCACTTTCATTCCATGCTTTCATACCTAGACTTTAAGGGCGTTGTTGAGGAAATATAATAAAATCTGCCTTATTGTTCACTGTCTGCCATTTATTCCAAAGTAATACCTTCAACTATGCATCCTGTACAAGCGGTTGTTTGCAGCGAACTGCATATAATAGTGTTTCCAGAAATGGAATGCAGTTCCAGAGAGTAAATTCACAAATACTCATGCAGAGACAGACATGCTCTTCAGTTTGTCTCCACTGCTGTCAGAAGTCATTACACACAAGCTGGTGTGCCAGAACAATTCACTGAGCTCTGTATTCAAGTGCTTCCAAGCTCAGAGAGAGAGAGAGAGAGAGAGAGAGAGAGAGAGAGTTGGAGAAAGGGGAGAGGGGAGGGAGGAAAAGGAGTCGATATTACAAAGCTGCCAAGTGTTTTTCTCCCTGCTTTGTTCATTTTTTCTGTGGCTCATGGAAACTTCTCAGATGCCTGTCTCAAATAAACTGATATTTTCTTCATTGTTTTCACATGGAAGTAGAGAATTCAGATACTTTTGGTGAGAGCAACAAGAGCCAAACTTCAACTTTTTTAGCCTGTGCCATTACAGATCATATTCACTTGAGTTTTCTGTTTAACATCTGAATATTTAGATGATGATTCAGGCGATTTTTGACTTTCACGTTGCCTGTGTTCTCCAAAGTATCATCCTCTCTCCTTGTGCTGTTTTCCAAACCTCCATCTTGATCACAACAAAGATGTTTAAGGATCGAACCACGTGTTCAGAGTAAATGAATCCCCCGGGACAAGCTAAGCACCAGAAAAAGGATTTGACTTGAACTCACTGTAAAGCCACAGGTTCACATAAAGGTCATTTTGGCTGAGATGTGTCGGTTTCCCAGAAAACCCTGGTTGTTGAAGTAGAGGTTTAGAAAGTGGTGAACTCTCTATTTCTGCGATGATGAACAGAAGGCAGCAATGCTTTGGAGGCGGACTCAAATAGTGAAAACGGAAAGGAGAGGAAACTGTTAAATATATTAAACCAGGCAGTTCAGCTCGAGGCAGAAATGTAAAGCCTGGTTTCTCATCACAGAGGAAGGTGATTGATAGTTGGTGCTTTAGTAGATTAATGACACCCACCGTAAAATGTTTTTCAAGGAACAGTGGAAAGTTTACAGGGCTGCTTAAAGCTGCAGTGCAGAGCAATTCTGTAACACCGGTCAGGTAATGATAAGATAACAGCTTTTATTATAAGAGCGCTTTCTTTCACTCACAATGAGGTGAGATTAATAAAACCATGCAAAGTCCCCTGAGGGTGATACTACTGAGGGTATCTGTCTAAAGCAGGGGGCTTTTCAGAGGAAAAAAAAAAAGACTCTGGGGCAGAAAGAGGTTTCGGTTTTTGTTTGAAATGTGACCTCTCCTCTGCTCTCCAAACTCTGATCATGTATCTCTCCAAGAGGAAATAGCTGTTCAGGGACAGATACGTGACTACAACCTCACCACAGAGGAGCCATTGTTCACTGGATCCAGGCCTTTACAAGAAACTGGCAAAGAACAAAATGACTCGGCAGCATCCACTTTACAAAAGAGCAGCAGAAAAGAGGATATATACCTGTCTCCTGGTTGCTGTGGAACACATATAATGCTCAGGATGTATGCTGTTGTAATGGAAGACTGTAAATACAGCGTTACTGTGAAGACACTCAGGAGCTGTAGTAGCTCAGACCTTTAATCAGTCAGTTTGAATACACGCAGCCTGTATTCAGTCTCACTATTTATTGCTGAAGCCCAATGAATTTTCCCGCGATGGCATAATGACTATTTATACCAACCACAATGTTTAGTGTCGGATTGCTGAGGGTGTAGTCAAAGGAAATTGATTTTGTTGTTTGATGCATACAGCGTCCTCAAAACTGTAGTCAGAGGGGCAGGATATGCACATTCCAGTTTTACATTTCAATGGTGCAATCTGTCATTCAGTGTCTTTGGCTTCACGCCAGCAGGGCACAGTTTGAGCCTGATCTAAAAGGCCGATTCACTGTTTCGGAAGACTGAAAATGACATGTCACCCTGGGCTTCCCTGACATTTGCCTCACTAATCACAATGTTGGAGATCTGTGATTGACGTGCACCATTGTATCCAGATGGGCTGTATGTGTATTTTTAGAATCATAAAATGGGAAAAGGGAACATTTTTTGCGCCAATTTATGACATTTGTTCAATGACATTGTAACAGTTTTCTACCGCTGACTGACATCTCTATGGACTATTGTATGTCTAAATTCAGAATGCAGTAGACATCGATTCTAGTGCTTCATGGGAAGACAGATTCTTTAACCATGATTTTTGTTACCATTTTTGTAGGCATACAGTACATTGAACAAGAAGAAATACTATCTGCAAGCTCATGACCACTCTGGTACCATCCCTCAGATGCGGCTGTCTACAGTGACACTAACCACATGCATGCTTTTAATCCAAGCACACCACCCCCTTTGTGGTCTGACGATAGCGGTGGTCTGTCCCCATGCCTGAAATAAAAATAAAATGATCTAACCTGACTTTTTCTTGCTTACACCTAGAAATCCGACTTGGTTTGAATGCTTTGAAGAGCCCAAAGACATTAGCTAATGTGGGATTTGCATAGTGGAATATATACAGTTTACAGAGTTTTAAACCTTCTATGAAATGCTTCTCAACCAGTGATGACACTATAACTTTGGACAAATATTCCACTTTGTTGCCTCTTAACTGCAGCAAATATTTCTCCTCTCTGACACAGCTCTAATAGCTTTAAATTACAGATTTCTATAAAGATGCAGGAAAGGTTTGACCGGGTAACCAAGAGAGCAAGAAGACAGCACTGAAGTAACCGAAATGTCAGACTGAATTTGAGTTTTCCATTGTTGGCATACGAGCTGCGGTTTAGGTACCAAGGAAACTGTGGATGGCCACCTCCAAACTAAAAGTGGGCCGGGGGTGGATGGGTTTGAGGATGCATGAACAACGGTACAAATATGGCTCCTCTCTGGATGGTTGTAGGAGTATTTACATTAGCAGTTCGCTCCTGTCAGGGTGGTCTGGGATTCAGGGTTTATATTTAATTTAAACATTGGCTCTCTCTGGGTCTGCACATTGTCACTGTGCTGAGAAAAGCCACACTGATCTGTTACAAAAGGTGATACGGTAGGGCCAATATGTGGCATGATGAATGAAATGGCAGGGGCGTTTTATTGTACACAAAATGGACTCTTGTTTATAAGTCAGCTGTAGAAAATATAGTCCTCACCTTTTTGACTGGGCTTGTTTATATTTGGGGCACACAGTCAGCTGGTTTCACAGTTTATGGAGCATTTCGGATGGTTCTGATTACCTGAACCCATCACGTTGCTCTCCAAGTCTGATTCATGACAAAATACCTCTGGGTTTTTATCTGATTTGCTTAAATTTTGTAATAAATATTTATCAGAGGGTCTGTGAGCACTGTCAAAACTGAGGCCAGCTTTAGGAGAGGGGGGGGGCTGCAGACTTCAGATGTCTGCTTGCAGATGCACCACAGTCTGCACCACTATAATACACTTCATCAGAGTGTAAAGTAAACAGAGCCTGTCTGGACACGGACTGGATATCAGTCAGACACTGAGCAGGTACTGACCTGTCATAGTCAGACAGAAAAAAGGGACAAAACAGAGTCGTATCACCCAAATTAAAGAGGAATAAGCAAATATGGTACTAAAGAAGGGTTTAGTTTCAAAAAATGATTTAAGTGATATTCGTTTGCCAATGAATGCTATTGTTTCAACATACTTAGACGTATCTCAACATGAACAGTTTTTATGGAGCGTTTATATTCTGACGATGATGCAGCGACAAGTCAAAAATAGCGCTGAAGAAAAGAAGAAAAGGAAATGCCTCTCATAAAGCATGGCATATAGACGAAGCAGCCAACGTATCTGACAGCAGGCCGAAGGTTTTTATTTATCTCAATACTTAAGTCGGTAGTGCAACTGTTTTTCAAACCAAGACATGTCATCTCCTCTTGTCTACATGCATACATGCCACACACAGTAGCAAGAGAAAAATAAACACCCTGGCTTTTGCTTTTCCTGCAAAATCTAAATATTGACTCAGTAACCTATAATCATACAAAGTCTGAACAGAATGGAAATAAACAAGTGTGTCTGCAAAGTGTAAGTGTTTGTGTGTCTCATGGGCAGTGAAGCACTCGAATGCTGACATGGACTAAATAAAACGCAGAAAAGGAAGTGGTTAGTTTTTTGTTTTTTGTTTTAATAAGAGGATGCCAGACGATATGGATTCCTTCCAACATGCTGGAGCTTCATAAATTATTTGGTATTCACTCTAAAGTTCTTCTGAAAGTACTTGGCCGTCCACTTCAAATCAGACATCTGCTATGAATTCATATAATTCAGTTTCACATAGAATATTTTCTTTCAAATACTGGGGCTTATGTGGGGGAAAAAAGTAATAGAAATTCCATTATGATCTCAAGAGTTGTCCTGCACTTCGATGCCAAGTTTCCAAATAAAATCAGCAGCAGTGATCCAGACAATTGTGTTATTGTGTTTGTGTTTCATTCCACTCTGTCAACCAGTGTAGAGTCTTTAAGTCAAGCCATGACGGCCTTGTTGTTCTATAAATCTAAAAGGGGTTTCGTGTAAGGGCACTTTTGGTTCTTTTAGATGTTCAAACAGTTTGTCTTTACGGATCATTTACACTGAGGAGAAACAAAAAAAAAAAAAACACTTCTGGCTGCCCATCAGGATTCATTATCAAAGCCATTTTATTCAGTTCTAATGTGGAAACTAACATTTCAGCATTCAACTACCTTAAGAAGATGCCATTATAGCATAACCTGCATCAAATTACTGTATTTGTCTTATGTCTGGTTTTGACTAAAAGACTTTTGTTCTTTCATAGAGCATTTAAGCAGATGGGAAATGAAATACAGTATTAAACACAATTAACCGTTTACTTGGTTTTTGGTATTTTGTGTTTTTTTGCAGATGTGCAGTGGTCATATAAAAGAGCAAAATTACATATTTGAGAAGGAAACATTTCATCCACTCAAAGCTGTAAACACTGTCCAGTGTCTGTTTAAGTTTGTGAGATTCTGTGGTTGTTTTTTTTCCCCTAATGACAATTGTAAAAGTTTCTTAAATAAACCTTATGGATGCATGCAGGACACTTGCAAGTTAGGAAAGAAACACTGACATCTTTTCATTTGTCTTTATTTAAAAAAGGGTAAGACAAATAACACACACACACACTAATGCTGGAATTAGCATGCTGTGAGGCAGACTTAGTGGGTCTTTTGAAGGTCTTGGTCCTGCTATGTCACAGTTAATGTCCGGAGTGAGCCTCTCAGTTGTGTTGGTAGCCACCTTTAGGTTTTTTACCACTGGATTGACCTGCAAGATTCAAACACAATACTACTACTACTACTACTACTACTACTACTACTACTACTACTACTAATAATAATAATAATAATAATAATAATAA
>JAQQZY010000005.1:35232715-35243455 GCA_030068375.1 Ostorhinchus rueppellii
ATAAGATAAGATAAGATAAGATAAGATAAGATAAGATAAGATAAGATAAGATAAGATAAGATAAGATAAGATAAGACCTGAGGCTCCTCCTGCTTACCTTTCCTTTGGGACTCTTCACATTGGCAGGATATAAGAAGATCCCTCCGTACACCAAAGTACGATGAACATCAGCGACCATTGAACCTACATATCGGCTTCCGTAAGGAGCAGAGCCATCCTGGAAACACAAACAGTACCATGTTATAGTATTTTATAATAACAACTATCCAGTAGGTTAGTGTAAAAACTGATCTCTTTTTGTATTGCACCTCTGGGTATTTCTTCTTTTGCAGGTACTCTGTCACATCTGGATAAAAATGCTGTGCGTATCCTTCATTCAAACTGTAGATTTTGCCCTTTTTCTTGATCTTTACGTTTCGGTCTACCAAGATGAACTCACCGATGGCCTGAACAAATACACAAGTAGCTCATAAAAACATATGAAGACAAAAAGTAATCCATGTAAAAGACCTAGTGAAGTGAATCTTTGTCTTACAGGGTCAAGCATGAAGCAATTGACTCCTTGACCGGTGGACAGAACCATCATGGTGGCGCTGCCGTACAGAGCGTAACCAGCTGCCACGATGTTTCTTCCAGGCTGCAGGGCATCGTTCTCAGTGGGCTCACCATCTGTGCTCTGGAGAGGAGAAATAATTACATAATATATATACAAGACCTTTTAAGTTTACATTTCCTTTTTATTTTTTATCTTGTGTGTGTAATTATTACCCAGCCACCTGAAGGGGAGCCAAAGGGTATTGTTTTTGGTTTGGTCTGTTTCTTTGTCAACACTCTAGCAGCAAAACTGTAGGTTGAATTCACACCAGATTGGGGTTATAGATTGCCAATGACCCAGAATAGATGTGATTAGATTTTGGGAAAGGTAGGTCAAAGTTTAATTGTTTTTAGGAATTTCTCAACTCTTTTTATTTACCATTTACTTATAACGGGTGAAACTTCAAATGTCCATAAAAACATCCATTTTCTTTCAATTTCCTTCACATTTGGCACATATTTAGAGGCCATTGATATGCTGACATCACCTGGATCTATGCCAACATAAGTTGGGGTTTGTTGTGCCTGGCACCACATGTTACTCTATATATCACTATTACTTGCAGGTGCAAAAATGCATTTCGCTGTACATTGTACTCTGTAGAACTGTGCATCTCATTTTGCCTTATTTCAGTATTATACATTTATCACTCCAGGAGCTAGTCTGATGTTGTTGAATAAAATACAGCAGATCAGGAGTTCATATTCACTTTCATACTTTTTCCACTATGCTAATTTGCAAAGGCTTTCAGTAAGAAAAGGGCACTACACATAGCATTACCACTTTTATTTCTAATGCACCATGGTAATAAAAAAAAATCTCTTCTACTGGATCAGAATTACTCACTTTTTTGTAGATAGCAAAGATTGTTCCAATGGAGACCAGGCAGTCAATGTTTGAGGAGCCGTCCAGTGGATCAAAGCACACAATGTACTTTCCCTGTCAGTTACAAAGAAATGATTTTATCTTTGTTTCACCAGAAAAACATGTGAAAACCTGTGGTCTAAAGACACAGGGTATTTGAACAGAAGTATATGCACTGCCCAGCTGCACTTACGCTCTTGTCTGGTTCCACAATGATGGCCTTCTCGTCCTCCTCTGACACCAGCACACAGGAGGAAAAAGAGGACTTGATCATGTTGATGACCAGGTCATTGGACAGGACGTCCAGCTTCTTCACTGTGTCCCCTGTCACATTAGTGCTTCCAGCAATGCCATAACTTTGAAATGAGGAGAGAAAACAAAGCTGTTCTCACGGTTTTTGGGAATTTAAAAAAATGTAGTTTTGCTGAAAAAGAAAAGTGGGAAGGGTTTGAAAAGCTCAACATTTCTTGACCTCTGCTGTGGGGAGTGCACACAGCATGTCTACAGTGTACCTTTGGCCTGAGAAGAGAGGTTAAAACTTAACCAGTGTGACTTTTGTAGCAGTTCCCAAATTAATTTTTCTCCCCATTTAACTTTTCCTATGTGATTTATCACCATGTTTTTTTTTTTATCAGAATCAGAATCAGAAAGGTTTTTAGTGCCAAGTAGTTTGCACATACAAGGAATTTGTTTTGGTTTTTTTGGTGCTTAAGAATACACATGCATGTATAGGTAGAATAGAAAAAGAATGCTGAAGAAGAGTGCTGTACATAGTGCAAAGTGTGCTGTACATAATGCAGGAGTACAGGATAGATGTGCAGATAACCAGATTTTTTTAATGAGATTTATAAGATTATCTACTACATTTTTCATGTTTGTCCAGTGAAAACCACCTATTTTCCTATGTTTCATTGACTAATCATGAAGATGTTCATAAAGTAAAGTCAAAGGTTATTGTATCAAAACAGGAAAAATTTAAGAAAAGGTGACTTTTTCAGTAAAACACAGCATTAACTGGATATAAACCCAGTGACTCTATATACTGTCATTGATCCAAATCCATGGATTTTACTGGTGAATCAATGTTGTAGAAGATGAAGGTGTTTCCACGTTCACTCCAGAGCCTCTGAACATCCAAATACATCATATCTGATGACCATGAAAAGATTTTATTTTACATTATTATTTTATAGGATTAGTGGATCAACAGTTTAAATCAGTAAATGCTTTTGGTCAGCAGTGGATGTTTGGGTCTTTATGGGTTAATATAAACACACTAAAGTACACTGCAAAAAAAAGGGGTGTCTAAAAACAAGATAAAAACACTAAATCTGAAGAAAAAGGTACCCAAAACAAGTGAAATTATCTGTTCATGCAGATAATTTCACGCGACAAGATTTGTGAATTAAGCTTATTAAATCTAAGCATGTCTACAGATATATGAACACTTAAAATAAAATTAAAAAAAATTCTTAAAACAAGATAAATTATCTAACGAGTTTTGGGGGTTTTTTTTATCCTGGTAAGAACCAAGTAATATGCATCGGAGGAAAACCCAGGGAACATTATAAAAATACTGCACAGACTGTGTATTGTTACTGTTTGCTTGTAAATTACATATTGTATTCATGTTCCTCACTCAATAACCTCTTCCCAAAGATTCAGATGCTTCCTTCTGTTATTGCCATTTATTATTTAATAATAAAACAAACATTAAATAAATTATACAGATACAGGTGAACTTTAATGATCTCCAGGGAGAAACCTACTTTTATTCATCAGCTCAATAAAAACACAGAACGCAGGACAATCAAGTATAATAATCATTATAATTATAAGCTTGAAATACTCACAGGTTCGCGATCCCAGCCTTCCTGACAGCAGTGGAGATGGCTTTGACAGCCGTGCAGATGGAGTTTATCAGGTTGGTCAGCTCACCTGTTCCCTGGGCCTTCCTGCCCTCCTCCAGAACAAACCTGGTGAGGGTCTGCACGTTGGTATCGAAGGCTCCTTTTTCAGACATGCTGCTGTCAGGTGTGGGACTGGCACTAGCTCCTGCTGCCTGAAGTGAAATAGGTGAGCGAAGGCCCAAAGTTTAAAAAGTGAACTCTAGAACTGAGATATGGGAAAGGACAGGGGTGTGCGACTCTTCCAACCAATCACAGGTGTTCTTTACCACAGTTGGAGGAGGGCGGTTTAACAACATCTGGGTTAAAAAGGGCAAAGTTCACGGATAGTGAAGTTTTAAGTTTGTTTTAAAAGAACAATAGCACAAACTGCATTCACTTGGTTTGCCTTTAAACTGTGTTTGTTTAGTTCTTTTCCTTAGTCAGCATTTATAAGATCTGTGAGGTAGACAAACTGCAAAAAGCTGTCGGATAAACACAGAGTGAGTGTAATGAACAATCACAGCGATGTGATGTTACACATTTGAAGACAAACAGTATTTCTACAGCTCAGCATCAATAAATTCTTTTCCATCAGCAAATCTATAGCAAAAAGTTTGTTTTTACAACCAAGTGGTATAAAAATAATGATTAGGATTGACCTTTTTTCCTGCATAGAAACTGAACTGTTAAATTAAAAACCTCAAATTGAAACCTTAAGGAAAGAGCCTCATGCCTGAAAAAGAAAAAACATCTAAACTGCCTAAACATGCCCTCACTGCATGATCTTAAAGAAGTTTAAAGTCCAGATCATGGGAGCTGTTGTCCTTGCCTGCCCTGTTTGTGTTTAGATAACTCCATTAATTTCACAAAGGCTCCCAATCAACACTTCAGAGCTGATAGACAAACACAGGGTGGTGCTGCCTTTCAGTCTGTGCATTCATGTGATCAGTTTATGTCCTCATCTGTCTGCAACACAGACACCAGGTTACAAACCTTCACACGACAACACAGTGTGTATGAGTTCTGTTTTGTAACAGTCGCATAAAGGTGAACTTTGAACTTGTACTAATAGTCTCCAGTATGAGTTGATGGTTAATCACGTGTTTCTTGAATATCAGTTGCATGTGGGATTTTGTGTAAAACCAGTATGTTAGAGCTATAATATTACAAAACAAAAAACACACAGGGACTCTAAGTTACTTCTGTAGTAAAATTAAAACACATACATATCTACTACGACTACTTTTAGCTGCTCCCTTTAGGGGTCACCACAAATCATCTGCTTCCATCTGACCCTGATCCTCTGCACCTTCTACCTGCATGTCCTCCTTCACCACATTCATAAATTCTCCTCTCTGCCTCCTGCCTAGTAACTCCATTTTCGTCTTCCTTCTACCAGTGTATCCACTATCACCTCCTCTGCACATGTCTGAACCACCGCTATCCAGCCTCTCACTTTGTCCCCAAACCATCCAACCTGAGCTGTTCCTCTGATGTGCTTGGTCCTAATCCTGTCCATCCTTGTCATTTCCCAAAGAAAATCTGAACATCTGAACATCCCCCAGCTCTGCCTCTAGTCCACAAGTGTCAAACATGCGGCCCGGGGGCCAAATCCGGACCACCAAAGGGTCCGGTCCGGCCCTTGGGATGAATTTGTGAAATGCAAAAATTGGTATTAAGATATTAACAATTATTTTAGTTCAGGTTCCACATCCAGACCAATTCAATCTTAAGTGGATCAGAAAAGTAAAATACTATCATAATAAACTATACATACTCACAACTCCAAAATGTTCTCTTTGTAAATGTAAATATTTTCACATATTTACACTAAAACAAGGTATAATAATTTGACAAAAAATGTCAATAATCTGAACAAATATGAAGAACCTGAAAGGTCTTCGGAAAAGTAAGTGCAATTTAACAATATTCTTCCTGTTACTAAATGTTCTTAGATCCACTGTATCTGTAAGTTATAATGAACATGTGGAAATTACAAGCATAATATTGTTAAAATTACACTTATGTTTCAGTTTGCACATGTTATTTGCATTGTTTGAAAGGATAGTTTGCAGATGTAAACGTTTTTATTGTTTAATTTAACTTTTTTCACTCTAAAACACAGAGAAAAGTTTGGAGTTGACATTAGTTATATATTTTTATGTTATTATTTCACTGGCTCCCACAGGTCAGATCAAATTTCGTTGAATGTGACCCCTGAACTAAAATGAATTTGACAGCCCTGCTCTGGTCTTTCAGTCAGTACTGCCATCTCTAAACCATACAACATCCCTGGTCTCACTACCATCCTCTACACCTTTTCCTTGACTTTTACAGATCTAAAAATAGATTAGATCTAATCCCAGATCCCAGGTCAGCTGCAGCTAAAAAGACGCTTCATGGGGACCGTGCCTTTTCTGTTGATGCCTCAAAGCTGTGGAACCAGCCGCCTTCAGAAGTTAGATGGGCTCAGTCTCTGCCTGTGTTTAAATAAAGGTCAAAAAATGTACTTTTTCTCATTGACTTTTAACCCATAAAGACTCGGCGCTATTTTTGTGGCAGTTCCCATATAGTTTTTTTTTTCTCTATTTTTAACTTTTCTTAAACAATTTATGACTATTTATTCTAAAATTCTGCACAGTATTTTTGCATTCTTAACTGAACATCAGGTATTTTCCTATATTTAATTGACTGAGTGGTGCAGTGGTTAGCGCTCGTGCCTCATAACAAGAAGGACCAGGGTTCGATTCCCAGGCAGGACCTTGGGACCTTTCTGTGTGGAGTTTGCATGTTCTCCCCGTGTCTGCGTGGGTTTTCTCTGGGTACTTCAGTTTCCTCCCACAATCCAAACACATACACTGATAGGTTAATTGGCTAATCTAAATTGCCCATCGGTGTGAATGTGTGTGCGTGTGAATGTGACTGTTTGTCTCTATATGTCAGCCCTGTGATGAACTGGTGACTTGTCCACTTCCCCCTTAAGTAGCTGGGATAGGCTCCACGCGACCCCCGTGACCCTAGTGAGGATAAAGCGGGTATAGAAGATGAAGGAATGAATAATTGACTGATCATGACTGATGTCCATGAAAGCTCAAATTAAAGTTAAGGGTTATTATATCAAAAACAGAAAAAAGGGAGGAAAAAGTGACTTTTTCTGTAAAATATATCATTAACTCAACAGAAAACCAAGTGTGTCCATCCACTGTCACTGATCCAACTCTGTGGGTTTTACTGGTGAATCAATGTTACAGAAGATGATGGTGTTTCCATTGAATGTCCAAATCAGAATGAGACTCAGCTTTATTGGCCAAGTATGTGAACACATACAGGGAATTTGGTTTCGGTTTTTACATTGGTCACAGCATACAGTTCCAACATGAACCCAGACAACATGTGGACCTAGAAATGATATAGACAAACAGTCCACTAGAGACAAAACAACAATGGGTTGAGATTTACAATGAATTTACAATGCAATATATACAGAGTGCAAATTGGAGTTGTTTTTTTGTTTTTTGTTTTAACAGTGAGGGGTGGGTGGCCTATTAAAGATATATTTGTGCATATTATCTACAGTGGGTTTTTACATTGTAATATGTACAGAAAGTGCAGAAGTATTTATACAGTGAGTGGATATGTACAGGAATACAGTCTCTAAAAATATATGCTTATGTATATATTGTGTATATGCTTATGTATGTGCTTGTGTATATATGGAGCGACACGGTGGTGCAGTGGTTAGCACTCGTACCTTCGCAGGAAGAAGGTCCTGAGTTCAATTCCTGGGTGGGACCTTGGGACCTTTGTGTGTGGAGTTTGCATGGGTTCTCCAGTTTACTCCCACAATCCAAAGATGCATTGATAGGTTAATAAGATAATCTAAATTGCCCATAGGTGTGAATGTGAGAGAGTGATTGTTCGTCTGTATATGTCAGCCCTGTGATGAAATGGTGACTTGTCCAGGATGTACCCCTTAAGTAGCTGGGATAGGCTCCATGTGACCCTAGTGAGGATAAAACGGGTATAGAAAATGAATAAATTATTGGAGTGGAAATACAGATTTTACATAGCGCAAATTAGACCATTTTATGAGTGCAAAATATAAGTTTGTGAGTTGGTGAATTAGAGTCCGGGGGGTATTGACACTGGATGGGTCATGGAGTGTTCATCAGAGTGACGGCCTGGGGGAAAAAACTGTTTTCGTGTCAAACGGATCATATGTGATGACCATGAATAGATGACAAACTGCATTTTACACCAGATATTTAAATGCATTGATAGGAGTAGTGGATTAACAGTTATTTAACTTTTTATATGAGTAAATAATTTTGGTTGCCAGTGTATATTTCAGTCTTTATGGGTTAATCAATGAGTGACATGTTTTTTTAGATTTCCTATGTGGTTTATACCAAATTTGAATTCATCTGTTTTTATGATGGGTATATTTTGTTGTACTTAGCCCACTTTGCATCTTATGTTGTTACTGTTTCACTTGTTTTTTCCATTGTTTTATGATTTGTTTACGGCACTTTGCCCAACTGTAAAGTCTTTAAAGTGCTTTATAAATAAAGTTGGAACGGTGTGGTACAGATTAGATTAAGTTAGATAGAACTTTAAAGGCAGAACCCTCAGGAAATTGAGACTAAACACTGAATAGAATATACACATAAAAAATACCACAAGAAAATAATAATACAATAACTTTTTTTTAAAAAATCCTCTATCGTCACATCACTCCTAACACTTTTCTCCACCAATTCCACCCTGCCTGCATTCTTCCCTTCACTTCCAAAACAACCTCCCATTGCTCTGCACAGTTGACCCCAAATACTTAACATAACCTTCTTCACCTGGACCCCTTTCACTTACACACATGTATTCTAGTCTTTATGTAGCTGACTTTCATTCACTTCAGTTAATAATAATAAGAATCATTACATATACTGCTTACTTAGGTGAAGTCTGAGGATTTTATTATCCATTGTGTCCACATGATGTCGCTGTAATTTAACTGTTGATCATAAATTAATTTAAGAAAAAGACAAAAGAAAAGGATTTTGTCATTATTCCTGCTCACTTTACCGCTTGTATATGTAACTAATACACAACTTATAGTTAGATTTTAGAGCAAATAATGTGGACTTGTCACAGAGAAATGACTATCTTAATTCAAAATTATTAAGTTAAACAGTAAATATGGATATTTCTAACAAAGTTGCTGAGAAATATAATAAAGAGAAGAGAAATGTCTGCTAAGAAAACATAAAATATACACAAATAGCTAAATGTTCGTGGGTCATTAGTCGAAACTTGAGCTTCAGTGACTTGAAGAAACTTGAAAAACTTCAGTCACGGGAGTATAGTCCGAGTTGTCGAGTGATAAATTGAATAAATGAGCAGACATGAATATTTCAGAGGATTACCTGACTCCAGCTCCAACACCTGCTGTGCACGCTGACAGCTCTGTGCGCATGCGCGTCCATGCTCTTGCCACTACAGGGACAAAACTTCTTTCTCCCCAGGAATGGCGTTTCTCTGACCAAAATAAAGCACGAGAAAGGAGTCAAAGTCAACGCACTGTCGGTTTATTATCGACAGAAGCGCTGTTCGACTTTCCCCGAACGAAAGCTACTGTGTGACAATACTTTTTTTTTTATTACTTTCTGCATCAACAGAGCACATTGTAGGTGTTGTGTTTCCTCTCCTACAGGTGAGTTGACTTTCACTGGCAGTAGCTAACGGGGCTAACAGGTGAATGCGCGCGCACTAACCGTTTTATGTACATCACTATACATTCACCTTTTGCACCAGCATCATAGTCTATGTCAGAAAGACCACAAGGCGTCAGGCTTAAGCTACACCCAGTACTCAGACTGTATTGGTCATAATAGTGGCCTGTTTTATACCATTTCCTTCAGTTATGAGTAAACTGACATATATGGTAAATATATGTGGGGCCTCAACCTCCAAATGATAATGTAAAATGAGGAGATGTAGCTAAATTACCTCATATTTGCCTTTTTTTTCTTCTGATATGTCTTCTGTTTGTGTCCTCTGTACTTGTTCCATATGTAGGCCTCGCCAAGTAGAGGGTTTATTTCTTATTTTTTCCCTCTAAAATAATATTTTTGATTACTCAGCATGAAACACATTTATCTGTAGTTTCTCAAACTGTGTTCATTTAATTTGTACCTGAATTACAACCGGATGTATGAGAAAATGTATGAGAATGCAATATAAATTAAGAACAGTAAAGGTTGTAAATGAATGTATACAGCATACATTCAGAATGTAAATAGATATGTTCAAAATATATGCCTGTGTAAAATCTTATATTTCATAAGAATCCATCAAATATCAGTATCTTAATACATTTTTGATTATTATTCTGGTGCATCACACTCAACAAACACCTCAATCTGTTACTCTTTTTTTTTGGATTTCACTCCATTACCACGAATTAATGCCTTTTCGAACTAGAATAAAAATTATATCAGTTTCATTTTTGGGTATAATGCACTCTCATATATTAAGGAATGTGTGGTATGCTAAATATTTGCACTTTCCTTTAGGAACAGCACGTTTTGGCCAAATCTTGAGTAACTGCAGTCTATTTTTCCTCACTCTGTTACATTGATAATGATGATAAATTCATGTTTTTATTACATATTTGGTTATTATTCCTTAATGGCATGCTGAAGTACTTGCTTAGACCTGCTACTAAATTAATTTTTAAAAACAGATATGGAATGATTAGTATTGCTGTACAGTGCTTATCAAATTTATTAAGCTACCACCCAATGTAAGGTTTATCCCACAGCCACCCCAAGTTAACAGTGTAAGTCCTATATTTTATTATGTTTCTATAAAGGTTAATACTCCAGTATATTGAACTTCTAACTGAAATTATATTTTCAAGACATGAATTTTCAAATTCACTTTTTTTCAAAAATAAAGTCAGAAAAAATAGTAAAGCAAATTATTATTTCTACTTCCTGATTAAGATGTCAAATTATACTTATTTACTTGCATTCCTGAGCAGAAAAAATTGTTTTAGTGGTTGAATGTCATGGTTGTTTAATTTCTGACTTCTCAAAGAACCCAATGAGTCTGCTCTAATTTTGGATTAAAAAGGGGATTTCAGTGTGAAATTCCTTAATTTTGTGAAAAATGGTTTAAAAAAAAAACAAAACAAAAAAAACACAGAGCTCATTGAAAATGAAAGAGTCCATATTAAAACATGTCATGGTGCTGGGTGGTCTTTCAGACAAATAGGGAAAAGTGCACTAATACATTTGTTAAACACTGTATTTTCACATGCATTATTTTGTGCCTTTACTGCAAATTTGACTCTCCTCTTGTAAATATCTAGTGACACCTGAGAGCAACACA
>JAQQZY010000005.1:35248223-35259561 GCA_030068375.1 Ostorhinchus rueppellii
ACATGCATTATTTTGTGCCTTTACTGCAAATTTGACTCTCCTCTTGTAAATATCTAGTGACACCTGAGAGCAACACAAGCTCTACTTTTCAGTCAGTATGGATGACTTTATTGAAGTTGCATAAGTTATTTAATTTGCTCCCTGAGGCTTCATCTCTTCTTATCATATCTAATTGCTTTCAAATGAAAAACAAAGTAAATTCCTTTGGCCATCATTATAGTTATTACCATAAATGTATTACACCATATTTCTCTCTTTATGAGTATGCACATGTACTGAAAGCAGTTGCAATATTTAATAGTGAAAATGAGCTTATGTGCATTCTTAGCAAGACAGTCTCCTTAAGACCTTCACATGCTGAGAACAGAAGGTGCTTACTGGAGATAAAATGATACGGCAATGCAGTGCAGAGTCACTGATGTGCGCTGAGGCTCAGCCTTTTGCTAACTGTACTTTGCAGAATTAACTGTAATATGTCCTGGTATTACATTTCCTTTGTGTAAGCATTGTGGGGTTAGCTGCTATTGACTGCTGGACCTGAGTTGGGACACAGAAACAGACTGAACAAATGCAGTAGGACAAGATGTGACGATTTTTTTTACCCGATACATTTTTCTGTTCACAGGTTTATTTAATGGTTCCACTGGATATAAAGAGATCCCTCCGTTATTAACAATTCGTGAAACATACTCATGGCCCAAGGCAGTTTCATCTTGAGAAATATGCCAGGTAATTATTATTATGAATACTTTAAATTGGAATTTCTATAACTTCAGCTCTGTGTGTGTTAATGTGTCATGTGTTTTGTTAAGAGATGGTGTTTATCGTGACTTGAATGCAAAAACTTTGTTCTTTACACACAGACCAACTTATTATGTATCCACATTAGGCTTATGAAACATTTATTATGTTTTAGTATCAGTGGAAAAATGAAAATGTTTCCTGGTGTTTTTTTGTTTTATTTTTTTCACTCATGGTTAAAATACCAGGAAGATGTCTGTGGTTGAGGGAACCTGCCAAGAGAGTATGGTTGGGCATTTAGAGGGAGAGTTGAAGAGTAATTATAGAGTGGGTCCAGTCTATGTAGAGAGACATACCATTTGGAGAGAAGTTGCTTCTGAAAACAGTGTCTACTCGATTGGTAAATCCGCCTCTGTCCCTCCTCTCATTGTGGGACGGACTCTGAGAGATTATAGTCAAAAGTATTTTGAGGGAGAGAAGCAGTGATTTAGACTCATCTAGAAATTGCCTCTGATGGGCACGTATAACTGAGGTAAGGAAGAGCTTTACAGATGAGTCCTTACAGATTTGTTTTCTGTCACATATTGTAGGTGCTTTTAACATGACTTCCTTTGCATGTTTTGTTACATATTTTAAAATAAGTTTAGGCTAGGTTAAACATTAATTTGGTGCATTTTATTTAGTTTGCAGTCAGTAGATTTTTTGCTTTTCACAATTAAGGTTTTTTCTAAATATGATTAATCATTGTGACCCTTGATGACATTACATCACTAACTATCCCAGAGATGAGGTTTTTCTTTTTTTATCTGCAAGAGTGAAACACTGTGTTTTTTCCAATTTTGGTCCTAACAGGTCAAAACACTGAAGACGGTCTTCCTAAATACTTGGACTCTGACTGCAGTTTTCAGTCAAACTTGGACTACCTCAAGTGTGTGGACAGTTTACAAACCAACACCACCATTAAGCGATTAAGCTTTAAGAGGAGGCCCAGAGTGGCCTTGAACAATGTTGAACCAACACTCAATGATACTTCATCAAGCCAGTGGCACTCTGCAGAGTCTCTTTTATCGAGCAGTGATGACAGCAGATTACTCGCCATGTCTAGCACACGAGGACGACCTCCTCTTCCTCCATCCCACAGTTCCTCCTTGGATAACAAAGCCTCCAGGAATGAAGGTCCCACCACCTCCCACACTGAGTCAAAGCCTCAGGCTCCTGCAAGATCTCACATTTTACACAAACAAAGTTCTCTGGATGAAAAGAACATCATAGAGACCCACAGACATTTACAACAGGAGGTAGTCAGCCAGCCTCCACCTCAGCCTCTTCCCAGACGACGACTGGCCAGTTTTGGAGGAGTAAGTTCACCCGGATCACTCTCCCCTTTCACTGGCTTGGGTGCATATAATCAAAACAACAATGGGAACAAGCCTGCTGGCAGTAGTGGTGATATTCATGCCCACCTGAGCGCTTCACTGGGCAGTAGAGGCAGCACAGGGAGTCTGAAGTTAAGTCCGCAGAGCTCTGGTAGATCCACCCCAGTTACAAGTCTCGGCTCCATGCACCTGCAGCATGTTCGTGACCAAATGGTTGTTGCGTTGCAGAGGCTGAAGGAGCTGGAGGAGCAGGTTAAAATCATCCCAGTCTTGCAAGTAAAGATTTCAGTTCTTCAAGAGGAAAAGAGATTACTGGTTTGTGAGCTTAAGAACCAGAATGATAGTGAGGATGTAAATGTCACTGTCAGCAATGAAGAGCTTGGAGATACAGTGCAGAACGACTGCATTAACTTCAAGGAGTTCAGGCAACTAACCAAAGAGATGCAAGCACTGGAAAGAACAATCAAGGGTGGACATTTGCAAGGATTACATGGAAGAAGTTCTTGGCATAGCATGTCTACCAGGTCAGTGGCAGTTGGAACTGATGAAGATCTAGATATGAAGTCTAATCGAAAAAAGGAAAATAAATATACGTGCACTGAACAGGAGGAGATGAGATCCATTGCAACACAGGTTTGTGAAGATAATCTTGGAGTTTACACAGAGAGGGATGCAGAGCTTGATGCCCAACAACTAATAATTGGTTCCTTAAAGGAGAAAATGTGTTACCTAGAAGCAGAGTTGAAAGAATCAACTCTCCAGACAGAGATGAGCCGACTGAAATTGGAGCTTCAAGCTGCAGGAGCAAGAAACCGAGCTGATAAAGCATCCACTGCTACACCATCTACTGCAAGTACCAGTACAAGCACTGAGGCCAGACCTCTCACCAAAAGCCAAGGAGTGGGTAATCACATCGAGCTCCGAGATGCCAGCACAGGCATAGAGACAGAGATGAAGACTGTGGGAGTATCTTGTTGTAGGTCTGAGCTCAAAAATGTTAGCATTGGACCAGATGTGCCCATGACCCACTGGGTGGTCAGAGAGCAAGTAGAGACCAGAGAAAAGAGTGTGGGAGTCCAGGTTTTAACAACTTCACAAGGAGTTGGCCCACATATAAAAGTATGCGATGCAGAAACCAACACAGAGGTGCCAAAGGAGAATCTGGTTTTTAAGAAAGGAGCGTCTGAGTATCGCTCAGTGGCTTGTGGAGACTGTTCTGTTAATGTGATTGTATCTGAGACGAAGGAGGTTGTTTCTCATGGTGTAGCCACAGATCCAGTCAAAGGCATAGACCTGGGCATCATGGCAGCACCACAAACGGCCTCTCAGCGTACCAACACTGTGTGCAGTTCAGTGTCTCGATTTACAAATACCAGACAAGCCTTTAACACAGACTCCAGCACAAATACTATCCTCAGCACCCAAGATAAGCACACCAATACTCCTCAGACTGTTACTAGGACGGTGTCTGTCGGAAACGGGGTCAGAGATGTTAAATGTACTCCAAAGACCCGCACAGTCGGTGTAGGGACCGCCATTGTTAGAGGAAGTCCCTTAAAGCAGTCACTAAATACTGTGAGTGTGGCAACCCGGGACACTGGTGTTGGATTCACAAACATTTATGAGAATTACCTAGTTGGACTGAAAACACGAAACATGGCATCCGGGCCGTCACATCTACCTGATCCCATAAAGACAAGGAGTGTTGGTGTCGGTGAGGGGAGGATTTGGGATTTGTCAAATACAGCCAGTACACCAAGTCCGGTGACACAGCCATCGACGCAGTCACAGTGGGACCCGGAGCTGAACCATTACATTGAAAAACTGCAACGGTTCCTCAGAGATCATCAGGACCTGCTCACAGAGGACTGCACTGAGCAGAGAGAGGGTTTTATCCAGCAGCAATGCAGCCAAGAAACAAACCGCTCCACCCAATCCTCCAGTAACAAAGTTGAGACACATGGAGGAACAGAAGTCCATCCTTTGGATTCTTACCCATCAGGTAGCAAACACATATACTGTTATTACATACAACATTTGGCAATAATAAATAATACACTATCACTATTATTTTTTGTCTTTGTTACACCAGATACAGTGCATATAAGAGCACAGACAGTCTGCAGAATACCTAAAATTTTACTATTTTATTTATTATGTTAAATAATCCATTACATATTTTGGTGCTTTTTTGAAAACAAATATCCCCTTTGTCTGCAGCAGCCAACAGAGAAGTCCAGGGTATGTCTCAACATTCAGAGGATCCTTCAAGGTGTGACGAATCAAATCAAGGAATCTGCCAACAGAGTGGTAGTTCAGAGGTGAAAAGAATGATACAAATGTTAGAACAGCAGACATCATCTGCTATGCAAGGTAAACAGGCCTATGTAAATTTGTTGTTTATAAAATCGTAGTCCTACATAAGATGCTGTGTAATATCTTTAGTGACATGTAATCAGATACTGAGTATTGACACACATTAGGAGTGAGGAAGATCCATTAGGGTTTGTATAAACAGCTTTACAATGTAGATCTAGCCCTTAAAAGCTGCAACACTTTGAGCAGAATAATAATACACTATTAGGGTGGAGTTACTGTACTCAGGAAAACATCATTGTTTTATATCCAAAACAAGGATGAAGTGTTTGGTTTTAATCCTCAGTCACGTTATGTATAGCAGCAAATTGCAATGTCAAGATTTATTTCAGCATGAAAAAAACAAAAGACAAAAAGCCTCTCATGTCACCTCCCTGTTTTTTATTTTTGTCATGTTCACCCAAATTCCTTTACAGACAGTGACATACCAAGTTTATCTTCATGAGAATTCCACTAAACATTAGGGGAGTAAGATTACTGTCTGTACATGCAGTTTAGTTTAAAAATATTCTATTTTCAGACCACTCCCAAGGCCCAGTTTAAACCCGTACTGGGTTTGGAGGAAGTGGTTGCCTTTGGCTTGGCAAGTTCACTTTTTGAGGGATACACTTGCAATGTTTGGAATGATATTTGGTTTTGGAAGGTGTCTCATACCACAGAGCAGTTTGTGGCAGTGGGTCTAAAATTGTATAGCTCTGTAGAGGAGAATGCTGTTAGATACTTTTCATTTGTCTTGTGGATAGATCCTCATGACTTTCCAGTCAAATCAAGTGGTTTTACACCACAGGCATCATATGTTGTTGGTAATAAAATAAACCAATTATAATGCTTAATGAATTAAGTGTGGTGTCAGATGCTTTTACTTTTATTTCCAGATAAGTCAAGTAATGGCAGTGTCCCTCGGGCTGTCATGAAGAAAAAGAGCAGTGACCACGGCTGTAGCAACAACAGAAAGAGCATGAAATTTATGAGGGTGACCACAGGGTAAGAGTTGAAGTTTATACACAGCTTGGCCAAAAAGAAAGTCCCACACACAATATTTCATTGGGCTGCCTTTAGCTTTGATTACAGGACACATTCACTGTGGTATTGTTTATGTCACGCAGTGATTTTGCAATGTCACAACAAATGTCACAACATTTGTTTTTGTCCATAGTTGCATGAATATTTTTTCCAGAATCTTGCATTGGTGATGGGAGAGTCAGGTCACTGGGTAAAGTCTTCTCCATTATATGGCAAAGATGCTCAGTGTGGTTCAGCTCTGGTCTCTGTGGTGTCCAGTCTATGTGTGAAAATGATTTCTCATGCTTCTTGAACCACTCTTTCATAAGCCTGAGAAGCATCATGAATGCTGACATGGTCCAGTCTTTATGCTCTCAGGCAAATCCATGGTTGTTTCAGAAATGAGAAATTACCCACTGTATCAGTTAATGTTACAGCTGAAACAAATTAATCACTGACATAATTATCCAATGGAAAGATCTGAACTGTTGGATTAGTTAAATTCAGCTGAAGACTTTTTTTAGCCAGGTTGTCAGAGTATCCAACTGCAGTTAACATATTTTTCTATACTAACCCTGTAAAATTCTTCATAGATTGGAACCTGTTAAATCTCAGGAACTCTCCGTCACTGACAAGGTTTTCTTTGGGGAAATGCAAAAAAAAGGAGCCAGCAATTCAAGGGAACTTCCTCAAGAAGGAGCACAAGCAAGAAAGGGCAGAAGTGGCTCCAACAAAGGCCCAAAGGGACCTGGGATATCACATACACCACAGAGGTACTGTTAAAGGATTAAAGACAATTCTTTGTGTCAGACAGGATTTGTATAATAAAAAGCATACTGAGGAGTGTTTGTGCAACTGACAAACCTGCACCGTATTCATTTCAGGTTTAAGTTGAGTGAAAAGATGCTCTCTGCTTGCCAAGCCTTAAAGATGCACCTGGTGGATGATGCAGGTTTATCCAGTAGAGACCTGGTATGTTCTTTTCATTCTAGTGTGTGTATGGATGCGTATATGCACTGAATCTGTGTGTATATGCATGTTTAATGACATCAGAATCAGATTTATTGCCAAGACATGCCAGGGGACGGGTGTGGAGAGATGCTGAGACAGGGTACGTCATTGAACAGAAACAACTTGGCCAAGGACACAAAGTTCAGGAACGTGTTGCCTCTATAATCTGCCATGATATTTAAATCTAAATATGAAAACATTGTTTTTGTTTTTTTGGAGAGGATATCTCACTATTAAATAAATAGTAAATGAGTAATATGGCTGGATTTCATAGTTACAATTACGTAAAATTAGTAATAAAACATTGAGCCTTTTTGTGGATAAAATGAAGACAGGTTGTTGTTGTTGCTTTGGAATTGCTTTTACAGAGAGCTTTTACTGTATGGCACTTTTCTGTCTTCTTTCAGTCATGTACTTGTAAATACAAGATGTTCCTAGGTATTCAAAGTCCAGATTACATTGCATAGTGCGAATTTAAGCAGGCTTTGAATCTAGGAGATAAAAATGTGTCTCTTATCTGTTTTTGTCGCATTCTCTCCCCCACAACAGCATGAGTGTCTTCAAACACTCCAACAGGAGTGGTTCTTTGTGTCCAGTCAAAAGGCAGCTGTTCCTGACACTGTGGAGGACTACTTATCTGCTTTTCGAGTCATTTCACCATCAGTGTTGCAACATATAGCCAATATGGCAGATGGCAATGGGAACACAGCGCTTCACTACAGTGTCTCACATTCCAACTTTGGTGTTGTCAAGAAACTGCTTGATGCAGGTATTATACTGTACCCACATTCTGCCATCCTTAATTTCATAGTGCTTACAGATTTACTATTACAACAAAATGGCGGTGATCGAGATTCACCCTCTGCAGTTCAGAAAGGGTGTTCTGTGGTTTTACATTTTTGCATTGGACATGCTTTACATTTTAGCAGCACTGAACACATGGCAGGGAATCACAATTCACTGGATTGTGTTTATGTTGCTGTGCTTCCTTAAAACCACCAGGGGGCAAAGAGATTAAAACAGAGAGAATATATTCAGGATCATAAGATGTTTTGTATCTAAAAATTAATATTTTCAAACCTTTGCTTTAAAAGTACATTTAAATGTTATGCTTGAATGATGGTTTTTAACATAACTAAGAACACTCAGAGAAATATTAGTAATAGATAAGTATGAACAAATGATACATAGTACAGCAGCACATAAAAATAATTATATTATTAATAATATTAGAAACTCAAGACCTCGTCATATGTTGAATGAATTTATCTGTGTTCTATAATGAATTGAGAACTAGCAGAAAAAGTAAATTAAAAGTAGTAAATCAATAATTTGAGCCCACTTCTCATTATTACAGACATGTATCAACAGAATTATAAATATATGCGTTCTGGGGGGGAAGAGATTTTTGCGATAAATTCTTTTTCACCCATTTTTGTATAAAAGTTCTGAAGAAATGCATTAATTAATAATAATAATAATAATAATATTCACCTCTTGCTTTCACCATTTTTACGTTTTCTCTTTTTGTCTGTGTGGAACAATGAACCACGTTCGTTACAGAGGTGTGTAATGTGAATCAGCAGAACAAGGCAGGCTACACACCCATCATGCTGGCTGCACTCGCAGCTGTGGACTCACCAGAGGACATGAGGGTGGTGAAGGAACTGTTTACAAAAGGAGATGTCAACGCCAAAGCCAGCCAGGTCAGTCGGATATGGATGTAATGACCTGCTACAGATTCTATTTCTATCTTGGGGTTATTTTGGTGTTTTGGTCTCTTTTTTTTGCTGCTAGTACTAATAAAAAAAGAGTAGAGAAAAATAAGCTTAACACTCATAGAAATGTGGAGCAAAAAACACACTTTTAATGACAGAAATTTATCATAAAATGAGAGCAGAGAAGTTAGTGCAAACCGAATAAATTTAGGTTAGTAACTGAAAACCAGAAGACATTGCAAATAGGTTAGGAATGAATAATCACACAAAATAAAGTTGGTAACAAGAAATCAACAATAATTAATCTAAAATCCAGTTACTGGCCCTGAATGGAATAAATAGGCCTTTATTAGCCTAATTAGTTACATGTTTGTGCTATATTCCCTCCACTAGTATCTCCATGTTCCACCTCTGTCACTGTATTCCCATTAGTTACAGTATCTGAACAGTTTTGACATTATACACACAATGCATCATATGTATTTATGTATGCATGTTGTATAGTGAATGAAGTAGAAGTTTGAATCCTAAAAAACATGTAACTTCATATTTGGTATCTGCCAACCCAGCTCATTAACCCTGTGTGTGTTTGACCCCTGCCGGCTGCTGCCCAGGCTGGACAGACCGCTCTGATGCTGGCTGTGAGCCACGGCAGGATGGACATGGTGCAGGCGCTCCTGGCACAGGGCGCACAGGTCAACCTCCAGGACGATGAGGGCTCCACAGCGTTGATGTGTGCAAGCGAGCATGGCCATGTGGACATAGTTAAACTTCTGCTGGTCCAGCCGGACTGTGATGCCACCCTTACGGACAGTGTATGTGAATCCATGCTCACTGCTTCTGTTGTCCTACTGCCCTGAAGCTGGGAATATTTAACTGTTGTCTCCCTTAGTTTATTAAAGAGATAGTAAATATTTGTTGAAAAATCTGCCAAGAAAACACAAGGGGATAGTGGCATACAAAGTAATTTGCATGAACCTTGTGTGAATGTGCTCCTTATGTTTGTATGTGCTTGTGTTTGATCGTAGGATGAAAGCACTGCCCTGTCCATTGCTTTAGAGGCAGGACATAATGAGATTGCGATGCTCCTTTATGCTCATGCCAACTTCTCCAAAGGACAAACAGGAGTAAGTGGGTCATCTTCACATTAACACTATAACAAAGCAGAAAATCAGGTTGGTTGATAACCTTTCTTTTGTGTGTTTGTGCGTGTGTTGACAGGCAGCTGCTCGTCTTTGTGGCAAGTCACTGCCTTCACCTGGTGGAAAAAATGCCTTTGAATGAAGTGATACAGTCCCTGCAGTTGAACCAGTTCATCCTGAAGGTGATAGAGTATCAAAGCTCCTGTTGCCATTCTTATTAATATTTTGAAAAGGTTATTGTCAAACTCGCACTTTGACACCTCGTCAGGCTATTATTTAACAGCCGTGATTCAGCAATTAATAGATTAAAAGTTATAATATAGTTATGCTTTAACATGTGCACATCATAGTATGGTACAGTATACTGTAAACCAGTTGAGCATATAAGAGCAATCTATGGTGATAATGAAGAAGAATTCAAACCAAGTATATACTAGAACTTCAGATTTCACTTTTCTTGTAGTCATTTTTTTATACTTTTTTAGTTAATATTATAATTCCATATTTTATAGCTGCAAATACTATTTAACCACAAGACAAGTGTATAAGTAAAGATGTAAATGAAGAGAAAACTAAAGAAGTTGCCACAAAGAAAATAAATATGTTGAAGCAATGTTTTTTTTTCTACAAAAATCGCTTTGTAGAGTTGTATTTTCATTTAAATACTATTTAGAAGTTGTCTTCTGCACTGTTTGACTGGAAGTATCAGGAAGCATGGTTTGTCATTTTACCACTATTGGAAACCTGACTGTTTTTGCTGTTCCATTGACAGCTTTAGTTTTATGATTCATAGTGTTTAAACAGACGAAGGCTCAATAGCTGGACGTTTCATTGTCTGTGAATAAAGTCCCATCTGATGATTGGCTGCTGTGCTCTTCTGTCATTAAACAGTAAAATATTACTTTCTATACAAGAAAAAAGAATCTTTCTCAGTTTGTGTAATTAAAAATCTATCTTAAATGCAAGGGTATTCGTACCTCAGAACTGTTTCTTTCTGCACCACATCTTTCTTTGCAAAGGGCCACTTATGAATTGATACAAAACCTTTTCATACAAAGGTACACACAGGGGCTAATAGCTTTTATGGAGTTACTTCTTTCCACATTTCACGGGATGTGATTGAACCAGGTTTCAGTAAATGTCTTGAATGGATGCTTTCTCACATTTGATTTGACTGAAAACAGATGGAAAAAAAGGAGCCTCTGGTTGCTTCATTACTAGTCGTTTCATCAGCACAGGACAGCAAGAGGCTTTAAATATTAAACATATTTTCTAAAGACATTGTATCGAGGACTGGCTCATTGTTAGTTGGCTTCGTGATCCGACACTTCAAATCAGTCTGAATATCTGATCAAAGTCTGTTGAGCTTAAGTTTGTGCCTGTGGAAATTATATCTGAAAGATGGTTTAAAACAGCCATAAATCATTTATCAAAACAGTCTGAATGACCTATACCCCAGTACAGTTCATCACGGTTATGAATATTCCCAAGAGCGTTTAGAGGAGTTTCTGAAGGCACAAATGATGTTATTTTTATGTATAAATGTATTTCAGGGCTGCATTAGCTGTGTTGTAAAGTGCAATCATTCATTATGTAAGAACACTGATCGCCAATGGATACGTGAAAGATGTAAAATATAAGAAATCACAAACAGAGACAGAGGCCGTTTTTATTAAATTAAATATCCGTTTTTCCCTAGATAATTATCCATTACTGCTAAAACAAAAGTTAGAAGGATATAATGAAGCTGTACCGACACCTAAAGTTTCCTTTGAAAAGCTTTGCCAGGGACGGCTAAAAAAAGAATACAAATCTGCCTCCTCTTTTGTTGTCTGAGTCTATCCACATCATTTATATTGCGTCTATTTGTAAAGCTCCTGAAATTGGTGCTTGGAAGCAGAAGATAGAAAGCCTCAGTGAAAGGACAGGGTAGATGTATAAAATTATGTTGTCATTCTGCACGGTGGCCCGC
>JAQQZY010000005.1:35353623-35401909 GCA_030068375.1 Ostorhinchus rueppellii
CCCCCCCCCCCCCCAGACGCTTTCCTCATCTTAAAACATTGTGTCCCTTTGAGCGTAATCTAAAATTCAACTATGAGAGAAACTGTTTTCCACACTTTATTAAGACTTTGACACAAAAGTCCAGACTTTTTAAAGGTCTGAGAAACAGTGTTTCAAAATTCAAGACCTGCACAAGCACCTGTTTTACTTTTATACTTTTTGTGGTTTATTTTCCAGCGGATTCTGGAATTTTTCTGGAATTCAGACACGTCTTTTTCACTTTTTACCATTTTTTTCCAATTCAAATAATCATTTAATCAAAATCAAAGAAAATAATAATAATAAATTCAAGTCAGAAGAATACAGTAGAAGAAGCTTTGCAGACATAGTAGAGTACCTCTGGTGAAGCTCTGAGGTAGATGATGCCATCAAGTTCGATGTGTTTGCCAAACTGGCTGTGGAGCCAGCCATGCCAGTCCTGATACACAGACCATTCGGTTTCATTCAGACACTCGCTCTCATAGAGGTTGGAGGCAAAAATGTACCTGAGACACGAGGGATACAGGAGCAGGAACAGATGTTTGGTTTAGAGTCTCTTTAAAAGAAATAACCAACAAACTACAACTACTTTAAAGTATTACAGATGATCTTCCAATACTACTATTAAATGCAGATGAGTTTCAAAAGAGTATAAACAGGGTTTGTACACATTTTCAAGGCCAAATCAATAACTTTTTAAGGTCATTCTCAAATTTTTACAGCACAGCCCCTTATCGCTGGGGTAAAATACATGTCATTTCACTGTTTTAAATGACAATGATGTACATTGTATTATGCTATAAACATCTAAAATTATGTTTCATAATAGATACATGTTTAGAAATTATAGGAGAACACAAAATTTTATCAAAAAAAAAAAAAAGAAAAAAAAAGAAAGCTACT
Source organism: Ostorhinchus rueppellii (assembly GCA_030068375.1). Lineage (NCBI taxonomy): Eukaryota > Metazoa > Chordata > Actinopteri > Kurtiformes > Apogonidae > Ostorhinchus > Ostorhinchus rueppellii. The sequence continues at coordinate 35,354,545 of JAQQZY010000005.1, forward strand.
TAGTGTTCTTCATTCACACTGGCACCGAGACAAAGATAAAAATAGAAATGTACCTGGGGTCGGCCTGAGAGCACCCACTATTTTTCTTTTTTGACATTAAGTTTTATTTTTCAAAACACATCACCCCTCTATAAGTAGCTTTGGTTTGTCATCTAACCTGGCAGAGTTAATATTAAAAAAATAAATAGATAAATCCCATCACAGAGTTAGAATTGAAAGCGCTTAAACTAAAATTCAAGCACCTTCTAAACACAACACTGAAATCCAAGCATTTTCAAGCACTGGTCCAAACCCTGTATAAATAAGAGTATATTTATCAACTACTATTTCCCATTAATATCAAACAGTCCACATAAAGATGACCAGTTGACAGGGATATAAACCAAATGTGTGTGCTGGGGTGGATCAGCCTTAACCCAGCCTAAAAGTTCAGAAAACACTTTTGAAACTAATCTGCGACATAACATCAGTGCTTAACTGGCTAAAACATGCCACCGTTCCAGTACTGTTATTAAAAATGTCACTCAAGTCATTGGATTAGTTCTGTTACTGGTACCTGTCGCTGTAGATGGAGCGCTCAAAGAACTGCACCGGATCCTCTGCCTCTCTGAGCTTCCCGTTGGCAGACCGGATCTGGGCTCGTACCCGGCTGATGCAGGCGTAGCTCTGGAAGGTGTAGGCCCACCTCTCTGGCTTCTCATACATCATCTGCAGCACGTTGCCTCCACTCCGCTGAGACGTGGTTAGCTCCTGGGAGTGAGAGATGGAAGGATTTAACAACCAAATGGGTACAATCAGCCTATAGCCAACCATTTTAATTCTATGTATCTGGGCTTATGTGTTTTCTACACATTTGTATGCATCCTATAATATTTCTGGTGTTTCTCATTTCTGTTGAACAAAGGCTATACAAACAACATACAGGGTTCATTCACAATTTTCAAAGTCAAATTCACACCCTTTTAGCCCTTTATTGGGCAAGTGACTATTTTTGGTCATTTCTACACACATTACAAGTCAGTGACAGCAACAGTTAGTGAGTCAATCTGAGGTCCAGGGTCTACAGGGTCTGTAAGGTCCACCTGTGCATGAACAGTGAGTGGACCTGCTTTGTTAGGTACCAGGAAGTGATGGTACTAATGCAAGGGATGATATTCAAAGTCATCATGCGGACATGTGGCGTTTGATAAGTGACAGTGGATGGAGACACTTGGTTTATGTTCAGTTAATGATACATTTGACTGAAAAAGTCACTTTTTTGTCAGTTTTCTCTATTTCTGATATAATAACCCTCAACTTTAATCTGAACTTTTATGAAAATCCACATGATCAGTCATTTAAAAATAGGAAAATACATGATTTACACTAAAAAAAAAAAATAAAAAAATACAGAGAATAATATAATAAATGGTGAGGAATCACTTAACCCTTTATCGGGCAAGTGAATATTTTTGAAAATTTCCACATACATTACAAGACAGTGACAGTAACGGTTACAGTGAGTCAACAATCTGAGGTCCAATGTGGTCTCCGGGGTCTGTAAGGTCCACCTGTGCATGAACAGAGAGTGGACCTGCTTTGTTAGGTACCAGGAAGTAATGGTACTAATGTAAGGGATGATGTTCAAAGGGTGAATGTGGATGTGGACAGGGGTCTGGACCTGCACTAGTGTTGGTCTAATGTTAAAAAAAAGCAATGTTCTAATGTTCTAGAACAGTGTTTCCCAACCAGTGTGCCATGAGAAATCATCCATTTTGACCTGATTGCCCCTTAAGCGAGCAGTGTGATATAATTATGACGGCACACACCAATGATCCACTTTGCAACAACAGTCTACTGCTTCCCTTTGAAAAAGAAATATAAAAGTGAAAGTGAACCGGCCCTGATGCGGTGTGTTCTGTTGATTAAGTCCCCGTAAGTAGTGATGCGCAGACTAGTGTGTTACCCACAGGACCCCGGGTATCAGGTTGGGGCGGGGGGTGCCTCCCATACCATTATAAAACGGACCTCAATCTGAGGGTCTGTCCGAGGGATTACTGGCACATCCTTCTCAGCTTTTTGTTCCAAACGCCACCCCCTGACAAAACAGAGCGACTCAGACCTGTGGAAGAAGAATATCTTCTTTGTGTTCGACTTAACAGGCCCAGGTTTCACACCGAGGACGTAAATTGAGACTAGATTTGCATTATATTCCAATAATATACTTTTTGTGATATTTTTGTTTGGTGGTGTGCCTGGGGACTTTTCTAATGTAAAATATGTGCCGTGGCTCAAAAAGGTTGGGAAAGACTGTTCTAGAATACATGTTCCTTTCACTTTACATGTGTTTTTCTTGTATTTTTTATAATTACTTCTTGGATTTGTTTTTTTCCCCCTCACTTATGGACATGGAACTAAATATCATAACTTCATTAACCTTGATTTTCAACATAATAAGTTTTTTTTATTTAACAAACGTAATAAAGTCTTATGTCCTCCAATAACACACTAAGGTTGACATTTTGAATTTCAGAGTATTTCTACGAGTCATTCTCAAATTTTTCCAGCACAGCACCTTATCACAGGGTTTAAATAGATGCCTACAGGAATATGTATACTCACTTTTTTCACAACGATGTACATTCTATTATGCTATAAACATCTAAAATTGTGATTCATAAAAGGAAGAAGAAGAGGAAGAAAAAGAAGAAGAAGAAGAAGAAGAAGAACTTGGTGTTCTTCTGACACACTTGCAAAGACAAAAATAAAAATGTACTGAGTTGAACTGAGAGCTCCTACTAATTTTCTTTTTGGACATAAAGTTGTATTTTTCCAAATGTATCTCCTCTCTATGAGCAGTGTGGTCTTGGCATAAACCTGGCAGAGTTCATATTAAAAAATACTTGACCACACCTTGACCTTGAAAACACAACATGGAAATTCAACTATTTTCAAGGATTTCAAGCACCTTTAAGAGCCCTGAATGCGCAGAAAACCACTTTCTGATGTTTCAACTAAATGTTTTCTGCAAAGTCGCTCATTTAAGAGTTTGAAGCCTATTCCAGCCTGTTGCATATTCACAAATGTCAGAATTTGTCTAAATTAAAGACGATAACTTAAAACTGTTACTCAATCATGACAAGAACATAGCAGGTATATTCTTAGTACATCACCACATGAACTTGAACTTTTATTGGTTTATAACGTGCACTAACTCTAGCCTGACAGCTCAGTGCCATAATCAGCAGAGGGCGCATGACCAAACCACTGCATAGAACAAAGCTGAGGCAGCAGAAGAGCCTGTATAGAGGACACCTAACATTTGTCCATACTGATAATACCCTCATAATATCATTTTACACTGATCCAAATGGTGTGGAGCTGCACTGACCATGACTGTGCAGTGCAGAAACTCTTCACAGCTTTGTCCTGATCTTGGGTTGACTTTCTTCACACTCGCATAAAGCTCTATGAACTGTTAAAAAACACTATTCTTTTAAGCTACAAGGAAACAATTCTGTGATAAAGTCTTGTCATGTGTAAAATAATCTGCTCTTCCTACATTTACAAATTATTAAAATATTACTTAAAATAGGGAGTTTAAAAAAACTGTTGTTAATGCTTTTGGCAGCAAATAAAAAGACTATCATTAGAAAATGGTTAAAGCCTGAAGCACCCACAGAATGGAAGAATGGATCGATATCACACAGGACATTTACATTCTGGAGAGGCTGATATTTTCTTTTAAGCGTCAAACAGAATATTTTTTTTCACTGTTTGTTCAAAATGGACAAACTATGTAAAACCTGTAATTGCTGTGAATTGAATATACCAGTTATGTGAAATCATTTACATCTTACACACTGTAAACATACACCACTTAATGTGTTTTGATCTTGCTGAGGTGGAGTAAGCCCTCTCCTCCCGCCCACTTGATAGAATTGTTCTTTATTCTACTATTCCTCTCTCATTCACATTTGATGTGTGTACATGGAGTTTTGTATGATTTACTTTTCCAAATGAACAAGAACGGAAAAGTAAATAAGTAATTACTTAAACTAAGTCTGTCCATGGTCTCGCATCAAAGTACATCTCTGACATGTTGACATATGAACCATCTGGGACCCCGAGACCTTAGGGACTGGTCTTTTGCTGGTGTCTAAACATGGTGAAGCTGAGTTTCAGTTCCACGCAGCTAAACTGTGGAACAGTGAGATAGACCTCTACTCTGACTATGTTTAAGTCCAGGCTGAAAACAGCTTCAACTGCGCATAGAATAACTGAAAGTGTTCCATCTGCACTCTTCTATTTTACTTTATTTTATTTTACCTGATTATCATTTATATTCTAGTTGTAGTTGTGTGTTTTGAATTTGTCTCTTTTCCATTTTTATAAAGCACTGAATGAATAAATCTGCCTGGTCTTACTTCCTCCATCCACAGTGTGATATAGATGCATGTTTAGCTTTACTAGCTCGATCATATAAATCACAGGTGTCAAACATGCGGCCTGGGGGCCAAATCTGACCCGCCAAAGGGTCCAATCCGGCCCATTGGGTGAATTTGTAAAAATGCAAATATTACACTGAGAATATTATCAATCAAGAACATTCAAACTATTTTAGTTCAGATTCCACATTCAGCCCAATTCAATCTCAAGTGGATCAGAACCAGTAAAATACTATCAGAATAACCTACAACAAAAACTCACTGTCTTCTTTTTGTTTTACTGTCAAAAAAGCAAAACTACATGTAAATGTTTACATTTGTACACTATTCTGGCACAAAAAAGTGAATAACCACAACAAATATGAACAACCTGAAATATCTTAAGAGACTCAAGTGTAATTTAACTGATATTCTGCCTGTTTTTAAATGTTCTGTGTATTTGTAGATCCACTGTAAGTTACACATACATTTCTAAATAATAAACTAAGACAGAATATTGTTAAAATTGCTCTTATTTTTCTAAAGAAATTTCAGTTTTTTCAAAATTCTTCATCTTTTTCACATTTTAAAGGATAGTTAGTAAATATAAAGTTTTTTTATAATGTAATTTCACTTTTTTCACTCTAAAACATAGAAAAATGTATGGAATTGACACTATCTATATATATTATTGATATTATTATTTTACTGGTCCGGCTCACCTCAGATCACATTGGGAAGATGTGGCCCCTGAACTGAAATGAGTTCAACACCCCTGATATAAATGAAACTCTGGTGACCTTAAGTATGCCAGCAGCAGCAGAGGTGATAAATCTGGGTGTGTTAAACCACTTGAGTCTGGGGGTCTGAAGCTATGCCTGCAAATTGTACGGGAGGTAGAGATGTTTTTCCCAGTGATCTAGGGTGAGACCATCTGTTCCTCTGGGTGTGTAGTGGTCATATGGACAGATGGCAGCTGCACTCTAAATTCAGATGAAGAGTCTCCCAGTCATCTTGACATGAGGATGAACCAGGGGCAGAGAGAGGCCACGTTTAATGGACACTGGACCAGAAGGACCAGCCACATACACTGACTGACTCTAACATTAGTCACAGCTTTTACTGAAATATTCACAAACTAGCTGCAGGTTACAATCATTTCTTGTTTTTGGAGGATTATACTGTACCTCAAAGTCACTGCCATTTGTTTGAACATTGCACCACCTGGCGATGGGTTCTGGCACCACTTCCCAGTCTGTGCTCTCCTGCTCCAAAAGGCGCACAAATGTCGACTTGCCCGCCGCTAAACACAAAACATGCAGACGTTCAAGCTCCACAACAGCAGAAATGTTCTTATTTTTTATTTTGTGTTAAGTACTGCCATTGTGCGCGTGTGCTATAAAGCGTAATTCCAGGGTAAAATCCAGCTGTGAATACATTTTTAAAAAAAAAAATGGCGCTGAATTTTATTTACACAAATCGATCAATGAAGACTAAACGGCGCAAAGACATCCATTATCACACGTTCTTTTATGTTTAAAACCTCATCTTAATAACACCTTTATACCAATTTACAGTAAATACTGGTGTATTTGCTGTTTTCATACTCACCGATATTTCCCTCAATTGAAATGCGCTTTATCCTTTTCTCCACGGAGTCCATGGAGTCGTCCATCGCATCGGAACGAGGTCTTTTTGGAGTTAAAGACATTTTTATATGAGAAAAAGAAGTTGCCTTTTAATAACCAGCTCCAACTGCAGCTGACTCTCTGCTCTGCGTTTAAAGTTTGGCGGTAGAAATAAGAGGAAGTGGCGGTTTACAGACACGTGACTCCGCCCAGGAAACAGCTGCTCCTCGCGCGTCCGTAAACACACCACACACAGCTTTGGATGGTCTGTCAAAGAATATATCTAAAATGGTGAACATAAGTCTCATTTGGGGGAAATATCAATTTACAATAAATAAATAAATAAATGGGAAAACAGCAAACCCTCCAGAGTTTGTTTTAATAATGAAATCAAAAATTATTTATCACCCTTAAAGATACTAGTGGAAGTAAATTATTCTTTACGTGAATAATATGAAACCATGTCAGTCTCTTGCTCTTTTAGTTACAATCCTATGTAATGTTATGTTTAAGCTCCTTAGTTGAATTATCAACCCCCATTATCTTTTTTTTTTTTTTAAATTGTATTCGTTTGGCTTCTGATTTATTTTTCTAAGAATCCTGTTAATTATCTTGTTATAATTTGCAAAAACTTTTATTTCAAAAGTTTAAAGTGCATTTCGTACATGTAATTGAGAATTGTTTTATTTACATGTCAGTATATTCTGCGAGCTTTTTCAAGAATTGATTGTTCTTTCTCCTTTCTAAATTTGTAAAATAAACTGAATAGTGAAATAGTTAAAAAAAAAAAAAAAACACCACACACAGCTCTTAAAGACTCAAGACCACCTTTATTCGCCTTGTGAACAGCATAATTCAATCAGTAGCATTGAAAACCTCTACCAAGCCATTATTTACAAACATTTCATCAATTATTACAGTCAAAGAGGAAGAGAGAAAAAACAAAAAAAAAACTGTAGGCAATCTGCTATGTGACGGGCATTTCATAAGGATGAGATGCGTTCAGGTTCACTGGTTTTCTATTACATTTTTTGGGGTTTCTGGTGAGCAGTAACATTCATAATAGTTAGCTGATGAACTGGAAGAAAATACTTAACAGTTAAAACAAAAAACTTTAATATCCAAAAAAGAGGGGAGGGGAAAGCAGCCTCTAAAAAGACTCAAAGCATTCATTTTTACCAAAAGCTACCACTTCATGCTCACTGAAATTTATTTTAAGACAGGTCAAACCCGCAGTATTTACATGTGTGCATTTTTGTGTTTCAGAAAATTTCAGAGTAAGATTCATAAAATGTCACCAAAACCTTAAAGATAAGCAAGTCGATCCTTACACACACACACTCACACACACACCGGACAGTAAGCGTTATAAAGAAGAAATAACATTGGATAAAGTATGAATGAGCCGACTGGGGACCCTTTTAGTGTTGTGTCAATTATTGCATAGAAACCTACACTCGGACATTGGGAGACGACATGCATCTGCTGTTTGAAGCACCACCGCAAACAACTCGGACCGTACAAAAGCGTTCAGAAATCTCACTTGTGCCTTATAGGAGGAGGTTAAGCAATTCGACATTCATTTGGGGAGATATGAGGGAGGAACCGAACTATGATCAGTCACATGGTAACAGCTTCTCACAAAGCAGGGCCTATGCAGAAGAGACATTCAAGGCAAGAGAGGTCAGGAAAATTGTTCAAAGTGCTTTATGGCGAGTGAGATAACAGGGGATGTGTTGTTATCCGAATTTAAAAAAAAAAAAAAATGCCTGTAATTACACAGTTCACTACTTCTATTTCAGGGCTTTTATATACAATTTAAGGTTTTCGATCTGTTGAAGACAGAGCTACTCAGCTTTAGTGGGAGAGTAAAATAACACACGGGGAGTATGTCACTAGAAAACACTAGGTTTAGTTCATTTTCAGCCCCTGCTACAACATGACAATATTCTAGCCTCAACACATTCATTTATCATCACCTGCGCGGCACACTTTGCAAACTTTCTAACTAAATAAAGACAAAGTTGGTGACAAGTACAGGAGGGGAAAAAAACAGTTACAATACAACAGGGGTATAAAAAGAAAGTCAGAGCCACAGGAACTTTAGAGCAGGGGAGGTGGAAATTTCTGTGGCATCAATTATAAGAGTGGTTTAATAAAGAAAGGATTATGTGGCCTTGTTCCTCTCGCAGTCGTCACTGTTGATATAGGGTGATTATGAGCCATGCTAGGCACTTAGGATTCTTTAAATGTACTGAGATGAGGGCAACTGATGTGAACCATAGCAAACCACAACCCAGCCTCCACTATGCAGATAAATGATAGCTAGCTACTGTTGATGAATAGGCTTAAAGGCTGGCTTAAGTCTTGTAAAACCGACCAAACTCTTATTATAATACAGCAACTCTGCTAACACACAACTCTCCCCCTGCAGAAAAGACGGAAAACTTCAAGTGTATGAAATTGCCTTGTGTCACCATAAATCATAGTTGGGGAAATTAAAAAAAAAAAAAAAAAGTGCAGGCTAAATGAAAACCAAAAGAATATGGGTCTATAGTTTTTCTAATTCATGGCTGAATACTGGGAACATTTCCATATAGCTAAAACATTTTTCTCCAATATGTTAATATGTGGTTTTGTTCAATTAAGTGTGTAATCCCTGATAGCCTTAGTCCTGGTGCCTTAACCTATCAAGACCCTTCCTTAGTCCTGGCCTTATTAAAAACATTTCCCCAAATGGAAATATAGTATATACTGCATACATACAGCCAGGGTGGGGTGGGTATCTGTGCAAAACTAGGAGACCAATAAAATAAAGGAAATATTGTTGTTTATCTATCCTTGGTTGTCAGTTTTTCAATCAGCTCCTGTAGTGGGACCAGCTCTTTCCTGTCGATGAGGTTGAACTCCTAAAAAGAAACAAGAGGAGGCAATCATCATTTAACAATAGTGGTGATATATGCGTGTGTTACTGGAGAAATGTGCATCTAATCAGCGCACTTTACCTGAACAAAAAAGATGAAGTGTTTGAATGATGTGTTGAGGTGGGCTTCCTCTTGCAGTTGCATGACAGAGTCAAAGTGCTGGTGGTAGATGTGAGCGTAGACCCTGAACAGACGCTTCAGGATGGTCTTCGCCACAGACATAAAGTTGCGCTTAAAGGGGACACCTTGAGAATAGAAGGTGAGAAGGAGAAGCGGTTATTCACCCTCATAAATGAAGAGCACTAAAGTTTCATACAGGGTTCCCACAGGTTTGCTTTTTAGGACTTAGAACAGAATTTAATGCCCATTTCACAGCCATACTGGCAAAAAATCATGACTCCCAGAGTTTAGGAAAATGTATTATTTATTCCAACGCTTTTGATTCCTAATTTTAATATGAATCATCAGGTTGGAACGTGTGGAACCGAGTCAACTCAAATTACTTTCTTTGCAGCTTGGACATTTAACAGGCACATTTATTTATTTAATCTTTATTTAATCAGGCAAGTTAGTTGAGAACTGATTCTCATTTCCAATAACAACCTGGCCACATTTAAACACAATATAGTGAACAAGTTTATGGCAGCATAACTGAAGACCTACCACATCAAATTGAATACCTTTTAAAGACTTTTTTTTTTAAGGTATTAAGTGCAGATATGTAAATTCAAAACTTTTAAGGCTTTTTCAGACCCTGTAGGAACCCTGTTGATAGATTATAAGACATGACTAAAATCTTAAATATGGAAAAAGGCGACCCACACACTTGAAAAGCTCAGAGCAGTGGAGGCAGAGGCAGCTCGAGCATGTTCTCTTGGATGGCAAATGTTTTTACAGGCAGGCCGCAGCACGATTTAAGGGAAGTGCAGACAATTATGACAGCAGTATGGAACCGCCCAATGGTAACAATGTGCAGAGTGTTCATCTGTACTTAGGAAACGTTCATGTTTTTACAACAGCACTGCTCTTTATCACAGACGAATCATGAAGTTCTCCTCTTGACGGAACAGCCCATCAGTCAACACGCACCATAGAAATGTCTGGTGGAGAGTTTCCTGAGGTACATTTAATGGTCAGTTGTTCAGGAAAAACTGGTGACAACTGAGTCCTCCTTGACTTCAGTAACTTCTTGACATATCAACATGTCTCACTCATGTGGTTCCATTTGTCCATTTGAGAGCAAACTTTGCTTAATCAATGATCCTTTGTCCTTAGATACCGTTTTAATCGAGTTGGCTGTGAAGTTTTAGGCAACAAAGGAACCGGATGGAAGGATGAAATACAGATCTGAGATGACATACAGTAGATTAAGGTGACCTGTTTCTTCAATAAAACACATTTACCCATTAGCTGCTTCTGTAATAGTGTACTGAAGGACAGAGCAGACTTTATACAGCATGACTGGCTGTCGTCCAACTCTATTAAGGCTTCACACTACACAGAACAAGCCTCAGCTAGTTTAAGAACAACGTGCTGCCTATTGGTATGTGTAATTTACCTGCATTTAACAATGTCTAAAACAGCCAAGTATAGCTCGCAACTTAGTTACACAATCATTTTTCTATTTCTGTTACTTTTCTATATTCTCCCCAAAAATTTATAGTATCCTGCCTCCCTGAATGTCTGGGAGGCAGCCGCTCCTCCTCGGCTACATGTGCCGTGGTCACAGCCAAGGACGCAACAAGAAATGCAGAAATTGTTCTCTGATCATCAGGCTTCGTATAAAGCTTGCATTTTATCATGGTTCAGGTCGTCTGGATGTAAACAGGAAGTATGTTTATGTGCTGTCAGATCCCAACCAATAAGAGTGCTTGAATTAATATATTACATCATATCCAACAAATGGGAAGAAAATCTCGTGCTAAAACCTTGCGATAGACGCAACTCTGCGAGATTTCAAGGGAAAAACATCATTGCGTTGGAAAATAGAGTGCATGCCTGCAAACCCCAATAATTTCTGTAGATTTTAGCAAAATTATCAGGGAAAATCGAAAAAAAATGCCCTAAATTTGAAAATGAGTATGGCGGCGCTGAGCTAGCAGTATACCGGCACAGCACCATTGCGCCATCATCTGGGGAGAACGCTACATTTTCTTTTACTTCCTTTGCTTTTAATTTTTCAACAGTTTATTAGAATGCAATCAAACAAATAAGACTGACCAGGTTTAAATTACTCAATGTGATTTGCATATATTTATGGCATTTATTAATTCTGCTGCTAAAAATGTACATAATTAATGTACATAATTAAGAGATTATTAAAATTGTCATTAATTAGTTACTTTAGGTGTGTTCAGGAGAGAAGTTTACTTGTTAATGAGAATTCTTTATGAAAGTTGCATGCGAGCCCTACTTTGAGAAAGGATTTCAGTAAAATAGTCGGCACAAACCTTATCACAGGACATTCAGCAGATCTATGAATGTCACCAGAAGGACCAAAGAGCAGGAGATAAAATATTAAAAACCACAGAAAAAGTGTCCTTTACAGATAAGAGAGAGCATACCAATCTTTGAAGGGAAGAGTGTTTCATCATCCAGCTGATCTTGCACCCAGGTCATGAGGTAATCGATGTACTTGGGAGCCGAACATTTGATTGGCTTCTTGATGTTGGTTCCATCAGCCCAGTGATACTCATACCTACAGAGATCAGAGATTTTAGAGTTATGTAGAGCAGCATGTTTGTAGATAAACCTAATCTAAGTACCCAGCCATTCACCCATGACATCATTCACTGAATACCAAAATGGCATTTTCAAAAATTTGGCAGATAAAGTAAAACTGTAACACTGTGAGATTATCAGTGTGCTGCAGTCCATAACCGAGTTAAATATTTAATCCCAATCCTATTTGTGATGGTCCCTGATTAAAAAGTTGAAAGAGTCGTCATTTCATTATATTCCAACTGACAAAATAATCTAGCCCAAAAGCCCCTGGTGAGCCTCGTCAGAGCGCAAGTGAAACAAAAGCCACTGGGGGAGGGTTTATGAGACTATAACCTGTGCAAATCTGACAATGCACTTACTTGGGACCAGCTGACATGACTGGGCAGCTTTCCTCAGTGCAGAAATCTGTGATGGTGCCATATAGCATGTTAATCTGGTTGAAGAAATCCACAGCTAAAATAAAAAAAAAAAAGAACATAGTGAGAACAAGTGTATGAGACACATACCATATTTGCCAGCACCAATAGCTGGCATCAAGTTTCCCCACAGCGTTTTACCCACCACACTCGGTCCATACTGTACAACAGTGCACCCTGATTATCTGGCACAAACTGTGTTATCACTCAGTAGCTAAGGCACAACGCCAACAACAATGGTTCCCCAACAGACAGAGACATCCAACTAAAGAGCTGGCTGCATTTGCACTGCTGCTCCAGTTGCAATTTCACAGAAATAAAAACACATTAAACAGCTGATGAGCCATACTGGATGTGTTGTGTAAGAATCTAAAAAAATATACCAGTTCCATTCTGTGTTAACTACAGTGGACCACTTGTAGCCTACATGGGTTTTCTCCCAATCAGTGAAAGCCTTGAAATAAAATGCATCAGATCCCACAAGTTATACTAGTGCTCTCCACTTTCAAGTCAAGAGAGCTGCAAGCCCACACTACTTTTTACAGCCATTCATCTGGTTGGGGTTGTAACAGCCTTTCATACTATCACAAAGAAAACAGTTGAGATATTTGACAGATGGAATAATAGGTCTGTTAAATTAGTTCTGTCATAGCTATTATGCAATTGTTTTGCATAATTATGATAATTGTGTTCTTCATTAGGTGTACCATATGTGTGTAAAGACACTATTGGTATGCCTATACTATGCAAGACAAATAACTGCCAACTTAAATGTCATTACTGTGAAATATATCATTACTTTAAATGACAAAAAAAAACATGCTGTATACAATGAAATCCTCAATGTTTACACCATTTAGAAATGTGTTATTGTGCTATAAAGTCACAGAGTAAAATGCCAGATTCTTAATGAAATGACACACATCTGCTCATCAAGAAGTGGCTCATTAAAAATCCTTAGAGTTGGCATGACGTGTTGAAAATGGCCATCATTATAAAATTGTTTATGCCTGAGACTGATACAGAAGTGTATCCACAGTACAGAAGCACAGGCTTTAATGAAACAGCATAAACAGCTAGTATAGTATCTCAAGAGAACAGCTTTTTGTTAACAAAGGTCATGAGGAAAGTAATTTAAACTTGGAGTGAACTGAGGGTGTTGCGTACTGCCCTTTCCTTCAACTTCCCATACTGATGCAACATACCTTTTGCAATAATATAAAAAAACGAATAAAGTTTTATAGACATAATTAGTGTTCTTTTTTTCCTTTTATACAAACGCTGCACACACTGTCCCAACAATCTAAGAAACAACAAAACAACCGTATTTTAATAAGAGCTTTAATAGCTCATTATTTTGTACTAAAAAGGTGGTCCATAGCACCCTGAATGTCTGTGAAAATCCTGTAGTTCAGTCCACCCAAATTTAATTAAAGTGCACGCTAAACTGAGAAATTTAATTATGTCGCAAAGTAAGAGTTCCACAGAAAGTTTTAATCCTCCTCATTTTTTAGTGTGAAATAGCAAAAGTTGTGCAGGGTTTTTGCTACCATCATAAGATGAGCAGCTGCCAAGCCAATTTGGGTATCACAAAAGCCAAATGAATGTAAAGCCAAAGGAGAGTGTATCAAATCACTAAATTACTTTTCCCAGAAATAATACTTGATGTTTATGTTGGTCCCAGTGGACCTCTTCAACTAGTTTTATTTTAAAGTTTTAAAGTGTTGTTTACTTCATAATTACCTACTCTAGCTAATATAGATACGACAATATAACGTATATCTAACAGACAGTAATGGTCCAGTGATTTGAAATTCTGTTATTTTTATTGAAAATGTCTCCCCCTATCAATTTGCCTCCATGTATTTTGGACATGAACATGGACAGACATGATAATAAGGATAGTGGCTGAAGACAACATGAAAAAGAAAAAAGAAAAATAACTTCCTTCCTTCTTAACTTCATCCCTACAACCACTACCTAAAACCCAAACAGAACCAACATTCTCTCAATATCTACAGGAAACGCATGAATAAAACCCTTGGTCAGCTGTTAAAATAGCGAACCTCTGAACATCTCAAACCCTAAAGGAACTTTGAGGCAAGGAGAGACTAAGTATTTAAGCCATTTTTCTCAATTTAGAAGGTAAACTAGGCTCTCACAGCTTGGACAATAAAGTCTATTTAACATTCACTGTGTTCTTCCAGCATTAGTGCACATGTCTTTAGAGGCAATGCCAAGGCCTTACACCCCGATAGTTCACTATTATCTAATTCTTAATGTGGACTAATTGACATTTATGGCCTACAGAAAAGTGTGCAAAATGAGAAGGATGAAATAGAATGACAAATTATAAGAACCTAAGGCCTCTTACAAGAAAGTCACACTTCCAGGAATCTTAAACAAAAAGACTGCATCATAGAAAAGGGAGGTAAAACCAGTGCTTACTATTGACTGCGACCCACTCGTTTAAGTCTTCCCCCTCAGGCAGCATGACTGCCATGCGCAGGTTTCCGCTTCCCAGTGTAGCCTCTGCATGTTTCAACAGCTCGTACTGATGAGAACCCTCCGGGATATTCTTCTTGGGCTTGAATGTCTTGTTTGAACTTTTTCCACTGTGAGTCACATTTCGAAGAGGAAGAAAAGGGTGTGATGAGTATGGGAGTAGTCTGATATGATGACAAATCTTAGGATAAATGCTAAATTAAAGAGTTTTGCTATCAAAAAGCCAGGATGCTTTTATAAAGCTGGAGGAAAAGTTCAGATGGTTTCCTGGATTTGTCTAAAACAGAATGGGGGACTAGAACAGAGTGTTTCTCTGTTGATAGTGTGTAATGAGGCCATCTGAAGAGGTACTGGATTCAATACTTCTTGCTGCCCCATTTAACAAGAATTTATGCGAGTCACCACAACATTCTCTTACACACTAACACAATTCTCTCTTTAATTAGAGTGCAGTTATCTACAAAGCTCCATTTATATCTTCAGGATAGGTAATTTACTTAATTATTTATAGAGGAAACAAAGAGGTATTTTTGTTACTTTAGAAACTTTTAAGTAAATGTTGTCCATTAACTATTAATGACGTAAATAAAATGGAAAACTTAACATTAAACCAATAAGGTTCAGCTGTAAAATTAATCTCTGGAGTCTTCATGATGATGAACATGACCATACACATCAGTACTATGTTTCTAAATTTGCAAATGTGTCGTATAATGGTACAGAAATCTTAGCCACTGTAAATTAAATTATTTAGCTATCACTTTTCGTATATATATGGATCTGGGTATTGGATTTTTAACTCAATACAATTCATCCAGTTACAGAAAAACATTTTAACCCTCACTGACGTCACATTCAGGTTCTCTTCTCCGCCTTGTATTAATCGACACATACGGTTTAAATGTCACAAGTGAGATATTAATAATCATTTAAAGCTCTTACTGCGGTTTTCAAAACGTTAAATGTCAAAATGGTCCGTCTTGTTCAATGTTAGACTGCTTTAGCCTGTAACGAAAAAGTATTCAAGCCAGCAAATATCCTGGCCACAGTGGGGGTTGTTTCTTATATACATTTGGTCTCAAGTCTGTGGTGGGCATTTAGCCTTTGGAGGAAAAACGCAATACCGAGGACTATTTAAAGATACTGCTTTGTATTAAGACGTACACCGATACTGATGCTCTTTAGCTTCGTAGTTACCTACACAGAGCCCTGCTAATCAAAATAGGCATTCGGTACTGAATCCAGGAAGTAGTCCTAGCCCGAGCAGGGCTGCTGCTAGCGTTAGCCAACAGATTAGCACTAATGTTTTCAAAACAAAGCCCAATGTCAGGGCTCGATAAGCGTCTGTTAAAGAAATGTTACTCACAAAAGAAAGCTCATGGTTCTTCCGGCAGCAGAAAAATAACTATCTTGGCGAAAGCTAATGGCAGAGTGAATGCAGAGCAGAGGGAACGTTGTCAAAACTCTCAACTCCCACTCGTCCTCGATTCGTCTTGGCTTTTCTCAAACGGGCTCTATGTGTTATTCGTAGAAAATGTTGACTAATCTTAGTGTTACATAAATTCATAGACCTTAACATAAAACTAAATAGACCAATCTTGAGGACACACCGGTCCACTGGATGCTGCTCTGTACGCTGAGAGGCAGCAGCGTACTGAAGCCGAGGTACACTTCTTCATTTGAGGCATAACTGACTCATGTTTGTAACCTGCTGCCATCTAGTGGATTAAAAAATAAGTTATTTATTTATGTACTCATGTATGTATGTATGTATGTATGTATGTATGTATGTATGTATTTATTTATTTATTTATTTATTTATTTATTTATTTATTTATTTTTATTTGAAAGCAAACAAACAAACAAAAACATGGCATTTATGTCACTATGTCACAATTCCCATAAAGACACGAATACATAAGAATTAAGAATAAGTTGTAAACAGAAATTAAAGATAAAACATGAAGGACTTTCTTGTCTTTTAAATATTGTAGAACTTTTTACAGAATATCAAAGTCAATCAATCAGTTATTTATACATGAATCAATTTTAAAGTATGTACATGTGTGGATGTAAAATGTTCCAAAACAGATTAAAATGTTTAACATAAAAGTTGAATTCTCATTACCACATAGGCCAAATTTAATAGCCTTCCAAGTTAAAGATGGCATTTCCACCCTGTTGGACTTAAGCCACTTCCATAACTCATTCCAAAAGGACTGTACTGGATTACATATAAATGCTTCAAATTTTCTATGTCACTTTCACAGAACATACAGTTGTTCAAGGACTAAAAAAAGAAATACAAACAAAAATCCGGCATTCAAACTTAATCACACAAATAAGCAAGTATTGGCATCAAAATCCAAACTTAGATGAAAAGCAAAATTACAGAATGGGACTTCTTAAGTATTATCTATATTCATTATTCAAGAGGTTTTGTTGTCATATGCACAGGAAAAAACATAGCAGTTACAATGTACTTTGACATGCTTCCTGTATATATGACTATATTCAAGAGGGTATTATATAAAAGTCATATGTTAAATGAAATTATTAGCCACTGTATTACAGGATTACAATGACTGAGAGTTTAATGTTATAGCTGCCAATTACATGAACTACCATATATTGCACTGGGTGCCTTAATATCTTCAATAATATACAGCAATCTATTAATTTATTTTTAATTTAGAGGAATAATATGAATAAATAATATAATTAAAGATATTTCTAGAGAATGTGATGGGACAGAAGTAGAAAATGAAAAATAGCCACAAGGTCTACAACTGATTAAAATTTGTAAATCCTCCCTGACTAAATATTGGTCTCACTGCATGGGAGACATGCAGTTTTATTATTAAGGAAGTATTTGTATTGTTAATTGGACAAACAAGTGGGGTACTTTTTTTTTTTTAACTTTGTCCTAGTATTATCTAATCATATAGATGTTTTTATGTGGCTACGTGTCAAAGACATATTCACATTATAGATTCACAAATCTAGACATATAACCTTCAAAACAATCATAATAATGTTTGTTCCATATGAATATATGCATGAATACTATCAAGTAAAGCAAAACACTGAAATATTATTGAAATGTTTTAACAAAATGAATCTTAAAGTTCAAATAAACATTTATATTACCATTTTATTGCCTGACTCAACAGTTGTGTAAGCTAAAATTAAAACACAATATTTTTTGGGTTAAAGGTTCATTGACTTATATTATGGTCCTCTGATTCCATATGTCTTCTCCAAACATTTGCAATACTCATGTAGCCTACAACTGACTGTAATTAATGTCTATAAATAGAGGGTATCCGAATAATATTAATTAATAATAACTGTTTTATTTTCTGTGCTGTTTTAGAGTCATAAATTTATATATAATTTCTCTGACCACAGTAAAATAAAAGTCACAAGATATTTTTTGTCTCATAACTGTTCTGCAACATATAAGTGAGATTAACTGAACAAAATTTTAAGTTACCCCAAACTATGTTATTTTTTAGTTTTTTGTGTTCAATCTGTACAACAGAGGGATGACACTGGCACCAGAGATCGCTGTTTGAACGTCTCCATCTGCGACCATAGCGGTGACGTCAAGGCGCAATTGTTGCCTTTAAGTACTGTCAGAAAATTTACATTTTCAGAACGCGTTTCTTTTTGTTGATTCACCTCTCTTTCCTCGTATCACAAACACAACTTTAACGTAGCAGAGTAGGAATTTGAATGACTCACTCTATAAAATACTCACATGATTACCAGTTTTGAAACAAAAATATGTTCAACATTTCAACATCTGCGAACACCTCTGACGTAACCTGACTAGCAGTAGGACCGCTCAGCCCAGTGTCAGCTGATCAGGCAGCTAGCTAAATGCGACGCGAGTCTGTATGGCCCGCAGCTTTTCAGCTTGTTGCGAAAACGGATGTTCCTGCTATAACAGGCCCATGTCTGAAAAGCCAGACATACGGTCACATTTCACCAGAAAGTCAGACAGAGTCGTGTACGTGGGCAAAGTCAAACCAGGTACAAACGCCTGTGTGTCCGAGACGAGTTTTTACGTGTAGCTAATGTGACGTTCAAGTGTTCTCGGCAGTTTTGGAAAACAGCAGTGAACCGTTTGATGACAAATCCTGTGTTAGCTAATGTTATTTCTTTATCCGCAGCAGCAGATCAAGATGGAGTGTGAGTGGAAGCCAGACGAGCAAGGACTTCAACAAATTTTACAGCTGTTAAAAGAGTCTCAATCGCCAGATACGTCCACACAGAGATCCGTCCAGCAAGTATCCTTTTCTTCAAACCAGACCAGGAAGATAAGGCTTGGATATAGTTTGTGTTTGTCTTAACAAAGACAGCTAGACTCAACAGGCTAGCCTTAGCTAGTAGTAGCCGGGGTGGTTACCGTTATTAGCAGGTATGCAGGTACTGTTGGCTGCCTTTTTGTCTTTAAACCTTTCACGTCGTTGGCACAGCTGACACCGCCTTCTTAAAATTGTTTCGTCTGGTTATTTAACACCTGGAGTTTGGTACGTTTAGTCAGGGTAACACTAGTTTGTTTAGTTTTAAGATCAGTGTCCTCTTTATACACCGTATCATCCTAAACCTGTCCTTGTCATACAAGACCTTGAATATCCTGTTGTACTAGTATGACAGCAGCCTTCAAAGAATTACCATCATGTCATAAATCCTTCTGCTTTGTACGAATATATCTGAATTAATGGCTGAAGTTTAAAAATAATCTATTTTATCCAAATTAAGTAATAATAAAAAAGATAGAATGTCATTTTAGTAAGTGTGATGCCTTTACTGTCCCATTGTTTTCATCTCACTGTATAGAGATCTGTCAGCTCAGTGAAAATTCCTATGATAGATTATATATAGATCACTATTTTCCTTATACGTCATCCACTGTTTGTTGTCTCTTAAAGTGTTTTTCCCCAGTATGCATGCTGATGCTATATTGCTTATGTAAGACTTATTATGGACTGTATCATTAACTCGCAGACACACTGCTGCAGTAACCCTAAATACACCTTCTGTCTATGTGCTATCACAGCAGATGACATCTTTATAACCCCTCATAAACGTGCACCTACTTTCCTCACACACACAGTTTTACAGTTACATTACACCAGTACTTGATCACTGTCACACCTGTTATTTCACTATCACTGTACAAGAGGGGGAAAAAAAATCTGTTGTGCAGTCATTAACATACACCAGATTGCAGTGGTAATATGTCAAAGTGTGAACTGTTTGTAAATGGTCAGCATGTGTCTTCCTGAACCAGCCTCCTCAGAGACTAGAACAGCTGAACCAGTACCCAGACTTTAACAACTATTTGATATTTGTTTTGACAAAGTTGAAATCAGAAGGTAAGCTGTGTGTCTGTCTTGGTGTGCTGTTCAGTCGTGTATTTGTTATGTTCCTAGATCATTTGATGCTGCTGGACACTGTGAACAGTTTTACATGTTATTTTTATGTAAGTGCTCAGTGACAGTTCTGTCTGGCTGTGACTCGTGTGACCCAATGGCATCTTTGCCACAGATGATGTGGCACTCAGAATATGGGTCACTCTAATTTTAAACCTAATTCCTGGCATCGCTCAACTCATGGCTGCACTGTCGGCATGGTAGACGACCCAAATGTTAAGCGATTTAATACAGTTTAGGATGCTGTCGTATTATTTGTCGCACTTCAGCAGCCAAGTTATAAATAATTCAAGTCCAAATACTCTCCACCAGTTTGTAAAATAAATATAACTTGTGTTGTTTGCCTTTTTGGCTTTTGAAGCAGTGTTCTGTTGGTCACTGTTTAAGCATTCTTGCATCGATACTTTGCTGCTTGTGTTGACCATGAAATGCGATAGCAATAAGATTGTGTAACATTCTGTCTACAGCCAGTCTCCTCTACAATGTTACCTTTGTTATCACCACAACAGTATGACAATTTGAGCTCAGATAAATGTTTTTCATGATTTGCTCCTTTCTCCTCCTCCTAAGATGAGCCAACGCGGTCCCTAAGTGGCCTGATACTGAAGAACAATGTGAAAGCTCACTATCAGAACTTCCCTAATGGTGTGTCTGATTTCATCAAGAGCGAGTGTCTTCAAAACATTGGAGACTCTTCTCCCCTCATCCGGGCCACTGTGGGTGAGTGACCTCATCTGGATCCATTTAATCCACCTTTGAACCATAGAAATTCATTGTGTGTTTGCTGACACATTGCGCAGTTGTAATATGTGACATACGTAGAGCTTCATTTGACTGTTGTCATCTTGCCAGTAGATGTGCATCATCCCATTTCATCTGCTTTATGTTATAACTTTACAATAACACTGAATATCAAGTTAAGGCTGTTCAGTAAAGAATGATTTTATATCATAAAATAATACAATTTTTATAATTTACCATAACTGTTTTCTTTGGAGGTTGGCAGCTGAAATGCATCCAGAATAATAACCAATTTTGGTTCGAAAATAAAGAAAAAAAGTCCTGCATGTGCTAGTTTTCAAAATACAGTATTGGGTTGAAATATAAAATTATTTGTATTAAAAACAGAATGGGTTCTAATTAAAGGGAATGTTTGTCTCTGAGCTCCAGTTGTACATACTGTCTGCCCCATACATTCACCTTTGAGACTCATTTCAGAAACTGAGTAAAATTTATATATCTATCTATACATAAATCTATATACATTTATAATTACATGTTATCATATATCTTGAAAACATCAGCCAACCAGCACTTCTGTCATTTGTTTTCTGATTCACCTATTCAGATTATAGAAGATTTAGCACATTTTTATCTCTGAATAAAATTCTATATCACAATACTTAATCTTTATCACAACTGTTGGCAATCAAGAATCTGCTGAGATAGATAGATAGATAGATAGATAGATAGATAGATAGATAGATAGATAGATAGATAGATAGAAAGAAAGAATAGTATCTTATTAATTTTATATTAGAATTATTTCAGTCATTTTCAAAAAAGATTTTATCATTGTAATTTTTCTAAAAAAAAATTAGCCTCTTGAGTTTCTGAAATCCTCTGCTGCTGGGCAAGTGTTTGTCATGATCTGACCTTAAAAATAGTCTGAGTTACAAATACAGTCATCTTGTTACATTGTAACTGCTCAGATTGAGCACTGGCTTTTACCACATTACCTTAAAAAGAAGAAAATAACATAAAATAGTAAAAGACTGCAGTTGTGTTTTTGTCAAATATTGATTGTACATCAGATTATAAATTATTCTGAGGATGGAAGGTTTGTTGATGTGTTGGGATGATTGCAGCAGCTGAATTACCTTTGATGCTGTGTGTATCACTTCTCATTAGAGCAGGACATTAAACTTGACACTTCTTTAAACTAGAGGACCGCTCGGTAGAGCAGATAATTCAATCACTTTCTCACAACGCGAGGAAAAGTGGTGAAAAATCCAGGCTCATCCCTTCTCTAATGGCTCTGCTCCAAATTCTGATGGGTTTGTCCTTGGTTCTCACCCAAATCTTCCAACAAGTTTCATCAAAATCAGCACTGTAGTGTAATTCTGTAGACAGTCAACCAAACAGACAGGTGATTACATAACATCCTTGGTTGAGATAAAATGCTTAAAACAGATCAGCAAAGATTATTTAATGCCTCAGCTCTCAATTAATGCTTTTATATTTTATACTCTATACACAATCCAGTCCTCTGACAGTGTTTTAGGACTTCATTCTTTATCCTTTAGATTTCTTGGTTTGCAAAAGCAATAATATCTGTGCCATTTTAGTTTCTGTTACATAAATATAAATATTCAGACTGAGGCTTTCTCTTAACAGGTATCCTCATCACCACTATTGCCTCAAAAGGAGAGCTGCAGAACTGGCCAGAGCTTCTTCCTAAACTCTGTTTGCTGTTGGATTCAGAGGACTACAATACATGTGAGGTAAGGATACACAGTGGAGATACTGCTTAATGATTGAGGGACTGGCTTTTCATATTTGAGCCTATAGGCCAGGCTCCCATTTTTAATTTACATTTGTCTTCATTGCAATTTCTTATTGTGTTTGAGACAGAATGTGCACTTGTGCTGAATTGTGGCATACTTGTGACTTTATGAGTATAAGGAAGACTGTTTATGTCTGGAATGCATGTACTACAGCATCTTTCCGTGTTTATGTATTTATGGTGGTTGTAGAAGAGCTGGATCAGCTGTAAAGCAGCATCTGGACAGCATCCTGCTGGCCAGATAAGCTAAAGGGAGTCTCACAGCTGGAGCTGCAGCCACAACTGCTGCAGATTACTCAAAATGAAGTCATTTATTCTCATTCTATCCTTTTTACCAGAAAACCATATGACCCCATTTTTGGAGTCATTACCGAAAATAACCTTGATAATTTGCATTTGCATCAAAACAACAGTGTTGTTCTGTCTTTGTTTTCTTTATTAATTATTTCTGTTAATGTTGGGATTCTGGGCAGTCTTTTCTCTATTATTCAGTTCAAATATGGCTTTGTTCTGTGATTGCACTGAAATAAGCAGATATCATTCATTCTTGATTGAATTATTTCTAAATATTATATGTACTTCAGTAAGTGGACTGTGGCTAAATGCTCTCACAGCAGCCACTAAAATCTTAGCTCTGTACTTGTAGTAGATGTTAGATCATCTGATCTGTGGTATTATACTGATGTACCCATACCTCCTATGAGCTCACTGGTCATTAATATGCTGTCAGCTGCATGTGTCTCTGACACCTAAAGGGAAGCTGGATGCATTACACTGGAGGACAAGGAATGTCCGTCTGACTTTGAGAAGGAAAGAATTCTCTGAAATTTCAGAAAGACCCCTAACATAAACATGACACTTCTTGTCATGCCCCAGTCAGCCCCTGTTACGAAGCTCATTCAGAAGCTGAGATTTAGGTCAGCTATTTACCGCAGAGGATTTTAAAGTGTATGTGTGCAGGGCTTAACACTGAACAACGACCAAATGTAGCAACTCCTCATAAGACTCCGTATGTTTTTGAAAAGCAGCTTGGGGGCTGGAAAGCTTCTTAGCTTCTAATGTTGAAGATAGCTGAGATGCTGCTGGATAAGAGTTTTTTAATATTTGGTATCGAGTACTCAGAATATATTAAATATAGATTACGTCCAGAGCTGTACACAGAGGAAAAGAACACGTAGCCTATTTTGCTTTGCTCAGTTAGGCAGAGGTATTTTTAAAAATCTATGGTTAAAATCATGGTAGACATGCTGGCTTTACCTCGTAATATTCATGAAAAATATAATGTATTCAAATAAGATGAGCTGAAAAAAAAAAAAACTCAAGTTACACATTGATCTTTCTTTGTGTGGAAGTTTAGAATTCAAAGTTTTGATTTTAAATACAGATGTGGGGCAGTTTGTGAAGCTGTTGAACAAAAGCACCAATTCCCTGGTCCTGACTCTTATTGGGAGTTTCCTTATCTTACTATTATGTGTTGCATTATAGATGTGCTCATTTCACCACAGATTTTAGCATCCACATCCTTTGAATGTAGAAATAATTTAGAGAAGGCATAATATGCTTTTTATTTAGGTATATTTTTCTATTGTTTGTCGGTGTAGACTATAATATGATGTCAGTTATATTAAACAAGCTCCTAGTTTCAAGCTGTGAGGTGACTTTATGTTTAAGATTCCTGTGCGACACATCTCAGGCTCAGATTTCTGTTGTGCATGTGTAGTATATCAGGATCTGTTTTCAGGCTCAACCATGTAGGCTTGATTTGGAAAGGTATACTACTAACAACAAAAAATAGCATTTAAAATTCATCTACTACTGTTTGTTTACTGAGCCTCCAGAGATGGTAGAAGAACAAGCAGTGTATAAGCATGTGCTACTGCAGGACTGAGTGAGCTTTTTAGGAATAAATATATTGACCTGAAAACATGCATAAAAGATCCATCTTTAATTTTTGCTTAGCTATGGTTATGTTTTTTTTAATTTATTTCAGTATCCGTGCTATGTGGTATGCCGAAACCATGGATGGAGTGTGAACAGTAATCATCCACAAATGGAAAACATTACAATGACAAGATTCAGTTTGATTTCATTCTGCCATGGTCAGGATTTGCAGCTGCACTGTTGGTCCTGTCTCATTTATGGTCTTAGAGGAGCTGTGTTTGAAATAGCCCCCTGTGCCATCGTGCTGTACCCCTCCCCATGTGCTATGAGCTATAAAAAGATACAAGCAGGTGCAATAGATGCCAAGTGTAATGTTTGGTGGATGCTTCATATAGTTTTTGCCTAAGAGCAGTTTTACAGTTTTGATTAATGGTGGTTAAAATGTGGTGGCAATAGCGGTGTGAGGGTCAAGATTAATGTCACTCCAGAGGGCAAATAATATATAATGTTTGTCACCTCCGTGCTTATTTTGAGCTTCCTACATAACATGAAGAAAGAAAATTAATATGTAATAGATTCCCTCACCAATCCTCATCCCCCATTCTATTCTCTAAAATATCAAAATCAGAATTTCAACGTCTTGCAGTGTTTTACATGGTGTCTGAAACAAGGCAGATAGTGCAGTCAACATGATTAAATGTGAGAGCCAAAATATGAAAAGCTGCAGGCCAGAAAGGGCATCATGATGTTTGAATGTAACCTCCTGCCCAGAGCTGGGAAGTGATCAAGAGTTTTGTATTAATTTATTTAATTTCACCCCAGTGTGCATTATTTGAGCATATCAGCGTAGATAGAGTGTTGCATACTATACATTTAACTGTTGGAATTCAACCTGTTTATTTTCATGGAAACACCTACATCCATATCAAATAACATGTCAAGCAAGGTCTGTTGAATTCTGAAGTCTATAAATTTGAGTCTGGTAAAGTGTGAAATTATGAAATGCAAAATGTGAAGGGCCTGTTATTTGCACCATGACACATTAATATTTCCACAGCAGCAGAAGCCTGCGGGAGCTGTTTAGTTGACTAAATGCATTCCTCTCTTTGGCCTGCCTGGCTGTCATCTGCATGACTTACATTCTTAAATGTAATGACCTTCCATAGCGCTTCTTGGAGGGAGGATTACACTTTAGATGCCTGAGAGTCACTCAGATGCCTGCAGGCCACTCCCATCTCTCTGCCCTTCTCTGTTGACACTCAGGCACACAAACTCATCATATTATGTTTTGAAGTCAAAGAGGGCATGCCTATATCCTCTTCTGTAAACGTTCATATTGACCAAGTTCTGTTAGAAGCACATTGTAGCTTGTGATAATGCCCTTGAGTATAAATGTGATGGTAAGAAACTGTGCTAGGTTTTCATTCAGTTCGTCTTTATCAATATTTTTGGTCATCTGAACATCTTCTCTTAACTCTTATAAATCCCAGACCTCTAAAATGAAATTTCCTTGTGCTCGTTATACGACCGTTTTAAGCTCACTACTCCTGTACAAGATGCCAGGGAGTAGGTGGAGGAGGGAAATGGCTTCCTGCACCTTATTTGCACTTTGTCTCAGCCTGTTTGCGACCTTGAATCTCAGCCTCAATCCTTGTCATCCAATTCACTGCTGCAGCTTGGTGTATTTTTTTTAAAGCGTTCTGTATCTGTCATCTAAAAGGAATGCCGACATGGGAGCCGTTACCATGGAAACGGGTTTCAGACAGCATCAGTGCTAGTGCTGTGCTATTTCTTATATTTGCTCCTCAGACTGGATTTTTCAGGTACACTGCAGCATATCGTGACCATGCATACTAACCATTAGTCAAGCAGTTGGCTAGCGTTGAAATATATTGTATATGCAAGTGCGTTTGTGTTTTTTGTGTGAGTGTGACATGTATGTGGGGGAAAAAAAAAAAGAATCCTGCACCCTTTCTACCTTACACACCCCTTTTTATAGCTGACCCTGCAATCTAACTTGCCTTCAGGTTGAGTGGTGTGGTGAACAAAAGAACTCCTGAACTTCTTTCAGAGACCAGTCACATCACTACTATTGTTGCTGCTCTAAAATGAAATTCCCATGATGAATTTAGTTTTGTTCTTATCCTCTCTAGGGAGCTTTCGGAGCCTTACAGAAGATATGCGAGGACTCTGCAGAGATCCTAGACAGCGACATGCTGGATCGTCCTCTTAACATCATGATCCCAAAGTTTTTACAGTTTTTCAAGCACAACAGTCCTAAGATTAGGTATTACATTTTTAAAATAATTTCTGATCATATTAACAAAGGAGTGCCATTCATTTCCAGTGTGTACCTTTTGACAAATTTAATGTCTTTAGACATGAATTCAGTTTGCTGTTCTGATGATACATGAATTTTATTGCAATTTATTGACAGCTGCTTTCTATTTCATTCTATTTTTATTATTTTGTATATTAATTTTAGGGGTTAGAACTAATTTATCATTGTGTTATTTATTTAAGTGCTTTCCTTTTGATTAAGAAAATATCCTGTACTCCCTTTTAATTATCTTTAACTTGTGCTTATGTTAAATACCCTACATTTATATCCTCACATATAGGGTAAGTATCCAACATAGGAAAGGCCTTGAAGTCCAGAGCGTACATTGCAACACTTAAGTCTCAGTTTGTCCCACTGCAATAGGCTTGTTCACAGAAGAAAAGAGTTCCTCATATTTGAAGGTTAAATTAGCGGAAACAGAGCGAAGAACAAGACAGAGGCTGCATTCATAGTGGTCGGCATGTGAGGATAACATGTTGTTGTGACTCCTCCTCACAGGTCTCATGCCATTGCCTGCGTCAATCAGTTCATCATCAGCAGGACTCAGGCTCTTATGCTGCATATTGACCCCTTCATTGAGGCAAGTCTGACAAGTATCATTCTTTTGCAGTTTTTTTATGTGCACAAATCCACCACAACAGGAACCCAATCTGCCTCACTCAGAAGTCCATGAAATCAAGATAAACACATCTTCAACAGATCAAAGCTAGTGCTTTGAGACTGTCTCACTACATGATTAGTAAGTGTTTAACTGAGGCCTAAATAGTGTATCGAAATACTATGTATACTTCAAATGTCTTGGTCATCAGGTGAATGACTTGGAGGCTTATTGATAGTTTACTGTACATAAAGTATGATTTACCCCATGACTGTTCCCACAGGAACAGTTCAGGAAAATGCTTCTTAGAAATCCTCCAATGCTGCATAAATAGGATTATTATTAGTGCTGGTATAGATGACATTTAACTCCTGCTGTACTCTCTATAGAATCTGTTTGCCCTGGCAGCAGATGAGGAGCCAGAAGTGAGGAAGAATGTATGCAGAGCGCTAGTCATGCTGCTGGAGGTTCGTCTGGACCGTCTCCTGCCACACATGCATAACATCATAGAGGTGAGTGACAGTCTCTCTGAACTCAAATTATGTATTGGTTTGGATATAAATTTACAGATTCATTACCCCAGATAACACCATATGGACAGAAGCACTTACTTCTGGCAGTGTGATGTAATTCTGCAAAGCCTAAATCATCAAAATAAATGTGTAATTTTATTTCAGTACATGCTACAGAGAACTCAGGACCAAGATGAGAATGTGGCCTTGGAGGCCTGTGAGTTCTGGCTCACACTGGCTGAACAGCCGGTGTGTAAAGACGTGCTCTGTGGACACCTCTCTCAGTAAGAGAACCTTCACAATGCACATAAACATACACACAATAGACCAGCTGGCAGGGCACATCATTGGAAACTGTTGATTCATAGCAGCCTTGGCAGTGAGTCAGTGAAGACCTTGTCCCTGGATGATATTTTTTCTTGCTCACCTCATGAAGTCTGATTAAGAACCTGACAGTTGACCTCAGCTGTAACATCTGTCAACGCACTGTAACATTAAACTTTGCTCACCGCAGGAAACAGATGTGAGTGATTACGTGTAGCCTCTGACTTGTCCTTGCACTTTGTTGTCATAATTGTCTCTCCTTGGCTTCTGCTCCAGGCTCACTCCAGTGCTCGTCAACGGGATGAAGTACTCAGAGATTGACATTATCCTGCTCAAGGTCAGTTTGTGCTGCATAATATTCATACCTGTAAAGCTAAAGCTAGGCATTGGTCCATGACTCTGGGTGGGTTAAGTGGTTTTTCTGTTTGGTGTGTACAAATACATGAAACTTACAGATAATAAATGTATTTTTATTGCGCTGCAACAGTTAAATCACTGCTCACACATCAGTGTTACAAATGATGTGCTCGCAACACATAAATTGTCTGTTTTCATCCTGTGCATGTGTCGTCAGGGGGATATTGAAGAAGATGAGGCCATTCCTGACAATGAACAAGACATCCGACCGCGCTTCCACCGCTCCCGCACAGTGGCCCAGCAGCACGAGGGTGATGGAATCGAAGATGAGGAAGATGAGGAGGATGAGCTGGATGATGATGATACTATCTCTGACTGGAACCTGCGTGAGTGCAGCGCCTGTGTAAACTGAGATGTCTGGATCTCTGTTTCTGAGTCTGCTGAGTCAGAATAGGAAGTGTACAGTGTATTGATTACCTGTCTTGTGTTTGTGTACTCTATCTGTGATGTCTGTCTGCACACATCTATGTTTCTGTGCATGTCTCCCTGTTTCTCTCCAAATGGTAGGTAAATGTTCCGCAGCAGCGTTGGATGTGTTGGCCAATGTGTTCAGGGATGATCTGTTGCTGCACATTCTGCCTCTACTCAAAGAGCTCCTCTTCCATCCAGAGTGGGTAGTTAAAGAGTCTGGCATCTTAGTACTGGGTGCAATAGCTGAAGGTAAGACAAGATGGAAGAAATTTTACGTAGCAGGGCAGTTAGTGTGATAGTATGATAGAAGAAGCATGTCCTTTGATATATATTTGGCAGCTCTGATTCTGCTGTGAGCAGCATGATCTTTCAGGATTTTCTGATTATTTCACCGTCATGCTAATCTAACTCATTTCTGCATTGAATTCACAGAAAAAAGTACTCCATTTTATATAACCTCTGTGTGATCTAAAATTATATGCCAAACATGGTCATTTTTCCCACCCTTGTCAGGGAGTATAATGGGTCTCTGTTTCATCTCCATCTCCAGGTTGTATGCAGGGCATGATCCCTTACCTGCCTGAGTTAATTCCCCATCTCATCCAGTGTTTGTCTGATAAGAAGGCTTTGGTACGCTCCATCACCTGCTGGACACTGAGCCGCTATGCCCACTGGGTTGTCAGTCAACCTCCAGATATTTACCTAAAGCCTCTCATGACAGAATTACTCAAACGTATTCTAGATAGCAACAAGCGTGTGCAGGAGGCTGCCTGCAGGTGAGTGCTGTTTTTTAGATACGTAGAGTCATGGAAAATGGATTTGGATCGGTGCCGCCATAGTGTTTGTTTGGTTTTTTTTTTTTCATTTCTTCCCTGTTTTTAATCTTTCCTTACCAGTGCCTTTGCCACTTTGGAGGAGGAGGCTTGTACAGAGCTGGTACCCTACCTGGCATTCATATTGGACACACTAGTGTTTGCTTTCAGCAAATACCAACATAAAAATCTGCTCATTCTGTACGATGCTATAGGAACACTAGCAGATTCAGTGGGGCACCATCTCAATAAACCGGTATGAAACCTCAGAATACTCTGTGCACTACATCCCAGGGTTTTCCCTGTATTTCCTGAGAATTGTGAGGTGGCCAACCCTGACAAATTTGTTTCACCTCCAGTGTTGTATTCTGTGAATTTCTGCAGTTAAGACTTTATGCTGATGTGGCATTTTATCAAATTTAATCATTACTTTACAGGTACAGAAAGAGGCTTTTAACCTTTCTTGTGGGGAGCCAAAATGTTTAACACATCAATTCCTTTTTTTCAAGGCCTCCAATAAATGTTCCTGTCTGTCTAGACTATAGGTAATGATCAGTAAATCTAATCCTGTTGGAATAATTGACATTTTCATCAATCATATTATTAGCAGAACAGACTGAGCCAGTTGAAGACAATGGCAATGACAAGACAATACACGTGATCAGGATGGTACCATGTCAGTCTCATGAGTCAGGAAAAATCCTGCATTTGGCATCACATTTCAGTATGAATGTGAAATTAGCTCATTGAATTTATTCATTGTTCCTCATTTTACTTGCATAGTGGTCGATATGTCTTAAGATGTTACATAAAACAGAGTTGAATAGAATGCAAAGTAAAGTAGAGGGTCAGCTATTATCAGCGTTCTTTTTGATCATTGTGCTCAAATTCATTCATGTTATTATATTCACTCATCGGTTACATATATGCTAATGTAATGATGCCATTTATCAGGAGTACATCCAGATGCTGATGCCTCCACTCATCCAGAAATGGAACCAGCTGAAAGATGAAGACAAAGATCTCTTCCCTTTATTAGAAGTGAGTGTTTTTTCTTCAGTGGCTCAAATTCGTGCATCTCTTTGAAATATTTAAATCTTATAAATAAATATTTACATATTTATTTATGTGATAATAACATGGATGTGCTCCTTCTCCTTTCTTCCTCAGTGTCTGTCTTCTGTAGCAACTGCCTTGCAGAGTGGCTTCCTGCCCTACTGTGAGCCTGTGTACCAACGCTGCGTCAACCTGGTCCAAAAGACACTCGCTCAGGCCATGGTGAGTGCAGAACAACGTGTAAGACCTTTTTGCTACATTTTAACACTGCAAGCATGAAAGGGCCCCAGTTCTATTCAGCCCAACTCATCCGCTGCCTTTGTTTTCTTCATCCAGCTTCACCAGTCACAGCCAGACCAGTATGAAGCTCCTGATAAAGACTTCATGATTGTGGCTTTGGATCTTCTCAGTGGACTGGCTGAGGGTTTGGGAGGCACTATTGAGCAACTAGTTGCTCGTAGCAACATCCTTACACTCATGTACCAATGTATGCAGGTGAGCTGAAAAGGCGTATAAAATGCCACTGATTTTTGTAAACCAATCCTTCCTGTAGTTTTTAAAGTATGTCTGTCTTTTCAGGATAAAATGCCAGAGGTCCGTCAGAGTTCTTTTGCTCTGCTGGGAGATCTGACCAAAGCTTGTTTTCAACATGTCAAACCATGCATTGGTACGTCACTTCAGTTGACTGTGAAGGATAATTTGATGTGCATTCTCCCATCACTTCTTAAATTGACTCACTTGTCTTGTTCCAGCTGATTTTATGCCCATACTGGGTACTAATTTAAATCCAGAGTTAATATCAGTGTGCAACAATGCAACATGGGCAATTGGAGAGATATCTATACAAATGGGTGAGTTGGTAGTTCACAGTACTTCTATCTATACATCATTTCTTCTTTAGACACCCAGTCAACAGATTTCTTTCCACCCTTTTTCACTCTCCCTACACCCCTTAGGGCCTGAAATGCAGCCGTACATTGCCATGGTGCTGCACCAGCTGGTGGAGATCATAAACAGGCCCAATACTCCAAAGACTCTACTGGAAAACACAGGTACCAGTCGGTGGCAGTGCTGAGCCAGCCAGCCAAGTCACCACATAGACAGGGAGGTGCACACACACAATCAGGTCTATTCAGCTAGGACTCACCTGGGTGCCTGTCCTGCCCTCTAATCTCTGTTAGAAGCACCTTTCCAAGCCCTGAGCCTTACAGGTTTCCCTGGTTTCACCAGACAATGGAAACACATTTTACTGATTTGCAACCTAGTTATGTGACCTATAATCTAAGATAAAAGAAAGCCTGGGCTGGCTGTAGAGTGAAATTCTTGAATCAGGAAAGCAATGTAAGTGCCCAGTCTTGGAATGAACTAATGTGAATTGAATGTGCAGTGAGTAAGACAGATGCAGGGTGGCAAGGAATTTTCAGCCTTATATAGTCAATCATTACAGTAAGTCACCAAACATATACTAACTACCCATAAATGATTAGAAACATCTAAACTGACTAAAATGAAGGCACATATTTTAGAGGATTTAGTATCTAAATGCTTACACTCTTCTCTTGCTGTTACTAATTTGGAAAATGTGTATTCCTGAGCCACAGTGGCTTTTTCATACAAATAAATTGGTCTGCAAGGGGGACGTGTAACCAGCCTAAATGCAGGAAGAACTAGGGACTATGTAGACGTGTTCCTGTTTGTTTGCTGTCAGTTTATTTGTTGCTTTTATTTACTGTTCTTTAAATGTGGATGCATATCTGCCAATAGATGTTAAATGTTGTTAAGGATGGCAAATGTTTGATGCAGGATACTTGATAACTATAACATTTTAATTGAAACAATTTAAAAGCATTATTAGAAATGTTTCTATTTGAACAGTGAAATTTCTCACTTTGTTGCATGTTTTCAATGTTGAAATTGAAAGCAAGAAGCTAAATATTAATATTAAAAAAGTGTAATTAGAATCAGCTTTTGGCTGTCTC
Organism: Ostorhinchus rueppellii; assembly: GCA_030068375.1. Taxonomy (NCBI): domain Eukaryota; kingdom Metazoa; phylum Chordata; class Actinopteri; order Kurtiformes; family Apogonidae; genus Ostorhinchus; species Ostorhinchus rueppellii. The sequence goes on from JAQQZY010000005.1 coordinate 35,387,489, forward strand.
TAATGTTTGTTACAGAGAACTCCAAATGAGAGCCTCCACCACTGGAGCTAAATTTAATTTAAGAGCCATATAATACCACAGTAAAAGGCAGCCCTGGCTGTAAATTCATGTATGCAGCACAGTGGCTCTTTACAGTTTTTCTCTGATCAACTGATCCTGCACTGAACTTTATTCTAATGAGCATACCATCTGCTTTCTGCATGTGTCATTGGACTGTTCATAAATGCCTGTTTGTTAATGAGAATGTTGCATAGTTTTGTGTCTTTTAAACTTAGGTCCTCCCTCCTCTCTGCCTCATAAGAACCTGCTGTGCTGGATACTAGTCTCCCTCCATGTAGTTGGCTTGGAGTAATCTGTCATTTCTTTTCAAAAGAACAAAAAAAAACATTTCTGTTTCTTATGGAAATTAACATTTGTGAGTTTAAGGGAGAATTGTTTAGGTCAGCCACATATGCACGCTACACCTCTGTTAGCAGGTGTTTTTGCGTTTACACCTTCTTTTTATTATAAGCCAATGAGCTTAGCAGTTTCCTGCTACATTTAAATAGCCTTTGCTGTTTGAGCCATATGATTTCTGAAAGCAGATGTCATTGTTTGCCTTTTTCTATGAATGTCCTGTCAAACTTGTCAATGTTCTCCCTTAAACGTGTTTGTATGTTTTTTTTAGAGTGTCATATTTTACATTCCTCCCCATGACTGAAGGGGCAGTAATAATCAACACTAGTGATTTCTTCTGTTTATTATCATACACAGATTCTGTTGATTTATGTCTCTGAGTTGTTTGTTTTTTCTTTATTTTTCTCCTCCCCTCCTCATTGCTCATGTCTTGGTTGGCGTTTGGTGGTGTGTAACCGTGATTGCGTTACCTTAGCAATAACAATTGGTCGTCTTGGTTACGTTTGTCCTCAAGAGGTGGCACCCATGCTACAGCAGTTTATAAGACCCTGGTGTGTATTATTCAATCTTTTATTTAATTCATCTTCTCTCTGCTTACTTCCTCTCTTCTCGTCTGTCTCTTATTGCTCCCTTCTCTCCCCTGTTGCTCTCCTCTCCTTATGCCTTACTTTCCTTCTTGGAAAAAAAAGTCTTTTGATTTGCCTTTCTTTGTTTTTTGTTTTCCTATCAGTTTGTAATCATTGCCAACCATGTGACTAACCCCGTCCTCTTTTAGGTCCCACTTGTGATTTGTTTTTTTGTTTTTTTTGCCTCAGTAGCACCTTCATGTATTTATACTTTGATTTGTTAAGTTTTTTGTCATTGTTTACTGTTGCTAACAACCAAAAAAAGATGCATGGGATCAGAATTGTCACATGCCTGCTGGTTCAACAACAGAGAAAGGATGCAGTCTTTTTTCTGCAAAAGAGCATTCCTAAATCCCTTTCTCATTTAGTAGTCACCCAGCTGCATGTGCCTGTCCCAAATTACCCCTGACCTTCTCTAGTCAATCTTTGAAGAAGTTAATATTTTCCAAGGTGCTATACAAGAGGTCTTGCTGAACACACTGCTCATAGACAAAACTGAAATTGAGCTGAAAGTAGTCGTGTTAAGAGTAAAAGTGTGATTTTATTTTTCCGTTTTGTGTGCATGCTTGACTTGTTGTGGTTATCTCAGGTCATGATACACATTTTCTCCTCACGTAGATCTGTACGGACTAAATTTATTATGTATTTACTGATAAAGAAGACAAGTAGTGATGAGATAAAAAACCTAAACATGAGATTTGCATTGAAAAGCTAATACTTAGAATCACACTTTATCACATGTATAGAGTCATACATAGGTATTTGATTTAGTCATGTGTAGTGGATATAAGCTGCTAAAATAGTTTATTAATGTTCTATTTGTCTGATGTTAAATCTGGTCATCCCTGCTATCAGGTGCACCTCTCTGCGAAACATAAGAGACAATGAGGAGAAAGACTCTGCATTCAGAGGAATTTGCACTATGATCAGTGTAAATCCAGGAGGTGTAGTGCAGGTGAGGACTAGCAACAAGGTGACATTGCGGTGATTTGTGTTTCCACTTGCTCTGAAAGTTGAAACGTTACCTCACCTTTCTTCTCTGGAACAGGATTTTATATTCTTTTGTGATGCTGTGGCTTCCTGGGTAAATCCAAAGGATGACCTCCGAGACATGTTTTGCAAGGTAAAATCTGGACAAAAAATAATTTGTTTGCATTTTTTTTTTTTAAGTATTTAAATTTGAAGATGATGATATTTAATGGGTGTTTCATTCATTGATAAATCTGGTTCTATATAAGATCAGTTACAGTGTAACTTAGTAAAAACTTGTGCTGGTGTTGAATTACAGATCCTTCACGGATTTAAGAACCAGGTGGGAGAGGAGAACTGGAGGCGCTTTGCGGATCAGTTCCCCATGCCACTGAAGGAACGCCTGGCAACCTTTTATGGGGTGTAACTGTTTCAGTGTGGTTCATCAGTGGGGTTAGTTTCTCTCTTATTTCACTAAAAAATGTGCTGTATTATCACTTGAAATGGAAGAGAAACAGTGCTACATGTGAGTGTGTAACAAGCTAATGCTATTTCTCTTTCTCTCTGCAGCTCATTCACTACGGGAGACAATATAGGGAACCTCTTTTACCCAGGGAACATGTTACCCTTAATAGGGGGGAAGGGTCTGCCTGCTGAGGGGAGGGAAAGGGTACGGACCCCTCCCCGACATGGTGGACGGGGTGGGAGGGAGGTGGTAGCTGCAGTGCTCGGTTACCCTGTGCACAGGCAAGGGGGTAAGGGACTGGCAGAACAACCTTATTGTGGGAGGAAAATTTAGTGTAATCACATCTCTATCTGAAATTCTGAAGTTTATCATCTTTTTTTTTCTTTCCATTTAAGCCCAGATATTTTTATTTCTGTTAAGTGAACTACTGAAAAGAACAGCTGGAGGAAGCTCTGTGAAACATTCGCCCTGATATCGGGTAGGGCACAGAGTGATCCTCTGAACAGATAGAGAATGATAATCATGTCAGCAAGGTAAATGTAATGAAACCGAATTCTACAAGTGAAGTAGAAGATGGTTTTCTTTAAATACAAGGAAAGCTTAAAGCTAAGGAGTAGCAGCTAATGCCGATGAAGCATTATACCGGATACAATTTACAGTGCTGCGTATCACCAAGAATAGGTCGTCATCTGCATACTCATGCTCCGAGAATTGGTATTCTTACGCAGTGCAGCAGCCATTTCTGTCATTGGAGAGCACAAGGTTTTGTTTTCTTTGAGAGCAGCTTTTCTCAGAATAGGTAGCATGCTTGTATCTTTGTGAGAAGCTGTAACAACATTAGTGACGTATGTTGAGTTTGACAGCTGTCATTTGCCCTGTGGTAAGGTTCTTTAAATCCTGTAATTTATATTGTTTTGTTGCCTCCACGTGAGAATTAAAGCAGTCAGCTGTAATGTAGCATGACTGGGTCTACACACCGAACGTAGGAAACTGTGTAAAGTCTTGGCTGTGATGTAACGTCGGAGTGAATCTCTCAGTTTGGTCTCGTGGTGTGAATGTGATGCTATGTGCACAGGCATTTGTAAGCAAGCATATCAAAGCTCTAGGCGCTTAACAGTCCTTTACATTGTCTGAGCCTCATGAAGGTTAAAGTGAAGGAGAAGCGTGGGTTGACATTCTGTGTGTTAGTCATCATCCTCGTTTTCTTGACTTGTACCACTACAACACAAATTCCGTCTTTGTGATTTAGTGACTGGCTGTCCTGCAAACTCATCAAATCAATGTTCAGTATATTTATTTCTCAATGTACTTAAGTTTTGTTATTGGTTGTTTGGCTTCTTGTGCAAAAAGCATGACTTTGAGGATGACTGTAATGTTTTTGGTTGTGTTTTGTGGGGTACTTTCATCTCTTGCATGTTGGTGGCCCCTCGCACCCCAGCTTATAGCGGGAGGGGGATTACGGGAGGGAGGGAAGCTTCAATTAAAGGTTTGAAAAGTACATAGTAACCATATTATGTATTGCAACACTGGGACTTTTACAACGCCACATACATGTTGCTGGAGTGTTCTCCCTAAACTTTTACCCCATAGCTGGATGTATAGTTTTTAAATACTGTGAAACTTCATCAATGTTATTGTCTCGGGTTGTTTTGCGCTGTTATATTTTTTTTAAAGAGTGTAAGTTACAGTAGCCTGAATGTATTCCATGATGAATGGGAGGCAATGGAAGATTTTTGTCCAGTTTTCTATGCCCAGTCAGTGATTTTCTTTTTTTTTTTTTTTTTTTTTTCTCTCCTCTGCTGGCCAGAGTAATAATTGCAGTATTTTAGCCCTTTACAATGCACATGATATGCACTTGAAGTTAAGATTGTAAGTGCTTGACACTGACATTGTAGCCAAAACTATCAGAGTATCCTCTATGTATTAACACAATACCAAAATATTGCTGCTTAAATGAACTTACTTAATGCAATAATCACCAGGATGCAATTGGATTACCAAATTGAGGAGACGTTTAGTGTCTTGGGTGAATTTTCACAATATGAAATATACTACTTATGTTAAATACTTTTTCATGTGAATAGTGTTGAATGAAGGATGTAGTGCATCATGGAATACAGAGGCAAACGTGTATGTGCCACGTCATTTTGTGTTCTCAAGTTGAAGTGATTTTTTTTGTCTGTCACATTCCACCCGTTTGGCATGCAAACAATGGACAACTCAATGGGGTGTTTTTACACAGCCCTGGTGTCCTTTTATTAAAAGAAATGCAGGTCTATAAAACACACGTGAAACAATCCCCACCACTACTGTGCTGTATTTCTGACTTGATTGCTGCTATACATTGTAGTCGTGTTTCACTACTTGAATATCTGTTTCAATGTGTTAACCTCAGGTTGTCTGTGTTCAGTGTTTTTATTTGTTTCTATCTTTTCCCCAATGTGTACGCCTTTATGCATCTCCTGTCAACAACTGAGATTAGTACACCTTTTGCCCTTCATATCAGGATATATATATATATACATAAATATATATACACACACCCATGGATGTTAATTGACATGAGCGTTACGTGTGTGCAACACTGCAGGTTTTCAAATGTAACAATATCGTCACCTATAGTTGAAGGCAGGGGTAAGAATAAATTGGGAATGGTAACTTGCACATAATGTACTTTGTCAAAAATGATTATTAGACTGTGGTAAAATATTTAGTCCAATGTGTAAGCAATGCCTTGAAAGCAGATACTTTGAGATTTTGTTGGTGTTTTACAATAGATTGCTGTATCTAAAGATGAGGGTCACACCTAATTTAAAGTAAATAAATAGGTTGACAACTTGGTAAAAACATTTTGATTGCAAATTTAGGTTTGACTTTCTATGAAGCTTTATTAAAAATTAGTATTTTATAAAGCACCCACCACTATAAAGGAATGTCTTATTAAAGAACTCCTGTATGTTTAAGCTTACTTAGCCTTGATTAGATTATCTGCCTTCATCATTTTTGCTAAGAAAAGCAAAAACATCATTTTGATAGACATTTTTTTTGTTTTTTTTTGTTTTTTTTTTGTTTTTTTTTTAAATAAGCTGCTGACTTAAAAAAAAAAAAAAAAAAAAAAAAAAAAGTGATACTTTTGGGGCCACCAAATATTTTGGATCATGCAAAGAATCTATATTGTACTGTAGTAATTTTGTAATATTTGTAAGATGATATAGTGGGTGTGACTGGTTACCATTGCTTGAATCTTTACATTGTTCCAATAAATTGTTTACATTATTATGGGTCATTGTCCTTTTTTTTTTTTTTTTTTTAAACCCCTCCCAGATTATTTTAACCTTTCCATACTGCATTGATATCTTTGATATAACTTTAGACTGTTTTTATCTGTTTACATCACACCAGCTGGCATGGGACATCTTTATTCTGTGGGGTTTGGGGTTTCACACTGCCACATCAGTGTTCATATGCTATGGGTCAGCAATAAATTCTGATTTATTTCCCCATTACAAGCTTGGAATAAGATGATGTAGGGTTGCTTATTCATCCAGCATTATCTCGTAATCCCTTGGGAACAAAACAATAGTTAAGACTTTTTCTCAGGAAAGTCGAAATAAAGTTAATGATTTCTGTTTTTTGGTACCTATGCAGTAAAGGACGTGTTTGGCCATGCATAGCTATGATGTTTGTACATGTTATGATGGGTATAATTTTATTTTTCTATTAAAATGCAACAAAATGTAGGGAAATATTGTGCACAGCACTGAACATTCTCAAAAAATAGAAACTACAGGACTTCTACAGGAAACAGTATTTATAGTGATCTCTTTTCCCATGACAAAAAATAGCACAAACGATGAGAAACATTGGATGTGTTGAATAGAACCTGGTGTAAAGCACTAGATTAGTGGAGTAAATCTCATAATGTCTGCAGAGAAGACTTAAAAGACATGGTAAGCGCAAAGGAAGGTCACACTAATGTTCTGTGTTTTTCTATTTGACAGATTTTGACATGTCCTTTACATATTTTAGGTGTCTATATAACCTATATGATTTCATTTTTTAAATTTCATTTTCTATTAAATACTTTATAAATAAAAAATTTCCTCTGTAATTCTATATTCATGACAGTTCTTTCCTTGTTTTTAATCCAAACTTTGTTTGCTACTGTTTATTAATTGATAATGCACACGGTGTTCTGAGTGTCTTGTTTGCTTTCAGAGCACTTAGTTGTTTTTGAAAGTACTACAATATACAAATAAAGATTATTCATGTATTACTTGCAAAAAGACAGATGGCAACATATAACCACATGAATTCATCTGTTAGTATTTATCAACTTGTATGTTACATTTTCTGTTCTTTGACAACTTATCATGATACTCTTGTTAAAACAACAAACCTACTTGTAGCCTAAAACTTTTGAACAGTGTTGTATTAGACAACAGATAGATTTTGACATGTCTGTTACAAAATTTAGTTATAACCTTTATGTAACCTACACAGATTTAATCTCCTCCTTTATCACATTTATCACAACTTGGTGTTGATGTAACTAATTTTAAGTTTAATTTTTAAAAATTGTACCATCTAAATTCTGAGATATATTGAGGACGCAACCTCATTTACAATATAGCCGAGGCAGAACAAGACATTTGAAACATCCAATCAGAAATACCGAAAAGTGAAAGTGACACAGATGAATTAAAGAAAATTCTTACTTAAAAACAGGAGCAGCTGGAGGTAAAATAAGATGGAATTATGGATTTAAAAAACAAAATATTTGAAACATACAATGCCAAATTACAAGTACCAAAAAAAGTAAAAGTGCTAAACATAAACTAAAACAAAGACATCCACATAAAAACGGGAGCAGCTATATTGGTCTGTATATATATGTATGTATGTATATGTATGTATATATATATATATATATATATATATATATATATATATACTAACATGTAGAGATACAGATGTCAACATCTACAGTAATTAACTACTTTAAAGTATACCACCAGATAATTGGTGTATTTAACAGAATACGAAAATGACAGAATTTATTGTCATGTCATGCGGTTGTGAACAATGCAGTACTCTCACACCTATGGTGCACATTAATAATCCACATGAGTGTCAGACTTTTCGAGCTGCCCATGAAGGCAGCACCTTGCCCAGCGACGGCTTGTCGTTTCGTCTGGTGTTCCTCAGCCGCCAGTGAGGGCGCTGTTTCCTCCATTCAAAGTATGATATTCAACGGGAAGAAAGCACTGGGGGAGAGGCGCAGTAAGTACAGCCGACTGGAGGTGGAGTCTGAAGGTGGGGAGGGAGAAGAAAGGGGGGAGGGAGAAGAAAGGGGAGAGGAGGAAAACGGGGAAAGGCAGATCACAGAAACGGGGGGAGGACAGTGGAAGAATTACGCGTTTAAAGTTGCATTACAACAAATCTAAGCATTGCGGCGAAGAGGAATAAAACAAGATGATAACGCCCTACTTCCTGGAGAATTTCTGGGTAAGTGGTCCCTTTTTATCTCGCTGTTTACACCGGTGCTATTCCTTATTATTCTCTTGCTGTGTTCCCTCCCTATCATGTTCATGTCAGCAAGGAATCAAGTATTTTTCACTGTGTGGAACTCGTGGCGTGATTCGTAGTCTGGCTCCGGTGGACGCGGTGGTGTCCCGGCGCCACAGACCTAATGGTCAGTAACCCAGCGGCCGTAGTTAGTATTCTTAGCCGTTTATTATTTTGCCACCCCGGGGTTTGGGCCTCTTTAAACCCATCTAACTTGAAACCTCGTAGAGTCCACCCATGTTGCTGTTAATTGGCCGTTATAGACTCGTCTGGAATGTTTATGGTCAGTTCCGGGCCTACTATTGGACAACGCAGCTGTCAATCACCGCCTTGGGCCGTACGCGTCATTTTCTTCCGTAACAAAGTTTCAGTGAGAGGCCAGATGTTTTAGTAAGTTAGAGAACATCTTTAAAAAACTGAAATCCACCGCCGTTCTGTAGTGGACGTTTAGCAGATGTTTAATAAAGACACTAGTTTACTGGGCGGACAGTTGTTACACAGTGTAGAGAGTTGTTTCTTCTCAACTCAAAGGTCATTTCTGTACCGATAGGATAATTATTTGACGTGGCTGTGTTATAGCAGGTTGAAATACAAGTGATTCTGAAGATCATTTACATTAACAAGGTTTGTTTAGTCTGTTCCCAGCTTTTCTGTTACTTTCTGGATTTTCCTCATGTTTTGTCAGATAGTAAACTGTGAATACACTGCATTTGAAAGCAAAAGTAACCAAGGTAATTTCTGTTTTCGAGTTAGTGCTCCAGGCTAAAGCTCTACACCGAATGTTACAGGTGGTTAATGTCAGCTGACGTCCTCTGAATACTAAGGTTGACTAAAATTCTTTCGCAGTGGAAATAAAGGAGCTTAGACAGCAGGTAAAGAGAAGCTGAGTAACTTTCAACAAACGTGTTATTGCTGAGCTTTTTATATTTCCAGTAACCACATGCTGTAACCACAGGGTTATTGTAGTGCCTGAGTTAAAATGAATGAGACCAGTTTACAGTGTACCCTAATGTAAAACAAGCTCATTTATTATAGTTAGTAAGCTGTGTCGAGTGCTGTCAACAAGTTTATACGCTTGAAATAGGCACCATTCATGTCGCATCTGTGTCCTCCCTAACGTGGGAAAATTCTGATCCATTTTGTAGCCTCAGCTGACCCCTTTTCCAGGTTTGAAACGCTGTAGGGAGTCGGCTCAAAAGGCATATAAAATGAAACCCATGATTAAAAACGACATTAAGTTAAAGGGTTGAAGTAATTTAAAACTGCATCTTAAAAAAAAGCTTTTTCAAATGGAGATTTTCTTATTACCAGAATGGAAAAGAGTAGTACCAATACACTGATTCTTCAATCTGCCCTTTGTGCCCTGCAGTGAGCCACAAGAGAATCCAGTGATGGCAAAGATCAGCTCTATGTTTAACATGCAGACCACACACGCGCACAGTCTTGGCATTAGGGGATGCATCTATTTCCCTTTGACTTGACTACAAATCATTGACACAACCCAAAATGCACAGGCACTGATTAATCTGTTCAGTTATGAGGACTTTTCTCATGTGTTCCACTTGTAGACAGTATGCAGACGTCCACACACACACACACACATGTGGATTTTCTTTAACCCCTGCTCTTTCATCCTGTAGTCTTTTTAGAGACATTTTTCTTGGCACCTTTTCCTTGTATGTAATCTTGTCTTGAATCTTTGATGCAGACAGTATTTCCTTTCAGCTGAATAAACAAGTTCTTTAAGAATTTGGGAGCCAGACATGATGCAGCTTACTTTCTCAAAATTGGAGCACTAGTCACATACTGCAACATTTCCGTTCACAAGAAGTTTTCACATCTCAAATGTCCATTTCCCTTTTTTCCCCCGTACGTTAAGTAGGTTTGTTCACAGTGGCTGGTAAGTGAGTGTTGTCATTGCAAAACGACCATACATGCAAGTATACATGTGCCGTGTCAGACATAGTCATGGCAGCATGAAGCAGACCTAGCTAATCTTGTGTCAGTGCAACATTTGTGATGAGGCTATGTTTAATGTGCAGATTATTGACCTTTAGCACCTACTGGGAAAATAAGATGGCAGTGTGATAAGCAAACAGTTTTGAAATAGCCCTCTGTTGTAGCGTTCTTCTTCTACTTTCATAGTCAGTCACACAATAAGTATGGTCAGATATAAACGTCACAAAATGTCTGAAGAAGACATTGGACAATAGTAACACATTTCTTTTCACTTGCCCCATTTCTCTTGAGATTGTCTGAGGCTCAAATAACATGCAGACACAGGCTGTAGTATATCTTTACATTAATGTTGAGGTAATGCTGATTTTTTCGTTTTGTTTTGTTTTCCTGCAAAGCCGATTTGTGTGGTTACACTAAAACACAATGTGAGCCAGTGAACCCTTCAGAGCATAGTAAGCAGGGTGAAAACATTTTGATTAACACTAATTGACTGTATAATAATTTTGTGCTGAAACAGAAATGTGGCCTCATAGTGGTTGTATACCTCTGACACTTGTGTTCCACCTCATATGAACGTATGTGGATAAACAGGTCATAAATTGTAATAAAATAACCTCTTATGTGAAACTATAAGCTGTCACATCCCTAACTGACAGTAGTGGTCATGTTCATCCACATCAGTGTTTATACCACAAACAAGGCCCAGCCTGTGTGCACTTGCCACATACACTCAGTGTGTGTTGCTGTTGTTGGTCTGATGACTTGCGACAGCACATTGCACTGCTTCCCGACCTCTCCGATCACATGACCGAGGGTAGACACTCTGATGTCATCCTGCTGTCTACCCACTGTGTGCACTGAGTCGTGGAGTCTGCAGGGTACACCAGGCCATCGTTTACAGTCTGTCTGGGAAAAGCCAGTCTTGTTTAGCTAAGCTTAGAAGTGTTTCTTTCCACTACTTTCACCTGAACATTCATTTACAACCTTGTCAGTGAGCACAATTTTTTCCTGGTTTACACGGTTGCAAAGGGAAATTAAATAAACAGAACTTCCTAAAGCACCCCTATGTTACATTTGGCGCTGCTATGTGACAAATGCATGTTCTGCACACTAATGTGGAACTTAAACAGGCTTAGTAGAGCTTTTTGGTTCCCCTTACAAGTCAGTGCACAGTCAAGGCAAAGTTCTTATTCTGTTTGTTGTGAAATCAGAACAAACAGAAGTCTGCCTCATATAGAATGAGATTTTGTGTAGTGTATTACAGTAGTTTCTGCTCTAAGTAAAACTACATATCAATGGTTTCCAGTTAGTTTAGATTTTAACTGATCTTCAGTCTTTGCTTACTTGGGTTTTATTTTGTTGTTGATCAAAACGGGGACATTATGCTATTAGAGAATAACATCTCCACCCATGTAACGTCTTGCATTACTGCCTGTCAGGCAATAAACACTTGATTCTCAGCACTACACAGGATATTGAAAGTGTTATTGTGTTCTAACAGAAAGAAAGTGAATTCCTTTGCTGTTCTGCTGGGCAGATGTTACATGATAAACTGCAGCACTCGGGTTTTACTTCTTTATCTTATAAGGTGGTATTTTAGATTAAGGTTGTCTTCCACATCATTGATTTTGACCTCTAATAGTTCATCAGTTCCAGCCAGTGCTCTTTGCTCAGCAGAACAAGATTCAAGTTTTGTGTTTTGTTTTATTTTTGGTGTTAAAACCTTTTGCGTGAATTTGACTCCTTGTCTTATTTTACAAGACGCAAACTTTGCAGTAAGCAAGTGATATTGCTCAGCACTATAGGAAAAAGAATAGGGGTTAGGGAGGACAGGTATAAAAGCATCTCCAGGAAATGGGTGTCAAAGCTATTTCATAATCATTCACATGCTGTTAATAAATATTAGTCTAGTTGATAGTTTCTTGGACACCCAGCAGGAACTTATCTCCTCATTCTGAGAAAAAAAACAGACCAGACAGAGATTACTCAAAAACTCAGTAGGATATATGTACAGTACATGGAGTATATGACAAACTGTACTTCTGCTGGAATTAAGGTTTGCATGTAATAGCACATGAAGTTGCTCCTTTGTCCATTTGAACTTCCTGTCTCCATGCTTTTGTGGGAAAATCCTTTTTGTAGCAAAAGCATTAGCACAAGCTCAGCCATGATATAAGCCGTCTAGTAACATTACCTACTTTTCTTTTTTTTCCCAATTAAGAGCTTGCAAAGGATCTGATTAGTATTTGCAGTGTAGTGGGTCACAGCCAGGCTTAATGTTTGGGCTTGAATCAGTTTCTGTTGGTGATAATTTTGGCCCAGACTGAATATTGGACAGCTGACACTGTTCACACTCTTCCTTTTTTGATGAAAGGTCAATCTGGAGGAAGCGGCCTCAGCTGCATACTCTGCAAGTCCACAAACAAGCTGTGATTGACATGTGTTACAACTTCTCAGCTGGTTTTCCTGCCTCGCATTGAGACTGAAAGTTAAAAAAAAAAAAAACCTCTCCACTTAGATGTGAGCATAATGAGTACTTAAGAATTTCACAATGTGTGGTTGGAATATTAAACACTCCATACAGCCTTTCATCAATGAGTCTCTAGACGAGGACATTGACAAACTGTGTGGTTTTGGTGTCACCTCTCCTGTTGCACATTGGAGATTTGTGGTTAATTTATAACTGCCTAAAAACATCTTTGTCCACTTGTTTGTAAGCTTTTGGAATCAATTTCAGCGATGCAGCCTCGTGAAAAGTCAAGAACGCCCCTGAGCTCTTTCCTGTGTTTGTTTTTATTTTTCTTTTGTATTCATCTGTATCACATTCCACATGAGCACAGTTATTGCACAGAATGGACGTCCATCCTGTTGCTGTTCTGCTGTGTTTGGAGCCTTTTTTCATCACTTCCCTGTTTTGTAGCCTGTTCGACCTATTGACAATATCTCTGCCACTTTATATGTCTTCAGTTTTGCTGCTGCTTCAGTATTTTTCTACATATTGGTCATGATTTGTATATCATCTTCCCCTCTTGACATTTGTATTTATTGTACTAGTTTGCATGTCCCACTTTTAGCTGGCGGCACAGCAGCTGCTAACTGTGTACATTTTTATAATTATCTTGTTACCACAGGAAACACACATTAGTGGTCTGGCCATTTGTTGAAAATGCAGAGTGGTGATCTGTGGCCCTGGGGAGGATGCTTTCTCTTTTAATCTCTGTTTGCTCTGTAAATACATGTCTATTGGAACAAGTTTTAGGTTCAATTCAACACAAATTCCCTGACCTTTCATCCTTGTCACTGTGGAAAATGCCTGTGTACCAAACTGCTGACTGTGGACTGCTCCAGGAATCAGGAAATATCTGTGTGACAGTCTTAGGTTGAGATGAAATTAGATTTGTGACCTGAGTCAGACAAGAATGAGGATAAACTGCCTGTTAGCAGGGTGGATATGATAAAAGTGCTGCTTATCATCTCCACTGCACTTCTGTTTTAGAGGGAGTTTCCATTTTATTCAGTTAGTACTTCGGTTTCTGATGCAGGTTTTTCAACAGTCACACAGATATTCTCAGTAACATGTTCGAGAGCTCTGTTTTTATTTTTACATTAAGCAGTTTCTAGGTTTTAACCACTGTGTTTTCTCCTCTCTTAGTCAGTGTAGCACAACAGGACAAAGAGGAAGTAAAGGGATTCTTCTTGTCTTGCCAGTGAAAAAGAGGGACACTTCAAAAATAAGCTGTGTCAGCAAATTCGTAATTGCGTCATTGTTGCTACAGCGGCCTTTCGTAACTTACTTATGCGAAATAAAACTATCCCCAACACTAGATAAAACTACAGGATGTGGTGAAAAAATGCCATATTGTAATTACTGTAGACGATACTGTGGCTGCACTTTGAGCCTGTTTGCTTTATTGACCGGGAAAATACACCTATTACACATATTTCTGAAGTTTCTTTTTTCATCTCAAACATGTAAATATTTAAAATGGTATTAGAAAAACACAAATACTTGAATACAAAATATGAAAAAACTTTCATTTTTCTTGTTTCAGGAAATCCATCATACACACTGGACTTTTACAGTATACCTGTTGGGAATTTTCAATGCTAGCTAGCACATTATCACATTGAATAGGTAACCATGCACCCATTTCCTCAAAATTTCTAGCTGTAGTTTGGTTCTTGAACACATGCTTTCTACACGCTCTTGTTTACTGACTACTGCTTGTTTACTCACGCTTGACCTGGAATCAATGATGGTACTTCCGGCTGTTCCCCATAGATTCTGCCCACGTGCATAATTTACTTAATAAAAAGGTCCTTTGTGGTGCATTTTTGGTGATTGATTGATTGATTCATTCATTCATTCATTCATTCATTTTCTATACCCGCTTTATCCTCTCTAGGGTCACGGGGGTCACATGGAGCCTATCCCAG
>JAQQZY010000005.1:35402009-35424211 GCA_030068375.1 Ostorhinchus rueppellii
CACATTCACACCTATGGGCAATTTAGATTAGCCGATTAACCTATCAGTGCATGTCTTTGGATTGTGGGAGGAAGCCGAAGTACCCGGAGAAAACCCACGCAGACACGGGGAGAACATGCAAACTCCACACATAAAGGTCCCACTGCACCACCGTGTCACCCATGATTGATTGATTGATTTATTGATTTTAATTTTTTTTTTTTTAACTGAATTTGCACCGCTCATGCTTTTAAGTAATACACAAAGTACAATTAATGTCACAAACACAACTAGTACAGGTACACTTTCATTTGAAAACTTCTGTGATTATATATTTACAGACACTGATAATGTTCATTTTATTACTTCTCTAATGCTAGATTAGATCCTTTAATGTGTTGAAGATCATCTCACCTACCTCATCTGTCTCAGGACTGATGATGGTACTTCTTTCTTTTTTTGGGATTTTTATCTGTTATAATTTTTCATGAATTTTATATTGTTCATTTCCTTTTTTATATTTACATATTAACTCTTTTTAAAGGGGTTAGATGTAGTGTCGATATTCCAAGTTATGTACCAGAGCACTTTACGGAGTACCAAAACCACTAAGGAATTAATGCTTTGTATCCACAGACTCTGTCTTTCCCTGAATAAAGTATTAAGCTCATTGTTTACATATGGTGTTACATATGGTATTGCACTATTAGCAAGTTTTCTTTTTAAACAAAAGCTTGAAGTATATCAAAATAACACTGTCAATTAATCTTTACTTGCCCTGTCAGCTGATAGTTTACATTATAGCTCTGTTAGCTTAGCTCTGTTTTTAGACAGAAAACAGCCTCAGTAAAACTGCAGGTCGCCTCAATTTTCTGTACAGTTTGTGTTGTCAATAGCTGAACTAATATTTGGAATCATCTAAACAAGGTCAGGTTCCAAACAACTGTCACAATTTAATCTGAACTGTGGATCAACAAACAGTGAATTGAGCAGAGATAATACCATCACATGATAATTTCCATAAGCCTCTTAATCAAACTCACCTGTGTAGAAAAAACACTGATTTCAGCACCAAACTCCATTCTTTTCATTTATATCTGTGTCCAGCAGTGAAAACAACAACAGAGCTTCTAGCCTTTATCACTTTGCCACCTTCTTTGACTCTGAAAGTTGTTTCTTTGTCGTTTTTCTTCCCATCTTGTCACTTTCTGATGTTTTTGGTCAAAGGCACTGTGGTGTTATGCTCCGTTCCAGGCAGGTTTTTGAGCCCCTAAGTCACGACTTTAAACCCTGACTCATGACTTTAAGGTCCAAGCAAGTCATGCCAAACTGCCTGAGCACAAGGAATCATGGTAGTTAGATGTAAACCAGCATGGCATACTGTATAGAGTTTCTGTTCAGGGAAGGAAACAGAGGAATAAAAATGGCACATAAGGCAAGAGAAGCTGTTGTACCTTTTATGTTATGTTTTTTGTATGTTTGGATATGTATTTGGCATCTCGTATTCCTGTCCTAACACTAGAGCCGCTGTTGATTATGCATAACATTTCTGGATAAATAACGTTAGAGCAACACTGTTTTC
Source organism: Ostorhinchus rueppellii (assembly GCA_030068375.1). Classification (NCBI taxonomy): domain Eukaryota; kingdom Metazoa; phylum Chordata; class Actinopteri; order Kurtiformes; family Apogonidae; genus Ostorhinchus; species Ostorhinchus rueppellii. Next base: position 35,403,571 of record JAQQZY010000005.1, read on the forward strand.
AAAAACAACTTCAGATGAACACTGTATCCATGCGGGCCGCTATTGTTGTTTCATAGGCTATGTGACATCAGAGCTTGGAACTGGGATTACATCGACCTAGTACAAGTTCATGGGGGGGGTCATGGGTTTGACTGTCACTCCAGTGCACTTTCACCGGTAGAAGTTTGGAAAAACACAAGTTACAGGTTGCCTGGGACGCAGCATTAGTTTTCCTCAACTTGGTAGACTGACGGAGTGACACTCTACTCCCTCTCGTGGTCACCTAAATCCCTCATCAATCGGTGTCAATAAATTCAGTTCATATCTCTTCAATCCAATACAATGATATCTGGCAGAACTTTTTAGGTCTTTATTATAAATGGTCTAATGATAATTTTATGTCATTTTTTGAGTAGAAATATTACATGTAACCCCTTTAAATAGCAAAAGATTAGATTTTCAGTAATAGTATGTAGATGATAGGTGTCATTTAGTCTTTAGTCTTGGGAGAATAGAATAGAATAGAATAGAATAGAATAGAATAGAATAGAACTTTATTGTCATTGCACATATTTCAGAACAACGAAATTTAACTTCCAGTTACAACTGATCTATCTGTAACATTAGCCTAATGCTTACATGTTAGTAACATAAACCAGGCCTTTTTCTTTTATATTAATTATTTAGGGGGATGCATGCATTTTTAAAGCATCACTGCAATTGGAAACCGTTACCGAGTGGTTACAGTGACACAGACAGTTAGTTGTTCTGGCTAGTTCTTGGACTTTCTGATCAAACCTTCGACAATCTATAGTAGTCATGGCAAAGATGAGTATGGTTGACCAGAACCTTCTGCAAATGCAGCTGGAAGCCATGCAGACAATGAGGACGGTGCTTTTAGAAAAAACCTTTATGGTAACACAGACAACTTAATCTCTGAGCTATTGTTGTGCTTGTTCCGGTGACTGATCGACCTGCATTCTTCTTTTTGTCTCTTTGGAATGGCAGGGTGAAAAAAATAATGGCTTTGACGTGCTCTACCACAACATGAAGCATGGCCAAATTTCCTCCAAGGAACTGACAGACTTCATCAGAGAAAGGTAAGACAGCATGGTCTGATACTCATCACTTGATCTTATTGGAATGAATTGGACTCTTTTAAGACACAAAGTAAAGCCACTTTCTCTAAAGGTTGTACTCTTTAGCTTGTTTTAAGGGTGTTGGTCCTTGGGTGTCTGCCTGTTTTGTGGTTACCTGAGTATTTAAATGCTCTTCCAGTTCTTGCTTACATGCTCACGGTAGCTCTGGCTGCACCTAATTTCCGCTCTGACTTTAGCAGAGAGGTTTATTTAGGTTTATTGACTCTCAAACAAAATAGTGCGCCTCCATGTAAGAAAATCTACCCGTAAAATCAGTCAAATGTGAAACCTTCTGAATGAATCCAGATGAGTGCAAATCTCCTTTTTGTCAGAGGAGCTTAAACCTAAACCCACCTGAAAACACACATCACATTTCAATGTCAACACCCTGATAATCCTATAATATCCTATAATAATATCTCCTGTTCAAATGCAACCCTGTCCCCATAATGATTAGCCTCATTGTGTGAGAGGTACATGTTTATAAACGGTCGCATGATGGATTGTCTACCTCAGGAATTCAGCTGTGGATTCCAGTCTGTGTCTACCTTCAGGTATGCACTTTGTCATTCAGATAGTTTATCGAAGATATTTGCATGCCTCATCTCCTGCTCTGTACAGCCTACCGTATCTGAAGAGAAGGTTTTAATCATACTCAGATTTTTTTTTTAATGTTTGTAATTTTCTTTCGTAGTCATATCCCATGTTTGTAGCGGGTGGCTTTTACTGTCACTGTTTTATGTCTGATGATGACTCTCATGGATTTTCTCCTCTGAAAACTGCACTGGGGCTCCCTCTGCTGTCGTCATTGCCTCATTGCAATGGGGAAAAGTTTTCTCAGCATCTGTTGGCCACCTTCCTTCACAAAGGCATTCTGAGTATGAGGGTTAGTGAAAACACCTGCACTCAGCTGTGTTGATCTCAGCTTTCTGCTGATCTGCACTGATATCACTCTCATCACAGACAACCCTGATGTGAAGGTGCATTTAATCACAAGGAGAACAGAAAATGAACACAAATAGCCTATTGTCATAAAGCAGTGGCCCTCCAGCAACTAATGTAGACACTCACACCCAACATACCACTGTTTAAAATATACCATTATCGTGTATTTTTGTTTAGTTGTTTCTCAGTTGAGTTTCAGATAGTAAAAGTAGGAGTCGCACACCCTGTGATATTTTATTTTTATTTTTCCTTATACATTCCTTTGCACCAACTGTTTTGCTGCTGAATTGAACTGAGCTGCTAACCTGATTTTCATTGTTCCTGTAACAGTAACAATATAGATCTATTCTAATTTTATTTTATTTTAATCCATAAAGACACAGTTCTGCTTTTGTGTCAGCTCCCAAATTAATTCTTCCTCCATTTTTTTTAACCCTTCTTAAATGATTTATTGCCATTTGCTCTAATATTTAGCTCTATATTTTGTATTTTTAAGTGATAATGAGGTATTTTCCTGTATTTATTGCACTGATAATGCAGGTGTTCATGATATGTTCATTTTTTTCTGCAAAATGTATTGTTAACTAAACATAAAATAAGTCTCTCTAACCACTGTCATTGATCCAACTCTGTGGGTTTTACTGGTGAATCGTTGTGGAAGGTGGTGTTTCCACATTCATTCTGGAGCCTCTGAGCATCTAAATGGTTCATATCTGATGACCATAAAAAGATGAAAAACTGTATTTTACACCAGTTATTTACAACAACATTAACCTTTTTTTTTTTTTTTTTCTCAGTGAATGATTTTGGATGTTTGGGTCTTTATAGGTTAAGAAAGTGACTGTTTTTTTTTTAATTAGAATTGGTATTTAGTCCTTAGTGTTTGGTTTTCATGCAGTAAAACCATTTATAGAAGCTGAAGTTTTTAATGTAGTTTTTATTTAAGTGTTTCTGAAATTTGACCTTTCAGTTTCATTTCATAAAAATATCTGCTGCTAGGTTTAGTTAACTACAACAACCCTGTAGCTGTCTGAGAACAAATATTAAAGTCACACAAATGGTATAATTGTCTAAATGAAAGAGTAAATCTGTTTGTAAATGGTGTAGAAAATGATGCCAGAAGAGGTGTGTTTTATACAACGCATTTCTATAGAACCTGGTGTAGAAGACTTAAAACATACTTCTGGCTGTAATTACAACATAATAAGTGTAAAAATCCCCTGTATATTAACTGTGGACACTGTAGGAATATGCAGCGGTCTATAATGCACCTCTAGCTCGTCCCACCTTCTTCTTTTGTCACCGTGCCTGTGTATAAGTTGACGCGTTCCTCCGTAGGACGTTTGTTTTGGTGTGTGTTTGTGTGTTTGATGAGGGTGTGTGTCTGTGTTTGCCACGGTCGTCCTGTTTCCCCCGTGGGTGACCTTCTCCTTGCGACATGACAGCAAAGAGAGAGAGGCTGGGCGGGGTAAACGAGACATGCATAATTCAGGCTTTGGCCGCAACACTCCTGCAATTTTTTTATTTTTGTTTTTTCACCCGTGTCACTTTGCTGCAGAGTGAAAGGACTGATGGGGAAAGTAGAGAAGAGCAGGGGACTCAGACACTAGCTTTTAAACTTTATCACATAGAGTGTTGTGAACTGTGGACAATAGTGAGTGAAACCACACTTATGTGTCCACACACAGTGCATGCGGTCAAGCATTTCAACAGTTCAGTGCTATGCTGGTGCTTTTGACAGAGGTTTTCTGTTGTTCACCAGCTTCAATCTCACTGTAATTCAACTGAAAAAACTCCCTGATGTTATAAAATGGGGCTGTGTGATATTAAACCGAAATACATAAATTAATTCAGATTTTTTTTTTTCAGTGTTTTGTCAATTCACATTTCATTCATTTATTTATTTATTTATTTTTGTTTCTATGTTCGTGAACTCCATATGAACATGATTCAAAAACTATTTTGTCCTCCAAACTAAACACATAAATACAATATATACATCATAAACTAACAAGAAAGTAAAAAAAAAAAAAGCATCAGTTGTACAGGTAATGCAAATAGGGAAATGTCAGATGATCACCTTTTGATTAGGGATGCTCTGATATATGTTTTATCAATTCCGATCCGATATATTAATTTGGCTATTTCCCGATACTTTACCGATACCTGATACTTAAGTAGACTACATAGCAAACACTATAAGTATATAAAAAAAAATACATTACCTTTCAATTGAAGCATTCATATGCTGGGTGAACGTGCATCTCTACTTTTGATATTGTTTAATTATTTCAAGAAGCTGACAACCGCCATTGTGTAAGCTTAATATGCACCAGTAAAGCTTACACATGCAAAAAAAGTAAGAAAAAAAGACAAATTAATACAACATGTGACATTAAAATGGGTTTTAAAGGGATATTATTATTTCTGATTAATTATTTTGAATGTGTTTGTATTTATTATTTCTTAAATAATGTGTGTGTGTGATGTTTGCTGTTGTAGGAGCACTATAGAAGAGGCGTATGCCAGGTCTATGACCAAACTTGCCAAGTCAGCCGGCAACTTTTCTCAGCTCGGGTAAGTATTAACCCTTTAACCCAGAGGTGTTAAATTCATTTTAGTTTAGGGGCCATATTCAGCCTAATATGGTATAAAGTGGGCCGGACCAGTGAAATAATAGCAATAACAGGATGATAACTTTTGAGCAAAAAAAATAAAATTCTGTAATGAAAATGTTTATATCTATGAATTGTATTCAAACATAACATGAACAAATAAGAACAACCTGAAAATTTGTAAGTAAAATAAGTGTAATCTTAACAATATTAAGCCTTAGTTTATCATTTATACATGAAAATTACAACTTAGAGATCACAGTGGATCTACAAATACACATAACTTTAAATAACAGGCAGAATAGTATTAAAATTCCACATACTTCTTCTAAGAGATTTCAGTTTGTTTTTTCATAAAAGGCTAATCTGTAAATGTAAGCATTTTTGTGTAATTTTCCTTTTTTTTTTTTTTTTTTTACACTAAAACATAGAGAAAAATCTGCAGTTTTCATTATTTATAGCTTCTTATGATGAGTAAAATAAAATGATTTTTAAGATCCTTGATTGTTCATATCTTCAGTGTTATTCTTGCATTTCACAAATTCATCCCAGTGGCCAGATTGAACCCTTTGGCAGGCCAGATTTGGCCCCCAGGCCGCATGTTTGGCACCTGTGCTTTAACCAGTGCAATCTCTTCTGTCCTGAATTTTGCACTTTAAAGCATTCAAATTACTGTAACTCCTGAACCGTTTGTGCTATTCATAAAATTCAAATCAGAACGCTGAGATCCTGATGAGGATATAGATGATAGAACACTTTACTGCATAAGTGTGGGATTCTATATTACAACAGTTCAACAGTTCCTTTCTGTTACAAGTAGAAAGGAACTGTTTCAGAGATTTCCAGGCTAAAAAAAAACGTCTGGAAATAACAAAAAATATACGGATACAGAATGTTCCAAGACCAAAAAGCATGTTTGAGCAGATGTAAAATAGTTGAAAGTTTATTTTTGCAATCTCAAAAAGTTTCATTCCGGACATTTACAGTTGTTTCTGGTTATAAAAATGCTAAAAGCTTCAAGTGAGATTTTTTTCTGTTTTACGAAAACACACCATTTTAAGCGTTTATTATTTGTAACACTTGTACTCGTCATCTTCTGCTTATCTGGTATTATTTATAATAATGACATTAACGGACAGGTATTGAAAGTCAAGCTCTTCCTGAACAAAAATTTTTAAAAGAATTGGCAAAAAAAGACATTTTCTGACGCTTTTTTTGCACAAAACATATGAGGACATCGAGCTGGTCTCTTATTTATAACGGCAGTCTTAAAAGAGTTAACCATTATGTGATGACTAAAACACCTGTCCAAATGAATGTGAATATGATTGTCTTGTCTTTGCTTTATGTATATGTGTGCCATGTAGGACCTTTGCTCCAGTTTGGGATGTGTTCAAGAGCTCAACAGAGAAGCTGGCAAGCTGTCACATGGAGCTTGTAAGGAAGCTTCAGGAACTTATAAAAGAGGTTCAGAAATATGTGGAGGAACAAGCCAAAGCACACAAAAAGGTATGGAAGATGTTGGCACCTTGAGTCACCACGGTGTTAAATTGGGCTGAAGATATTTCAGTTGCTTGAGATGTTTACCGAAGTGTAAAGCTTTGATGCCCAGATGAAATCAAAGTGCTCCCATGTGTGTTTACTCCGCTGAACTACTTGAACTCTTCCTATTGTCGCAGGCAGTTGGTGGCTGCGGTGTTCCCATACATGGCACTCTTGCACCACAAACACAGCGTCATACAGAAAAAGAAGGAACCTGCTTAAATATTCATCCCTTCTTACCCTTTTTCTGTCACCAGTTTCTGCAGTTATCGTGAAAGACGTTGACAGCATGAAGTAAAAGTGAACCCTCCACCAGAAAGAAGTTTAGAGTAGAGGCCGTTGCGTACAGAGCTATTTTAGAGCATTAGAGCATTTCTTACACCTCATTCCTCCACCTAGTTCTCGCGTCCCAGATGAAACACACCATCAGCTCATATCTCATGCATGAAGCCACCAAACACATCACACACAGTGAGGTAGAAGCTTTGAGCGAGTGGAGTTGGTTTTGTGCTTTCAGCATGACAAAAAGACTGTCACACTGTCTACAGATCACTTCCTTCTAGGCTCCTCTCCTCTTTACTTTTCTGTTCTTTGGCTGACTTGGAGTTACACTACACCCATCTTTGAGTAGGTGCTTGGGTTTGTACTTTCCCAGTTTGTTAATCTCTCATCTTTCAGCATAATGTAAATAGTGGCAGTGACTAAGCGTAACACTAACTGCCATTATCATTAACATTTTTCCATTCGTCTTTCTACTTTGTTTGTGTGTTTAAGTACGTTGATATAAAGCATTTTAAATGAGTTTCCACTGGAAAACAGTCAAAATAAATGCATCAGACATGTACATTTGTTATGTAGCTTTATCATATTATACAACAACAGGAGTTCATGTGTCTGGCGTTACAGTAGTTCTGCTAAAGAAATAAAGGAGCTTTGTCCAAAGTTTATTTTGCTTGCATAACAAGGCAGGTTACTGTAAGAGTGTATGTTAAGCGAAAGAGAAACTATACAAAGGCTTGGCTTGAGCGCAGGGTGACACATACTTTGCATATTTTGTGTTGTTAGACAAAAGAAGAGGTGGCGTCCACCCTAGAAGCTGTCCAGAACATCCAGACCATCTCGCAGGCTCTGCAGAAGTCCAAGGAGAACTACAATGCCAAAACTGTGGAGCAGGAGCGCCTCCGCAAAGAAGGGGCCACCCAGAGAGATGTGGACAAGGTGGGAGGTCACATTTGCACGTACACACACCCACATAATCATGGTATGGTTATAAGGCATGATGAAGTGCCTCAACACTCCAGTCTATACAGAAACTTTAACCCTCAAAACCTCTCGACTTCAGATGTTAAGTGGAGCTTGGTTTCCTCGCTGATTTATCAGCTGATCCACAAAACAGAGAGCCATTGTCTACAATTCCCAAAATGATGATAGCCATTTATGTTTCTGTTTATACTTGCCAGGCGGGAGTGAAAGCCAAAAAAGCCACAGAGAGCTACAAGTCATATGTGGAGAAATACGCCACAGCCAAGTCAGAGTTTGAGCAGAAGATGGCAGAAACTGCACAGGTACCGTCGAAATAGACTCTCTGTGTGTGTGTGCTTTAATGAAATATGTTCTCATTACGTCTGTCTATGCTTTGCAACACTTGTATAATTTGTCAGTCCCTTGTCTGTGTGTGTGTGTGTGTGTGTGTGTGTCCACATTTCGTGCACTGCATCATCTCCAAATTGTGTTTTTTCCTCCGTAACGGAATCATTGTGCAAAGCTCTGATTGGATCCATCTGAAGGGCTGATTAGATAAACTCTAAATGAAAATCAGATCACCGGAATCTGGCCTCCATATCCTCCTGCACCACAGCAGCTCCGCCACCAGAAATGTTTCCAGTTAGGCCAACATTTTTGTTTTCCCCCTTGAGAAAGCGGCATGGCAGCTTTGCTTCCCCAGGATCACAGTCTACGGCTCATCTCAAACACAGCACATGTGGACATGAGTTATAAACAGTGAACACATGTGCTCTCTGACATCACCCGGGCTGCTACATGTGTGTTCTCTTTGTCTGAGTGCGTCTGTGGGTGGGTGGGTTAGTGGGTGTGTCTGTGTGCGAGTACTTTTTAGCTGTAATAGCACTGACTGACAAACGTGTAGACTAATTTCCATCTCATTCCTCATCATCTCATCACTTTGCGTAGTTGCAAGAGTGAGTGGCTTTTTATCTGTGTGTGCATGCGGTCAGAGAGGCTCATCTTTCTCATCTAATCTCCTCTGTGATTTTCCGATTATTTATAATCATTCCCTTTGTTGTACCCTCGAGTACGAAGAGTCAAACATTTCAAATTGTGCTTTTACCCATTTGAGGTTTGCCATACTACTGCTTAAACTCCTAAAAGAACAAAATGTCGCAAACTTTGGACATTGTTCAGTATGTGTGTGCTTATGTGCTGTAGACCACCCAGAAACACAGGAAGTGGCGGGGTCTAAATAAGGAAGTTAAATTTCCCTGACTGCATTTTGTTCTTTTTTTTTCACCCCTGTTTGAGTCTGACAACATAATGCAGATTTGCTGGCGTTCGGTTAATTTGATTTCACGCGATTGCAAGATTTGTTGAACTGTTGTGACTTAACTATCTCCACCCTGTGTTTCAGAAATTCCAGGACATTGAAGAAAGCCACATTCTCCACATGAAGGAGATCATTCAGTCGTACTCGCAGTCTGTGGATGAGACGCACAGTCAGATTGGAGAGGTAAGAGCAGACCGAAATACATCAGACTTCCCTGTGGGTGGAATAGGTGTCTTGTTGAGCCAAGGCTGTGCTCACAGGGTTCATTGAGTGTCATGTCAATTAGTGTCATCTTTGATCTTGCTAATCATTTAACTCGGAACCAGGAAATCGTCCGTTCAGTCTTTTATTCCAAGCAATTAAAAACTGATCAAAACTCTCTCTCAGCCCATCTAAAACACCCTAAGTAGTCTAAATACTTGTCAGATTCGGGGTCTGATAGTAATAAGTGCTGCAGGGGCCTGTTTGCATCTGGAAGGGTCTGTTTAGGTTTGAGAAATGGCAATAATGGTCCAAATGTGATGGCTTTCAAACAGCATTCACAGTTATATCAACAGCAGTGTAAAGGAGTGATTTCATTCATTCTTTGGCATGTATTTATTCGTTAATCATGCTAACCAGTGCAACGAGAAACATATTCAGACCCGGTACAATCTGTTGCATTTTCCATTCATCTGTGGCTCTTCACTTCAGTTCATAGTCCGTAGGGGGCGACACAGCTCTACTGTCAGAGTCTCGCCTGCAGCTCATGGAAAGAATACAGAGTGACAGGCTACTGCAAGTTTTTCATCCCAACACTTCCTGTGCTTCTGAGCAGGAGATGGGCAGTGCCGCTGCCTGTTGCAGAGCCAAATTTTAAATCACTGGCTGAAGACAGGCGGCTGCCCTTCCTAACCAGAAAATGTTTTTATTTTTGTTTCCTGTTGGTGATAACTATGCTCTAACCCATTATGTGTGAGGATTATGAGAGAACCATATCAGAAAAGAGTAAGATAAGATGGAGAGTAGAGTGTCAGAAGGAGGTTTGGATGAGTTTTAACTGTGAAACACCATGTACGAGACAAAATCTTTTGCATTTGCACTCAGACACAGTCTAAAATATGGCACGCATTCTATACCAGAGTAATTTAACCTTACCCTAAATTTCAGTTTTATCTTTGAGGAAGAAATAGTGGGAATTTTAACATTTCTTGCACTCTGTTCTACTGATGCATTAGTTCCATTTTATTCTGGACTGCTTAAGTTTGAAACTTGAATGTTAAAGAGTTGAAATCATAATTTAAAAAATAAAAAAAACAACAACTAACAGCTACTCTTATCCCAAACAAGGAAGTTTTCCAGAAGCTAAACTATGAAAGCTTTGCATATTACAATAAAATAAAATAACAAATGTACCTTCCATGTGGAATCGTATTCAGCTTGTAAACATGCACGCATACATAAACACATACAAAAATGAAAAGCTGCTGGAGTGTTTTTGCACCACAACACCAGTTTCATTGTTTTTGTGTGGATGAATACACTAATTGTGCCAATGGAGGACATGACAGCAACAATTAAACACAGCTAGAGCTCACTTACATAATATTATTTATTACATAACAATCTGCAGTGGAAAAAATACACTGTCTGTCCTAAACAGATATTATTGATTCTGTAGCATATATCAGATAAAGTTTCTCATTTATTTTAACAACTTTAATCACACATATGTTCAATCACTTCAATAAACTGAGTTTGTTGGATTTCAATGAACGGTTTTGTTCCAAACTGTTACGATTAATTCCAAACCACTGGTCAAAAACTTTAAGTAGCTTTGGTGAACTTTCACACAGAAGGTCTCATGCTGTTAATGACATCCTCACCAATCTGTATACATCTATATGAAGTGATCACTCAGGCAGGCAGTTGAAATAAAAAATTAAATAGTCTTACTTGTAACTTTTAATATTATGCTATTCAAAACATTTCACTCATTTCAATTATTGAGAATTAGTCATTATATGTAATATTGCTCTTTAAATTATAGTTACTAATTAAAATATTGGTGATTACCTCTGGGTCACATCTTTGAAAATCTTTTAAGGCAAAAACATTGCAGATATGTCCTCATTAGTTTATTTTACAGGGGCCGTGCACTTTAACCCTTTCATGCATAGTGGTCACTACAGTGGACAGCTATTTTACACCTGTTTTTTTTTTTTTTTCAAATCATGAATTTTGTTTTAGTTTGATGTCAGCCAACACATTGGATGCTTATGCATCACACAAACACAGTAATTAATAACATTTCTGTAACTTTGCTGTTCTTGATAAGCCTGATCGAACATGTTTGAGTGTAACTCAATTGCTTGTTATTGTTATTAGACTGTAATTAACAACAAAAAGTTGTGGGTTTTTTTTTTTGCATATTATGTCCGTGAAGTGAGTAATGACTAGTGTTATGTGTGTAGTATGTAGTGTATGTTAAAATGTGAGAAAACCTCAGATTAGCAGCATTTAAATGTTTTTATTTTGTAGTTTTCACACCGTATATCAGAAAATTCATGTTTCTTTGGTTCAAAAGTTAAACACATGGTGTCCAGTTTAGTGATGAACATTTTCACAATTACATGAAACAGCTTCATAAAAAAAAAATCTTGTATAGTTTTTTAATGCCTAAAGAGGAATAAAATTGCTCAGGAAAAAAAAAATCTTGATTAAGGTTCTCATAATTCGTGCATGAAAGGGTTAATCAACATTGTTGTAAATGTGCCAGAATTAGCCAATGACTATTTTTATTTATTTTTTGTACCCTGCACAGTTTATACTGTGTCACCTTAAAAACAAAGGCAAAACACTGAAGTTATGATTAAGTTGGTAGTGTGTAAGCATACATAAGAAATAATACAAGAACAATATTGAGTTAAATAAAATGCCCCTGTCATATTCTGTACTATTTATACATGTACTATTTAAAACATGCAATGCAAACACACACAATATAAAATGTGCAGAAGTAAGAAAAAAAAGACATGCTACTAAACCACTGTAACCGCATTAAGAAAATACCTACTATAGGACATACATACTTGTGATTTGTAATTTGCGCCTTTGTGACTTTTCAGCTTTATTGCTCTGTTTAAAACATTTTAGAGAAGAATTCAGAAAGTTATTAAGTTGTTGTGAAAGTTTAAATAATAATAGTGTTATACTACCTGTTATGTGATCTGTAACGTCCAAAACACTTTTTATTACTAGCATTACAATATGTATGTTCATTGATGTTTACACTGATATACAGTCATTTCAAGTAAATAAAATCCACTAAACAGAGGCACAGTAAACCTGAGACAGGATGTCTCTAAAATAAAATAGAAAACAATATCAACCTTCATTTCAGTGGGTATGGAGGGCAAGAGGGTGAGAAAGCAATGTAGGACACCACGTGTTGTGTTTTATGTGGTATATGAAGTCGATTTTTCAGTGGCCAGAAGTGCAGAGTGCTGCTCTCCGTGGAGAGGGTTTTATACCCACATAAGAGCAGGTGTGTCTGTCAGTCAATGTGCGTGCTGTGTTTGTTTTTGTAAGTGAGCATTTATGTGTGAGTGAGGATCCCTTAAAGGCAGATGCATGTTTCAGACAAGCGGGCAAAAATCTCCACGGTAAGGGGTCTGTGTGTGTTCTTGCGAGAGGCGAGCGGGGCACGCAGGTTGCTGACATTAGTGCCCTCCGTCATGGCAGCAACACCTGACAGATCGCGTGTGCTGCAGTGAGCATACCTCCTCGCCACAACCGCCCTCCCACCACCCCCAGCATCCTCTCCTGCCAGGGCACAGAAGGCTAATGCACTTCACCTCAGGGGGAGTTTGTGGGGGGGCACATATGCGAATGCGTGTGTGTGTTTGTTTGATAGTGGAACCACTCTCTGCTTACACTATCACTCCTATCTAAATGGTTTGGTGAGAGTCAGCCGCTGTTCTCCATCCCCATGCCTATACATCACTTTCACTTCCCCCTCAGTAAACACACAAGCTCACATGCACATCTAAAACAAACAAGCAAACAAACACTATCCTCCCCCTGATACTGCCCAGAGGGCTTCAGAAGACCGCACTGCCAACAACAATAACGCAACCCGACACAATACAATGACAGCAAAGTGCGGTGTTTCTCCACGGGCCAAATACAAAATAAATGTTATAAAAACTAACAAAGCAGCAAAGCAGCTCAAGTTACGGGGAGAACCTACGGCAGCAGGCTCGGCTTGGCTCCTAGCCTGTATGTCATAAACCCCAAGACCTCACCAAAGACTCAGACAATAACTGTAATCATTGTTGTTCTTCATTCTTTAAAATACTCGCATGCTCTGACATGACTGGAAATATGTAAAACAACAGACTGTACTGTAAGTCTACTTTCTAAACTACAAACTGAAAAACAACCACACAAACATCATAAAGGTTGTTTTCTCCATCTTTTAGAAGCTGCCAGAAACTGTATTCACTCCTTATGACGGGGTAATCTGAACTGCATGAGTGAAGTTCATGTGTGAGCACCGTAAAATCCTCCATAAACACAGAATATGTCGTCTACCGCAGACAGATGTTGTCTACAAACACATAATCAGTCCAATGCATTACATCACAGTAATCAAGCTATTTTCAGTAACTTAATGCCAATAGAAAAACTGAAATAAACTCTTGAAATCACCAGTCGAGTTAACCGACCGTGAATATGATTACTTTTATCTCGTCTTTCAGGTCCACAATGAGTTTGTGAGAAACATCGAGAACACCTCAGTGGAGGGTTTAATACAGAAACTGTCCGAGAGCAAAGGAACGGGAAAAGAAAGACCAGGTAAGCCCCGTCGGTTTGATTCCCGGTGAGTGTTCATCAATGTCTGTGTTAGTCATAAATAAAGCAGCGGTCAGGAGGACGGGCCTTCTGCCTGGTTGGGAGGGTAGGGGTGCATAGAGAGGGGCAATTAGAAGTAGGAGAGGGCCATCAGAGTCAATCATAGTAATCTGCTGTAAAGGTAGGCAGGCTTGGCATTCCAGTAAGCATGTGACACGCTGGGGCTTTGCTGTGCTCGCAGACTAAGCAGGCAGAACCAACCTTTTCTGGAGGTCAGAGCTCAACAATGACTCTTGTGTAAACTTTGCCATGCCACAATAATCAAGGGAATACTCCACAGACTCCTTGAGCTCCCCCCACACCTCCCTCTTTTTACACACGAACAGCTCATTTATTGATATTAGGCACAGACGTTTGCACCTTTGAAGCATGATTTTAGGTTTTTTTAATGCCCTAAGCTGTTTGACATTCATATATATTAATTAGCCTGTGAATTCTGGTAATGTAAGTCAGCTTAATGCGAACTAGCTTCACTGGTCCCTCTACTTGTACTACATTACGTCAGGTCACAAGCACAAAGGCTTCACCTCTGCTGTGTTTGTATGTACACAAATGGTGACCCCCGTGTCCAGACGCTGCGTCTAAGGAGGGGTGGCCCTCGTTTGTTTGGACTGCAGAATTAATTGAGACTAAAGAAACGGTCAGAAAATTCCTCATGTATCAAGCTGTTCATTAGGGATTGCGCAGCAGCCCTGGCCCTGTCAGAAAAATAACCTGTCTGTCCCCTGATTAAATAGCTGAACGGATGGCCGGTCCAGTGCCTTTAGAGAGAGAGAGGTTGAATAAACTTTCTATTGCGGAAACAATCCCAAAGTGACACGCTGCGAGGCAGGGGGGTTCTGAGTGTTCAACGATATCCAGCTGAGCTGTCAACTGGCGGTGGGCCAGACACGCAAACCCCCCTCCTCCGCCCCTCTCCCACTCCCAGTGCCATGTGAAGCATATGCAATTTAAAAAACCATTCTCCGCTCATGCGTGACTGCATGCTTCCCTCACAGAGAGTAGAAAGAAAAGAAACATCTTCCCCTGTATAAACAAAGTCGTCTGTCTGTTTAGGAGATGTTTAAACTGTTCCTAATGTCGGCCCAGATTTAGGTAATATTCATGTGTCTGGTGTTTAGACTTTTTCTGCAGTTGGTGTGCATAAATATTGTCAGATGCAATAGTAGGATGCTAGCGGCAAAGAGTTCCTGCTCTGCCTGGGCCTGACGTAGACCCACAGCAGCTTTAGTTAAACGTCCCGGAGATTAAATAAAGAATGCAGTGTGTAATTTTACTGTAAATTCCCCCACTCTGGTTCTTTTTTATTACTTTTGTTTGACAATATCAGCAACTGATGCAAATAATGGAAGATGTCAGGGTCAAATAAAATAATGATTCAGAGCTTCCTCTCCAGGAAAATACACGTGTCATGAGGTCAGATATTCTCACCTGTTTTATTTCAGCAAAGTGACCAAAAAAAGGGATGATCAAACCACCGTCACACTCACTTCCCCCGATGAGAGAATGTTGAGCATGCCAATTTTGTTTTGATTGGCATGAAACACGCACAGACAAACACAGTCATTCGTGCTGTCGCTGCTTATTCGCCGGTGGTGAAGAGGCTTGATATTGCACAGTAGAGTAGATCGCTCATTGGTGTACTTTATCCACTTCACTTGGCGTGATGCATGCCTCTCGTGACTCGCCGCTTCCCTGCGCTTCACTCTGCATTGCACACGCCAAACAATGCGTCAGTTCTGCTCGCGACTGGCATCCTCTGGGGAGACTGCATTGGACCACTGCTACTGTATACGTTTTGAGTTAAAATATCATTAGCTTTGTTGTTTTCAGGTCAAGGCATGTATCAGAAATATTGCCAGAGGGTCCTTCCCCATGTCTTCTCTTCTCTTCATCGTGCAAGCTATTAAGCTTTCTAGTTACCCAAAGTATGTTTGTGTCTCCCCATACATGTCTTCTAGGTCAAGAAAGAAGATTTAAGAACTTGAAATAGCACTCGAGCAAGTCCTTTTTATTTTCTGTTAAGCAAAGTTTCACGAGGATAAAAAACAGTGCAATGTGTGGATCACTATCGAGCAGGTTAACTCTTTGTAATGTCTAAAAAATGTAGTAAAAATCACACTCACAAACAGCTCAACGCCCTACACCTTTCAGGTTGTGCGTGTGTGCATACATGTCACTTTGTGTATGTTCAAGCAGTGTCCCCATTTGAAAAGCCTCCAAGCCTCTGGATGAACACTTAAAGCGTGACAGTTGACTTGCACAGCCTTGGAGGTAAATGTGTATAATTGATGAACATTAAATTAACTGTAAACGCTGTTGTTTTTTGCTGTTTACTTTGATATGAATCATATATCTGAATAACCAAAAGCAATGTTTTTTTTTCTCCTTTTTTAAAAATAAATTCATGGCTGGTTATGCAGCAAATGATATCTCAGTCACTCAGCGGAACTGATGTGATGATTTGTCGTTGCG
This sequence comes from Ostorhinchus rueppellii, assembly GCA_030068375.1. NCBI lineage: Eukaryota > Metazoa > Chordata > Actinopteri > Kurtiformes > Apogonidae > Ostorhinchus > Ostorhinchus rueppellii. The sequence goes on from JAQQZY010000005.1 coordinate 35,419,722, forward strand.
CTGTTCAATCTATCGCCCTGTATTCTGGCCATCATGTTAGTGCCTCTATATGTTTGTGTGCCCCGATTAGGTCTTATTTTTTCGGGCTGTTTCTCGCATGCCAGAAAGAAGGAAAAATGGCATCTCTAAGCCCAAGAGCAGATTTGTCCATGTGGCTTTAAACACTTCACTGCATGTAATCTTGGACTTGTTGGTCTTATTGTAATAGGGTTAAGTGACTTTGCGTGTCCCATGTGGGCTGGTTTAGTTTCAGCTCAGTTTAGTCTTCATACCTGCTGTTTGGCGTGAGCACCGAGGCGCCTGTGTTGATTTCAGAGCAGTCTATGAGTTGTGATTCCTCTGTCCCAGGTGGGGGTTGTGTGTATGTGTGTGAGGATGTCTCTGAGTTGTGGTCGAGTGCTTTATGTCCCCGAGAGGGAGTGTTGCAGCTCAGTGAGGGCCACCAGACACACAGTTGACTCCACTATTGACCCTGTCTGCCCTCTAGGACCAGCCCAGCCCTGTTTGTATACACACTCTGTATGGCACGCCAGACTGCATGTTGCGTGCTTCGCCATAGTGTGTTTGTGCTGTGTGTATGTGTGTGATTATTGCGTGATGTACTTTCACAGCATTCTCAGCAGTGGGTCATTGACCCTTTCTCTGCCAAATGAACCTAAATGATTTTTTTTTTTTTTTTGTCTCATTAGGACCCATTGAGTTTGAGGAGTGCAATACAGCAATTGCTACTGAAGGTTAGTGTTTCAGCATAAAATATTAGAGGACATATCCTCAATCAGTAACTTACACTAGACGGCAGATCAAATGTTGCGTTTTGATTTCATTTCCGCTAAAACACTGCTTTGTTTTCACACAAAGGTGCCAAACCCAGAAAGAGAAAACCATTTGGAATCCCAGGTCGAAGAAAAGACAAAGATACAGACTCGACGTGAGTAAACGCTCAAGTCCACCAGCAAATTCCAGTTCAAGTTCAAGAGCGTTCTCAGAATTATGTACAATATTCTGTTTTGCAGGGAGTCGACAGAGGTTGAAGCTGCTGTGAGTATAGTTTTCTGTTGTCGTTTTTTTCCTCCCACCTGTACCTCTTTGTTTTTGTAGTTTCAAACAACAGGAGGTGGGAGAAATCCTTGTTAACTTTCTTTTGCTATGTATTTTACAAACTGAACATATGACTCTCTCTGTTTCCTCTTGTTTGTTTATCAGATTTGCTCATTCACTCATTCATTTGTGTCTGTTTGTGCTTGTAGAACACTGCCAATGGCGCTCCCCCTGGATATTATGGGGCCATAGACATCCAGAATGCTGTAAGATGACACGCACAGACACACACATGCACACACAGTACACAAACAGACACTTTAATGAAAGTTTATCACATAAACTAAACCTTTTATTTCTGAATTATAAGATGCATTCTCAGCGAATTAAAAAATGAATCTTATTAAGCTACAAGCTGTATGTTTTTTAACATTAGACAACATTTATTGATGTTGGAGTAGTAGCTATACGAGTTTAGTGTGATAATCAAACTCGCTGACAGGTTTGTTCCCTACTAAACATACTGGTAAATGATTTTTTACACATGGTTCAGTTAATTAAATATAGTTAATTTAAAGGCAGTTCAAGTTGTCTGTGTTCTGTTGCATCTGAAGTAATATTAGGGAGATCCAGTAATAAATTTCATCACCTATTCTTGTTGAAATGACTGACTGTGTTGCGTGAAGACAAATTTAGCTTTACTTTAAAAGTAAAAACATCTCATTTATACAGTTTTGAAAATTCTATTCAGACAATTGTTCAATCTATTTTTGTATGAATAAATATGGATAATGGCACATTAACTGCAATAAATGTTTTCATTTACCATTATTTATATATAGGATTTGGTAAAGTGAAGTTACACTGTCATTATTGTATGCTTTTGATTTGTGGTTGTTTGCTTCACTATCAAGGAAAATGCACCGAAACATGACAAAAATGTATAAACTTTAACTTGTAGAAAAGTATAAAATACATGAACATGTGGTGGCTGTAATTTTGCAGGTTTTATACAGTGCCACTACCTTCTCAGTGTCAATAAATCCAAAATGTTACCTTACAACAAAGGCTGAGTTTATTTTATTTCCATTTTTTTTTTTTTCAATTAAATCATCTTAAATTCTCCTCAGTCTGGACCATTTAATTACAGCCTTTTGTGATTATATAATTTTCCATGTTGATATTGTGATTATGGTGTGATTATTGCTCTTTAAATGCAGTTTGAAAACAAAATGAAATCGCACTATAATGTGGAAAACTGTAAGTTCATGTATACAAGCGCAGTTTTTTAAAATCTGTTTTTAAAACTGATTTAAAAGTCATGCTTGTCCTACTTGTAAGATTTTTTGTATTTTACTTTTTCTGCTTGTGTTTCAGAACACTCCCCAAGTTGACGCAGAGGGCTTCTGTATCAGACCAGAAGTAAATGAAAACGATATCCTTTCAGTTTTTATCTCTAAGACTTTGAGGAGGTGATCGATAAACAGCCTGTTCTCTCAGTGTTCTCCCCCAACTATTCCCTCGATAGAGCGACGTGCAACTATAACAACACTTTAGATGGTCTTTCTTTCTTTCTTTCTTTCTTTCTTTCTTTCTTTCTTTCTTTCTTTCTCGTCTGCCTGCCATCTCCTTAACTGACTGTTCACATGCCAAAGAGAATTCCTTCTATTCATCCAGCGACTCAGAGGATGAGGATGAGCCCAGGAAGTTCCACGTCGAAATCAAGCCGGTTCAACCCAACAACGGCACGCATCAGAACCGAGCCACCATCGACGAGCTCAAAGCCTCCATCGGAAACATCATCCTGTCACCTTCGACCTCGGTAGGGACACAAAAACACTCAGAACACACTAAAGTCCCACACATATACCTGTTGCTTCTCAGCTCTGCTGCAGAGTCCGCCTGCTCTTCTTCTGTAACACTAGAGGGCAACAGGAGAATATCTAACCTCTGACAGACGACATGGGAGCTCCGTTTAACCATCCCATCCTTCCCTCAGATATACGCCATTAGCTCCTATTTCTCGCAGCTTTTCTTTATTTACATTGGAAAGGCATATGTGTTATGTCTAATTTATTTCATGTGCTTGATTGCCTTTTAATTCATCCAGGCTTCTATTTACATGCATGTCATGCTTTGATTTTGCTCTGAATTTGGTTTCATGTATAACTATTACTCAGTCACTTTAATATAAATATATATACAGGGTTTCTGCAGGATCTTAAAAAGTCTTAAGTCTTACATTTCCAAATCTGCATTTAATACCTTAAAAAGTCTTTAAAATATATTAAATGTGATGTGGTAGGTCTTAAGTTATATTGTCATAAACTTATTTGCTGTTTTGTGTTTAAAGGTGTCTGTTAATTGTCCGAGCTGTAAATAAAGTAACATTACTCGACTCAGTTCCACCCATTCTAACCTGACAATTTAGACTGCGATTAGGAACAGTTATTGCTAACTTTGCAGCCCCCGGAATCAAGGCGTTGGACTAAATAAATACATTTTCCTAAATCGACCCCTTCTTAAAATAATCAGCCAAGTTATTTTTTCAGATTTTTCAGGAAACACAAAAAAACTGAATCATTTTTTGAATATATGATATTACTAACAATTTTAATCTAAACAGTTATAACAACCGATGCCTATTGACATACAAACAACAAAGTCAGTCAGACTTGGAACACGAGAGAATTAAACGACTCAGGTAAATTTTCGAACATGCCAAAATGACTTGGGTAATTATTTTAAGAGGATGAAGAAATTCTAGGTGTCATAAATTTTTGCAAGTATGGTTGTGAAATTGGCATTAAATTGTGTTCTAAGCAGTATTAAAAAATGTCTTAAAAAGTCTTACATTTAACCTGTAGAAACATCTAGGAACCCTGTATTAGATCAACCCATGAGGACCCAGTGTGACTTCTGTAAATGATGAAAATTTGAAAATGTAAATTAATTTTTTGCTCTATTGAACCTTTCCTGAGTGATTTATCACCATTTATTCTAATATTATCCTGTGAATTTTGCATTTTTTTCACAGTGACAATAATCTGTTTTCCCATGTATAATGTACTGATCATGTAGATGTTCATAAAAGCTCAGAGGAAAGTCAAAGGTTATTATATCAAATCAGAAAAAAGTGAAGAAAGTGACTTTTTCAGTGCAAGTGTGTCCATCCACTGTCATTAATCCAACTCCATGGGTTTTACTGGTGAATCAATGTTGTAGGAGATGACGGTGTTTCCACGTTCACTACGGATCATGTAAAGATGACAAGCTGCATTTTACACCAATAACACTGCTCTACAATTTCTTACAAAATATCTGCTTCAGACATTCAATGTGCTAAATCTTACATAGTTTAATAAGATGAGTCACAAAACAAATGACCAAAGTGCTGGTTAGCTCATGTTTTCAGTATATATGATGGTGTGTTATTCCACATATATGTTGGT
>JAQQZY010000005.1:35430067-35444898 GCA_030068375.1 Ostorhinchus rueppellii
ATTAACCTATCAGTGCATGTCTTTGGATTGTGGGAGGAAACCAGAGTACGCGGAGAAAACCCACGCAGACACGGGGAGAACATGCAAACTCCACACAGAAAGGGCCCAAGGTCGAACCAAGGTCGAAGGGAATCGAACCGAGGACCTTCTTGCTGTGAGGCACAAGTGTTAACCACTGCACCACCGTGTCACCCCTATTTTGAGTTACTAATGCACAAATAATAATGCACAAAAACAATGGAAAAATCTTTGTTTTTTTTTTTGCTAATTTCAAAGAAATGACCCTCAAACATTGTCCTTAAGTTTCATAGTTCAAATAATTGAGGAAAGGCACATAAATGACAATTAAAGTTGACTTGCAAGGGTCACGTTTTCTTAAATGCGCTAGAAATGGAATAGCCGGTACACGCAAAAGATACACACACACACACACACACACACACACACACACACACACACACACACACACACACACACACACAAGCCCTAATTTTTTGGCCCACAAACTTCCAAATTCTCCTCCTCTCAACCTTAAGTTACTCACTCATTCTCTCTTGCAGTCCTTACACAGACAAAAACTCACTCGCTCATCTCTCTCTCGCTCCACCTGAAAGCAAGAGTGCACACACATATACATGCAAAGATATACACACAGACACACACACCCCATACCCTGACATAGACACATCCTCTGTCTCAAGCAGAAATATATTGGAAATGTAACTGCTCTGTTTAACCTTTCCGATTTTAGGGGAAAAAATGAATTAAAGTGCCTTTTTAATATGTATTTAAATAGATATATTTTTTAAAAATATTGGCCTTCAGTCTGGTTTAATACCATTTTTATATGTATACAAATGCCTTTGCTAAAATTAAGCTTTCAAATAAAGACTTTATCCATTTAAATGTACAGGATTTGAAAGATATCACTGAAAAACAGGAAAAAACAAACTTTAAAAGTGATTTTCTCAGGTTTTTAATTTTAAAAACTGGGTGGAAGACCATACTTTAAATGGTCATATCTTGAAAACCATCCAACATATGACTTTAACAAAGGTATAATTTTAAAGCTCATTTCCTCTTCTTTCCATTGATACCCAAATCTCAATTTTGACATTTGGATCATTGTGACTCATTTTGCTGGATCAGGTCACATATTTCTTTGAATTAGTCTTTTAAATGTGATGTTTGACGTAGATTCTTTGGTTTCTTTGTTCAGATTTTTCCATAAACTGATTCCTTTCACAGAAACACAACATTCCATCAGTTTAGTCCTGAACCTTGTTTTTTTTTTTTTTTTAAAAGATCTCGGTTCCTTTTAAGTTGTACTTCCTTTCTCCTTTTCCAAATCTTTTCTGGATATTAATCGGCAATGTGTTTTTGTGAGCTTTCAACATAATTTGCAGAATACTATAATGTACTAATTCTTGAAATTTCAACAATTTTAACTGAAGGAATAATAGATGGACACGTGTTATGGATACTTTTATTGATTGCTAAAAAATTATTACTGTTAACTGGAAGGACCCAAAACCACCGACCATAACTCAGTGGGGGCAGAGACTGAAAAAGGTCTACACTATGGAGTGTATAACCGCACGTCTACAAGTAAAGATGGACACTTCTGACCAAAGATGGAACTGTATTACTGTGTATTTGGGTGTCTGATGAAGCTAGGAGCTATTATTGGATTGTTCTATTTCTCTATGACTGATACTGTACCACTGTCATTTTCTTTGGTAAAAACAAATATTTATTTTCTATGTGGTTTCCCATGATGCTTTCTGGATTATATTACATTTACTTGGGCTTTAATTTTTACGGTCCTCTGTCAGAGAATGTTTTGGTTTTGTTTTGTTTTTGTGAAAAAATTAAAATGTCTAAATTTAAAAAAAAAAAGAAGTTTAAAATAAATAAAGATAGAAAGAAATTAAATAAAGTTTGACTCATGCTCTGTTTCTTCGGACAGATTGACCAACAATGATCTTCTGTCTCTGGACCCGTTCAGTCCTACTGTCGCAGCAGGTTCTTCGTCATCTGTGTCTTCATCAACAGGTAACCTCCTACGGGCACATTCTGTCCTGAAGCCTATGCATAAATGTCGTCCGCATCACTTCTTTGTATTATACACTATCTCTCATAGATTGTACCATATTACCAATAAGAGGTTTAGTGCTTGAATCTATTTGGTGTTCAAGTCGGAAGCTTTTCCTCCTAAGGCCCGGAGGGAGGAGCTGACCCTGGGAGTCGACTACACATTAGACTTTAGGAAATTAAGGCAACTTTTCTCCTTTTTTCTGTCTTTTCTTTACGCTCCATCTTTTCTTGTTTGATGAAATCACACCTGCACATTTTCCAAAAGTCTCTATTTATGAGCAGCTCTTGTTTTGTTCTTGCTTTTATTTTTTGCTCCTAGACACGCAGGCGTTGGCTTCACTGTACTCTCCAGCTTTTTGAAGTCCAAAGTGTTGAGTGTTGTGATTCTCATGGCTTTAAATGCATGACACCAGTGTTTAAACAGAGTGACATTAGCGCTGACCCATTGCCTAGACTAAACGTAATCCACAGTTAATTGGCACCTAGTTAAGGTCAAAGGGTTGGCTATAAAGCCCACTAGCACGTATGTTGTCAAACAGTGTCTCGTTACTGTCAAGGGTCACAGCTTAAAAGTCAAAAGAGCATCGAGAAGTGCCCTGATTAAGAAACAGTGATGGGAATTAAGTCGGTGCTTGCAGCCTGTTTAATCTCTCTGTGTACAGTGCGCTAGTATTAAGCAGCTTCTACTGCACACAGATGCAGTCTGTGAGGCGTACGAAAGATTAAACGCTTCATTAAGGTTGAAGGTAAAAAAAAAATGTACAAAAATCTGACTCAAGTCTTATTTTTTGTTGTAAATAATATGTATAGGTTTTATGTTCATTTGTTTTCTAACATTGGTTTTCTTTCATTGCCAATGTTTGAGTTTGAAAAATCTGATGTGCTTTTGTTTTGATGTTTTGTTCTGTTTTTTTATATACCTGCTCTTGTCAGACCTTGCCATTATTTTCCTCTCAATCCCTCCATCTCCATCTCCATCTTTTCTGATGAGTGAGTCAGACGTCTTTCTACCAGAAGCATCAGGTAACCTGTGTGTGCCCCAGTGATTATGAGGCCGTAACTCAAAAACAGCTTTTCAGAAAAAAGTGAGATAGTCATTGAGTGTTATGCATGGCATCGGTTACGTTTCTCTCCATTTCAGTATTCATATGATCATGTGTATGAGTCGACCTGAACTGATAGTCGGTGTCGTAAAGCTCCACTCTGTGTATTTTATATTTGCTAACAGTAGGAGTTCTTATTGCGTGGTATTGGACACAACACCTGAGTTGTCCTTACACATTCTTAAGGAGTCCAGTAGAAACCCACTGAAGTCCTCATTATTTTACTTTATTAAAACATGCCCTAATTGTTGGAAAATACAGTCACCAACCGTAATAGTGTGTATTAGTTTCACTTCCAGCAAAACTCGATTAACAGTAGTGGGTTGATACAATTCCTGTTGTGTGCCTAACAATCTCCACAAAAGTCGGTTTTTCTTAGTGCATGTCAAAAAATAATGACAGTATACTGTAAACATCTACTGTAAAAAGTTGAACACAAATATAATATTACTTCAATTTCATTACAAACACTGCAACAAAGTGTTTTTTCAGATTTAGCAGAGGACCAATTAGAAAGTCAGCCACTCAGCAATCAGCGTGTATGTTTTTAAAGCAACGTGAGATGACTGTGACGCTGAATCCTTTGAGTTTGCTGGTTCATTTTCTATGAAAAAAAATTATTCCAAAATGATTTAATCTGTCAAAGATAACAGTTTGGAAAGACGTGACAGCACATGGCAAACACAGTACGACTACATCAACAGAGGAAATGAAATGGTACTTTAAAACAAACCCGCATCAAAATGATGAATATTATACAAATGTAACCACATGGTGTGAAATTTTATACCACACCTTGATACTGGTGCTAGCCTCCAACGTTATTCAACTAATGTATGTTCAGAGTTTACTGGGCTGATTCACTGTTGTTATGACAAATACTAAACATTCTGATGTTAATTACTTTGGTTTTTACACATTGGTATTTCAGCTAAATGTAGTGACAACAACTTAATTCCTATCCAAGGACCTCTATTTTTATACCAGCGTCTGTTTTCTTTTGCATTTTAATTGAATGTAATAGATGAAATAAAAGATAATAAAATATCTGTTTGGCTCACTAATAAAATATCTGTTTGGTTCACTGTTGTAGCAGAAGTTTGACTAAATGTTTCAGAAGTTTACCTTCCACACTCTGCTTTGCATTTGTCAAACACATCGCCCCCTTCACCCTCCACCCCCCAACCCCCAGCGGAGACGGTGCTACACCGGGAGGGCTCTCCTCCCCTGGCAGAGAGCCAGCAATCCAAAGATGTCTCCTCTTTCTCTTCGTCCACTTCCTCTCCCTGGGACTCACCAGAAAACCCTTCGCAACCACTCAAACCTGTACCAGCGAGAGCCCAGAGCGCCCCCATCACCCTGCCAACTGAGCCAGTTGACCCCATCAAGAGCCCCTCCGCCACCAGCCCTCCTAAGAGCGTAGATGCCTTCTCCTCTGTGTCATGGTCTCAGAGTCAGTGGATCGCCTTCAATGACAATTTTGCTCCACCTCGGCGTCACGGCTCGGGGTCATCAGTGAAGGAGCTCCAGAGGCCCCAGTCCAGCTCTGGCAGGTCAAGTCGTTTCCTCTCTGATGACTATGCTGATGCTTACGGCCAGACAGCGGGCAGCAGAGAGGACTGCACCCCCTGTTTCTCTGATGTCTTCTGCGGGGTTACAGATAGGGCAGTGGCAGCAGCTCCATCAAACAAAATATTTAATGGTAACCTTTTCTTTGGAGACATGTGTAATGCCTGCGGTTTGGGACTTTCAGTTTGTATTGTGTTTTACCAATCCATTCTTATTTTTGCTCCTTTGTTTCATATTTAATGTTGACGTTTACATGTTTGCTTGTTTTGTGTTAAATATGCTCGGTTCAATAACTGCCTGATTTGCACCATGTTTTCTTTGTGAATTTTTTGTTTTGAAATGTGCTTCTTTTGCATTCTGCTGTAAGTTCAACATTTAATGTTTCTTAATGATTTTTTTTTTTTTACCAGTGCTCTTGATGCATGTTTTTTGTGTGCAAGCCCAGTCCCAACATGTGTGTACATGATTGTTTGTCCTCGCTGCCTGTTCAGCACTCATCCTTCTATGTCTCTGTGTGTAGTGCCTCCACCAAACAGACCCACAACCCCTCTGACCGCCGGAGCCCTCGTGCCCCCACCACGTCCCTCCTCCAGGCCTAAACTCCCCACTGGAAAACTCACAGGAATCAATGAGATTGTGAGTAAATCCACTGAGTCTTTGTGTAACAGACTGCTGTCTAATGTGTTTAATAGACTATTGTCCCATCGTGCTATCATCCCAGTGTAATGACTTGTTCATATACTCAGGTACGGCCATTCAGTCCACCCAAGACCTCCAATGCTAGCCCACCTCCCACTGCACCACTCGCACGGGCAGAGAGTTCCTCCTCCTTGTCCTCAAATGCTTCACTCAGCGCTGGCAACACCCCCACTGTTGGTGAGATCCCTCAGCTGTTTCCTTGGACTCATTACTGTTCACCAAGCTGACACTTTCCTTTGTTTCCACATCTCAACATCACTTTCTTTATCCCCTCATTCACCTCTCCTTCCTTCCTTCCTTCCTTCCTTCCTTCCTTCCTTCACTCCTTTCCCTACAGGAGCTGAGCATACCTTTACTCTCCCCCTCTCCTCTCCTGAGCCAGAGCTGCTCTACCTCTCTCCTTTCCCTCTTCTAAGTCAAAGTGAGTGTGTTTTACCAAACTCTTGTTTCGTTTACACTATTTCCCATAAAGTTGGAATTAAATATTTTTACTCCTTCTGATGAGATGATTGTGACGATGTGATTTTTTTTCTTGCTAGATAAACTGGAACTGGAACTCAGTATGTAATCACTGTACTGGGTCAAAGGTCATCACTGATGTGTATAAATGGGAATAAAAAGAGGAATGCCTGTGAAAACAAAATTATTCCAACTTTATGGACAACGGTGTAGATTCCCCTTCCTGTGTTAATCATGTCTGTTGTGAAAACAAATATCTGATGCTTAGAATGTCCTTTAGTCCAGTTTTCTCCTTTTTTTCTCCTTTTTGTATCATCACTGTCAGCAGCCATCACACATTGTGTTTAGCACCATCTGCTCATATTTGTGCTCTCTGGGTTTGTTTATCTCCTCCTTTCTTCTTTATGCCTTTACTTTGGCATAAAGAGGATGATTTGTTCATAGCGAAGCTGCCTACCTTTGAGAAGCGTTGTGAAACACCAGCAGGTACAGTTGTAGTTCATAACGGAGGACTCTCCTCTATATTTAACTAAAACTAACACCAGTCTGTTGGCTGGGCTGGAAGGATGACTGGTAATTTGCTTTGCAGTGCATTGTTGCATTCCTCTGTTTGTTTCATGTGTGCTTTCCATATTTACTTCTTTACAGTTTGTTGCCTACGTTTCTCTAACTGCACAGAACAGAGTTCAGCATCAGTTTTAACTACTTGTACTTATTTGAAAGTAAAGCAGCTGCAGGACAAACTGTGTACCTTTGTAGTAGAAAGTGTACAAAGTGTACCTTTGTTAAAATAACAGAATGTTCTGATGTATGAATGACTGACATGATGAAATGCAAAAACAGTGTAATACATCTTTGCATGATCAAACCTTTCGGATTCTGATGTGAGCTTTGGACCCCGCTGTTACGAACGTCTGAGCTGCAGCTGCGTCAACAAACCTCAAATTCTGCGCGTTTCTCATTCTCAGGGACGTCTCGCGGTCCCAGCCCTGTGACCCTGGCATCCCAAGATGCTTTGCCCATTGCCGTGGCCTTCACAGAGTCCGTTAATGCTTACTTCAAAGGAGCTGATCCCACTAAGTGAGTCTCACATGACCTCTTGCTGCTCAAAAGACCTGACTTGGACTCTGAGGCATATGAAGTTTTGTCCATATTTGAACTTTAACTACAACACATACGACATTGTGGTAATTTCCTCACTCAGTGTGTACTACGTAAACACAGCTCTTTCCCTCAGCAGAGCTTTGGTTGTGCATTTTGCAGAGCGCATCGTCCTTTCACTCTGCATGTGTGGAATGTTTTGCATTAGTCTGACACCATTCTTTCAGAGTGGATAACCTACATGGGGCAGATTATAGTCTGGAGCAGAGAAAACATACAGCCTTTTATTGGTTAACTGCCATTAAATTGCTGCTGTGCAAAAGGCTTATTTTTGCAAGGATTAGCAAATGGAACATTTCATAAGCAATGCAGCGGAGACACGGTGCAAGGTTGAACCTCACTGTGGGACGTTACCACCACAGCTTAAGGCTGGACCTGAACTGAGACACAACTCTTTCACACCCGAAAACCTAAATACAACTACAGAAGCGCACAGATGTATATTAACAGTGACAAATGTAGAGAAAGAGACATTTTTAGCCATTAATCTAAGGACAATGTAAAGACTACCGCATATAAAGCCTGTGTATAAAAAGAACTAATCAGTCAAAGTATTGTCTGTATTATGTGTCACTGTACATTACTGTACAATTGAAACTGAGTTTGGTCGTAGGTGTATGTAAATAGACTATCTGTAGCATCATTTTAGCTTTATTGTGATAAAACTGTTGAATTGTGTCTAGTTGAATGATTGATTTATTAATAATGATCAGATGAATAGATACCTAAACTAACCTTTTTCCACAGTCATTGCTCATTCTGGGCTGTACGGCTTTGTGAATGTTGATGTTCTCCTTCCCACAGGTGCATTGTGAAGATCACAGGGGACATGACACTGTCGTTCCCCATGGGCATCATCAAGGTGTTTACTTCCAACCCCTCTCCACCTGTGCTCACCTTCAAACTGAAGAACACCAGCAGGTTGGAGCAGATCCTCCCCAACCAACAGCTACTATACAGGTGAGATGTGGCCAGTCGATAACTTGTCAAAGCGGCTCTTAAGTGAAAGACATTTAGACACGATGATGTGAGTGAGAATCAAGCAAATGTAGAGTGCGTCAGTGAGAGGAAATTCAATTAGTAATCTGACATAAACCTATCATTAAGCTGTCAGGGAAATATTTTCCACCAGACTTTAACAGCCAGGCTCTCAACAGCCCATGTCTCTTCTGAAGGACTTCACACCCTAAAACAACAAAGACACCAAACTTCACTTAACATCTTCATGTATGTTCAATACATTACTCTTTCTCTCACCTCTTTTGTCTTGGTCGTAGACATTGTTTCACATGTGCCGTAGAGGCTTTAGTTACATGTGCTGCTTAATTTGGCTTTATATTAAAGCAGACTTTTCTTCAAATAGTTGTACTAATAAAAAAAAAAAAAAAAAAGAGGTAATTTTCCATTTTTCTCCCCAGTCTTTACTCTGCTACTTCCTGGTTATCCAAAGACCATGGCTGGACTAATTGAATCAAATGGAATTCATGATTTAGTAGCTGGTTGGATATAACAGGGTCATTTTTTCCAAGCTATTGGAGCTATACACACAACGCCAAGAAGGGCGATGAATAATTGAGCCTCTGATTATTCCGTGTGTGTGTGCGTGGGACCGTGTGTGGATATCTTTCTGACTGTTTGTCTTTTATCTAGTGATCCTTCCCAAAGCGACTCAGATTCCAAGGACTTTTGGTTCAACATGCAAGTGCTGACGTCCTACCTCAGAAAAGCCTCAGACCAGAATCCGTCATCTTCCTATTATAATGTGGACATCCTAAAATACCAGGTCAGGCAGCCAACATCCAGATATATGTAGATAAAGAGGATTATTGTGGCGATTATTAATGATTGCAGTTTTTTACGACTTCAGTGATGAATAGAGGATAAATCAGTATGAAGTCATTCTGACTCAGACTCAAAGCAGCTTCATGTCTAAAGATGGAAATATTTTCAGGTGCTGTCCGATGGGATCCATTCCACTCCTCTCAACCTGGCCGTGTACTGGAAGTGTACACCGAGTACTACAGACCTGCGGCTGGACTACCGCTACAACCCGGACTCCATGGCGTCCCCCGGGGCCCTCACCAACGTCCAGATTTTAGTGCCCGTCGATGGAGGAGTCACCAACATGCAGTCTCTGCCCAACTCCATCTGGTGAGGAGTGACTTAAATCAGCAGCAGCAGAAACGATTCTGATTTACATGAGTAGGACAAGCTTAATGTGTGTGTGTGTGTGTGTGTGTGTGTGTGTTTTCAATGTTTCATTTAAGGAATTCGGAGCAGAATAAGTGTTTGTGGAAGCTGAGTGATATTTCAGAAAAGTCTGAAAATGAAGGTAAAGAATCTTTTTGTTTTTTGTTTTTTTTTTACAATGTGCCGTGTGAGGCATTCACGGACATTACATATGGTGCAGTAGATAGACAAAGAATAAATAATGAAATTTTTTATTTATGTTTGACCCCAGGTTCTGGGTCTCTGAGGGCCAAGTTTGAATTGTCAAATGGTCCGTCAAGCCCCTCCACTCTGGCCGTGCAGTTTATGAATGAGGGGTCCACGCTGTCAGGAGTGGACATGGAGCTGCAGGGGTCTGGATTCAGACTGTCTCTGAACAAGAAGAGATTTGCTACAGGTACGTTTGCTTCAGCCACAGTGCAGAATATGGTTTGATTTAATTAATTGTCAACTGAAATCGCTTCTCTTTATTTTCCTGACATGTTCATTAGGACGCTATATGGCAGATTGCTGAGGTGACCCGCCACTCTGGTTTTTCAAGAAAGAAAAAAAAAAATCTCGCTTGAAGCAAAAGTTGGAGACTTCGCAAAGCCTCTTGAACTTCCGAATCCATCCGAGCACAGTTGTACTTTTGCCCTGAAAGTGGGAATCTCACTACAATAAAGCAGCACTGAGTAATGAACACTGTTTAAAAGTAAAACAAAAAAAAGAAAAGAAATAAAAGAAAACTAAGATGAGCTTCAGGAAATGTGTAGATATGAAGTCTAATGATGCTTTCTGATCAGTTCACTTTTGTATAGTCAGAAAACAGTTTATGGATTAGATATAAATCTATATTGTATTTGAAATCATAAAAAAGAAAAAAATGTGCACTAACAATCCTGTCCATTTTCAGACGCTCACATTCATTTAAGATAATGGAACGCATGGAAGAAAATTAGTCATGCGGTTTCTCCCTCTCCTCTGAACTGTAAATATTAACGCTGAATACACTGCTCGACTCAACGCTAAAATCAGTTTACTGATTTTTTTTTTTTTTTTTCCTGTGTCCGCTGATTTTTTTATTTTTTTTTCGATCATGTGCAATGAAGCAATGAAGGTGGAACCTGTCTTAAACAATATGAATCCTCTTTTACACACTAGTGGCACAAGTTTGATCTTTAAAAAGTGTGCTTTCAAACTAATGCAAAAAAAATCTGACCTCAGTGCCTCCTCTTATACTGTGGCTCAATAGGCAGCAAAAAGTGCATCGATGTTGTACGTAGTCGGGTTTCCAGATTTAAGCTACATGTCTGTGGTAAAAATATATGGAGTTTTTAAACAATCACCCATAATGGGCTCTGTGATCAATGTGGTCTTTTTAAAATGTAAGTTTTTCCTCCTTGTAAATGCCCTTTTCATACATTTGTAAGACTTTTGTTCTTCATATGAATTCACTCACTGTGAATCATTGTGTCAAATGGTAGATGCTTTAAGAAAACCAAGGGACATTACTCCAGACTGCACTTGCAGCCTTTTTTTTAAATTTGGCAGTTTTTTTCTTTTTTTTAAATTATTATTATTATTATTACACATTTGTGCCCTATGAAGAGAGAAATGTGCCTGAGTCTAACTTTTCTCTAGTCATGTTTTGTATTCTGCAGCACAGTTAATGAGAATAGCACCGACATTGTGCCAGTTGTGTTTTGTACTCCTTTATTTGGATATTGAAGGGAAAATGCCTCCTCTTTATACGACCCCACTGTCTTCCAGAAATCAGTGAGTCATGTTTGTCTTCTGTGCTTTGTTTAATCGTCTAAAAGTCTTTTCTAACTTTTTTTATTCCACGCTCACTGTGCAGTGGGTGACGTTGTCCAGCAGCAGTAGCACAACGAGGCCAAATCATTCAAATGCCTTATCACAACTTCTTGACACTGAGTAATCCGGTGTTGTTAACAGTGGTTAGATATTGATAACAGAACTGCCATGGCCATGTCTAACCCTGCTCTTTTTCCTTGTGCATGCTGGGATAACAACGATAAAGAAAAGCACAGTTAAAAGTAGAAGACAGCAGTTTAAAACCAGGTGCTTTGTGTTTTCTTAGTTACAGATGGTTGCTGCTGCCGAGGCTGTAGTTGTAGGTTTGGCTGTTCAGGACGTTTTTTTTAGTGACCTCATCTTTGCAATGATCTGTGGATTTATTGTGTAAGGAGGTGCGATTAGGTGCGTGGGAGCTGTGGCTGGAAATGAGTGAGATCTGTCAAGACTCCAAGAGGAGTTTTCATACACTGTGCATCATGTGGCCAACTGACCTCAACATAAAGAAGTAACCTTTCACGCTGCCCTGTTTGTTTGTTTTAATTCATGCTGTTAAAAATGGCTCATTTTAGGCGTTAAGAGGCTAATCCAACAGGATCATCTGTTGTTGCACATGAGAAATTCTGATATCTGTAATTCTTGCAGCCTTCATGTGTAGTCAGGATAATTATTCAGTATGCACATTTTAATGTTTTGTATGATTCTCTATGTGGACCTCGCTGTACCTGGTTTAAGACGAAAGCCTTTAATAGAACCATAGAAGAAGACACTAATCTCCACTGGATCATGGAGATGTTTGTCTGAGTCGAGTCTCAGCTTAAATTTGTATCTGACTCTGAAGTTTAATCGGCCAAATTTGGAAGGTGGAACATATACGTTTACATATTAATCCTCAACATTTGTACAGTGAGAAATCAACATGCCGCCCTGTGTTATCTAACAGTTAAACCAGTGGATTTGGTCAGGAAAGCAGAATTTAAAAAATAATAATAATAATAAAATAATACATGCAATCTGTTGTTGTATTCAGTAATAGCAAGCTGGTTCTTGCTACCCCTGACAAAACTTAAAAATGAAATTCACGAGGCTCCTGTTTTGTTCACTTCTCACACTTTTTTTTTTCTTTACTTGTTGTATTAAACAGAGTTTAAAAGAGCAAAATTGTGTAAATGATTCTCATGAATTGTACATTTTTACCAATATCTCAGCCACTTTTTGTCTTTACTTTATGATTTCTCATTGTGCCTGTATTAAATGTGTAATATATGAATATATACAAATATATGAAAATGACTACTTTAACTGTGTTTTGTGTGATTTCTTTTAGCTTTGATGAGAAAATTTAATCACAGTATCGAAGTGTCAAATTTTATTTGGTAGCAATTGCACATAAAAACCAAGTATAGCTGTTTAACAGTAACCTAATACAGTGGTGCTTAAAGGAGTGATATATTGCTTTTTTTTAAAAATCAAATTATGTATTTTAATACATTTCCCTGTGGTCTACATAAACTGTAAATGCTCTGAGTCTGAATTCTTCATTAATTCAACTCCACAGGTCCATCTTCAACTCTATTTCTGTGTAATGACACCAGAAAGGTGGTTTTGAGTGCTGGCCCTTTAAATCCAAATGAGCCACTTCATGCCCCGCCCCCTCCAGGTTATTGTCCATGTTTTCTGTCTCATTCAGCCACTTGTGTTCATTAATACAACAAAAAACTGAACATTTCAGGTAACTGGCTCAAAGTTAGGACATATTTTCAGCTTTTTTACTACAACCGCTGCTGCTGATAAACAATTATGGCGTACTGGGAGAAATGGTCGTCGGAAGTGACAAATAAACAAAGAATTAAAACAGGTTGTAGAAATCCACTCAGATTCTGCGCAATATATCGTTTGAGCATCGTCATCACAATGTATATGTGCACAATAGTCACATCACAGGTCCTGCAGTGTAGGAGGCAAATGAACTCAACATGTTCTCATCTAATTTCACCCTGGGTGCCTGACACACACTGCGAGCAGCAATCCGCCAATCACAGTCATTCTTAATTAGTGTGCTGAAGCAGACCACGCCCCTGCACATGGAGTTAATCACTGGTACCAACTTTGAAAAATGAGCAATGAACAAGAGAAAAATCACTGAAAAGGAAGACTTGGTCCCAAAATGAAAAGTAACGTCAGGTTATCTGGAATTATTTTGGCTACAAGAAGGATGACACTGAAACGCGTGATCTTAATGCACCGGTCACCACAACGAGCGGAAACAACTAATTTGTTTGACCATTTATGTCAGCACCACACAGCCATTATATCCTCCAGAGTATTTTATACCACAATATATACTGCAGGGTTAAAAAAAAATTGCAATGTCAGTTTTTTTCCATTATCATGCAGCCCTAATATAAAGATAACTTTGCAGTGCATGGAGGGTTCAGATTCAAACTTTTTGAACTATTAGGGTCTAAATAAACAAATAAATGAACCAAAGACTAATATGACCCCTTTAAACTGCCCACACTGACAGTATATATGAAGATGATGTTGTGTGTGTGCTGTTGTAATATCATGTCATTTATTTCAGTGCAAAAAAAATAGTTTCCCCTCTGGACTAATCTCATGATCCATTTGATCTCAAAATGACATATTACACTAAAAAGGTGAGAGGTTTACATCCTGTAAAATTTAATTTCATGATTCACTGAAACATTTTTTCACGGCTAGAAAATGAGACATGAACAGTCTGACTTGTCCAAGTTTTTCATGACAATGGGACCCGAGTATAAAGGAAATAATGTCAGAAATGAGATTTTGAAACATTTTACAAACTGTATTTTAAAGCTCACCCTTTCAGACTTGTCAGCACAGAAGAGGCGCGTGTGGTGGCGTTTCTGCACTACAATGTAAGTGATGCCTGGCTGATAGTCTTTCTCCAGTTTAATGCATGCATCTCTGATGGCCAGTAGCTCGTAGTGGAGAATCTGTGGAACAACATTCCATTATTAGCATTCAAGATAATGTGGTAATTTACAAACACACATATTTTAGAAAAGTTGGAGCTACGGTGCAGTTTTATACCTGTGGCAACTGTCCTTCGGGAACTCCATCTCTGTAGAAGATGATCCTGGTGGGTTTGAATCGGGTCGACTTGTAGAACTGAATTAACAGCTCGCGCACCATGTACGACAGATCTTCGATTATCTCCTGTCTGGGTCTCTGGACTCGCACTGTGGCACAGTATCTGCTGGGATGGGCATCCATACTGCCGACCACCTGGAGCACACAGAAGGGAAGGGTTTAATGAGATAGCCGACTCACAGCCATGTTTTCATCAGTACAACTGTAACAATATTGACATTAGAGCTGATGAGTAACTATCATCACTGTGATTTAAAATACTATTGTCCACACCAACACTGTAATTTACTTATCTCACATTTTCTGCCTTACTGCACTTTTCAGTTAATCAAAAAATACCATATAGATATTCCAATATATGTAACAATAATTTTATAAAACTTTATTTGGGATTTTAATTATCAAAATACATGAGTTTATGTTCACAGAACCTCAAAGGAAATGTGAACCATTTTCCTCCAACACTTCCTATTACTGCGGTAATATTAAAAATGTTACAGAAATTAATTCATTCATTCATTCATCTTCTATACCCGCTTTATCCTCACTAGGGTCACGGGGGTCGCATGGAGCCTATCC
>JAQQZY010000005.1:35448286-35466267 GCA_030068375.1 Ostorhinchus rueppellii
GGACCACGTCTCCTGCCCGTCGCCCCCACGGAACCAGACCAGCCTTCTGCCTCAGGACCCCGTCTACCAGCTTCCCTTCATCACTCACCTGAGGTCCACTCCGTGGACCAGCTTGGACCTGAGTGTACCAGCTGGTGCACTTCCGTGTGTGAGAAGAGGACTCCATTTACTGTGTTATTGAGTTTATTGTACTTTCCTGTAAACTCATTCAGATTTTACTCCTGTCTCTGGTCTCGCTTCTGGGTTCATCCTTGGTACATTACAGTTAAACCAAGAAAAACAATTCAAGACATTGTATCTAAAATGGATCATATATTGTTTTTCCTTACTTAAATTAAAACACACACACACGCAAACCCCCCCACCCTCCACAAACATTCATAAACCTGAAAAGCAAGACATAGGTTGCATCAGACAGAGGTGAGTTATAGTACAGTCAAGTATCAATAGTCATGTGAATCCTACTACGTCTGCAGTATGTGCTGTGCTTTAACCCTTTAAAAACAGACCTTTTTTTTTTTTTTTTTGGCCTCTACTCGAAATGTGCTTACCTAGAATAAAAAGAGTATATCTCTGTAACCACAAGATATATTTGAATAATTCTGGTGTCATAATAAAGGGAACACTTTTGAGTTTTGTACAGATGTGTAAATATCAGTATAAATGTTACTGGTTAAGAGCAAATGAAGATGGTACACAGCACAAATTTAAAATTTTCATGTTCACCGAAAAAAAGGAAAAAAAAGCCCCTTCAGGAAAATGTTTGTGTGTTTTGGATACAGTACCACAGCGGTAGAGCCAGAAATGTGGTGAGTAGTTTGACGAGGTGATGCTATATGGATTTTGATATTTGCTAATTCATTTAGTTGATGTTGGAGTTGCATTCAGGGCATGTAAAAATGCCTTGTACATTCTTGTAGCCCAGGTTCTGCTGTTTAATTTGATGTGCAACATTATTATATTCCTTTATGATTACTGCAATTTTTGGACACAAAAGGAAGAGCTCCTGACAGTATGCTCTCTATTTTTTTTCCTTTTTTTTTTTTTTTTTGTTATACTTTTTGCCTTGTGCAGCTTTACAAATCTGATCTATTTAAATTCCGACCTAAGGAATCCATATTTCAGCAAAGCTTTAAAGGTGACTGATGTTGTGAAAGGTGTATAGTGAACAATATAACCTACATCAGATTAATTTCACAGTGCGGATTTATTTCTTTTTTTTTCTAGTGAATCCCTTGCTTCCTATATTCCTCTGTTTTTAATTTCTTGAAAAATGGCACCCACAAGCATGCAAGCAAACCTGCAGCCAGTCTATCTTTCCTATCTGTTTTGTACATTTAAGTCTGTGAATCACCTTGTGTGTTTGGACTGTGGTCAGGAAGGAACAGTAAACACAACTGTATCTCTGGCATCTATAAATAGACATAATCACAAATCCCACTGTCATGATTTCATCGCGTGTTTCTCTGCCAGGAAGACTACATCAGTCACTGGAACAGGAAGTAGGTGACGTTGGGATCCAGCGGTGAGACACTTGTCCACTGGCAGGCTGGGCTGCCTTATCAGCCCTGGGGAGTGGGAGTGGAACCTTTCGTGCCATGTTCACGGAGGCACGTCACAGGCTATTTGTCATAGTAAGCATGTGTGTGTAAGTCTGTGTTTGGGGGAGGGGACGACATAGAAATAGTCAAATCTTAATTTCTAAGGGTTTAACAGGCTTTAAACTCTTTTTCTGGTCAGTTTTCCCTATTTAGCTTCTTTCCTAAAGCGATGCTCAGTGTTTTTATCTGTAAATTCAGCATCCGTGAGTGAAGGTGAACATATTTGGGATCCTAATCTGCAGCTCGTCATTATTTAATAAAGAGTGGTCAGTGTTGGAGTATAAGCTCTACTGTTGCTTTGTGACTAGTCCTTAAAAACTGCTTCCATGAAGATGTTGGACAGATGTGCTGTGAAAGGATGGTGGCAGAGCTGAAGTGAAATGAAGCATAAGCCCAGGGGATCAATACACCCCAGTATGAGTCAGCAGGAGACACACACATATACACACATAATCCTTCTGCCTTCCAGAGAGGAAATGTTCGGTCCATAAATATTTAGAGTTTGCTAATTGAAAGAATCTGTGCAGCTTCAATTCTGGGGGGTTCTTTAAACACTGAGCTCATATGGATTCTTTGTATAGTTATCTGTCCCTTTGTTCATTAGTGCCAAGTGAAATGAGCTGAGGCTATGGTAAACATAAAGACAGACGCACACATGCAAGGACACGTACACTACACGTACACACACAGGTTAAGGCCGATCAGCCACTGGCTCCCAGGCTGTACTGGGGGATCTTTTGTTTTGCTTTGCCATAGGCGGCCCATGATGCACCTCTCTGACTGGCACGCTCATTACAGGCAACGCAGCGATGGTGCTTTAATGTAGGTGAATCTGAGCTGTCTGCTGGGAGAAGAGCAGACTGCTATGAAATTCAGCTGGAAAACATGTTTGCATGTCACCGTGTTTGCATTCAGATTTAAAAATTCATGATGGTCGGTGTTTTTTTTTACTGTAGCACACACGTGTCTAGCTGTAGTTCAGAATGTGCTAATGCAGCCTATGGACAGCACAGACCGACACACAGCGCTAGAAACTGTAGTAGAGAAGCTGTTTGGCATGACTGACAGAAATATTTGTGTTGTCAAACAGCCATAAAATGATCATTCAACCTAGAGTACATAAACACATGATCTGTGTCTGTGTTATTGTGTTTTTGACTGTGCTTAACCTTTCATAGGGCACTCATAGAAAGATACTGAAGTTCGAAATTTCAACCTTAGTGTTATTAGAGGACATAAGTAAACTATTACATTTGCAACATTTTTCAAAATGTAATATTATTATGCAGAAACTAGGGCTACCAAAATTAATGAGTTAACATGGATTAATCCATCATCATGATTAATCTGATTAAAAATTTGAATGCGATTAACCCATCTGCGGCACAGAATGACTCTGAACGTCTCTGGCAACTCATTTCAGGCAGTTTATCCAAGTAGAGTTAGTTAGTTACTCACGCACCAACGGGCAGTTGATGCAGCAGTGACAGACAGCAGAACCAACCAATAAAGATGGAAGACACTAAACAGCCTCTGGATGGAAATATGATGCAAAAAAACAAAAACAAAAAAACCGAGATGGAACAGTTGACCGCCATAAAGTATGACATACACTCTACAGGAAGGAGTTTTCTACACACTGAACATGTCGCCCAGCTTGAACAAACACGTTACATGTATATATGTTCCTTTCTTTCTTAAGTCTGTTTGCTTTTGCAAAATGAAACATGATTAATTTGGATTTTAAAGGAATAATATTTAATCATGATTAATCCAAATTAATCCACAGCAACCCTGTGATTAATCTGATTAGAATTTTTTTTTTTTCATTTGACAGGTTAAAACTGAAGGTCAGTGAAGTTACTATATTTATTTGGTTCCTTACCCATAAGTGCCCCCCCAAAAAAAAAAAAAAAAAAATCCAAGATGTAACTATAAAACATACAAACAAAACACATGTAAGGTGAAAGGAACATATATTTTAGAACATCAGAGCATCACTTTTAGGCAAGGCAAGTTTATTTGTATAGCACGTTTCATGTACAGGACAATTCAAAGTGCTTTACATCTTTTTGAGTGCAAAAAATTTTGTTTGACCATGTTGTATGGTTCTTTGCTGTTTGATTCTATGTGCTCAAAATAAAACTACACTAATACTACTAAAACTTAAAAACATCAAGATGCATAAAAAGAGAAAGTTAAAATAGAAAATAGAAAAACAAAAAAATCACAAAAAAATTCTAATTAAATTAAAATAGATGTTAAAATTATCAGCGATGAAATGTGATTTTAAAATGAAAATTAGAACATTAGACCAACATGCGTGCTGCTCCAGACCCCTGTCCACATCCACATCCACCCTTTGAACATCATTCCTTACATTAGTACCATTACTTCCTGGTACCTAACAAAGCAGGTCCACTCACTGCTCATGCACAGGTGGACCTTACAGACCCTGGAGACCACATTGGACCTGAGATTATTGACTCACTATAACTGTCACTGTCTTGTAATGTATGTGGAAATGACCAAAAATAGTCACTTGACCAATAAAATGTTTATCTTTGTTAGATTCAACTGCTCTGACCATTTCACCGTTTATTTGTAAATGAAAACTCAACGAAAAACTAATCAAACGGCAGAGACAAAGAGATAAATGTTACTGATTGACGTTCAGAATGACCACTCTTGTACAAATTCATAATAATTACCTCACAGGATTTCATGGTGAGAAGTGTGAGAGTGGGTCCTGGTGAAACTCAGTGAGTGAGCTGCCTGCGTGTTTTCGTGTGACTTTCACTTTGTGTGCAGCTCATTTAGGCTCTAACTGTAACACGTACTGCATATAGCGTGATGTGTTTTTAAGCTCCCCACTTAACATGCTACACTGATTGTTCAACTATTGCAGCACGAGCTGTCACAGATAAGTTATGCATAACAGCCGGGAGAAGTGTCTGTGTGAAATGACATGTGACAAGGTGGACTCCAGATCACATTCTGTGCGTGCAGGAATCTGTCTTTTTTCTTATTTCTGGCTCTCAGACACTCTTTAACCTATAAAGACCCAGTGCTACTCTTGTGGAACTTTCCAAATGAATTTTTCTCTACATTAAACCATCCTTTTGGGATTTATCACCATTTATTGTAATATTATCTTCAACTTTTTGTGTTTGTTTTTTTTCATTGAAAATCTGGTCGTGTAAAAAAAAAAAAATCATTCAAGCTCAAAGAAAAATTAGAATTATATCAATAATAAAGAAAACTGAAATCAAATCTATCATGAACTGAACATAAACCCAGTGTTTCCACCCACTGTCACTGATCCAACTCCATGGGTTTTACTGGTGAATCAGTGTTGTAGAAGATGATGGTGTTTCCATGGTAACTACACAACATCTGAGTGTCCAAATGGGTCATATCTGATCACAAAGAACATTTTACACCAATCATTTACTTGTATTGCAAGGATTACTGGATCAGCCGTTATTTAACTTTTTGTATCGGTAAATTATTTGGGTCGTCAGTGGGTGTTTGGCTCTTCCTGGGTTTAACACAATAAATCTCCTCCTTAATACTTCCTCTTACACTTTGTGCATGTCACTCATAAGCTTAATAAGTAAAACATCCAATATGTGTTTGCTATAGTTACTAAAAGTTCAACAGAATTTATTTTTACTCCTTAAATGATTATTAGCTTCAAGTGGTTAAACGAACCTTCTGCCCCTCCTTCTCATTCTCTGTTTACTACAATGGGAGACTGTTCTCAGCAAACAACCCCCCAAGTGCAGGTTAACTTATAACCTCCTCTGTCCTCCAGTAACTTTTCAGTGCAACTCACTGTTATTCAAGACAAGACTTCCCTGTGAGAGGCATTATGCCACCATTCCACACCTGAGAGACTCATAGACCGACCAGGCTCTGTCAAGGTTTTGGACTAAGATGGCAGGACAGACGTCAACTGATCTCCCGAATGCGACACCTGCTCCATTTTGTCATCAGTCAGACAGTTTTCTGGACACTGACAAGGCTGGCGCGGCTCTGCTGATCTCTGGAATCCTCTTGGGTTTGATTGGTATTGTGTTCACCATTCTGGGCTGGCACCACTACAACATCACCCCCAGCTACGAATGGACCCAACTGCTGGGCCCCGTCCTCATCTCTGTCGGAGGCACTTTCATGCTTACCAGTGTCTGCAAGTTTGGGATCGGGGGCTGCTGTTCGTGCAGACACTGTGATGAAGATGTGTTTGGGATGCCAGGGACTGAGCAAACCCCCACAAGACAACCTTTTACAATAAATAGCATCAGTCAACCCATAATGCTTAACGGTGCCACAACCGTAGTATGTATTCCACCTCCTTATACCTTTGCCATTCGTGACAGAAACCATCCCAGTGGGCTGCACCCTGGTGACCCCATGAACGACCCTGCAGCGGTCCTTCCTCCTCAGTATGATGCTGTATGTGGTGCAGAAACTGCAGCTTTCAGAACAGAAGAAGAAGAAGACGGTGGCAGAGATACAGACGGAAGAAGGTGAGAAAAAAACCTCAAGCACTGATCCAACAAAATCTGAAGAAGCTGTGAGTTAGGCTGGAAGTCAGCCTTTCTCCTGCAAGAATATACCTGTGTTTTTTTTTGGTTTTGTTTTTTACCCAGCATGCAACATAGCAGACAGTGTTAAACCAGCACTGACTCAGAGTTCATCTTTACCCATGAAGACCTCGTGATACTTTTGCGGTAGTTCCAAAATCAATTTTTCTTTCTATTTAACCTTTCTTATGGGCGGCTATGGCTCAGGTGGTACAGCAGGTCGTCCAATAGGTTGACAGTTTGAATCCTACTCTCTCCAAGTCAGCTGTTGTGTCCTTGGGCAAGACACTTGACCCTCCTTGCCTCCAGTGTCACTCACACTGGTGTACGAATGTGGATGAATGTTTGGTGGTGGTCGGAGGGACTGTAGGCGCGAAATGGCAGCCACGCTTCCGTCAGTCTGCCCCAGGGCAGCTGTGGCTACAAATGTAGTTTACCACCACCAGAGGGAGAATGTGAGAGCGAATGAATAATGGATCCAATGTACGCACTTTGAGTATACCTTCACAGAAAAATGCTATATAAATCTAATCCATTATTATTATTCTTAAGTGATTTATCACCATTTATTATAATGTTAACAGTCTAACACCATGTCATCAGTCTGTATTACACATCACCCAGTCATCAGATAACAGGCTGCAGCGTTAACCTGTTGATATCCTCCTGACTGCCAATAGTTTAAACTTGTACTCCATGGAGGACATTTGTAAACCTGAATATCTCCCACCCCCAGCATACTACTGCATTAACTCCTTTTGTTCTCCACAGAAGCTATCTAGGGCTTTTCAATGATACCAAATGTAAAGGTATACCTTACCTTACAAAGAGTGGAAAATTAAAAAAAAAAAAAAAAAAACCAAAGCAAAACAAAACAATGTAACATTTTTCCCCCTGGTAGTCAGGAGGATATGAGAGATATAGTCATTAAAAGACAGAAGAATGATACATTCTGTCAGCTAGCTAGCTAACAGTTGATTAACAGGCTAAGGCTAACGTCTATAATGCTACAGTTGATGTTCTGTGTCCGTAATGGTTTTAAAGAGGAAGTGAGGACAAATATTGGTTGATAAATTATGTCAGGCGGACATTTTATAACTTTCAGTGTCTGGAGTTTTATTGTCAGTAAACTAAATTCATTTTATTGTGGTTGTTAAACAGACTCTTGTTTATTACTAGTGTAAAGTTAATTGAGAACAATGAAGAAAACATTTTTCAACAAAATGTATCATTAATTAAACATAAACCCAGTGTTTTTATCCACTGTCATTGATCCAACTCCATGGGTTTTACTGGTGAATCAGTGTTGTAGAAGATAATGATGTTTGCATGGTAGATACGGAGCCTCTGAACGTCCAAATGGGTCATATCTGATGACCATGAAAAGATGACAAACTGTATTTTACACCTATTATTTACATGAATCGTTAGGTTTAACCCCTTGATGCCTGAATTTATTTCCAATTATGGAAAAATACAATTTTCACATGTGTTTTTGCTTTCAAGTAGATAGTATTTTGGTTGCATTTTGGAGCAGAAGTGGTTTGATGCGAATTCACAACAATCAGCGTCAAGGGGTTAATGGATCAGAAGTTATTAAACATTTTATATTAGTAGATGATTTTGGTCACCAGTGTTTTTGTTTTTTGGTCTTTATGGGTTAAATCAGATGGATTATGCAACCAGATTAAACACACCACCAAAGATGACTATGATTATTTCTTGCACCACAAAGTTTTTGGCTGTCAACGCTATTTGGTGTCAGTTTTTCTGCAATAATGAGATTGGATAGACATATGTGCATGGAATATTTGTAGCTAATACTTAATCGAGTAAGCTATATAGATAGATAACTTTATTAATCTCCAAGGGGAAATTAAGGAAATATTAGGAGATATTTATAAGGAGATATTTTTCACATCTTCTTTTTTTTTTTTACCAGTTGCTGTTTGTATTTGTCTGAAATTCAATCAAATATCTTCAGACAGACGTTGTGGTAAACTCAGATCTGCGTTCTATTAGCACAGGTTTTCTTTTTTTTTTTTTTTTTTTATTGTTTTTAGACAATTACTCCCAGCAGGTTTCCAGGAAAGTAATTCACGTTAATAAAAACAGACAGCAGGAATAATACAGTTAACCTATGATAACTATAAACTGCTGCCCTAATCATATGAACATATGCTTAGCTCACCAGGTCTCACTTATGTTGTCACAACTTCTGACCTGTTTCAGTATGTTTCCAGCGCTTAATGCCAAATACAGGAACGATCAAGGGAAAAATTCTCAACCTCAGTGTTTTCTCAGGGTGAAGAGCTTCCTAGCATGCGCTCCGAACTGAACCAACTGGGGCTGTAAACATTTGGATCCAGGCCAGTTTTATGTATAATTTTAAAATATAGTTTCTTTTCTCACAGGAGCCAGAAAACTCAGAGGCAGGAGGATGAAGGAAGACGCCAAGGAGAGAGCAGTTCTGTCCGTCCACCTGCATATGAAGACATCTACCCCTCCTATAACAAACACAATCAGCTGTAAATGTCTCAGGAAATGGGAATAAACACTTTTCATCCTGACACTCTGCCTCCAAGCAGTGAGTTCAAGGGTCATGTTAAAGACTCTGCATGAGTCATATTCTGATATCTCCATCCACGGTATCACAGGAGGAGCTTAGCTAAGGTTTCCCTCTGCAGCTGCTATCATGTACAGTCACCACAATAATTATGTATGAGGTCATAATATCCTCTAAGATGAGGCTCCCTGGAAGAAAACCTCATTAAAATGGAGATTTATGGACAACCTCAGCTCAGTTGGAGGGTTCGAAGGTTTTGGAAAAACTTGAGGTACTAAATTTACATTCAGCATCAGTAAACACACATTTATCCAGTGCTTGTTGTCTCCCAATAGCTACACAAACCGCCGTGCTTGGCCATTAAATGTTGGCAGAAGGCGGTCAGGAATTGCAGACAACCTCTATGGCTTGAAACAAACATGGAGACAATTTACCAGAGACAGAAAAAAAAAAGTTTTAAAATGTTCTACGCTGGGAGAAAATTAACATCAAAAGAGAAAAAAAAAAGAGTCATAATGGTCATTTGGTTATAATTGTTCACATATTGCAAGAAAAGCTTCTATTTTTTTTATGTGTGAGATTTAAAGAGAGCATGTAAGTCAGAGAATAAACACCTCAAAGAACAGCATGAACTGAAATTCTACCTACTAAACATCATCATCATCATCATCATCATCATCATCATCATCATCATCATCATCATCATCTCATTTTGCATCATTTCCAGTCAGTAGAGAAGAGCTCGGAGTTCTTTATGCAGTCACCCTGCAGCAGTTGCCTGAGGACTTTATTGTCAGCTGTGACTGCACGAGGAAGACAAACAAAACGTGTTACTGCACCACACGGGGGCAGACACACTGTGGAAATCAATACACCCCCGGGTCAGGTGTCTGTGGCAGGATTTCACTCAAATAGCAGTCAACGATTTCTGATAAAATGACAAATCTACAACCACTACTACTATTACTAATAACAATAATAATAGTAATAGTAATAATAGGCTAATAGTAATAATAACAATGTAAATAATATAGGTTCAAAATAGGTGTCAATTTTCCGTGGACACCTATTATTTAGATTTTTTCGAATATCTTTCAATGAATGGTAATTTTGTAATAAATAAAATAAAAATAAATAAATTCGATTAATGCTGTTTTTCGATTTAATTCATAAATATCGACTTTGATATCTATTTTATGCTCCAGAGCGGGCACTAGTTTGACTTTTTATAAAATGCATCTGCTAATTCTGAATATAAAATGATTTCTGTTATTTTAGTGGAGTATATACTGTGTTAAAATGAAACTCGATTACACTTGAGGAAACTTTTCCTGTTCCTTCTATTTATGCCGCAGAAATGATTCAGGCGAATGGCATTTAGGCCCAAATGATACAATTGTTGATAAAATAAACAATAAATCAATAAAATTCTATACATCAGAAGTATTTTAATTCATTACATTTATTTTAAGGTTGTTTTTGTGGTAAATAAGAGGATATTTTCAAGCTTATAACATGTTTTAGAGGTGGTTTGTTAATACCTTCACAGACAAAACATAGTATGAAGGTTTTAAGTTATATTGCAACAAAGGTGACATGAATCATAATGACTAATATCTGACCAGAAAAAAAAAGTTTAACTATTGGGGGGGGGAATCCATAAATGTTGTCCACTTCTCGGCCTCGCACCAAAAACTACGCGCACAAAACACTTCTCAAAGTGTCCAAAACGTGAAAATTCATACATTTCATTTTTCTTTTCTTTCTTTTTTTTTTTTTTTTTTTTTACATTTCAGGACCTCCATCAAACTCATGCCGTTCGCCTGTGCTGATTGGAAACCGCAGCACAATATGACTTTCATTATTTTTACGGCACAGTAAAATGCGGGTGGCCGACAAGGCCCATTATTTTACAATTTTGGAGCAATGGAGACAATTTATGAAAGTATTACGGAACATGCCAAACGATAACAACTCTATAATAAATAAAAAAGAGAAAGAGAGGGGGTAAAATGGAAATATTTGCCTCCTAATCCCACGAGTGGATGAGTCGTGATATAAGTTCTGAAAGTTATGAATAGGTTATTATCAGTAATTCTGTGGTAAATAATAAGGAAAACCACTGAGTATTTCCAGCTGGAAACACCAACAATTATTTATTTATTAGATAAACATGTTAAAACCTAAGTTTTTCCACCGGTCTTTAATTGTAATTATTTGTGCTTAGGTAGCTATAAAAATTCGTCAAACCCACTGGATAAACTGGACTGAAACTGGTTTGGAAGAATAAAAAGAACTGACACGAGGCAACAGGTGTTGGATTTTTATTTCTCTGCTGGATTGAATCAACTCTGACTCTTTCACACACGCAGGATGGAGGTTTTGGTCACGTGCTTTCCGTGACGGGCACGCACCGTGGGTCCGGTCCGTGGTTCTGCGCCCTGTGTCGGTGCTCTCACTAAACCACTTGCGCTCTCGGATAAATATTTGGGGATGGATGTGGAAGCTACATGTGAGATGGTATTTTCCTTTTGAAATCAGAGGCTGTGTTAATCCCCAGGACCGTGATGAGGTGCAGTAATTAGCAGTGACCTTCTCTGCCTCCACTCCACGGACTCAGCCTTTGTGTGTGTGTTGTTGCATCACCATGCTCCCATATGGCGCACGTTATACATCGAGGAGGCTTGATTTGTGCAGTTCACAAACAGCTGAAGTTGTGTTTAGGCTGTAACCTGAGCTCATTGTGCAGGGAAACTCCATTATAACACGGAAAAAATAGTTTTGACTGACTTAACCCTTCCATGCATGAATTATGACAACCTTAAGTTTTGGGGGTTTTTTCCCCTGAGTATTTTCATTCCTGTTTAGGCATAAAAAAAATAATGTCTTTTTTTTTTTTTTTTTTTTATGAACCTATTTTTCAAGGAGTTGCAAAAATGTCCATTCAGCTGAACACCATGCATTTAATTTTTGAAGCAAAGAAACATGTATTTAGTCATAAAATGTGTGAAAACTATGAAATAATTTTCTACAAATTAATAATCTGATGTTTTGTCACATTTTAACATATTTTCATATCACATTATTACACACTTTATGGAGATAATATTTTTTTTTTAAAAAGAAACTTTTTTGTTAAAAAAAAAAAGTTAATTGTTTTACACTCAAACATGTTACTACAGATCAGGTTTATCAAGAACAGCAAAGTTACTGCAATGGTATGAATCACAGTGTATGGGATGATGCATAAGCGTTCACTGTGTTGGTTGATATGGAGCTAAAACAATAAAATCCATGACTATACAAGACAACTGCTGTAGAATAACTGTCCAGTGTAGTGACCACTATGCATGAAAGGGTTAAAGTTACAACCAATTATGTCTGACATTATAAAAAAAAAAAACTTTAAAATAAAATAAAAAAGAACAGTATGCAGTCATGTAAAGGAATCATCCATAAATTTGGAATAAACTTACAAACAGTCAAGATACAACTATAGAAAAAAAGGATTACACTACTTTGATAAAGTAATATTTTATCATGTCTGTAAA
The DNA here is from genome assembly GCA_030068375.1 of Ostorhinchus rueppellii. Taxonomy (NCBI): domain Eukaryota; kingdom Metazoa; phylum Chordata; class Actinopteri; order Kurtiformes; family Apogonidae; genus Ostorhinchus; species Ostorhinchus rueppellii. The sequence goes on from JAQQZY010000005.1 coordinate 35,460,594, forward strand.
TATGAGGCAAAAAATCTGGAAAAGTGGAACTAAGCTGACTGAATGTTGGAACAGTTTACCACTCAACATTACGGACACAATCATACGCCTCCTTTAAATGATATCTTAAGCATTGGAAGAAGGAAAAGCATCAGTAGATTATCCTCACTGTGCTGTTTTGTGTGTTTTTATGGTGTTTTGCCTTTTGTCAGTTGTCTTTCTTGTCACCTGCCTCGAGACTACAGACAGAAGTTAGCACTGCTGCAACAATCTGGATATCTATTTACAGCTGCAAATGTTGTGGATATTGATTTATATGCCCTAATGTGTCCCTGATTAATAAATAAATAATAAATAAATAAATAAAATTACACATGTAATATTAGCTTTACATGTGCAATAAAGCAATACACTAATGACAATCCAATCCCAATTTTCTCAATAACATATAACATCAATTAATAACACACGAGGAGCAAAAATTATTTAAATTTTCATTAAAACATAATATCAAAAGGCTGTCTATAATGAATTTCTGCATAAAATAATAAATGTATTATTAATCATTTCCAAAGCTGTAAATGTTGTAAACAAATGTGATTGTTTGCTCTATTTAATAGCTCCCATTAAACACAAAATACGTTATTTTTCCTGAAGAAACTGCGCAAAATGTTTAAAAAAACCCCAACTCCTTTTATTGTTATTATTATTATTATTATTATTATTATTATTATTATTATTATTATTATTATTATTATATTTATTTATTTTTATTTATTTACGCAGGAAATCCCCTTGAGATCAGATCCTGTTTTGTAAAGGTACAAAACACACAAATGAACAGTAAAACGGAATAACAGCTACGGCCTGTTTCATTTCTTTCATTTGGACTGATCCCTCCTTTTAATGCTTCACTCATAGACAAACTAAAGTGATGCCTACAGACACCAGCTTCTGTCGGGCAGGTCTGCTGAAACTCATTCACGTTTTCGTCTCCCAGTCCCTCAAGATTATTTTTAGCAGCACAAAGTGGCTGTTTGCAAAATAAGTTCCTGACCATATATCAAAGATCCCAGTGCCACAGTGGTGGGCTCACTCTGTGCCTGCTTTCATTTCCCCTTATGTGTGTGTGTGTGTGTGTGTGTGTGTGTGTGTGTGTGTGTGTGTGTGTGTGTGTGTGTGTGTGTGTGTGTGTGACAGGCTACGTAAGCCTGTGCAACTGCAGGGCATGAAGACGGGGGGACAAATGGATTCCATGTTTGCAGGAAAACACGCTGGAGGCACAGGAAAACTTTGTTGTTTATGAAGAACACGTGAAACCAATCAAATCTGAATTATCTTCCTGTTGTTCCAGCTTTTGTCGTTTGCAGTTTTTCAGTTCGCTTTCCAGCAGTGTCACCACCCAGTGAGCAGGTCTGTGTCTGTGCATGAAAGAGGTAGGAGAATTTAACTGGTCACACACACACACGCACAAACACACACACACACACACACACACACACACACACACACTGCTTTCAGTCCTCATATATTTCATTGTGCTGCTTCTGGTGGTGAAGGTGGTGAAAAACGCAAATTAGCAGTTTTGTTTTTTTATCATTGTGATGCAGGAAAAACATGTTTTTTCAATCACGTTGTTTGGTTGTCTCGCTCTTCTTCTTCTTCTTTTTTTTGGTGCTATCTCATAGGCAGACAAGGTTGTGTGAGGAGTGTCTAAGACTCCAGGGGATCTGATAAATAGTCAGTCCACTCCACAGGAAATGATTTGCAGACCTCAGCATAATAGGCTATTTACATACTCATCCTCTTATGGCACTGGGGTTCAAACACACACAAAACGGCACTTTTCTGCAAGACACAACACATGCACACACAGATACAGGCTGCTATGGCCACGAAATACACCCTTAAGGATCCAGTGAGTGATGCTTTGTGACATCTAGTGGTGAAGTTGTAGTTTGACACCACTTGAACACCCCCCCACACCCTCACCTATGACTGATGAAATCCCTCATGACAACCAGCATTTTTTTTTTTCGTGCATGCTACACTTTTTAATTGAGGGGATATTAAATCTGATTCACATTCAGACATTATTGGTGATGATGATGCAACATCTCTAGACAAAATGTCCTGTGCAAGTGCAAAAATACTGTCATTTACAAAAGTGTTTAGGAGACAGTGGTGGTATACTTGGTTGTCAAGATTCAAGAAGTTTATTTCCATTTGTGCATAACACATAGGAAGTTTTGTGCAGTCGCTCCCAGGATCAAATACAACAATGACACAAGACAACCAAAAAATTCTACAAAAAAAAAAAAAAACAACTAAAAAACTGTGCACATACAGACAAAACCTTATATAAAAACCTTATGAGAGTTGTTTAAAAACCCAGGAGACAATAAATACAATAAATAGAAAAATACAGTAAAATAGAATAAAACACAATACACTGGAAGGAGGAAGAGGGAGTTGTTTCACACTCATCCATGTACACATGTACACACACACACACACACACACACAACACATATTCCACTTGCCCACTTTAGCTGCCATGAAATATGTAACATATTGTAAGAGCCATATTGATATTATTTACAATGGTTTCGTAGTGCTCTTTTAAAAATGTTGAACTGCTCCTTTTGATCATGCTGCTGATCACATCGCAGCCCCTCAGCTCTTAGACCAGGTGAAGTAGCCTAAGGAGCAAGACTAGTTGAGCCAATGAGTGAATCTTGTAACTTAATTTTTTTTTAAAGTAAAATTCTTTTTTGAACAGAGTTACTGCCACGGAAGATTCTTTTTGTGTCACACTTAATGCCTAGAAGACTGCTTAATAGTAGTGGTACTGTGGAGTTCTGGGTGGACAAAAGAGAGCTGCTCCACAAATTCGTAATCTAATGCATAGTGTGATAAACAGGTGTACTGATGTCTTTCAGTTGTACCCCTTGGCCTGTCTAATTTCAAGAAATTGCAATGGTTAGAGTAATTTTTGATCCCCTTTTTAATTTGGCTTCATCATTATTTGTGAATGTGTGGCAGCTGTCCATATTTTATTTCAAAGTTAGGTCCTATGGGACACATTGGACTAACCACATTGGGTAGGACCAGTGGTGGCTGGAGAAAACACACACACACACACACACACACACACACACACACACACACACACACACACACACACACACACACACACACATATTAATGCTGTCAAATGATTAAAATTTGAAATCAGAATAAGCACAGGGTTGGTGTGCATTAATTTTGATTAATCACAGTTAAATATCATTCATTTTTAATCTATATTAATTGCATTCCATTTTGCATGAGGAAACAGACTCAAGAAAGAAGGGAACATATGCACTTAACATGTTTGTCCCAAGCTGGGCAACTCATTAGCTGAAGTGCTAGCAGAATCCCCAACTAACATGATGAAACAACTATTCCATCTTGGTTTTGTTTGTCCTCATATTTCCATCCAGAGGGCCAACATGCTGTTCAGCGTTTTTCCGTCTTCTCTACCAGATCCACTGCACATTTGCGCATGCGTGACCGTAACTCTACTTGGACAAACTGCCCGAAATACATTGGCAGAGAAGTTCAGAGTCATTCTGTGCTGCAACTGAGTAAATTGTGTTAACTTTTTTTAGCAGATTAATCGTGATGATGGATTAATCTGTGTTAATGGGTTAATTTTGACAGCCCTAGTCAAAATAAGTTGTTGCTATGGTTCTACAAAAACACAGTGAACCCCATTACTATGACCTGCTTCTGCTGTAAAACTGTCTGATTCTGAGGTTAAAAAAGAAAAAAAAAAAAAGAAAACAACAACTATCATTTTCATATCATTATACACAAATGAAACACAATTCAACACCAAAAAAGTTACAAAAAAGTCCTTTAAAAATATGTATAGGGTGGACTTAGCTAAACAAAAACATGTTTATATGCCAAACTTCAATTGTCCAAAAATGTGACTTCAGTACTTTTACCACCAGGGTCTTCAGTTCTGAATATTATTTTCCATTTCTGTGTTTAAACCCTCCTAAATCTTACACACAGGACCTTGAAGTCCACAGTCGCTGTTTTCTAGAGCTAATGTGGCAAAACCATCAGCTGCAACAAGTCATATTTCCTTTTATACTGACTTTAAGCCTCTGACTCGACACGGCCCTGATAAAGTCATCTCCCTCATTCACGGTCATTTTCTAATAACTTTCCCATCACGATTTTTATGACTTCACTCCCTCCCCGGTTCACCTCACAGAGCAGGTGTTTGGCTCATTCATTCAGGGGGAGCAGAGGGAGGTCAACGTCATCTGCTGCTTTATTGGAAACAACCATATACTGTATGTGTTATGAGGGCAACCACAGTGGATATGAGCATATTCTAAGTGCAATTACATGTGTCTTCTGCAAGGGTCAGTGCTCTGTCACACCACAGGAGGTGCATGTCATGTGGAAAAACACTTCTGACATGATTACATTTATGAAGAGTACTTCCATATTTTATTTGGTATATGATAACAGGCATTAGTGATCTTTATGAGAATTATAAATCACTTTAACAACTACGAGGCTCTATGCAGTCTATTAAAGTAGTAATTATGATGTCAGAGGAGGAAAATCATTTAGTAGGAATGACAGACTGACATAAAGTATGTTTTTGTGTGTGGAAAATATCAAATACAAAGCAAAACCCAAGTACGGAAGTTTTTTTATTTTTTATTTTTATGTCATTTAATTTATCAGCACATTCCAGTTAAAAGGCAGTTAGTTTTCTCTTTTCATTTTTAGCATTTTCAGTTGTATATGGACCTTATTGTTGTATTAATATGCTCATTTGTGTGAAAGTTATAGAAATACGAAGAACTCCAAAAACATAAACAAATAAATAAAAACTGAATATGTAATCAAGTTTATCCACAATCTACACCTTTATATGAAACACAGTAGGTTGGAAATATCTTTAAGATTATTTATTTTCCCCACAGCTAAAAGACAAACACTGTAAAATTAAGGTAAGTTATTTTTAAGGGGTTTTAATATCTATTAATAACATCTCCAGTGATTTACCCACCCTGTCAATAAAAACCTTTTTAAGCGCTCTGGGATCCAGAAAAAACATGACACTGACAGACTGCCCCTTTCAATAATGTAATGAACATCATCACCAATAATAATCAAAATTATTAATGATTTAAATACACAATACACAGTATACAGCCCCCAAATAACAACTTGACATTAGAATGGGATTTTTGATTTTTTTTTATTTTGTAGATGATTAATGTGATAGGTTGTAATAGCATTAAATGCCTTATATAGGATTGCAGTGATTCAGTTCATTACAAGATTGATTAAGAGGTAAAAACAGTAAAACAGCTAAAATGTTTGGAATAAATATTCATTCATATTCATTCACATAAGTCTTAAAAATAATACGAATATAATAAATGGTTAAAATGTTCATATTACCAAAATATCTTTGCCATTTCAGATAAGGTAATCCAATCTATTAATATGTCTGAACCTGATCTGGGATTGATTAGTCGTGTCTATATCCGCCTCTAGGGGGCTCGCGCAGTTTCTCTTCATTGCAATAAACTGGAGGCTGTCACTACCCGATGTGAGTCGCTACCCGATGTGAGTCGCGCATGCGCAATCGCGTCCGCCAGCTTCGGCCATCTTG
>JAQQZY010000005.1:35499583-35511116 GCA_030068375.1 Ostorhinchus rueppellii
AGAAAGATACTGAAACTTGTGACTGCTTTCTTTTAGTTACACAGTACTTTAAATTTGACTTTTACTTTCAGTACTTAGTAGTAATTTTTTAAATTACTTCTACTTCCAATACTTATGTACGAAAAAAGTATGATGCTTAAAGAACACTTCAACTTCTACTCAAGTCAGTTTTTTTTTATATAGCACTTGTACTTGTACTGCACTCCTCTACTCCAGTACTTTATACATCTCTGCGAACAACATACAGTAAATTGAGGTAATGTGTTTTTTGGTATTGATTTTGAGCATTTTTCTCTATTCAGATGCTTTGTCAAAAAAGAGAAACAGAATTGTTCACATATTGAAGAACCAGAAACAGAAAAGTTTTTCAAAAAATGTCCTTTTGAATTTATAGATGAAGAACAAAAGAAGGATAGAGGAGCCATGTTCATAATCAGATACATGTAAGGAAATGGAGACAATGCATGTGAATAGACACATGAATGTGGTTTCTTTGTAAAGCTGAGGAGATTGTGTTGCCACCTTTAAGTCATTGTTCACTTGGTTTTTTTTCTTTGTCAGTCACTGTGCATTCTGCTGACAACAGAGGTTCACAAAAGTGCACAGAGATGGACATGAAGAGTTATATAGAATAGAATAGAACTTTATTGTCTCTAACAGGAAAGACTAAAATTTGGCAGCAAAAACAGTTAGTGCAAAGAGAACTGTATAAAATATGACAAACTACTAAAAAATGTAGGTAATGTATGAAAGCTACAAGATAAAATATCACTATACATGTTATAGTGATGTAATACAAAAACTGCAAAAATATACAAAAAGCAAATTCTATACTACAGATTACAAATATGTACAACAATAGGATATATAGTCGCAGAAAAGATTATTATACCATCAAAAGTCAATGGTTACCATCAAACAGTGGTTATGCAATCAAGTCCTAACTCCTGTTCGTATCATGTGACTACAACAGGCAGAAAACAAAACATTTTTGTTTTTGTCAGTACAATGCCATAGATATTGATGTAAGAACTGAAGTGATTATGGTTATTATCAAGAAAACGTGGAAAATGGATCAATATCAGCTTTGAAATTAAACTACTATGAGCTGTTTTTGTTCTTATTATATTTGTCCAAACAAATGTACCTTTAGTTGTACCAGGAATTAAAATGAACAAAAAAAAAACAAGGGTGGTCTAATATTTTTTTTTTCTGCAATTGTATACAGGTAAGATTAAGAGGTGACAATATGTGCTGCTCCTGAAAGAAGCTGGAGGGGAGTCCTATGCAGTGGTAGTTGTTGTTAAATAGCAGCTGAGTCCATTAAACCCTGGACCATTTGTTTCCAATCAGAATCATTTTAATGCAACACAAAACAATAGATTAGCTAATAGGTGAAGTTTCATTCATACAAAGCTACTTAGGCTCAGAAAACAACAAAAGTACTGTTAGTTTGGTTAGATCTTTGCCCATTTCAGCGCCTGTTGTTCTGTATGGGTGTGTTCTGTTGGCAAACATTTGGTTTTGTTGAACATTTAACTGACATTCTTCTGGTACACGGATGTTTAACATGTGTATGTTGCTACAAGCATCGCATAGGCAAGGCAAGTTTATTAGTGTAGCACATTTCACATACAGGACAGTTCAAAGTGCTTTACATAAAACATAAGTGTCACGAGATGTATAAAAAGAGAAACTTAATTAACTAATTAAAATAGACAATATTCCTCATTGCATCAGCAATAAAATGTGATTTAAAAGTTGATTTAAAAGGCAATATTTAAGAGTTTAACAGAAAGCTTCAGTAAACTAATGTTTTCAGGTTGAGCTGATGGTTTGAACAGACCCCAGCTGTTCAGGAAGTTTGTTCTACAGGTGAGGAGCGCAAGGACGAAATGCTGCGTCACGTTTGTTGGTTCTGATTTTGGGAGCACACAGTAAACCTGTAAACCAGTAAACAGCATTACCATGGCAACATGAATGGAACTGTGGCCACCTCCAGTACTGGGGTTAACCTGGTTTAAGAGGTTATGGTGAGTTCAGGAAGAGAAAGCTCCTGAGCAGAAGATAAGATACCAGGTTGTAGGTTTAATGATTAATTGAACAGATAAAATACAGCAGCTTGATGCAGGAAGATGAAGCACACAGTTTATTTTATTCAGTCAAATCAGGAGCATCTTTGTGTCTCAGTTTGCTCACTCCTCTACCAAACATAGTGCATTTAGTCTGGCTCACAGAATGTACTGTACCACAACAACTATGTCACTGAAATCATTGGCCAATCATGGTTTATTATTACTATCTTTGTGTTGCCATTTTCAAAGTCGTCCACGCAACAACAGGGTAAATTTCGACAAACTTCTGACATGTGTTTTTATTTTGCACGGATTTAGTCTAATATTGCTAAAACAGTTTAATACTAGTGTTCATTCTTCTCCATGTGTGAAAGCACGTTGTGTATTTTTACAAAGTGACGTGCGTTTAGGTCCGCCCAACATGAGGGTGATTCATTTAAAGAACTACAATGTTGGCAAATAGATGAGTTTTTACCTTTATTCCAGAATGATGTTGGATAGTGTCAGACGTATCTCCAGAGCTGGAACAACATTAATAATGTGTAAGTGTGCTTTTATGTGAGTCTATTGTATAAACCCAAAAAGGAGGACACAGACAGTTTTACTGAGCTGGGTCTGCTAAGTGTCTGTGATGAAAAAGCCTTTTTCTATTAAAAGGATTTCAATAAGGCATTATTATAATATAAGGCAATATTATAAATATTTGAGAGGTTATATTGATATAACACTGTCAAGATAACCAGGTAACTTGACTTACCGGACTAAACAAATCATTTTTACACCAGGATAGCACAATGTAAAGGGTCCATATTTATCTCAACCCACTTTTATTAGTCTGTGGTTCATTTTATTTGTGTATTTGGACCAAAATAGTTTATAAAGTTTGAATCTGAACCCTCCAGGTGCTGCAACACTATCTTTATATTCCTTTAGGCAGAAATTGAGTGGATTTATACAACCTGTTTGAATTCCTGCTTAATTTCTTATGTCTATAACTAGTTACATCATTACATTTGCACATATAAGGTCAAGAACATTCCTCTGAGTATGACATAATCGTTTCTCAGCAGCAGCAGTTGTAGTAAAAACTGAAAATATGTCCAAACCTCAACCCGATGACCTAAAATGTTCAGTTGTTGGTTGTACAGGACAGCAGCACAGCCAGCAACCTGGAGGGGGCGGGGCTTGAAGTGGCTCATGTGCATTTAAAGGGCCAGCGCTCCAAACCACCTCTTTGGTGTCATTACTCAGACATAGGGTTGAAGATGGACCTGTGCAGTTGAATGAATGAAGTATTCAGACCCAAGCAGAGCATTTACAGTTCATGTAGAGCACAGAGAAATGTTTGAAAATGCATAATTCCATATTTAAAAAAAAAAAAAAAAAGAAAGCAAAATATCAGTTCTTTAAAGCTTCAGTGTGTGACATTTCATTACATTGAGCAGAGCAGTAGAAGCCCCTCTTTGTTTGTTTTGTCAGGTATGGGCTTTTTGGTCAAGAGGTTATTAACTCTGTTCCACAGTAAAAGATTGTAACACACTTTAACACTGGATGCCAACTGACAAAAAACAGAAAAGGAGAAGAGGACGCATATTCTGAGTTACTGTTGAAATATGGTGCAACATGATGGACTCTGTCAATGGCGACTCACTCCTCAGACATAAACAGTTCAGTCTAAGGTAAAAAAAAAAAAAAATTGATTTCTTGCCATTTCTGCGATGAAATCCTCCAACCCTTTCAATCTGTACTTTTCAGACTTTCACAGAAGGAGAATAAAAATTAAGAATATATTGCAGTGATACTAGTCACTATGTTCATATCATACGACACAGGATGATCCTGATGACCTCTCTGGTGATGTTAGTGTAATTTTAAAAGCCACAGTTTTATTCCTTCAAAATAACTCCATATTTCACCTGAAAAAAATAAAAAACACTTATTACTCATATTTACTGCTGCAAAGCCAAAATAAAGCTTTAACTATGAGTACATAGGTTAAATATAATACGTGGTGGGGAAGAAACTGCGGCGCCGGTGGTTGTGTCTCTGAGGTAGACTGCTCTCTGCCATATTTGTTGCCGTGCATACTATTAATATCATGCAGGTTTCATACTGCTACACACTCTTGCTGTGCACATGCTCTATGTAATGGGAAAAACCACAACTTAAGTTCACTATCAGTGGGGTATAATTTTTCTAAATTGTTTTAAAAGCCACATAATGTTAAATACTTGTATAAATCCAACCAAAACCAGACTGTGGTGGTATTTTAGTGCAGCGCTGGGCCTAATTATTATCTATCAGCATAGTGAGTGGGAAACCTCTGTGCCACCACCCGCATAGAAGACAGCAAGAGTCATTTGCAGAGAAACAGGTTGTTTCGTGCTAATGAGAGGTGGGTGGGTGGAAGGTGACAGACCTGCTTGGCCTATGTGTGCGCGGCCGAGTGCACCCAAACTAAAGAGGAGATGGTGGTCTCCCCCATCAGCAGACATTAGGCTCCAGTGGGGAGAATAAGCTGGCTGTGTCAGGTGTCAGTGGACACTCAGCGACTGTGGAGGTCAGTACACAGACGAGCAGCACCGGTTAGATCCCTACTTATCAGAAGACAAGGCCTCCACGGTCAGTGAATCTGCCCAAAGAGCTGCCCTGATCCAATTAGACATGATTTTGCTTGCATTTTGTGTGTGTGTGTCCATGTGTCTATTTATTTTCATAAGCTGTAAATCCCCTGTAGCCCCGAAGGCTGCTCTTTGATTTCATTTTAAAATAATCACAGGCTGTAATAAACCGTTCTCATTGTTTGAGCTTGTACTACAGGATGCAGCAGAGGCCGTTTTCACAGCTAAACATGAAAACAACAAAAATGCTTGTGTACATGATCCCATCTGAGCTCCGTGGGATCTGAGACACATTTACTTCTCGACCCAACTCTCTGTCAACATCGGGTCTGTCACACGGTAAGCAAAAAAGCCTGCCAGATTTCCTTGTGTGTTCCTCTCATCAGATAACCACCTCAGTGCCCTGAATGTGCATGAATGAAGGCCCAGATGTGCGCCATATGCAGATTTGCAGTCGCGGAGGGTGGGAAACATGTCGAAGTGAATGACTGGTGAGAGAAATTCACATACATGGAAACACATCTTTTTTGGCGTGGTGATTCTTGAAATGGCTAATTAGGCGACAGCAGCTGGCAAAGGAGAGATCTGGCAGCAGGGGTGGCCATACATAGTTCAGTCGGTTGAGGGAGTGCCTCGGTTTCTACTACACAGCCTTACGTACTGCAGTTAAAAACACTTCTCCTTGAGCTGCGAGGGACCAGATTCTTTTGTCGTCTTTTGTCGCTGATAGAAATCCCATCTCTGTTTGCCCCCATGTCATTCAAAGGCCTAACATTAATCAATGAAGGGATACATTTACATAAAAAAAGCCACATGAAAAAGTACAAAAAAATAGCAGAAAAACATTTGCTGCACATTTGATTTCCAAGCTACCACTAGGATAGTTTCACCTCTCAGGCTTTTCACAATAAAACTAAAAGAAAATACGCTCTTTACTCCAACAGTTGCCTCACTAACCTGTGGACATTAAGAGGTGACAATAAAATGAAGGAACACCTTCACCTCAAAAAGCCTCTGTTCTACTAACTTCCTTATTAGAAAAAAATATTTGAGCTACATAATGTGGCTGAAAACGTAAATGTAGATTACAATTCTAATGAACTGTTTTCTGACTGAATGAGCTGAAGCAGAAAAAACTATTCTTTCTGTCAGTCTGGAGAAACATGTTTATAATTAATATTAGTTTAATGTGTGATCTTTCCTATCACTGTGTATTTTGCCTTATTGTTTTATGCATATTTATGGTATTTGACTAAACTGTTTCGGTCTTATACTTTCATCATGCGTTTAGATGTAAAGCACTTTAGTTTTCATGTTTGTTTCTTAAAATAATTGTCTAAGTCATTTTGGCATGTTCAAAAATTCGCCTAAGTCATTTAATTCTCTCACGTTCCTTGTTTGACTGACCTTGTTTGTATGTCTGTAGGCATCTGTTGTTATAAATGTTTGGATTAAAATTGTTAGTAAATGTCATATATTCAACAAATGGTTCAGGTTTTTGTGTTTCCTGAAAAATCTGAAAAAATGACTTAGGTGATTATTTTAAGAAGGCATCGATATACATAAACTTTGGTTAGTTGATTGATTGATTGATTGATTGATTGATTGATTGATTGATTGATATATCCTCCTGAGATCCAGGAAAATAAAAGTTTAGTTTGGATGAACAGATTTTTTCTTTAAATTGAATGTCTTTTGCACTAAAGTAATTTTTTAAGCTGTGAAACTCTCCACTTAACATCTTGCTTTTCCATCCTATATTCCATATCCATTTCCTTAAACTTCCTTAAATCTATTGACTATTTACTACAGCAGGATCATTATCGCAACAACACATAATCAGTAGGTTAAAACTAACCTGTCTAATAAACGAACAGTAAAGGATGGGAATGTCCTTTGTAGTTGAGTGCTTTTATTTTTTTTTTTTTTTAAGCTGTGAAACCCTTCAGAGGACACGAGTGCATGACTGGGCTTCAGGAGGATATGACAAGATGGAAAAAGTTGCATTTTTCAGTTTTTTTTCTTAATTCTGTGATTATTATTAAATAAATTCGATATATTGCCCACCCCCACCCCAGAATAAATCAAATCTACAAGTGAGAAATGTGATTATTTTTCAGAATTATTCTCCAGTCAGGTCATTTACTCTCCACATGTGATAAAAGATCTGTAATAAAACAAAGACAGAACCAGAAAAATGTTTAATATGAACATTTTGAGCATGATACTGGTGAATAGAAACAAACATTTTCAAACTCCAGTATTGTCACAGTTGTTTAATGCAGTTTTATTTTTACATTACCACTATAGAGATCCCATTCAGGTAAACACAAGCAGGTTGTTTACAGGCTTTGAACCATCAACTGAGGCTGAGGTTTTACCTATTTCTAAACTGAGTTGCATGCAGATGTCTATTCTTTCCTGGTACTTTTACTCTATATGAAACTTTTTGAATCAGACAATCTCGGCTTCCAGCTTCATTCAAAGCTTTATATTTACCTCACCAGGCTGCACCTCCTCACGCTGCTCAAGACAACAAAGCCACAGCCGAGCCTATTTTCTGTAGAACACCCTATTGTAATTTGAAACATGCTTGAGATACCCCCCTCTTTTCAACCCCCTGGCTTCCCTCCACACCCATTGTCAAATGCAGCAACACAATTAAGACCACATTAGATCTTTTCAAGTACTTGTAATTTCATAAGAGTGGGCTTTTTTCCCTATTTTCCCCTTTTTTGAAAATAAAATGGGGGAAACCCGCAGTTCCTCAAGAGCCACTTGGAAAAGATGGGAAACAGATATTAACCCTGCAAGTGATGGTTCTCCAAGAGGCCTCCTCTCTCCAACCCCACCCTCCCCTCATCACACCGCCAGCACTTCCACTGTGGGACCACACACACCGACACCTGCACCATCTGAGACGCACTCCCTCTGCATCCCCTCACACACTCACACACTCAAATCAAAGAGCCTGCACTCAAACCCAATGGAGCTGTAGACTTCAGCCTGTTGTCTAGTTACAGAGGAAGCTGCGATGGATCTTGACTGATTTCCTGTCTTGTGTTACTGAAGATGTAACATTAGACGTTCAATTACAATTACAACCATTAATGAAAAATGATCATGTTTTTGTTAAAACAATCAAACACACTCTGTATATTTCTGGTATTTCATTCATTTTCCTTGGCTCCTCGTGAGCTTTAGCTTACCCCATGTTGAGTAATCTGGGCCTCTCCGTTTGGCCCCATTCCCCCACCTCGGCTCATGTGAAATGTAAATGATGTATTGTCCTAATTAGATGAAAAAATATGAGTAATCCTCCTAGTATGCACCACTTCTGAGGGGGTTTATTATTCTAGCCGAAGGTGCTACTCTGTTTTATTTACTTTGATCCTGCATGTTTCTGACTCTTTGGTAATCAGAGGTAGAAAGTCATTACATTGTTATCACAACTGCAGCCACGGCGGCCAAAGCTTGACACAAGACGTTAACCCGTCTGTAATGGAGAGGCCTTCACTTGCTCAGCATCCTGGCCCACACGGCCCGCTGCCTGGGAGGAACATACATCAGAGGCCGAGGACTTCATTATGAGGCCGGCATCAGCAAAGGTGTGGAGAGCGGCTGTGTGGGGGGACCCGAGGGGAAAGGGGGGGGTCAAAGGAGCAGGCTGGTCGGCCTTTGAGGACTCGAGCCCTGAAAATCAAAAGAGAATGAGTGATGGGTGTGATTTGAGCCCACTCCTCCTCCCTACGCCTTTGCTGTAATCACCACATTAAATCAATGTGTTTATAAGGAATATGCCCAGGGATCTACAGGAGCATTCCTAAATGAATGGAAAGTCGCTCCAGTCTGTTTGTTTTTCCCATTGCTGTTCTGTCACACACACACACACCCCCAAAAGAGTGGCATTGCGTGAGTGGCAGCCATTTCACCTTGACCCGCCTGATTGACCCCGACGATGGCAGTGGAAAAAAAATCCCTCATCAGTGTAAAATGTTGCCATGGTTTCGGCTGATCCGAGACCCCTGGTCACAGGGAACGGGGGACTACGGGGATTTTTACACCCCTCCCCTGTGTTCTGTTCCTCTCTTCCGTGGCTCCATGCCACAGCCATGTGGGGCTGCATCATGTCTGCTGGCCTTCTCACACGAACCCAGCACTATTGCGTGCAGAGGCTGCACTGAGAGCATAGCATTTTCACCCCACTACCTTACGCATGAGTAGGCTTGGGAGGGGCTAAGTGATAGAGGCAAAGGAGAAGAGCAAAGGGGAGGAGGAGGAGATGGAGGAGGAGGAGGGGAGGTGATGATGAAGATTGATAGTGGACAATGAGACAGAAAACAAAGGTCACGGTACGAGGTGAGTATTAGAAAAACAACTACACGACCGCGAGGCTGGATGTTAAAATGAGTGACGGGCAGAAGAATAAGACACACGAAGAGGAAAGAGAGGAAGGGAAATCTCCTAATGTATTATTCAGTTCATACACAGACAGTGGGTAGAGCGCTCTCTGAGGTATTACACAGACACACACTCACTTAAACACACATGCTTCGACTCACAAGCAGGATGGGAGAATAGTCTGGCCCCTCAAACCACAGACAAAACACTGAAAGCATGCTTCCTCTCACACACACAAAGGTACACTATAACCCTGCGCTTTGAGAAACACAATTATTTACACATTTGATAGAACAGACAAAACAAGAACAGAAGTGCATCCCGTACATTTCTACAAACGCAAAAATAGGAGTCAGACAATAGCTGATTATATTAAACTGTGGAAATTTGCACTGGAGCTACATGTTATATTAACAATAAATGATGGCCTAATGAACTATCATCTGTTTAATGCACATATATTAGAACTTTGATATTCATCCAGACTATTTCCATCATAGGCTATCTGATTTGAAGTCAGATTCTACCTGTTTTGTTCACTGTGTTTTGGTCTTAATACACTA
This sequence comes from Ostorhinchus rueppellii, assembly GCA_030068375.1. Lineage (NCBI taxonomy): Eukaryota > Metazoa > Chordata > Actinopteri > Kurtiformes > Apogonidae > Ostorhinchus > Ostorhinchus rueppellii. Next base: position 35,509,244 of record JAQQZY010000005.1, read on the forward strand.
ATTTTACTCACCATTTTCCATTTGCTTATACACCGTTGCGCGTGAAGTTGGAATAATTTTGCTTTTAGACACTTTCCTCTTTTTATTCCTACTTGTAAACATGAATAATCACCTTTTGATCAGGTGAAATGATTGCATACTGAGCCCCAGTTACACTTTGTACATCAAGAATAAATCACATTGTCAGAATAATTTCATGAGAAGAGGTCAAATATTTTATTCCAACTATGGGCGACAGTGTATTTCCATAGAACTGTCTTTGGTCTTTTAAAAGATACATTTCTTCAAACAGATGAATAAAGTTTATTATGAGCGTGTGAAATGGCAAAATGCAAAACAATCAACAATATGTCACCAGCAAAGAAGAAATATGGCAGTACTTTGTTATATTTTCGGACGGTGAATGTGAATCACAGCCTGGTTTAACAGAGCATCTAAAGAAAACCGTGTCAGTAAAACACCCAAGTTGCTTGATTGTCAAAGTAAATGAAACCCCGTGATAAGTGAGTAATCTGGCAGTAAGTTAGAACGTGCGGTTTCTTACACATTCTACTTTCTATTTTTTTCTTCTTAAGTGTTTTTTTCCACCATTTGTACCACGTTCACCCCTTTAGAATAACATTATTATCACAACCATGAAGAGCACCACAATTATTCACAGCCCGCTCTTTCTCAACTTAGGAAATCGCCTTGAAAATTGGGTAGGCCTGCAGAGTGTTTGCCACTTAAGTCCCAGTGTCCTGTGTTTTTGAGACGTGTGTGTGTGTGTGTGTGTGTGTGTGTGTGTGTGTGTGTGTGTGTGTGTGTGTGTGTGTGTGTAAATACCACTCACTCTGCCAGATCTCAGACCGTAACATAAACCAATTTTCAACGGTGTTTCTCCTTTAATCGTGTTAAGTAACAACAACAACATCTTAAGGAAAAAAAGGTATTCATAATTATACGACCAAAAGCCAGGTGGCAAGCATTCTTAAGTCTGAGAAAATGACCAAAATGCTTGTATACCTTCAGTATTAGCAACACTTTTATACGTGGCATTCACTTAAATCAGTGCTTTATTTGTGTTGTTAAAGCTGAGTCAGACCTGCTTTAACATCTGCACCCATGAGGAGCTTCGGTCTGGTAGACTCCGTGTTCCTTTGACGTCCACATAAATAAAAACTCAAGTTGTGACCTTTATCATTTAAGCCCCTGGGATTTGAAAAAACAGCATGACCTCACGGAGCAGCAACAGGGCGGTTATTATGGCACTTTTTCTTATGTAGAAACAAAATTTTAGATGAATTTCATGTCATATTTTCTGCAGTTTTTGTGTTTCTAAGACTTTTATTTTAATTCATGGTGCTTCCATTCTACTTTTATTTGCTCTGTTGCACTAACTACACTGTACTTTACGCCACTCTACTGCTGTATAGTCAGGTTTTTTCTACTGCTCTCACTTCTACTACTCTGCTCACCTCTACTCTGGCCTGTCTTAGAGTAACATTTTAACATATTTGAGGAAATGTTGACCGTGGATTGTGGCGATCTCTCTGTACTTCAACTGACTGATTGATTTTTAATCCATAATGACCCAAACAGCCATCATGAACCAAAATCATCTACTGATGTAAACTCTTTAATAGCTTTTGATCTACTACTAAATTTATTAGACTATCCTTGTTTTCTTCAATTTCTTGTTCATTTTAATGCCTGGTACAACTAAACGTACTTGTGTTCGGACAAATATAATAATAACAACAAAAATAGCTCATAAAAGTTTAATATCAGAGCTGATTTCTATCCATTTTCCATGTTTTCTTGATAAAAACCAAAATCACTTCAGTTCTTACCTCAATATCTATGGCATTGTACTGACAAAAACAGTGCTTTT
>JAQQZY010000005.1:35514743-35536707 GCA_030068375.1 Ostorhinchus rueppellii
CCCTACATTCTGCTGTGTTTAAGTAGACTCCACCATACCTCAGTTTAATGGGACGGTCCATCTGAAGGAGAACTGAGTCATGTGGTCCAACATGTTAGCATCATGATATATTAATATTACTTGACGTTGACTATTGCTACTTAAATGGGAAATCTGTATTAGTTTCGAGTTTACAGGCGGATTTCTGGTCCTGGGTGGAAGCTGAGGAAAACCAAATGGTTGTTTGTGGTTTTTACTTTTCTTTATGGTCAGAACATGATAAACACGAGTCAAAAATGCCAGAAAAATTCATAAATCCAGAAGCAGAACATTCAAAACCATTGTAATGATAAAAAAAAATCAACATCTGAATATGCAGCAGTAAAACAAACAAAACACTGAAATTTTAGTGAGTATTTTTTAATGTAAACAAAATAGTAAAAATATGAAAATAAATAATTAAAAAAAGAACCTTGTAATAATTAGGGAAGTATTGAATTATGGCATGATGATCATAGCTGTATCCTCCTCTTTCTGGTTTGCATCAAAGTGTACTTTCCCGTTCATGGGTGGTCGTTGTCTACTTGCGTCCTGTGGAGAAGTCTGTCCAATTTTGCATTCTGGTCCCATTATGCATTTATAATCTGGCTGTTTCTCACCAAAAACAGAACTTATAACAATGACAACTCACGCAACATTCATTCAATTAACCACCTGACAAATTAACTTTTTTTTTCTTATTCTGAAATGAGGAAACTTAAGGGTAAAAACAACTACCTAGATAATGACCTCTTAAATGCCACCTACTCAGCCCTTCCTTCTTGGTCTCTACGCACTTATTTCTATATTTTATAACCTAAAGCATTTCAACTAAACCACACCACTCACTCATTGATGAGATTGTCACTCTCAAGAATTTGTTTGGCTTTCCATGTGCACAACAAAAAGAGTCTTTTCCCCCAGAAAACATGTCCGAGGTCCCTGCTCGTAGGCCGGCGTCTCATTGTTTACAGGAGGGAGTGAAGTTCTCTCACTTAACTCCTGGCACAGTATCGCTTTACTTTGGATTTAAAACAGAAATGGCTTAACAATGGGGAAATGATGTCATGCTGCACAGAGAAGGTGGTCAGCTCAAAAGCAGAGGCCACTGTGGTTGAGTTATTTGTTGACAAACCATAAAGCAGAAGGAAGAAAGCAAGATGTGTTACCCCCCGCCCCCCCTCGCCCCCCTCCGAAAAAACAATGAAGCACACAGCTAATGAGTCACAGCGCTGTGTGAGCATACACAACCCAGATGACTCTTTTCTCTTCCATGTTTGTACTTTTTTGTTCTTTTCATTTACCTCTCAACAGCATCTGGTACACCGAAGTTTAATCAGAAGGGTTTATTCAATGCCAAGGCAGACATTTATTCACTTTTTTAGGTAAAATTACAGGAGTTTTGTTCATTTCAAGTAAATGTAGAATGTTGTTCATCATCCAGATGCATATTTAACATGTTGTTTGATATAAAATTACAGGAATGGGAAAATAGAGCTCAATATCCTTTTAACATTAGTCCTTAAAGGCCCAAACAACCACAACTACCTTCTGATCTTAGCTCTTTATTACCTGTTGATCCACTAATTCCATCAATACATGAAAATAATTGGTGTAAAATATAGTTTGTCATCTTTTCATGGTCATCACATATGACCCATTTGGACGTTCAGACACTCTGTAGTTGCCCTGGAAACGCCATTATCCTCTACAACACTGATTCGCCAGTAAAACCCATGGAGTTGGATCGATGACAGTGGATGGAGACACTGGGTTTATAATCGGATAATGATATGTTTTGCAGAAAAAGTAACTTTTTCTGCAGTTTTCTCTGTTTTTAATATAATAACCCTCAACTTTAGTCTGAGCTTTTCTGAACATTTACAGGATCCGCTTATTAAATATAGGAAAATACATGATTTTCACAGAAAAAAAAGTAAAATACAGAAGATAATATTATAATAAATGGTGATGAATCAGTTAAGAAAACTTAAATATGGAGAAAAAATATATTTTGGAACTGCCACAAAAGTATCACTGAGTGAGAGATTGACTGAAGGAGAGGCTCATTGGAATAATAGTACAAGAGTAAAAAATTTGGTTGTCTTTAAAAAATATTAAAAGAAAAAAAAAACTTAAACGAGCAGGCCACAGTGTTCTGCTCTTGCCTCTTCATGTATTCTTCCTTTGTGGTTTGGTTTCAAAGAGATGAAACGTGATTACATGAGGCAATGAATTTATTAATGCGGCAAATGGATGTTCCCCTGCTGTGTCAATGATTTTAGAGTAATTCTGTGATTGTGTTCACATGCCGGTGTGCACACAAACACACACAGCTACACTTTAATTCTGCAGGGAATTTAGGCCTTTTATAAGAGGACATGAACAGCTCCAGACACACACACACACACACACACTTCTCTCTCTCCATCTCCGCTTCTCTCTCACACACTTAAACACATATTGTTCCTTTGGGATCTGGGCTTATTCATGAGAGTTATTATGCCACGGTTTTCAGGTTTTCCCTTTTGATGTGTCATTGTGTTTCTTGGGCCTTTTAGGTGGTTTTCTTCTTTTCTGACTAACACACAGACACACAGCCTCCCCCTCTTCTCCACCCAGACAGCCACTTCACCTCCACTATCCCTAACGATGCCATGTTGCATTAGTACACGCATTTCCCTCTTTTTCTGAAACATTCCTCTGCCCCTGGACTTGAAGAGTTTTATCGTCAGGTTCTGTACATTTGTCGTTTTGCTGACTGAATCCAGATTATTCACAGACCAATCATGATGGCGTGAGAAGAGCTGCTTGTTGCTTTGTTTGTCCTAGGTTTGTTTGTCTTACTCGTGCATGTGCACCCATGCATGACAGAGAAGCAGAATCTGAACAGAATGTGTATATTGTATAAATCCCCTTGTTAATACCAGAGGATAAACACATTTCTTTGATTTTCTATTGGATTATAAACATAGCTGAAGCCACATTTTGATTTCAATTTCACCCCGTCACACAGAGGAGAAAGATATTTAGTTTCATTGATTGGATCTGTTAACAGGTTAGGTCAATATTTGCCTTTTAATGAGCATTAATGAGTCAAAACTAAACTGAGTTCAGATTTAATGTGATTAATAGTCAATAATTCAACTCAATCACCCATTCCATCACTTGCAATCACATCTACATCCCCAAAACCATCAAACTGGCTTAAATGATTTCACCTCCACATGATATCCAAATGCTTTGAGTCAGCTGATTCACATGTTGCAACTGCATGACTCACTTTGAATCCCCCCTTTTGGGCTCCTCTCCATTCCCCATGCAAGATGCATATGCAGATTGCACATGAGCTCTTGTGAAAATAAAGGCACTTGTGGTGGAGGGTCTGAAAAGTCTCCTGAAGTGGTAGACTCTGCGGCCTAATTAACATGCCATAGGTGTTAATTGGCAGCTGGCAGCAGTCAAAGCAGTAGCAGGTGAGCGCCAGGGCTTGTTGAACTTAGATGCACTGAATAGCACGAGGAGTCACTGGAGGTTTATACGGCAGCCATTTGCAAATCAATGCCCCACGCCTGGAGGTTAATTTGGATGTGGAGAAGTCTGACATCATGTTTCCAACCTCATTTAAAGAGGTTAAAGAACCATTTTCCCTTTTCTACAGAGAACCAGACAACAACATTTTAACCTGACTGCTTTATTGATTTTCTGAATCCAATCATGGTGTGTAATTGCAATGGATGGTGTTGCATTAGAGATTCATAATAGTGTAAGTTGTGAAGTGGGTCAAATCAGTTTTCCTCAAATAAATCACTTGTGTAAACTTGATTTTGATCCTGGAAGTAATCAGTGTACCTTTTGTTAAGTAATGGGACTTGGATAATAAGAAAGAAATAGATTTTTTTTTCAGGCTTCAATCAAACTATACTGACTGTGACCAGTGAAGAGGATGTGCAGGATTAATACACTTCCATTAATAATAGTGACTATAGTGGGCTATAGAGTAAGAAATGCCTGTGGATTATGGTAAAGGCGATTTTGCATCAGATAACTAAAGAACCATCTGTTATTAAATCCAATAAATGCGCAGGTCCTCATGTTATTAGATTGGCACAAATTGAAACGATTTTTTATGGCAATGCATATATTGTCATTCAATAATATTTATTTATTTATTTATTCATTCATCATTATTTTAATTTTTATTATTATTATTTTTATTTATTTATTTTTTTTTTAAGCCAAATGACTTTATCTCACGAGGAACAGGCGATTTTTCTCATGCAAGAAAGCAAATATCATATTAAAACACTACATATATACACTGTAACCCTATATGAAGTACGGACTAACAAGACTGATGTGGATTTAACATAAATAACATCAAATAATCCATATTTAACCTCATGTCGCCCTCATTCCCTCTTTGACAGTTTGCCTTATTTTCCTTTTTCTTAACAGATTTCGTGTTGCTTGTTTTACGCGTCTTTAAAAGCAGCAGACATTCTTTTCCTTCTTCTCCGGCCCTGTCCTCGTCCCTCAGGGCAGTTCTGGCCCACATTCACAGCTTTCCTCCTCTGGACACTGAACTGGTCTCAATATAGACCTGAACAGTCCATTAAGTGAGGAAACAACACCCCATCGCGTGCAGGTCCCGCTCTCAGCCAGGACATGCGGCCATGCGCGCGTGACATATAGGCCTCTCGTGACACATATGCGGAGTATTATCGATATAGTAATTACTTATCATTACATTAATCACTAATCAATAAAAAAAAGTATTTATCACTCTGTTCACCATTTTACGGCATTTGTTGCCACTTTACGTCAGTCACACTTTCCCCCGTGGAGTCAGTATGTAAGTTAAATGACAAATAACCTGATTAAAACAGTATTAGTCCCGTTTATCCTGGAAAAAATATCCAAGAATTCATAAGAAAAAAAAATCTCATGATCCGGTTGATCCATGTGAGTGGAACTGCACAAAATTCCAGTTTCAACTACTAAGTAAATCAATTAGATCTATTAAAGTTGTGTTTGTTGTTCCCATAGTGGTCATTTAAGGAGTAAAATAGTTTCAATTAAAGATGCATCAGTCAGGTTTTGTTGGATTTATAGCGATCATTAACAAGTAAATAAAAAACATTCTAAGCCTATTTGATGTAATATTATCGAAAGTGATGAAAACTGGATCTTTATTGTCAATTGGATTAATGTTAAATGAATTTATTATTATTAGGCTACAGTGATTTTTCCGTTTTCCTTTTATTAATGGAAGTAATGTAAGAGACATTTCGCATACTAAATAAATAAATAAATAGGACAGGTATCAGGCTATAACTTCTATGGAATACAGTGTTTAAATGAGCAATAAAAACACGTCAATAGCCCATATGATGCAGTATATGTGGGGGGAAAAGGAGGAGGGGGGCACGTTTTTCATTTGTCTGCATTTTCTGTCCGTTTCTGTGACTTTGATCCAAAAAGTCTCATATAATGTGTTTCATCAGGGAGGCAAACAGGGGGAAGTGCACCGCTGCCTTGGCTTTGGGCAAAACACACTCGTCTCTTTCATCAATTAGCCTGTACCTCCCACCACGACTCACATCCACATGGAGGTTTTCCCCGAAACATATTTAGTAAAATTCATGGCAAAACAAAAACATTCATTTTTAAACAGATTTCCCCCCTCTGTGCTCGACTGTTTTTGGTATTAATATTTTAATGTGACGATAAAGTCAATGGAGCCCAGTTTAAGACCTGTGTGAGTCACATTTGTTTGCTCAGGAGCACATGGGCCTGAATTAAATCAATAAATCAGTTCATTCACTCAGTTTATTCAATCACAACATTCACTTTACTTACACGAGAAGAGCTGTTTGTTTGTTTGTTTTTTGTTTTTTCTTCTGTGGGACATTATACATACTTAGAGCCCGAACACACAACCCTGCTTATGGGACACCGGTACAGACCAGTGTCTAATAATGCCAGACCACAGGCAGCTGGGACGGATCAATAATTCATCCGCAGGACGCACACTGCGCATGAGCGGCAATGACGTATTCAAGAACACCGGTACAGAGTCTGGAAACTGATCAACTGTAGATTTATTTATGTATTTATATATGTATTTACTTATTTATTTTAGGGTGTGATTGGTGAAAAATGAAAGGCAAAGAAACGAAAAAGACAAAACTGATTAAACCATTATCAACACAGGTCTAACTGTTTTAAATAGCTCATATTATTATCCTACATTTGACACAGAGTTTTCTCCATTATATGAAAGCGCCTGTCGTCAGAAATACAGGCCGAAAGGAATATTATTTACTCAAATATGCACTGTTGCCTATAAAATTGTAAATATAAAATACTTCTTTTTTTAATTCATCACAACAAATGATTGTGCCAATTTGATTTAATGTTGATAGATAAAGTGCAACTGGGACTCAGTATATAATCACTGCATCTGGTCAAAGGTGTTTACTAATGTGTATTAAATAGGAATAAAAACTTTACTTTAGACTATAGGTGAAACTTTATTGATCCCACAACGGGAAAATGAACTTATGAATGCATGCACATACGGTACTGCAAAAAATAAACATATAACACAAAAAACAAAAATAATAGGAATAAGTAATAAAACTCTAAAGGTCATTTACACATTTACATAACTAGTAGAATTGCACTATGTCAGCCTGTACAGATGGGACACGTGCAACAGGATATTTAACATTATTTTCTTGGCTTTTCCTTTTTCATTCATAGCTACTTCTTTGTACTAAAATAAGAAGACAAACTTTGTAAAAGAGCTCTTTAACACAGTCATATTTTTTCATTGTGTTTGGGTTCAAAAAAACTGAGGGGATACGATTATTCCATCCAGGATCAGGTCCAGGAATTGGCATTACAGTTAACTTGGCTGTCTGCACTACAGAACTGCTAAACTCCATCTAATCAGGCCAGTTTGCGGAGTTTGAACTGGAAAGCATCCAGTCAGCAGGTTTACCTCAGTTGAACTAAAGAAGCTGTGGATCCAGTTTTCTGACTCCTTCAGTGGCCTGTTCATTCAACAACTTCAACTATAACCATGGAGACACGTATTAAAAAAAAAAAAAAAAGGACACTGGAAAAATATGCGTAATATAGTGAAGTAAATCTATAAATATAATATAAAAATGAGTGTTTGGTAAAAAATAAATAAATAAATAAAATAGCCTGATGATTAGTTTAAAAAAATCTGTAGTGAAAAGTACAGGTGTGTCTACTGTAAACTTTAATTAACCCTTTCATGCATGAATTATGAGAATTTTAATCATTATCTGTTTCCTGAGTGTTTTTATTCTTCAGGTGTGAAAAAATTGAAATTTTTTTTATGAACCTATTTTTTATGAAGTTGCAAAAATGTCCACTGAGCTGGACACTGTGCATTTAATTTTTGAAGCAAAAAAACCCCAAACAAACAAACATGTATTTACTGACATACTGTGTGAAAACTATGGGGTTTTTTTTTCCCTAATGCTGCTTATCTGGTGTTTTGTCATTTTAACATACTCCACTAGTAGTTATTACTCACTTTGTGGAGATAATATGCACTAAAAAAAACTTTTTGTTTAAAAAAAAGTTAATTGTAGTGTAATAATAATAATAATAATAATAATAATAATAATAATAATAATAATAATAATAATAACAAGCAATTAATTTACACTCAATTATGTTCGTGCAGATCAGGTTTCTGAACAACAGTAAAGTTACTGTAATACATTGTATGCCAGTGTATAGGATGATCCTCTGTGTTGGCTGATATGGAACTAAAACAATAAAATTCATGAATGTACAAGAGAACAGCAGTAGAATAGTGCTCCACTGTAGTAACAAATATACATGAAAGGGTTAAAATCCACTCAAAATGTATGACTTGGACTTTTTTTTATTTTTGATTTTGCAGTAAAGGTAAACGACTCCCTGTCAAAATGCAAGATTATTGAAGAGTTTTATTTAACCCAAGGAAAACGAAAGGAAAAAGCGGATCGTAATTACACGCTGGGTAGTTTGCAGAACACACTGTACTAGTTTAGGAGGTTTTCACAAGTGTCACCAGGTGTTTGCTGACAGAAGGCAGTGATGTGTCTGTTGTGCAGTGATTTGTCTGACACTTGTTTCTAATTTCTCCATCACATAAAACATCAGAAACAGCCTCCGTCCATTTACTTTCCCTGAGGGTCGAGTAAAAGGTTATAACTTGTAGATTTAAGTTTTTTCCTCCTCCTCTTCTTCTTCTTCTTCTTCTTCTTCTTCTTCTTCTTCTTCTTCTTTTTTCTACATGCGCATAAATTCAAGGGACTATTTTTTTTTTGCACATTTTACTTTGTGTGTGGTGATGTTAGGTTAGAGGCTGTGACAAAGTGTTGAGGAAATTCCTTTTTTTTCCCCCCTCTTAACCCTTGTGGGAGCTTATGGGTGCTCACAGAAGCGATGTGCTGATGTGTAGTTTTGCAAGAAGAAACGTTCCCAAGATTTTTATCGGTGAAATGATCCCGTCGGTGCAGTGCCATGGCTAACAGATGACTGCAGGCTATCTGATACGTCTCTGCAGCCAAATAGCATCGTCGCCGGCTACTTGACTGAAAAGATAAGGTGCGTTTGGGAAATGTTTGTTTCTGTGTTTAGTCAGATTTAATGACAACATAAACTTATCTTGAAAACCATAATGAATGGCCATTAGGACTACAAAGCTTTCCAAATGGTGCGCGTTCAAGGGAATATTTTAGTGTCATATCAAAATTACAACTCGAGTAAACCAATTTTCTCCACACAGGAATAAACACAGACTCAAGTGAACCGCAAAGATCAAACTCAAGGAATATCACAAAGTGTTTTCCAAAGTGCAGCAGACTTCTTGAGCAATTAAGAGAGTTTGGCTTTGAATGGTAAAGGAAATAGCTTTCCTTGCTGTTAAATGTCACCAGAAACGCGCCTGGGGCATAAAGTGACCACTTTGTTTTTGTTTAGTGTGCTTAAATCCCTCTCAGTTTCAACGATTCTATCACAGTTGTTTAGGTCACCAAACCAACGCCAGTGTTCTGTTACAACCTCCTTAAATAGTAAAATACAATTAATATAGTGTGAGTGGAGAATTATTTAGATTTTGCTTTTGTGCGAGAAAAATATTGTTGTTATTATTATTATGAATTAGTGTTTTAACTCGATATCAAGACTGTTATGCGTTGTTTGGGGGCAAAAAAAGTGAACTCTGCAAAGGAGAAAAGGGACAAAAATAAGATTTACCCTGCATGATTTTTAATAATGCAATCATTTGAGTGTTAAAAATGAGCTAATTCTATTTCTGGGGATCTTTTTCTTTGTGTCACTCTACCTCTTGTTATATCCCAAAGGCACCGGTTTATTGCAACAAACTTTGGGTCACGAGTACAAAGAGCCGTGTCTGCAGGAATTCCCTCAGGTCAGAGAGAAAGCTGTGTTTTGAGGACCTTCTTAGCAGCCTTTGCCTCCGTGGCCTTTGACCCTGGACCAGTCCTCTTTAGTGAAGGAGCATAATCCACCTAACATGGATTTAAACAAACAGTGTAATCCATAACACTCAGTGGTTCCACACCATCTCATAGGAGCCCTGGCTGCTGCTGTGGGTTCCACACGGTGATTTGTCTCACGTTTTATTGTCTATTGGCAAGTTTTCACTGTAGTTTGGCCTGAAGTACGTTTACAAATAGAACACGTTCAGAAGGAACCCAGTAGCATCTGCTAAGCTATCTTCTTCTTCTTCTTTTTCCTCTTTTTCTTCTTCTTCCTCCTCTTCTTCCTTTTCTTTTTCTTCTTCCTGTTCTTCCTCTTCTTCTACCTCTTCCTCTTCTCCTTCATCTTCTTCTTCATCTTCTACTCCTTCAATATCTTTTTCCTCTTCTTCCTTATTTTCTTCTTCCTCTTCTTCTTCCTCATCTTCTTCTTCTACATCCGTACACCTGTTTGATAACCTCAGTGCTTAAACGTAGCTGTGATTGTTTTTCCAGTGCACAGCTCTCTGTCCCTCTGTAGTGTATATGTGTGTGCATGTATACTTGTGTGTGTGTGTGTGTGCTTCAGTACAGCTGTGTTTGTGGCCCTTTGCACCTCTCCCCTCGCCTGCCTCCCCCCGTGGCTTCAAGCCTCACTACTCCTCCCTCTCCCTCCCTCCACCTTCCTTAAAAAAGTTCATCAATATTTTGGTTGACCTTTGACTTGACCCGCACAATTAAACAATGGGATTTTGGGTACACTAAATGGCCCTGGCTTTGCTACAGAGGGCAGACTAATGAGAGGATGTCGTCTTTAGTTTATAGTTCAGTCCAGAAAGCAGTGGAGCGGAAAAACAATCCGACGTTCCGTTAAGCTGCCTCACGCAAACTTTCAAAGCGGGGGCACTTGGAATCAGACTGGGCTTTCCAATGTCATTTACCTTCACCCTTATAACCCCGCCCATCAACCCTCAACCCTTCCTCTAAGTTTGTCTTGCACTGCTCTCTGGGTTTCTCTTATTTTTAGGTGCTCCCCCTCGCTTGCATTTCCGTCTGGATTCCAAGAAAGGAAAAAAAAAAGTTCCGATGAAAAAAGTAAAGCCCTGCTGACAGTATTGAACTGCATTAGACTGTCAGTGTTTGTGTCTGCGTGTGAGACAAAGGCTGTTTTTGTGTGTTTAGCTGTGTTATTGATGTACTTTTCCCTCGGTCTGGCCTGTGTTGCTTTTTTCAGTCTCCCAGCTGGAGTAACAACTGACTGCTGAGCCACTTCTTTATCTAAAAGTCTCACTGTTGCTTGTCCAGAGCAGCAGGAACAAATGACAAACACTAGAGCTATGACCGGCACAAAGTAACTCTGCCATTTACTCAACTTACTGAACAACTAAGAGCTGTTTTATCCACAGTGAGCCCCAGTGTTTGTATTTGTTGCTGCCCAATTTAATCCTGTTCAAAGCCAAATGTTGTGGATTAAGGTGTAAAACCAAAAAAAATGTATTAAATACTTCAAATCAGTTAAATTGCGAATCAACTGTTTTTTAAAATGATATAAACAGGTTTTTAGACATGTGCATCAGAAAGGATAAAATATTTTAGCCTTTAATGCAAGTTTTTTTCCCCAAATGTGAGGAATAGGTACATGCAAAAAAAAAAAAAGTTCTACATAATAATTTATTTTTGTCTGAGAAAATAAATGAGTAAGTTTATTTTTGAAAGTTTGGAGATTTTTAAAAATTAAGTTAAAAAAACAAACAAAAACAGATAGATAGAAATGGAAAACTCAATACAAACACTAATGTACTTTTTAGAGGCTGAACAATAGTGGATTTGTCTTGGCTGATATAATAATGACAGTTTGGAGCAGGAAACAACTCAAATCGGATTATTTGGCTGATATAATTTGCACCTCTCCATCAAAAAATCTTTCCACAAATGCATTATTCATGAGATTGACATAACCTTCCTCTCAGTCGTTTTATTACAACACTGTAAAAAACAAAACACTGAATCAACTTAAAATTTTTCTTCAACAAACTGGATAAAGGTGAAGCCAAACATCAAACTGATGAAAAAAAACAAAAATCTTTGTGGAAGTCATTTTTTAGTTTTTGAGTTGCATAATCGTGCTTTAGCAGTTACTGACCATTATTAGCACCAAATTTTGCTGATGTAAAATGTCCTACTGATGCAGATAAATCTGTACTTTATGCAGTTTCATGGTAAAGGTGAGGTGGACAGATGATCTGACTATTTCTTTTCTTTTTTTTTTTTATAAATCCCAAATGTAAAAGATAAAACAGTATCACAAATCTCCCTATAATATGTGTGGCATCTGTTCAGTTTTAAATTAAAATGATACAAAAAAAAGAAGTGATGTAAGTATTTCTACACACTTATAGCTTTAAAGAGTGATGCCGAACAGACTGTGCCCTGCACTTAAATGATTTATTAGTGCATCAGCTCTATGTTTATATAGTATAATAGCACTTAATCTATCACTGCCTGAGCACTGCCACAATGGAAACATGAATGTTGTTACTGTTATCTAAATGCCAGTAATATTATTACTACAGTCCCTGCTCCTCCCCCCACCTTCCATAAACTTACACACATTTAACCCTTTAGTGAAATACACCCACTGACTCCATCCATTGGTTCAATCTTTCGAGGAACCTCCTCCCACAGCGTCAGACACGATATCTTTCGCTCTAATAATCTCTCACAAACGCTGCGTGTGTCTTTAGTGTCTCAGAGTGCTGTACGCACGAGATGGCCACACAGGCGAGGCCTATAGGACTGTCCTTATGATTACACAAACATGCTGTACTGTACACACACATAAACGTCCGTGCAGCGTTCAATGCATTGCTTCCTCATGCGTCGTGGATCTGTTCACTGATGCTATTCTGGAAGAGAAGCAGAACCGATGCTGTCCATATGTCTATCATGATAGAGTAGAAGAATCTGTCCATTCTGCAAAGGGTTGGAGCCTCATGCTGCTAAAAAAAAAAAAAAAAAAGCTTTGAAATATCTCCTGATGTGCTGGATGAGGGGTAGGACAGCATGAGAAATAATCTAGTGATAAATGCTTGAGATGAATAGGTGGATATGGGAGAGGAGGGCCGGCTGTCTAAAGAGCACAGGGAGGAGGGATATGTCACCCAACATGTGTGCGAGAGTGCGTTTGAAGCAGACAAGGAGACATATTATGAGATTATAGATGTGATTTTGGGCTAAAGGGGGAGTTTAGAGGACCTGCCTGTCTTATGAATGTGTCTTTCCAAGCTGTAGCCAGAGTGTGTAGTCCAACCACCCTCATATCTGTTTCACACCCTCAGCAACAACAGCACTCAAAAGGGAGTACAGAGGAAGTACAGCAGCAAACTCCTGGAGACAGGGACAACGTGACCATGGATTTATTCATTGAAAAAAAAAAGTGTGTTTTCTGGCACTTTCAGACAACAGTTTGCGTTTTTTGGAGTAGATGATTTGCCACAGGCTCGGTGCTCGTTGGCACATTGCCACTCAGCGAGTTCATTACCACTGAATCAGTTACAGCAGACTGACACCCAGACACCCACACACCTCACAGCTCGGATGAGATCACCCCCTACTCTTTTGTGCCAAATAGTTAGTAGACACTTCCTCTTCATGATGCAGGCCAGAACAACACACTTAAGCCTGTGATTGCCATGTTTTTCCCTGTTATTCACATGAGATTCTACTGAATTGCCTTATTTCTACAGATCATTTGAAATTATTTGCTCAATTTGTTAAGGATTGTGTTGCAAGGCTGCAACAAAAATGGACAAAATTCACTTTGCGGCAGCTAAAACTGCAGCAGAATCTCACAATAATCTGCCATAAATGAAAACATGTGCAGTCCGCTCTTTAGAGGGAAAAATGATTGAGAGCCGCAATTGAAAGAGGAAGTAAAGAAGGTCAAAAAGTGATCTTTATTTTCTTAAGCATCTTTACCGCTGCCATTAGCCAATGGTAGTTTTTTAACCTTTTGGGTCTTGAATCAAGGGCCTGCTCAGTTGAGTTTCCCCCCAAAATGGATTTAGACTAAAATTACAGCATGAGGTCATGGCTTTCTGGCAATGAACTGCAAAAGTGAAAAAAGGGGTGAGCAAAAACGATTTATATGTTAAAACCCTTGAAGAGCACTACTTGGTATAGAAATAATCACAAAAATAAAATAAATTATATTTGCTGAAGTATGTCAGAGCATGTTAAAGCCAGAAACCTCAAAGTGGGAGGACTATAGCAGGAGTTTTATGGAAGTGGCCAGTTTCGGCATTCTTGTGATATTCCCAAGGAACTAAAGATAGCAGGCCTGTAAAATACACATAAATGGTTGTGTGCAACAAAGACCTACACATGTATAGTGCCTTATAAGTTAGAGTTTGTTCACATATGCTCTTAAATGATCATATGGATTACACTGTTTTCATAGCCTCTTGCAAAATAGTTGTAGTGTTGCATTAATTGTAACTGAAGAGAAAAAAAAATCCCAAATGTTGTTTAAGTACTTACAGGAAGGACAACAAAAGTCCAGAGTTTAAACTTTTCTGGTTATACTAGTTGCATGTGATGTCAGAGAGCTGTGTTTTCTGTTTGCACCGCATCTGGTTTTTAACATTTCACACTATGGGTCCCTTTGTTGTACTTGTGGTTCATCTTTGTGCGACAGCTTCACTCGTGGGGCTCTTAAAACTCACGTCGTACGGCATCACCATCATCATCATGGAGCAGCAGTTCATCCACTTTTAACTGTACGGGGTTACAGTTACAATAGGAGAAGCATTTAGCATCTAGTAGAGACAAATATGCCGTGTTTTTCCAGAAGTTTGAAGGACACTGTGACTCATCTCTGACACGATGACTCCCACTGCTGACCTACTGCTGGGTGGAACAAGGTTAATCACACAGTAGTGACAACATGCCTTTAACAATAACATGCGATAACATCTATACCAAATAATCATTATGACAAAGTGCATATTTTCTCACAAAACTGCAGGTTAACAATCAGTGAACAAAGAAAAAACAAACAAACAGTGTTGTATGGACAGAGAAAAATATTAATTAGATTTAAGAATGAAGGATGAAAACTGAAATTCATGATGTATAACTTAAATTACATACTTTTAATGGGAAGTTAAATTATAAATACATTTAACCGTTACAATATAATATAGTTTTCCTCATGAAGATGACCAGAGACAAAATGAAGGCTTTGACTCAACACGTACTGAAGGGTTTGTCTTCCAGTCAGTGGGAACAGAGCTCTACACACACAGCATAAACAACCCCCAAAAGAGGCTTCTGAAAAAACAAACAAAAAAACCCAATCCATTTTAATGCTATCGTAATGGGACTTATGTTAAACCAATCACTTGCATGAGATAGATTGAAAATAAAGGAAACAGCTCTTAGAGTTATTCAGTTCAAGTGTTTTAATTAGTTTGTGTTTGCGCCGTGTGGGTGTTACAAAGCGGCGCTCATCCAGCTGAAATCACATAAAGCAGCGCAGCACAGTGAAGGACAGTGAGGACATTCAATCATCATAATGGTAGAAGGTAAGAGATTAGGGCGCAAGTGGAAAATGTCTGAAATTATCCCTTAAACATAGACGTCTTTGGGACAATGTCCAACTTGTCTGCTGCACTGCGGTAAACTGTGCTGTAACCGACATACCTCCATGGATCTTAGTTCAGCTTTACAGTAAGAGTTGAGCTACAGCACTAGAGATAGGTCCTGAAAGAAGTAGAAATCATAAACTATGGCTTAGAATTTTTGCTTTTAATCATTAATACAGTCTTTCTTATTGACGATGAGGTCTCTGTTGTAAACAAAGTTTAAAAAGTTGTTCATTTGACTCCAATTGAGTGGTAAACTAGAGACCTACTTGAATGAAGACATGTCAGAATATCATGAAATATAAAAAATAATAGCAGAGCAATACGTTAAACTGACATCTGGGCTTGTGTTGTGGTTGTAAACTATTTTGACATACTGAAAAGCAGGAACTGATTAAAGGGCAAAGAAGTTGAGAACTGAAATAAGGACACATTTATGGTTAGTAATACAGTCTTCATATGCATTATTAATCTGCACCACATGAGAAATGTCGCCAGACATTTCAAATAGTGACAAACAACAAGAAAAATACTGTGCACCATACTGTAAATGTGATGATATATTGACTCTGTGGAAATGCTGCACATCTTAAATCTTATCCTGTTTATTTCAGCAGTGTTTCCCAAAGGACATTTCAGCATTCACAGCCTTCTGTATGTGGCAATACAGTTCACTGTTTTTCTGCTTTATCTTCAGCTTACTGCATATTCAAGCTGTAAGAAATATGACTATGCAAACAAAATAGATGTTAATAGTGCATTAATGTTTCACAGATTTGTCCTACAAACTTTTAAACACATGGTGACGTCTCTCCACCCTGCAAGATGTCGAATTATACATCTTTATTTGTATGTCAATCATTAAATTGTCACTTCACATTGCGTGTGTTTTTGTTTTCACTACGCATTAGGCATGTTGTGCTACTATTAGCATAGCATTCTGGTGAATTAGTAGACCATTCTGTTTATATGTTGCATTGACTATTATGAATGATTTATAAATGGTTTATACTTGGATAATTAAATAGGTTTTAATCATTATAAGTCATTAATGAGCTCCTATAACAGGAATACAAAACATGTACAGCAGTGACCTGTCTGGACACAGTACCACAGTGGTTAGCATGCTAGCAATTAGCATGTTAGCTAAATGTAAGTGTGTTTTAGTCATATGTAAGAATTAAAATTGCTGCTATGTTTTGTGTAATAACAGCAAATACAACTGACATGAAAAGCTGAGAGTGTTAATGTAACATGGCATAATTTCAGTTATATGAGCAGTTTGGTAACAGTTCTGTCTGCTAACTTGTGCTAGCAGTTTTATAGTTATAACTTTAAGATAAACATGGGTGCTGAGCCCACGTACATGAATTATTATCATAGCAGTGGTCATGAAAACAGTAATATGGTTATTTCTTTTATTTATTCTTTGTGCCCCCCCCACACACACACATACATACGACTGTTAAAAAACGTCACTGCTTATTGGTTGTTCTTACTGATACCACCAGAACATGTTCTGTAATTTGTTGATAAGTAATGGTTTTACACTTTAGAAAATAAGGGTCCATTTTGCAGATTATACATGGTAGTAGCTCATTATTATATTGTCTAATATGCTACAAGCCTTATAAGTATGAATAGAATTTAACAGCACCACTCACATCAAATAATGTGTTGGAACTGATATAAAAATAAATATATAAATAAAAAACTACAATGATTTTATAAAGACTTATAAAGTGTTTACAACTTATTTAATAATATAATATAAACCATTTACAAATTCTGCACAAGGGTATTCTTACTTTTAAGTTGAACCAATTAACTTCGATTTTCAACTTTGTTTTATACTAGAAATTAAAACCACATTATTGGTTACACCTTTTTTTTGTTATTTTTATATCTACTGTGTGGAGAATTGCCTGGGGAACAGTATAAATACTATGTTGCATTAAATCCTGATTGTACCATATCTCTCGTAGCTGGATTTAACACAGATAAAACATAGATCAAATGGGAAGAGTTCATCCAGTTATGCAGAACAGATGAGGAACCAGAGCAAACATGGTGAGATCTACTTTCTCCTGAACTTTGACCTATCTTTGATGAACTGGAAAACATGTCAAGTGATGGTTTTGGCAGAGCACCATGATTAACTAAACCTGCTCTTGCGCATGTAGTCTATCATGAATTAGAAGACATTTATTCCGATGAAAGAGTGTGTGGTCTATCTGTGCGCCACACCTCAGTCAGCTGCACTTGCTTTGAAAAGACATGGGACAAAAAAATGAAACGCTGCATGTGTGCAAGGAAGCACACACATGTTGTTTATTACTGGCAACATGATGTAGATCTGTTGTTCTCTTCCAGGAGGTGTCATGAGTTTGCAGATCCTTCAGTATGAAAGAGCGGGGGATTTGTCTTAAGACCTCACCAGCCTTATTGTGCTCTTTGTCTAATCCTGCACGTACAACTTTAATGACTTCAGCTGTAAAAACAGAGAGTGTACGCATCTCCTCCTCTGCGCCCTGTCTTACAGCAGGTCCCTGGAGGTGGTGGTGTGTGTGTGTGGGGGGGTGTTTGGTGAGGAAGGAGGGAGTTTGCAGGAGTCGATTTTGGGGGATCCAGATGCTTGGTTCGAAGGAAGCTAAATAACTTCAAGGTTCACTTGGTTAAGCGCCGTAAGACATACTTCAACACTTCCTTCTCTCTCCCTCTCACTCTTGGTGGGTGCGCCTCCTCTGTATGTTTGTCTAAGGCAGTGTGAGAGAGTGAGAGTTTGTGTTATTCTTCAGTGCATATCAATCCTTCTAGGTTTGAGTTGCCAAAAGGTGTGCTGTTGAAAGAAAGCTGCAAGAAAATATCGGGAATCAGGTGCATTATAATAGCATTTTAGGGGCGAGAAGCAAGAAAAACAAATAATGCAAAGTGAAAGGGGGTGAATAGAAATGTTATTGTGTGTGAAGAGTGGTTAAATGCTTCCATTGCCTGTCTCTCTGTCTCTCTCCTTCTGCCCCTCAGGCTCCATAAAATGGCAGTGGATAGCAGGCCGTCCCTGTGGAGCATCACTAGGATAAACACACACTCATGAATGGCCTGCATTGAGCTGGGCCCGGACGGGGATGCAGGGGAATACAAAGGTCACCAGTGGAGCCCTCCTACCAAGGAGAGGTCACCAAACAGACTGCCCTCATAGTAGCTCCTCCACACAGAAAACCAAAGACAAGGGGTATAAATTCCTCTCTGTACCCCTCTACCTGCCACCAGGACTTGCTCCCTCCATCATTCCTACATCCCCGAAGAATGAATTGATAGCCTCGTGAATCCCCTGCTCTGCTACTGAGCGAGTGATTATTTGTTTAGACTGGGAAAGTCATTAAGTATTGACCAGAGGGTATCAATCTGTCAAGCCCTTCAAATGAGTGGAAGCAGGTAAACCTCTACGCCCTGTGTTACTAATCAACTGTACTGAAAAATGTAACAACGGGACATAATTTGTTGTTTTTTTGGTTTTATATTTAACTAAATCTACCATTTAGATGTGTCTGACAACTGACTTCTCAAGGAAAGTGAGGTATTTCAGGAGCAGATGCGCTTATTTGTTTTTCGCATGCATTTCAAATTTAAGCTGCTGAGACCCAGAAATGTAGCAGGATAAAAATACTGTCCGCTGCAAAGAACATTTCATAATAAACAAATAAATAAATAAACTGAAACAAACAAACAAAAAACAGCTGCATTATGCTGTTTCCAATCAAGAAAATTATTCAATGTCTATATATATTTTTAAAAAGCCAAAACTTTCACTTCTGTGGGTATCAGGAGGTTAAACTTTGAGCTTTTTATTACTCATTTTAATATTTATTGTCATTGTTTCCCTCTTTGTTTTATCAAAATTTTCAACAGAGAATGAATATTTCAATTTCATCCCTAAAAGGATGAAAGAGGAAAATAAGATGTAGCCTTAGAAGAAAAGCCCCACTACTAACAAATGCCCGGTGTTCAGATTTATATGTTTATTCTGTGACATCCTAGCACCGTTCAGCCAGTGCTGCATCTCACCCTTCTTCCCACATCGGCACATGGTAACCCTATCCCCTCTAGTGACGGTCAGAGAAATGGAAACACACTGATCTGTGTAGCATATGTTGCTCACAGGCTGGACTGAGGCGTCCAACGTCTTGGAGCCCCCTCCCCTTGTTCACGGCCTTGTTCCACCTGAGTGCAGAGTGACTGGAGAGGATGGAGAGATCAAGAAGAGGAGACCAGATCTGCCAGCGAATCAATTAAGCTACTGTAAAAACAAGCAGCCACACAGGCAGGCAGGAAAGAAACAGCTGTGTGAGTCCATAGAGCTGCCTGCATTCTGTCGGCACACCGTTACATACAGCTTCATTTTAGGTTCAGGGGTTTTTTTGTAAGTTTAGCTTCATTTTTTAATGAATAATTGAGATTCTGGGTTCGTGTGCTACAATAAATCAATTCAACATATAGATCTTCTTCATCTGCATTTCTCATTTACACTATTTTGTTCATTCAGATGACAGTGTTACTTTTTTGAAAGCAATCTGACCGGTCAAAAATCTTATCTATCATCCTTGTGTTGCTCCGTGTGTTACTTTTTATATACTATATACTGGAAAAAATAAAATAAAATCTCAAGAATGTTTATCTGGCCCTCAACAATTTTGCTTTCTTGACAAAAATCCATTTTTGTTGAAAGTTTGCAAATGTATTATTCTATCATGTTTTGGTTGGCTGTATAGACTTCAGCACTTGATTCAGTAAAGAATAAACAACCACTGGAGACCGTCCAGGGCATCGCTGAGTATGTGGAGGCTAACTTCCACAGCTAAAGAAACAAATACAGACTTTAAACATTTTGTTATCTCAGGCTTCAAAAATACAAAGGATCACAATTAGTGAAGCTGTGCATATGTTCAGCATAAGCTCAAAGTACTGTCGGAAGATGCTGAGCATATCATGGGTCAAGTCCACATCATTCCATGTGTAATAACAGTCCAAGCTCTTGTCAATTTAATATTTTTTCAGGTTGCTTGTTTCTTGAGAGGTAAATACAGTGGATTGAGTCTATAGGGAACACCTGAGCAAACAGTCCACATGAAAGCCCAAAGATGACCTCTGGACTCAGACAGACCCCCTGAAAATGAAAGCAAAAATTCATAAAAAGATTATGAAACGGTGATGCTGATAAATAGCACAAGAAATGAGATACACAGTCTTTTAAAAAGTGCCCCTTTTATCACCACGCAGTCAAAGAAAGCAGATATTTTGCTGTTTGGAGAAGTCTGCTTGCATAATGATGGCACCGAATTGCCACTATCTGATTGTTGTAATTAGTCTTAGTGTTCACATTTAAGAGTGTATGTGCACTGAGGGTATGTGGGTGTGTAAAAGCCACTTTTCCAGCTTTGCCGTGTACAAGAGGGCAAAATGGAAGCGTAAGTGAGGCACTCTAAGCATTGGTGATAAAACATGTGGAAAAAAAAAACCCTAAGCAGAGTGATTGTACATTCAACTGGGATACGTGAAGCGAGTTCAGATTATCCAGTAAACACACAAGATGGACCTCTTTACCGCTCTGTGAACTGTTACAATTTATTTAAATGGTGTAGGAGTGCTGCTTTTGGGGACTCATGCTCTTGTGTATTTAGCTTAGCAGCAGAGTGATCTTTGTAGGTAAATGTAGCCTGTGCTAACAGTGGAGGTAGGCTACATTTCAGCAGGTCTGCTGCACCCTGGTGTGTCCTGAATATGTATCCAGTTACCTGCCAGTGGAGCCACTTCACATATCCAACAGAGATCCGCTCAGAATCAGCAGGCTTGACCACCCTGAAGGGGCCACTGGACACCCCCTACAGCCAAGTTATACTTTGATAGGGGCCCCTGAAAATGTTGTGACGGGAAACAGGAAGTGCCTACCGTCCTGGGAGGAAGTATCAACTAAAACAGCGCCTTTTTTCCTCTTTGGTGAGATCTCATACCAGTTACACCTTTCCAGTGGTGAGTTGTAACACTGTCATATAGAAGATGAACCTGGACAAAAGGAGGCTTTCAGCAGGACCTCACAAGGATACATGGTGTTTTTACAGTTCCTTTTCACCCTCTGAGGGAGTTATGGCTTTTGTTGCACATTTTATTCGATCAAACTAGAGGAGGGAAACGAGCAGAATAAAGAAGCTGGTGAAAAGACATGCTTATCATCTGTCAGCCTCCACAGAACTCCTCTATGAGACATAATATTGGCTGCACATCCAGACGGGGAAATGAACACTCAAATGCTTATATAGTGCGTTTCCTTTTTCTTTCATAAACTGTTCCTTTTCCCGACATTACCAAATCATGACTGAGAGTGCAGTTGACAATTTAAGAATGTGTCCTTCTAAGGGATTTTCTTCACCTCGACAATGTCATACATAACCATGAAGTGTGTGATCAGGAAATCAAAGCTCGGATCCTTAATATGTTGCAGAGGGTCATGGTTTAGTCTTTTATGTGGCTCACATTTTGGCAAAGGGTACGTTCAAGGGCTGTGGGGTTTGTGCGCATATATTTTACAGTCTCTGGATGTAATTGTGGGTCAATCTGTTACTGTGAGAAGAGCATGTCTGTCAAATATTGACGCCTGCTGCCTCCAGACTGTTTCGGGCATGCTTCCAAAGGCCAGAGAAGACACAACGATAATGACAGAGGTGTGTGTGTGTGTGTGTGTGTGTGTGTGTGTGTGTGTGTGTGTGTGTGTGTGTGTGTGTGTGTGTGTGT
>JAQQZY010000005.1:35547431-35559908 GCA_030068375.1 Ostorhinchus rueppellii
GTGTGTGTGTGTGTGTGTGTGTGTGTGTGTGTGTGTGTGTGTGTGTGTGTGTGTGTGTGTGTGTGTGTGCGTGTCTGCTTCTTCCTCTCTCGTTGCGTGTTACATCATCACGCAATAGCTGTCCTCCCGTGGCCTAGTGAACTGGCTCTAAGCGCTGCACCAATTTAGCCATCTACTACACACACGTTACTTTGAGTGAGACGCACGCAGTGAATGGGCGCACACATCCAGTCACGGAAGCGGCGGGCCTGTACAGTAAGCTGCAAACACTGCTCATGAAAATTTCAGTGGGAGAGGTCTGCCTGCTCCTGCTCCTGCAGCAGCAGCAGCAGGAGGAGGATACACAGGTGTTTGACACGTACTGGAAGCTGGGTGAGAGATGTTTGTCAGTAGTGTAAAAAACACTATGTATCTTACACCCTCAGGTTTTTTTTATTAAAGCTCCCTGGTGTTTAACGACGCTTCAATTGCTTGCACGTTTCCCTGCACATGTGCGTAAAAGTTGCATTTCTAGGCTATACAAGGCCTTGGCCGCTGATGGAATATTGCAGATATCATCCTCGTGTTCCTTAATGCCCAAAGCATAAATGAGAAAATGTTCAAAACGATGCAAAGATGAAGTTTTTGTTTGAAGGCCCCCTTCCAGGAGAAGCCCTGCTGGTCCTGTAGCGCATGGATGACACGTTTCTCCTTGTTTTTCAGCTACAACTGCATTAGATAAAAACAGATAATAAATACGTGGAGTGTTTGCTCAGGGGCTGGTCAGCAATGGTATAATCACCAACAACCCGAAGGTGAAAAATAACAGTGGTGGTCACCCCACTGACACCCTCCTGTCCACTCCGCGTAATTACGAGGATGAGTGTGGGAGAGGTCAGATGGACACGCAGGCCACATGTGCGCATGTACAGCACTGACATTAGAGTGTGCGCCTTCTGAACTGTGCACTCTGGTACATTTGCACCCCAATTTTTTTTTTTAAATGATGCTGTTTATGTCATTTTTAGTTTGTGTGAACGATGTTTTTTTTTTTTAATCATTCAGTGATTATCATCAGCTTGTGTCCTATTCAGGCTAATGGATTTATAAACAAAGCTAAATGTAGTTGCTGTAAAATAAATAAATAAATAAGAAAGCACTTCTAATTCATAAGAGGCATTAAGTCAGAAATATTTCTAACTTCAGATTTTTGGTAACATAACAATAGTGATAATAACATATAATGTGCCTATAATTTAATATCCCCTCGGGCAGTGCTGCATTGTTAATAAATTCATTTCCAAATAATTTTTCCTTTTTTGCAAAACGATATTTATTTTTGTTGAAAAACAAACTGTGTAAAAAATATCACACTTGAATTACACAATACTTGCCAAAAAAATGTACAATGTTTTATTACTGAAATAAACACACACTGCATATTATAAATGTATGACTTTGCTCTCTGTGTCTTTAATACAAACTTCAAATCAAAACCGTAAAAAAGTTTTGATTTGCCAAGCTAATAAAAACATGGATGTGTTTGACACAAATACATTATAAGCCTATTTTTTAAAACATGTGATCACTTATAACCTGTCCATTATTATTAAGTTGTTGTTATTATCCTGAGACGCCCTAAACAGTGGCTGAAAAAGAATCACTTCATGGAAAATACAAGGAAAGAAAGTTCGTGTTTGTCAAAAGTCTGATTCACACCGAAAGTAATGAACATAAATATATCTTTTTAAAAACAGCATGAATATAGGCACACATTGTGTAGATTTATGTCCATCATTCAGCTGAGTGCTATCAAATAAACATACAAAAATAATCCTACCTTCAAAGAGGGGCGTTTTTTTGTTTTTGTCGCTCTTTTCTTTTTATTTTATGTCTTGAAAAGTTTGTAGGTAAGACATTTAACAGCCACTAGTGCCGCTCACAACTCTATTGGTAAAGTTTTCAACCGGGTGTAGAACGGCTCCGGGGTGGACGCTCTGCGGCTGGCCGGGCCCCGGAGGCCCCAGGGCGGAGGGTAAAACCGGGACAACGACCGGAGAAGTCCTAGAGGGGCTCAGTGACCCTCCGATGATACTCTCTATGGAGAAGGGGGAGCGCTGCACCGGAGAGCCGGACTTGAGCGCCGGGGCCGGCGCGCTGGCTGCCCCCAGACCGGAGCTGAGCTGGGGGTAAAACCTACTCCGGGGTAAGTCCGTGGTGGTGGGCATCAGGGACGGCGAGGGGATAATGGTTCCCGTGTGTGTGTGCGAATGCCGGGACTGCTGCTGGAAGGCAAAAAGCGCAGAGTGTGTGTGGTAGGACTGGAGCTGGATGCCGTATCCTCCGCAGCCGTACGGTCCGTACCCATAGGCGGCGGCGGCGGCAGCGGCGGCGGCGGGGAGGAAACTGGTGTGTTCCCGCAGCAGGTCCTGAGCCTGCTGCCGCTTGAAGCGTTTCCTCCGCCGGAGAAAGCTCCCGTTGTCAAACATATCTGCCGACTCCGGGTCCAGGGTCCAGTAGTTGCCCTTCCCGGGGTTCCCGGGCTCCCTGGGGATCTTGACGAAGCAGTCATTGAGGGACAAGTTGTGTCTGATGGAGTTCTGCCAGGCCGGGAACTTCTCCCGGTAGTAGGGGAAGCGGTTACTGATGAAGTCGCAGATCTCGCTGAGGGTGAGCCTCTTCTTCGGGCTCTGCAGGATGGCCATGGTGATTAAGGCGATGTAGGAGTAGGGGGGCTTCACCAGGGTGTTCTTGCCCGCCGGCTTGTAGGTATCCCTAGAGGAAGCGGAGCTGTCCAGGCATGGAGGGGGAGAGCCGGCCAGGAGGATGCCGTCGTGCATCTGGGCCACCTCATCCACGAAGGAGCGCGTGTGGTTGTCCCCGTCCTCCCCTTCGCCCACCACGTCTATGTCGGTCTCTTCCGAAAGGATGGAGGCATCGGACATCTCTGAGCTCAGAGTCATGGCTCACACCAACCAGTGCCCCTCCGATGAGGAAGACGATGAGACGCACAAGCTGCTGCCCTGCCCTCCCTCTTCAACAACTCATATGAGGAGGGGGAGAGGAGAGGAGCACGTGTCGCGGCCGATCACAGATGTCCCTCTTTCCTCTAGCTATTTCCATAGGCCTGTGATTTCAGGATTTTTACCTCCGACTGTAACAAACGGCTCCCGACGATGCCAGGCTGGGAAATGTGTGGGGAAACCTGCGAAAGGGCCAAACGTGAACACAGAGGGGGCGGATCCAGCCCCGGTATTTATATCACTGCCTGATCACATGGTGACGAAACGTCACAGGGACAAATCAAAAGAGAGAGAGAGAAAAATAAATAACAAAAAGGTCTTTGAAAATTAACTGTGAGTAGGTTTTTTTCCCCAAGTTTGGTGTGGCCTACATCCTTTTTAGTGGTCATTCAGGGTGGCCGATAGTCTGCATATGACTAAAGCTTTTATTCCAACCGGAGTTTAGCGCAAAAATAGGTTTAAGAAGATGAAAAGATCTTAAGGAAAGTGTAATTACTGCTAGGTTCATTCCTTAGGTCGAAGCGGATATTCTGCAGCTTTACATTGGTTTAGGCATTAGAATGTGTATATTATATATAAAGGCAGTGTGTGCGCGTTTTCAAATACGCGCATAAATATATTCACAGCCCACTTGACGCTCAATAAAAGCCCAAATATAAATGTTTAAGAAGACATGTAAAACCCAGCCTTGTGCGGTGCATAGGCAGCTCGGTTTGCGTGATCTGGTAGTTATCTAGATTATCCGCGAGCCATTTGTAATGGAAAAGAGTCAGCTGTTAAGTCGAATCAGTCACAGGTCACGCAGAGCATGCAAGCCCCAGATATAAGGCCTCTGCCGTGGGTCTGCACCACGGGCTGTGTGTGTGCGTGGACACGGCCGTTTACTTTATTTTATTGAGATGGAAGGATGGATGTAAAAGGCCGTGATAAGTTTCCTTATATGTGACAAGAGGGAAAATCAGATGGTGAAATTAGACCAACTGGAAATTAAGCAAATTAATCTGAGATGTAAAATGCATTTAGGCCTAAAATAATAATAACATATAACTGGAGTAAATCCTTAGTGGACACAACATGTGTTGAATAAAAAACACTGTTAACAGATTTCTTGCTGTGTATTTTTTTTTTTTACCTGCTGTTCATGTTTTGCAATTGTTAAACAGACTTTAAAGTCAAAGTCAAAAGAATAAGAATGTATTAATAAAGTAGCCCATGAACATATGGATCATGTTTTTAAAAAAATGTATTTTATTCTAGAGAACAATCCAGCTGTCCTTTATAGAATCTCTCTGAGTTTTACAGATTTTAAAAGCTGGTCGTGAACTGCTCTGAACTTTTTTTTTTTTTACGTAGGCCTATCCTCCCTTTCATCCTCTAGTAAAAATAATAGTAATCATAATTTTAAAAATACTCTTATTCTAATATTATATTATTATAACTATTTTCCTTCAGGTTCATATTATGAAGAAGCAAAATAAGTTCATCAAACTTCCAAAAACTTTTACATTTGACGTCTGACTGTTTCTATAGAAGGGAATACTGATTTTTTTAATCATTAAAATAGAATCCCATTCGATGGTGTGTTTTTAAACATATACTGATCATAATTAGACTTCATTCCAGATGGACGGCTGTGTTCAGGTCAGTTGTTTCTCTGTAACTTTTTATCTGAGCAGCTCCATCTAGTGGCCAATGGTCTCAGTCAACACAAGTGCAGGCCCAACGATGGACTAAACTAAAAGGACGAATATAGCAGCATCAGTGGATGAATGTAATAAAAAATAAAGTCAAATTAAAAAATCCAAGACAGGTAAAATTCGAGTGTTTCCTCAAATGAAAGTTGCTGAGGTGAATTTTTAGTGCACAAAACAGTAGGTTGATGGTGGGTTGTGACTTTACTCATAGGCCTATATATGATAAAACCTATACAAAAGAAAAAAGTTTCCAGGGATTTTTTTTTCAACAGTTACAAAAAAAGATAAAATCACACTTTGTATTATAGTATCTGAATATATTAACGATGATTTGATCCTCACCAAGAAAAGTAATATTCTCATCGTTTTTACTACTTAAATAAACCAAACAGTTTAGACTTCATTATGAATAATTTAAAGTTTTTTTTTTAATCTAAATCCTCAAATCATTGACATCTACACATCTTCATGTCTTTTTCCACTGAACTTTACTTTAAGTCACTTTGATGACCCACTTAACATTACGTCATTTTTTGAGTGAAATTCGTCTGTAAATCATCTGAAATGTTATCATAGGACACAAAATATCAGCTCAGTCTTGTCTTTGAGGGTTTTTTAAGCTGCTAAAGAAGTCCAAAGTAAAAAAAATCAGAAAGTTGCATGTGATCTTCGTGTCATTTCTGAAGCTTTCCTTGTTTATGCAATTACTTGACGCAACCAGACTTATTTATTTATTTATTTATTTTTGCATTGTTGCTTTATATATATATGTTTGTAGAAGTAGCCTTCGCATGTGGTGCACCTCTGAAGTGTTACTAAATCCCTTCTCAGTGATCCGGGGTTGTTTCCGTGCTATGAAGAACCAAGAAAGCACTTAACTGTTCTAACGCAATCCCTGCCTCTTGGTCTGACAAAACCCTTGAGTGTCACCAAAACGCTCCGTCTGAGGCTGCATGAGATGAACGTGTATCACATGCAGAAACAGACAGACGGACACTCAGATGCAGGCCTGTGGCTGCAGCCCACTTCGCGTGCATCGGACCGTGAACCCACGTCAGATCATCAGGGATGGAGTGTCACACCGGTGCGTAAAACCCAGGCGAGGCTGGGTTAGTAACTCTACTGAAATGGAACTGTTTGACTTGTTGATTTAATTTATAACAGGAAGTAAACTTACTGATGCAATATGAGATGTTAATAATAAAATAAAATAAAATAAGTGCTGTAGTATCAGTCCCAGTCTGTGTTTTTAACTGTATTGATTTTGGTTTTCATTTATTTAGCTCAGTGTTCGTTTTTTATGTGGCGTGAGCAGTGATATTTCTGGGCAAATATCAACCGGAATAGTTTAAATAAAGTTGCTGAAAGTGATAAACCCAGTGCATGATCAGGCAGAGAAAAAAAAACAGTGATCATCACGGATCAGTTATGATGATTATCTGTAAGTGTACAAATACTAGTTTTTCATGTGAGTTGTCTGTATAATTTGCAGAATTAAACATTATTGTGTTCATTTTAAACTGTTTCACATCTGAAATTAAATCAGGTCGTTTTGATAATTTTGGAACTGAACTGCATTACATTTTCCAAAACACCTCCAGACTTAGTTAAGCATGAATGTCATAATAATATTCAAGTGCAGAGGGGAAAAAATCCTGATTCGTTTGTGTTGTGCATTTTACATCACTCATTAAATTAACATAATTACATTTTTATGTTGTTTATGTGCTGCTGATAATATTACATATATTTCAGATTCCTAAACCAAGCAAATATCTTGTCAAACATCACATCATCAAACAGAATAGATAAGAAAGCAACCAGAAGTCAGGCTGTGTCTCTAGAAAAAGTCCTTTTTTCCCTCTGTCCCTTGACTCTGATCTGTTAAATCCACTCATGAAATCCAAACAGACAAAACACAGCAGGCTGAGATTAAATGGGCTAAACAAATTTATCCTGTGGATTAAAATTTGCAAGCAGACACTTGCATTTATTGCTATTTCACACCAAAATCAGCTTTTTCTAGATGCAGAAAGTAATTTGACATGAAATGATTATCAGAAATTAGAGCTGGTTTGTATCCAGTTCATCCATCCTGTTAGAATATGTCTCATGCAGAGGCGAGAAGATGTGGTGTTAAAATGAAAAGTATTTATTTAATATCATCACCATAAAACATCTGCAGATTTGTCTAAAGGAAGTCCTGGGTCTGGGCCTCTCTGATTCCTTCAGCAGTTTAACTCACTAAACTTACACCAAAAGCAAGCAAACAAATGAGCATAAAACAAAATGTGTCTGTGGTTTGCACTAAAAGGGGTGTTTTGTTTTTTTGTTCCAACCCATAAAGGCAGCTTCTCAGGACAAGAAACCACACAGAGAGGTGGAATTATAGGATCTGGACTTTATGATGCAGTGATATTTCTGTAAGGTCACATTCAACCTCTGGATAGGGAGCTTCTATTTCTGGATAAATATGATGGTAGTTTCAGCTCCAAATGTGGAAGATATGTTATGTTTTGTAGAATGTAACGCAGAACAACTGTCCACCTACAGCTTCTTCATCCCCAGACTGTAAATAATAGGGGAGAACGGGGATGGTTTTAACGCTTTTTGCTTCACAATTTTTTCTGGATTTCTCACATATGTTTGACATTTAGGGTTGAAACTCTAATTTAAGGTTCCTCTTTCCTTTTCTCACAAACACACACTCATTGGTGTGCAACTGACATCAGCATGCTGTTCTTCAATCTCCCTTTCTTTTATCTTTTGTTTTTTGACTTTGCTAACCTTGCTCAGATCCCTATAAATTGTCCAAAAGTCTGAAATATCCCCAAAGTATTTTTTTTTACACTGTACATAAAGTGATCCATTAGTTTTATCAGGACAGAGACCATCTGTTTTGGTTGGACCACAGACCAGTTGAGAGTCCATTTGGTCCACACCACGGTCCATGGGAGGTTTCACACCTGAAAATGTGTTTGGAACTGGAAAGTCTCAAATACCAGTACTGACCAAATTAGGTTGGTGTGAAAGCAAGGGCATGTGACACCTGCAAATAGCACTGATTCAAATGTCTGCAGGGATATCCCAGACTTAGTGACTTAATGTTAAATATGTGGTGTTTAATTTTTATAGTGTATCCCATTAGGAGTTTGATAAAACACACAGGGGTAAGTTGTAACAGTTAGATTAAAAAAATAATAATAATACAAGACTAGAGGACCTGCCAAATGATGTATGTCAGAAACAGGTTCAACCTCAATTCCAAGATGCAAAAATAACATATTGATGATTGTGCTTACAGTGGGAAGGGGAACTTCTGCTTTTTATTTTCTCTTATTTTAAAAACAATAATGGTGTGATTGTGTTTTAGTATTTATTTAGTCACAGGACTGTGTGTTTGGCATTAGTTGCAAAGAACAAGAGGCATGCACCAGATTTAGCAGAGAAGCTAATTTCCATCTGTTGTCCTGCACAAACGTTCAACACAATAAAAAATTACATGAATTATGAAGTACTAATATAGTTGTTGTTGGAGTCTACACAATACTAAGGTGTTCCCTGACGTCTGAACATGCATGCAGAAACTCTCTCTCTCTCTCTCTCTCTCTCTCTCTCTCTCTCTCTCTCTCTCTTTCTGTGTTAGTAGGAATTATGTACATTTCTTGAAGTCTTAAACTGAAATGTAAAGAGATGACTATATCACACAATAAGATGTGTCTCAAGTCTGTCAGTCATTTTTTCACTTGCTGTATTAATATATTTGGGGAAACTACAGGTTTGCTTAATATTCGATGTGATTTTATCTTTATATGTATGAGCAAAAATTGCTGTGTCCAGTTAATTTACTTCCTCATGTAGGTGTTTTCTCTATAGAATCCAAGTGCTTCTGTTCACAGCCTTGACATCCATCATGTGGGATCAGGAAGGAACATGGTAAACACTGAAATGATAATATGACTGCAAATTTACCGGAACAACAGATGTTCCAACACCCCCCCAGATTTCATCTTGTTATAGATAAAATGTCCACTTACTAATCTTCTGCCTCTTTGAATTATCTATAAAAAAAAGTTCCATTATTACTAACTTACAATACATTCTGAATAGACCTGCTCCCCTGGAGAGACTGTTAAAGCACTGATTCATGATCTTCATATCCGTTAATTACATTGAACTAAAAGCACTAACAGTAACTGTCAGCAGCTATAGTAAGTGATTAGTCTAGCTCTGTTTCAGTCTCAAACATTTCCACATTGTGCACCACACCTGCATGTGCTTCATAGGAAAGTTAAATTCCCTCTTAGTGATGGAGAATCTGACAAAACTGCCGAAATAGGTGAGGGGGCCTCACTTGAGGGCTTTTCTTGTGAATAATAGCCTTGTGTGCTGCTTAATAAATGTGGGACTGAACTAAATTTTTCAACACTTTTTGCTGCTGTGACGTGTAATTTTCAGTACATGTCATACATGGAACAGCTTCTTAATTTGATGAATATCAGCTGTAATAAGATTTGTGTATGCTGTGTCAGATCGAATGCCTGCGAAGCTTAGCTCTGGGCGGTAATAACCCAAATGAAGCGTACGTATTTGTGCCAGACGTCACTTCCTCCCTCCTCTCTCGCTTCCATTTTGCTCCCCGCATGTGTCTGCTGTTAGTTTACAGGTCAGTGAGGAGCTTTAAATACCTTCTTCCCTGCACTGTTTTCTCCTGATCGACGTCAAAAGGTAAACGAAAGCCTTTCCCGACCGGATGGCTGAGGTCTGCGGGGGTTTGAGGCTGTCTTTAACCGACGGTGGAGTGTGGTAGACGGGCTGTGAGAGGCTACAGTGACAGGCCATCCACTCTACTGGCTCCTACTTAGCTAGGCAGCTAGCTCAAGTTAGCTTAAAACTTCTGGCACTAAAGCTGAACCACACCTTGTATCAGCACAATGGGTGGCGGAATTAGGTCGAAATCGTCTTACGACACCGATATGAGGCTATTTACTGGTGTTTCGACAGCCTGTTCAGTCAGCTTTAGCCCGCCTTCGGCTGTTGTGTACAGTTCAGATAAGGGTTTTTGTCTTTGCGTTTAAACATTTTAGGACCATGTAGGAAATATGTTTTTCACTTTAACACGCTATCACTTGTTTTCTTTCTGATCCATAGTTAAATAATATCCATAACTATTATTTATATCATACCTGACTGCTATTATTAGGTGGTCGCTATAGTTTAACCGTAACACAGTACTTTTAGGTTCATGAAGACAGTCTTACGGCTACCACACCTACACCCATGCTGCTGCTTGCTGGAGTGGGTTTGTCGACTAATGCACTTTGTTTGTATACACCTTGTATATTACTAGAATGTGTTGTTTCTAGCCTTTGTGCATGCAGCAGAGTTAGTGGAAGAAGTGTACAGATCCTTTACTTTTGCAAAAAGAACACAACCGCACTGAAAATACTCCACCACGAGTAAAACTCAATTCAAACCCCTAAGTTAATTTATTTAAGAATATAAATATTAACAACCAAATGTAGTCAAGTTGCTCCATGTTTGCTGCAGTAATAAATATGTGAATGTGTATGTTGCATGTTACTACTGTACATGTTTGAAGCTGAGCTCATTCAAAGTCTTTGAATGCATCGTATTAAGGTCATCATGTTTATAGGGCCTCTGTCCTACAAGAAGCACAGAGAAGGGTTGAAAAAATAGGAATCAAAAGCTTCCAAACAATAGTAGTGGAGTCAGGAACTACAGAGGTAAAAACCATAGCTCTAACTAATGCTTGTACCAATTTAAGTTGCATGGGGTTGTGTGATCATGGGTCTATTCCTCAATGGTGCAGTTTTCCACAATTTTCCCCCCTCTTTATTGTTTGTAATCAATGATGCATACAGTTTGCAGTGTTAATGAAATACTGTACATTCCAGTATTGTAATTGTTTGTAACCAAATATCTAAAATGCATATGAAAAAAGTTGTGAAGATAGCCTGTTAATGCATATAGATTAGTTGTGATTGAAACACTAACTTTATTTCTTTCTTTTTTAGATGAAAGAAGCAATTATGAATCAAGAAAAACTTGCAAAACTGCAGGCACAAGTCCGCATCGGTGGAAAGGTAACCAACAAAATAATTAACTCAATGCTGTGAAGCTTGTGTATGTGTGACTTATGTTAAGGGCATATAAATTTGTTCAGTCAATCACATATAAGGACAGAGGATGCGAAAATGGACCTTGGATCGATTTTAGGGTGAAGACTTCTTTTAAGGCTAGGTTAATAAAGTTGGGCTGCAACTAATAATTATACCCCCTCCCATCTCAGAGGGCTTATATAGGGTATATAGATATACTAGGAATTCTGTTCATCTGTCCAAGAGATTTGTTCTTTTCAAATTTGACACTTATGTTCTTTACATGTGCCTTTCTCACAGTTTTTGCATTTTTCTGTATGTTTTTGAAAAGATTGAAATGTTGGCTTCAAAATGAATCCCTGGGTAGGCAGGGTATCGGTGAGCAAGAGTGGCAAAGTGCTTTTTTTCTTTCTTTTTTTCTTTTTTTTTCTTTTGTATTAAATTGTTGAATATATCCTTGATTAGTAATTGTTAAGGTGAAAAAATGGTGATCAAATGTCTTGAATGATCCACAACACTAAAGAAGTCAGTTTACTGTCAAAAGATGAAAGACACTACAAAAATGTTTACATTTAAAAAGCTAATATAAGAGGTTTTTTTTAAAATTTGATCATCAATTACCCATATAGGCGTTGATTCGTTTACTAATCAACAAATTGTCGACTAAATCTTTTTATAAAGGATGTGCAGAAAATATATTTTTTGGTTATAAAAGGTCAGTGTTCAAGCAGTTTCAAATATGTTCTGTGATGATCAAAATTTAATATGTAGAAGCAATTTTAATGGTTGAAATTGCATTCAGTCAACAATGTACAGTGGTTATTAGTTTACAGGTGTCAGTTCTTTAAGATGAGTTATGTCCTGAGTGTTTTTTGGTTGAATGTTCTATAGGGTAGTGCTCGCAGAAAGAAGAAGGTTGTACACAGAACAGCAACTGCAGATGACAAGAAGCTCCAGTTCTCTTTAAAGAAACTTGGTGTCAACAACATCTCTGGTATTGAAGAGGTAGGACATGGCTCTATTTCGGTTTATGGTGACCCTGCATATCCTGTTGTCTTGTTTCTAAATGTGCATTAGTTGTATTTTACAGGTTAACATGTTTACAAATCAAGGAACAGTCATCCACTTCAACAATCCCAAAGTGCAGGCCTCCCTCGCAGCAAACACCTTCACCATTACTGGCCACGCTGAGACCAAACAGCTGACCGAGATGCTGCCCGGCATCTTGAACCAGCTGGGAGCCGACAGCCTGACGAGCCTCAGGAGACTTGCAGAGGCTCTGCCCAAACAGGGTCAGTACAGCATCCATATCTCAGACCTCACCCACTCTTGCTCTGTGGGGTTGCGAAACTGCTCTTCAGGTTTCTCACAGATCCTCTGTCTGTTCTTGTTCCAGCTGGAGATGGAAAAGCACCGATTGCAGCAGTAGAGGAAGAGGATGATGACGTTCCAGGTGAGCAGTAGGACACAATCATTTACATTTATGCATTTGGCAGACGCTTTTATCCAAAGCGACTTGGATATTCAGGGACTGTCTTGGTTGACACGTCTCTGCAACATCGCGTGGCAGTCGGGGACAGTACTGGATTGGCAGACCGGGGTGGTGGTCCCTCTTTTCAAGAAGGGGGACCGGAGGGTGTGTTCCAACTACAGGGGGAT
>JAQQZY010000005.1:35560998-35572498 GCA_030068375.1 Ostorhinchus rueppellii
GTTCAGTGCATATGGCAAAGGTGCCATAAGGAGTGGGGGTAAGTGCTAGGACAGGAGGTACTCTCTGAAGAGCTGGGGGTTCAGGAGCTTTTTGAAGATGTGCAGGGACACTCCTGTCCTGGTAGAGCTTGGTAGCTCATTCCCCTGCGTGGAATGATACATGAAAAGAGTCTGGACTGCCTTGTGTCATTACAGTCATTTTTACAAAACAAAGATGCAAACCCCCCTGCTGGGTGTCAGATTTTGTCCCAGAAAATTAATCAAAACATCTTAACTCACCTCCTTCTGACCAATAATTCTACTGAAAATCCTGTGGGGTTAAGGAAACATAATATAATGTGAGGATCTGTGAGAGATGATTCTTTTAACGTTTGGACTTCCCTTTGTGATGCAGGCCAATATCTAATCTTAAAACATAGGATTAAAGTACTAGAGGACTGACTTATTTGCTGTATAATATTTAACAGCAACTTGGCTTTACACTGCTGTTTTTGTTTTTGAGTTCATCACTGTTAACCGGTGCCAGTGCTGAAATGAAAATAATAGGGCTTAAATAGTCATAAGAATACATCGAAGAACATTTCAGTTTAACAGAGTAAACGGTCGCAATTACAGCCAGATGTACTCATGCCTTACAGTTTGTCACTTGACCTTCTGAAGTTTTATATTTAGTCTGTTATATTTTTACATTCTCTATAGTCTGTTGCTTTAGGTTGTGCAACAAACTATGAAGTTAAGGGTACTAGAATTTTTTTTGTTTTTTGTCCATGTCAGTTCCATTAATGTGTGTTTTTTTTTTTTTTTTTTTTTTTTTTTTAAATGATTCTGTTGAACCACAATTCAAATGCAATATCTGATTTTCATTGATTATTTTTAGAGCCAGAAACTATGAGTTTATAAGCCCCTTCCTGAGAACAGATTGAAGGGGGTTTTGTTGACCTTGCTGGGTCTGTGCAGGACTTTTGTGTGTGTGTGTGAGCCATGTTTGAATCCAGCTGAAACCACTATAAAGCTTTTTATCTTTTGGAAACAATGATTTACATGGAGTGTTTATTTTATAACTGATGTATGATTAAGCGGTGGATAATAATGGCCTCCTACTCAGATAATCATTGACAACCTCCCAGCAATTGTCAGTGTTTTTGCTTGAAATGTTAGGCCCTAAATATCAGTGCAGTGTTGGCTTAAAGAAAATCTGTCAACAGCATATTCTATGTAACCTTTGTTCACAGTATCATTAGATTTATAAACCACCTGGAAATAAAACCTCAAGTGGCTAATAATGACGGTTCCTACAGTCCTCTGGTGGCACCTCTGTCAACAGCATGACCCCAGCACGTTGATCTGGACTATGTTAAGATCCTGTACACAAGTCTTTGTGTGTTTTCTGTAAATGCTAGTGTAGAAGTATCAACCAGGCTTGACCCTCAATGTTTCTGTTTAAAACCATGACAGGTTTGTTTTTCTAGCTGTTGAAAGAGGTCATAAAGAAGGGATTCATCAATAACTCCGATGCTGGTGCTACACAGTTGTGTGTTAGACTCAGGCCTTCATTGTTTATAAGATCATACAACCAAGTTTGCTTTTCTTTGTGAAGAAATTGGGTCAAACATGAGGTTGCCATTACAAAAATCTCCACTTTTCCCAGGACTGGCTCAAGATCTCACTAATGTAACAAACGATTACACGTGTATCCAACAATAAGAGCTGTTAAAGCCTGATGACACGGGGTTAACTGCCATTGCCATCATGTTGTTACTGGAATTAAGTTTCCTTTTTGTTCTCCCGCTGAAGGGAACACATTTACTCAGACCTTTTGAATGGCTTCCATTTTAACCCTTGACCTCTTGAACTAAGTCTTCTGGCAGATTTCTCACATTTCAGTCGTTGACGCCAACTTTTTGATGCTCGTCATTTTTCCAGCTGCTTTCAGTCAGTCTGAACGTGCACATCAGTCTGCATAAGAACAGGGGAGATGAGCAGAGCATTGTGGCTCCATTACATCTAGTATCGCCTTTCAGATAAACACACTTTTCCTGAATTATGCTCTGGCACCTCTTGAGAGCGCAGATGGACATGCCTTTCTCGCGAACTCATCTGTTTATCGCCAACTCTTTTGTTTCAGATCTGGTGGAGAACTTTGACGAAGCATCCAAGGATGAGGCTAACTAGAGGAAACAGGACTCTGGAGTGTCAAAACCTGACAGGACCATACGGGACACAAGATGTTCTTCTGTTTATTATAAGAGGTGGAAGGTTACAACAGCTGAAGTACCTGTGAATATTCTGTAATGTGCAACACTAAGTATTTGCACACTCTTGAATGAATTAGTATTGAGGCATATTGTTCAGAATAGTACTCTAAAAGTGTTAAAACCTGGGGTCGTAGTATTTAAGGTATTTTAGTACTCATTCTGCCTCTTCTTTGCCACCAGACTCCAAACACTCCTGGTGCTGTGTTCTCTATGTCCTGTCTGAGTCAAGAGATTTTATGTAAAATGTGGTGTTAAATGCTCCTGTTGTACATCTGTTTCCTCCATGTTACTGAACATTAATCCTTTGTGGCCTCGAAAAAAGAAACCATATCTGGAATAAACCTTTGCTACTGTCAACAAGTTTGATATCTTTTTTTTTTTTTCCCCTCTGAAATACAATTTCTACAACTGAAATACTCATTTTGCTCTTTTGTATTTGGATAGAATGTTAAAGTGAGTCAGCTGATCTTTACTTTTCTCAGCTGGTCTACCATCTTCATCCACTATGACTCCTCAATAAGCTGTGACCCAAATTGATAAAAGTTAAAACTTCTCAAATTGATTCAAGAGGATGGTGTGATTTGTCTGAGATAATTCAGATTATCACAATATGTTAACACAGAAGACAAGTTTAAGGATGTACTAAAAGGGAAATGCTCTCTTCAGTACTAAATCAAGTTCATTTTAAGCAAAACTAAAAATATGAACTGTTGAAAACAAAACAAACGCCCAGGTTTTTCTCCTCTGTGCAGGTAAAACCCTTTCTGGTGTCATGAGTTTCACCATGATATGAATATAAACCTTTGGATCTTCTTTTAAGCTGTGAAATGTCTGGTGTTAATTAGCATTACAGTGCATTACCACCACCTACTGTTTGGGAGTGTGAATGAACAGCACTCCCCTTCGTGAATAATAAAGTCCAGGATTTGTTTATTTTTTGCTCAAAGATCTATGACCCACTGAAAAGTGATTTGCAACCAACTTTTGAGTTATGTACTGGTTATGCTTACTGCATTAACTGTGTTTTGTGTATTACGAGAACAGTGCAAAAATTCAGTTTAAAAAATGTCATCATGCCTTTTTTTTTTTTTTTTTTTTTTTTTTTAACGTGAATTACACAGTACCTATGGGGAGCAGCCACTGCTGGCCGGAAGTGACGTACCCACATTGTTTCCAGGTGATCGAGTGGAAGTAAACAAGCAGCAGGCAGTGAGCCAGATTGAGTGGTTTTCCGCGCTTGTTTGTGCAGTCGTTAGCTTTATACTTCACCATTGTCCTACAGATGCGACTCACCGCTGGACAATGGTGAAGTATTATGTCATGTTAGACTGGTGTCTGCTGTACAAGGTCACTGGCCAGTCCATCACAGCCCAGCTCACTATCAATGCTGGAACTGCCCGTGAAGGAGGGAACATATCTATGACCATGTCTGACAGAGTTGTGACTTAGTACTCATGCATACTTAGCAGGATATAATGTAAGTTACTGGACAGAACTACTAGTATTATATGTAATCTCACTAGAGGTACCCTGCCTTTAACAATTCAACTCAATTACAGGGTTCAACATACAAACATAACAAAAATCTATTCCCCTTATTTTTTTCTCATGCCTAGATGATTTTTGTATAAAAACTTGAGTTAACTGTAACATCCAAGAGATCACTCACTTCTTGGCACTTTCCATTATCTGAAAAAATGTGTGCACTTTTTTCGTACCACTTGCCCTGTCAGACAGGAGTTTCTAGATTTACCAGCCCAATGAGACATTTAATATGTTCTGAACCACCATAAGCCTTATACTTTGAATTATTTCATATTGCTACTTGTCACTGCAAAATGACATTACAACCAAGCTCCCAGACGATCAACTGAAATTAAACAGCAAAAAATTACTATCACACCTTTAAAAAAATGAGTCTTCTGATGATGTCATTTAGATTCCTTTTATTGGTTTTATTTAATAAACACCAGGAATCAATCAAGCAAAGACATAACATTCTCTGCATGTTATTCTCGATTCATAACTGGATAATCCTAAAAGCTTATGTTTAAAGTTTCCCTTGATAAACATGAATGTGATGTGGTTACAAGTCATTCTAGATCAAATGTAATTAAATAACAGCCTCATTTCAGTGACTGAATAACAGTAGTGTGACCTTTGAATGGCAGCCAGATAAAAACAGTCTAAGGCTGATGCTAAGGTCAATACAAGTATAAAACACAAACATCCTCAGTGTCCAACAGCACCACTGTAACAGGATTACATCCATGGTATCCAACATTGTACCACAATACAGAGGGAGAAAACAAAATAGCTCCAGTCTGACCATTTCAATACAACACAAAATCTAAATCAAATAAATTAACTAAGTACAATCAACACAAACATCTTGGCAGCAAAATAAATGCACACATCTGCGATTCTAGTTCGCAACAGAACAAAACAAACAGCACCTCAGACCGTACAGGACAGTACAGCTGGCACTCAACTCACAACATTAAAATAGTATTTAAACAATTGTTATTGTGAATAAGTTACTATAAGATAAAAACACACAACATAACAAGAAAGGGAGGAACAGCTGCTGACTGCATGTTTAGTCATTTACATGAGCTGAATTTTGGAGCAGAACCGTCCAGGCTGTGACTCGGCCTGGATGGTTGTGCATATCTGTTAACATTAGATGAGGAGTAGTGAAGAAATGTGCATCACAGCATGTCTTAATACACTGTACATTTAACTTTACACTGCTGAAAACATGACAGTCAGTCCTGACCAAGTGTGCTACTCCACCTTCAACATGAAAAGTGCAGAGTATGATAGGTTTTAAAAACTGGGTTAAAATTGAAAAGTCACACATCACAAATCGTTGATGTTCTAATATGACTTAAGGGGACAAGGGCTTCGTGTAGGCCAACAATGAGGACAAGCTAAATGATTGTCCAGAGCCTGGTGTTGTGCCTCCAGCTTTTGTTCCCCTCAGTTCTTCCCACTTCACTCTCTGATTCCCATCAGTAACTTCAGTAAGTGAGCCTCCATCACCTGTTGAACTAAAGAGAGAAAAACATTTACTGAAAACAGCATCTCTTTTGTATTTGAGGCTCATATTAACCCATAAAGACCCAAACCTCCAGCACCGACCAAAAGCATCCACTGACCTGAAATATGAAACAACTGTTGAACTACTAATCCTATCAGTGCATGGAAATAATTGAGGTAAAATGCTGTTTCTCATCTTTTCATAATTATCACAGGTGATCCATTTGTCTGGTCAGAAGCACTGTACTGAAAGTGGAAACAGTCATCTTCTGCAAAATTCATTCATCAATAACTCCCATGTAATTTGACTAATGACAGTGGCTGTAGAGCCTTGTTTTTATGTTGAGTTAATAATGTAATTGTTGAAAAAGTCACATTTTCCTCTTTTTTTTCTGATTTCATCAAATAACCCTTGAGTTTGCACTGAGCTTTTATGAACATCCACATGATCAAAGAATTATTATTGGAAAACACCTGATTTTCATTAAAAAATGCAGAGGTTAATGTATAATATATAATGATAAATCACTTGAGAAAGGTAGAAAAAGAAATTATTTGGAAGTTGTGACAAAAATAGTTATGAGGCTTTAAGGTTTAGTGCATCTCATATGACAAATCTGTTTAATTTCCACCTACCATTCCGATGGCCCATGGCCACAGCCATGTCCATTGCATTAAAACCAGAGTCCGACTCAATGGTAGGATCAGCCCCACTCTCTGGAAACAAACCCAGACACTGTTATCACAAATATTTACATTAAAAAAAATAATATAGGTTTCTTTGACTACGTGAGCATTTATTAAAACATCTGTCCTCACCTAAAAGGATTTCCACACACCGTACATGGTTCCCATGAACAGCATAGAGCAGAGGGGCTCCTCCATTCTGAAAGCCACAGAACCAACATTACAGTGGATCACACAGGGTTTCATTTCAAAATTACTTTTTACTTTTTTGCTCACCAAAAGCTTACCCAGTCATATTCATTGACGTCGACACCACAGTCGATAAGCATCTTTACAATATCGGTGTATCCTTTACTGCAAGCCAAGGACAAAGCACTTTCTCTGCCTTTGGCCAGAAGGTTGGGGTCAGCTCCCTAATGATAATTAATAACAATATGAGAAAACAACTTAAATACAGGCATTGCTGTCAACATGACTTAGTACAATGTAAAGCAAAATAATAGAATTTGTAAAAAAAAAAAAAAAAAAAAAGAAAAAAAGAAAAACGAAAAAAGAAAAAAAAATTAAAGCGCAAGTAAAATTTTCCTACATTTTGGAGCAAAAATTCAACAACAGCGATTTGCCCATGTGCAGCAGCCCACATTAGAGGAGTAAATCCTTCCTCGTCCTGGAGATTGATTACAGTCTCTATTGATATGACACAAAATGATACAAACACGAGGGTCGATTAATGTTTCCTGGCACATCAGTTGAAAAACATTTC
The DNA here is from genome assembly GCA_030068375.1 of Ostorhinchus rueppellii. Lineage (NCBI taxonomy): Eukaryota > Metazoa > Chordata > Actinopteri > Kurtiformes > Apogonidae > Ostorhinchus > Ostorhinchus rueppellii. The sequence goes on from JAQQZY010000005.1 coordinate 35,567,746, forward strand.
ATTTCAGGTCATGGTGTAGCTGCCTACCTTGTTCAATCCTGCTGGCCAGAAACACCATTTCTCCTTGAGCTGCTAGCTGATGAATGGACAAAGCTAAAAAGACAAATATGTAGATAATTTACTCACTTATACTTAAAAACAAAGGTTATTATCAAAACAGCTGTTGTACTTACAATGCACCAGCAGAGGAGTGGAAGAGACCTCATTGCCACGGTGTTTATTGGTGAGCGTGGTGGACTGTTTGATAGGGGAGAAATGTTTGGTAGTGGATGGGGTGTAAACATGACGCACTTGTATACCCGGAGAAGGTGAGGTCTGAATATTGCACTCCGCTGAAAGAGAAGAGATACTATTTATTGTATATGTATTCACTAAACCTATAGTGATGTCCATCAGGGATCATTGCAAAAATAATTAAGGTGTCATTCCATACCAACTCAACCAGAGTAATATGTTTTTTTAATAAGTTCATGTCATGGACTCTCTAAAAAAAAGTAATTTCAAAATCTCTGTTGATTAATTAATTAATCAACGGATTTAATTTCCAAATTGTAAAGTTCTACTCCAAAAATCTGATGGTGATTATTGGTTTGGCCCTTGGGGCTTAACATCAATAGGGTATGTATGAATACGTGTACTCTAACCAAGTGCCTGTTTTCACTGGACTGTAGAAATTTGCAGCAAAACAATGAGACACTAATGATAATTCACAATGTATAAAAACAAACAAAAGATTTTCAGTATTTTTCCTTTTACAGCAACCTAATGTTAACAATGGTAGTATTAACATAGCATACTATCTATCATGTCAATAAATGATTTGGTCCTGAGTAAAATCACTAAATATAGCTTAGAAAACTGAACTCATATCTTTGAGAATTATTTGAAAATCCATGAGCTTTTTTTTTTTTTAGTGGAAAAGTGCAGATGTTCAAGACTTTCTTATTTTCCGTCATTTAAATATTGAATTTGCATGTAGGAAAAATATTGTAATAAACGCAAATTCATTATAAGTTTGGAGACAGATATAGTAAATTACCTTTGAATAAAACAGAAGCCACCTCCAGATCGGAGTTGACCTGGTCCTGGATGTTTTTACTGTCCTCTTCATTGAGCGACTTGACGAACCGTGAACACACATTCATGTCAAAGCGGTTTGGCAGAATGAACTTGATCCCCATGGCCACGTTCTGGGTGCCTCCGTCATCAGCACCCACCGACTCCTCTGTCTTGATGGCACTCAGGTCTGGCATGACACAAATCCCCTCCATGTCCTCGGCGACCAGAGGACAGTCCGCTGTCCCATGGGAGGCTGACACCGTAACGTTCTCCATCACCGGATCACTACAGAGCACTGACAGGAGACTGACGTGCGGACACAATTTAAAGGAGTATTACTCATTTATAATTAGAAGTTCATTTCAATTTGTATTATGGTTAGTGATAACTAATATCCACACATTACAGACTAATCCCTAAGAAAGAAACAGACTTTTATTAGCTATTTGTTAGCATGCTAGCTATTATGGTAGTAAGCTTAACTAAAATTAGAGGCTACAGAGACTATATACAATTACGCTTAAAACGTAAACACATCCAGTACAATCGTAAACAAAATCTTCGTTGGAAAATAAAAGTAATTTCCTCACTCGATTAGGCATTGTTTTCTCAGATAGCGTCATGCAGATTTCTCCGTTAACCCCCTCGTTCCAGTGTTTTGGTAGACCTGAGCATGCGCAGTTAAATTGCCAGTGCATCACTTATTTAATTCCTTCTCCTTTGGTTCCGGATGATGAAAAATCTTATTAAATACCAATGAAAAAAAACCCTGCCTGTTGGTTTGTATAGCACATATCTGTCTTATTACGTATGTTGTCAAGTCAGTGCTCTGCCCTTGATCATAACTGTGGGCTCATTAGATGGGCTGTTTTACCAGAGGAAAAAAAAAATCCTTGTTTGAATATACAAAATCATACACATAGTAATACTGTATTTTTTTGTAATCATCATCTCAGATTTGCATCGTGGGGGAGATGCAACCTGGACTCCGTACGTACTAAAGTAGCAGAATTGTACTGAGTACATATTTAGTAAACTCTGTCGTTTTCATCCTGTTCCTCACATTTTTTCAAGTTGGAAGAAATTATACATTCAAAATGAAACTAAAAAGATAAATGTAAGACAAATTGACAAATAAAATGCTATTTTAGAATGAGCTCTGTCAGGAGCATGGCACAACATTAAAATGTTGAAAATTGTCAGTGCCTCAGTAATTACAGTTCAATGGGGTATATTTCCTCAAATGCAGAGCTGTGGCTATATCATCACTGTCTCTCTTGTTTTTAAGTGTCTTTGTAGCCTATATGTTAAAATCTTGACAGCATTTACTCTAGTAATTTTGTGCTGTTCAGAAAGTGTGTATGTTTTTCACATAGGATGATCATAGAGAACGAGTCACCTGAAAATATGAGATTAAAAATAATAAGAGGTTTCTCTTTAAGTTGTCCCACTGCTGATCTATCAGATCAATCAGAAGCCAGTCAGAATAAGTTCATTGGCAATACTAAACCTAATCTCAACCTGGTACCAACCCACTGATGTGTTCCGGTCTGTTTGTTTTGTCTTCTTGTGCTGTATATAAAGGTGCTGAATACTTGAATTTCCCTTGGGATAAATAAAGTATCTACCTATCAAACTATGGATCTATCTATCTGATATCCCTGAGAAACACCCAGTTACTATGTGTTGCCACAGGGAGGCACTGCAGGTTTCTTTGTGATGCAGACACAATGATAAACAGTATGCACAACTTTTCACCTGTGGATGGTGCTCATGGTTTGCCAGTCAGTCAGGGCAGAGAAACCAGATTCTTAATATGACACATCGCATCGTGGGAAATCAGCAGTAGTCAGCGAGTTGGACAGGAAATCATTCACGTGTTTTGGATGTTGTCAATGGACATCACTGAAAAATTTCTGGTGTCAGTAATCTTCCCCCTGAATATAAAATATAACTGTGCAAATAAGACATTTGAAATATTTAACAATAATCTATTTCAAATAAATACTGTTATTGTATCTGTAGTTTTTTGCACAATAGCTTACTTTATTCACTGTCTTTATTTTAAGCTGAAACCTCATTGTTCAGTGAACTGAAGTAGCTCAGGTATTAGAATAAAACATGAAAAAGATATGATATGGTTAGTAATATGCAATAACACAGTAGTTTTTTGCAAGCTTAGATAAAGCTGTACATTTCTCCTGGTATCATAGCCCATCTGAGGCCTTTCTCTACACAGAAGATTGTACTAACCCTGTCAACACCAATACCTCAGGTGGAGTAAAAGAATACAAATAAAAAAATGTGGTTAGTAATACGAGCAATCATTATTTTTAAATAGTTGTTACTGATTTGATCTTAAATGTGTCACTGTTACGACTAGGCTCAGAAAGGGGACTCAACTGCAGAGTAACACTCAGAGAGAAAGTCTCTGGAACAATGTACAGTTTATTTACAAGTACTGATACACAATCACAGATGGAATTATGATTGGAATTGTGGGTTGAGTCAAAGCCGAGGTCAGTTAACACGTCCGAGGTCAGTAGTCCGGGAAGGCAGAAAATCAGCAACGGTATCCAGGGGTTTAAGCAGGCTCTGGTCAGAGGACAGAAAAAGTTCAAAAACCGGCAAACAAAAAAGGCGAACACAACCAGAGGGAAAGTGCAAAAACAGATACCGTTGGACACGCGTGGGTCAGAATCAAAGGTCCGTCCAGAGGAGTGAAGGTACAGGTTGGATTCAGGCTGATCTGAGGGTCCAATAAACAGGCGGTTGGTCAAAAGGGAATCAGGCATAACACAAACTCAGTAGTCAATAAGAGGGAAAAAGGTCATACACCGAAACTGCAGCCGGACAACCCACTCAAAAAAGCCACACTCATTACAAGGCTACAATCTCACACTGGACAAATATTCCCTCAGGGTTTAAATAAACAAAAGGGAGGGAAAACACAAATGCCAAACAAGAGACAGCCGGGAAAAACAGGTGCCAGTAATCAAAGGGAACAGGAAGTAAAGACACAGACACAACACAGAGACGAACTTAACAAAATAAAACAGGAAGAGACCAAACACACAAACAGACCTAACATCTGTCTCCAGACAGACAGTAACATACAGTAGATTTTCTAACCAGCTCCACTGCAGCAATGGAATGAATTATCTAAGTAAGTATTATCAAGTAAGATTGCATGTAACATAGCTTGTTTCAATTACTTTAATGTGCAACGTTCACCACATGACAAGCTCTTTAAACAGTGTAGAAATTTATAAACTAAGGATAACAGAAATGTACACTGTTGCCTATAAAGTTGGACCAAAATATTTTTAAATATTCATATGAAATGATGTGACAATTTGATTTTATTTGATAGATGAAATGTAACTGGGAGTCTATATGTAATCATTGCACATTGTTAAAGGCGATTACTCTTTAAAAAGGAATAAAAGTGTATATGTGGCATCCAATTTTAAGTAGGACGTCATGTTTTTTTTCCATTATTCTGATATAAGTGACTGTAGCTCAGAGTTCATTGTTAATTTGGTCCATTGGTCTTTGGGCTGAAAGATAAAAAAAAAAATCAAGTAATATCTTATCATATCTAAGTATAAATGGTCATATTATTATTATTATTATTATTATTATTATTATTATTATTATTATTAGTAGTAGTAGTAGTAGTAGTAGTAGTAGT
>JAQQZY010000005.1:35572598-35583734 GCA_030068375.1 Ostorhinchus rueppellii
ATCCAGGAACTTTTTAAAGGATTCTTTATCATTGCGAGATAGGGCATGGTGGCACAGAGCTGCATGAGGTCATTCACCGCCCTCTAGTGGAGGAAAGTACTAACACTACTTTAAAAAAGTACAAACACTACCTTAAAAAAAACCCCAAGCAAACATTACGTTAAAAAAAAAAAATACAAACACTATCTTGGCGGAGGTCTGCGCTCTCTGAGTGCTTTTCTAGTTATGTTATAAAAAATAAGTGCAAAGAAAACGGAATGTTCTGGCATTTGTTCTGCAGTTCAGGAAACAGTTGTGTGGGATTTGAACATAAACTGTGTTGTCCAGTTGAGTTTCAGCTCAGTTAAAGCGGGATGTTTAATCCATGTTTAATCAGTTCAATCAAATCTATTGCATGTCCTGTGTGTCTTGTCTTTATTATATGTCTGTGGTGCTTTATATAGGATCATGTGTACAGAATTCACATGCATTTCAGGGTAAATATGAGCAGATTTTCAGTTCGACCCTGAGGATACTTGACCCATAAAGACTGGAAGCTACTTTTGTGGCAGTTCCTCAATGATTTTTTCTTTCTATTTAACCTTTCTTAACCCTAGAGCACTATCGCTGGGTGATTTTAACCCGAGCAAATGTATTTATGTGATTTTCAATATGTTGCGTTTGTGTGAGTGTCCAGGAGTCTGTGCCTTCATCAGGGAAGTCTCACATGTCCCAGGAATGGGTGGAACAAAGACCAAGTTTACAGTATTATTATCATTATTATTATTATTATTATTATTATTATTATTATTATTAGTAGTAGTAGTAGTAGTAGTAGTAGTAGTAGTAGTAGTAGTAGTAGTTTTCAGATATTGGTATGGTTTTCCATATCCACCTCTATAGGGGGCGCTAATGAGCCCCAGTGCTGTTTGGTAGTAGCGGAGGAAGAAGTATTCTGTAAACGCTCTACGTTCCCCGCCTGGATACTAGTGTATATTGCACCAAGCAGGATACCTGAAAAATAAATACTAAAAATATCGCCGCATTTATTAGCTAGTGCAATGAGCGGGATACCGGGCACTGCTGTGGTCCAGATTACCAACCTATCCTCGGCTGTGAGTAGCGAGCAGATGCGTACTTTGTTCGGTTTTCTGGGAGACATCGAGGAGCTCCGGCTGTACCCTCCCGAGTAAGAGCCGCTTGGCCCGGCCGTATTAGCCAGGAAACACCGCGGATATGCGGCCTTCAGAAGCTACATATCAACAGTACATTAACACGTCGCGGCTGTATTTTTAACTAAACCATACTTCTTTCTGTTTGTTTTCCCTTTCGCAGCAATGCCCCACTTTCTTTCTCCTCCAAAGTGTGTTATATAAAGTACCGAGATCCATCCAGTGTTGGTGTGGCGCAACATCTAACCAATACTGTTTTTATTGACAGAGCTTTGATAGTAGTTCCATGTGCGGAAGGTGAGTGCAACCCTCTTGGTTCAAACAAATAAAAATGTTATGTCTGAGATGTGTCAGTAGATTTCCATGGCCTCCTCTGCCTTATGTATGTAACCGTTTGTTGTTTTGGTTGAACATGGGAATTTTACTGACATGGAAAATTGGCAAGATGTGCCATTCACGCGATCTTAAATTAGATGTATGTCAAATGTATTAGAGTCAGGCATAGACTTTATGGTGACGGGCCTGATCACCCATTTATAAACATACCTACACAGCTATCACCTTATCAGTATCAGCATAGGATTCTGTTGGCTTCACAAGGTGGTTTCTACACACTGTATATACTGGATACCCAAGTATTTCCCTTAAACAAAGGCCATTACATGTTTCATGGAAATGTATAACTAGTTCATGGCAACACAGCTAACGTAATCCGTTTTCTCTTTCTTTCATTTTTGGTGCTCTTTTTCTTTAAATTCCCCTCCCCTTTGGTGGCACTGTTGTCCCTATGTGTACAGTCAAAAATTATATCACCTCTAACTTGATGCATTTTGTCCACGTGACTTGGTGCTGGATGGCTACTGAGTTTATTAATTTGGTTTTGTATGTTTTTTCTGTGTGATTATGTGTGCATATCAGATGACTAGACTGGCCCAGCCGTTACACTACACTAGCCTGAGTCAGGCATTGTTTTCCAAGCCACTATCCCCGATCGGGCCAACGCAGCCTTCAAGGGGGAATGTGACCAGGAGAATAGCCCGCTGAACCTTCCAAGATGGACACCTTGTCTCTTTTTATTTATTTTTCTTTTCTTTTGGTTTGTTTCCTTTCATACTCTCCCATGTTGTCCACTCTCTACTGTCTCTATCTAGAAACTACAGAATTGCTTATCTCTAGCGTTGTTTATATTTGTTATTTTGGTTTGTTGTTTTGATTATTGTCCAACCCCCACCCCCCTCTCTTTCTCTGCTACAGCTGCAGCTTGTGTGTGATTGAAATCTGTCCAGGTTGCTACGGCATACCGGTGGGATGTGTATCACACATGGGATGCTAGGAGGATCACTAACACTTTATTCTCTAGTCTCCTACTGCTGTTGATGTAGTGAAGGGCTAGTCATTGTGCTGAAGTTTGTAGCATTCCCTCACATTACTGCTCTAGTGCTCTGTTATGGATCTTAGTATTTTATAACAGATATTATCCACTTAACACCATTTCTCTTTTGACTTGAATATTTGTGATGTTTGCATTAATGCTTTGCGTCGGTATTTATTTTTCAATTATGCCTCCTAGCACTTTAAGTGTTCAGGAAACTCCTCGTGTTTATTCATACTCAGCGCCTCCAGCTACAGTGAACTGAATTTGTAGATATTATTAGTTTTATTCTAGGCCTCTTCTCCAGAAACAAAGCAACAGTTTTTAACCCAAAGTGGAATGAACAAAATTCCTAATTGGTTGTTTTTGTAGCTCTTGGTTAACATTTCTTAAAATTGTTGTTCTTTTCTGTATCTGATGTTCTGTGTGCTATTAGTGATGCAGCCATTGGGGTTGTCTTGTGTTGCACACCTTTCCAACACTGCGAAACGATCGCCCCACGGAAAACCGCCCATGCTTGATATCGTATGGTTCATGACCAATATGTTTCCAGTACAGGTGACCCAAACATCAAAGTGTTGACTCATTCTCTGCATTGTTTTTTTTTTTTTCCTCTTTTGATCTATGAAAAGAGACCAAGGTCAAAATCAGTCTTCTTTTGTTTGTGAAAAATTAAGATTTTTTTTTTTGAAAATCATTGAACATAGTAATTCAGATTGACTGAGGGGAATAATTTTATTGAAACCAAAGTAAGGATGCTCCAGTCTCCAGATTTACCATGGTTAGACAATGTAACTCTTGTAGGCTGCATAGGGAAGTGTATGCTCTCTCTCTCTCTAGAATACAGTGGGATTATTGTGCAGACATAGTGGAGACAGAGAGAAAGGCACCTCTATTGCGTTCAATAACATCTGCTTCTGTCTTGCAGGGAAAATACCAGAGGAGGCCAAGGCCTTGTCACTTTTGGCACCTGCCACCCCAGTGCCCAGTCTGATTCCTGGTGGGGGATTGCTGCCAATTCCAGCCCCAACTCCACTTCAAAATGTAAGTTGACTCCTTTTACTCCTTTAAGTTTTTCTTCTGTTTTTTATTTATACTAAACATATTGTCTGTGTGTCATTGTGTCACTCCTACAGCTGAACCTACCCATAGTAAACCGAATATCAGCTGGTCTGGACCCTATGGCGGTGAACTCCCAGCCCCCACTCATGGGAAATGTCGACCCCTCAAAAATTGATGAGATCAGGAGGACTGTTTATGTTGGCAACTTGAACTCACAGGTAAAACTGTGGCCACTAGGAGATACCCTGTCCGCAGGATGTCTTTCTTTTCAAAATTGTAGGTGCATACCAGGGTTACGTTCATATTCAAATTATCGTGTAGGTCTATCTCACATAGTATGCCCACATGTTGGTCCTACTTTTCAGTGTTTCCCCATTATCATAATCTTCAGAGTGGTGTCCTGCATGTATATTGCACAAGTTTTAGATGCACAATTAAAGCATTTAAGAAAGACAGGACATGGAAGGCTAGCATTTAAGTGCACCCAGGACATGAAGGATGCATTTGCTTCTAACCTGGTCCACTTCAGTCAAACTCTATGTTAGTTTGGTCCACGCATATCTGAAGAGAGAACTGCTTTATATGCTGGTACAGTTTAAAACAGAATCAAAAACTGGTATTAATGGCTTCCAAACCTCCAACTCCTGGGTTCTATTCCTCCATTATACAAAAAAATTTCACAACTTCTAACCTGTATCTAATGGACTCCCTCCACTGCTCAATGGACCCCCCACAAATTCTGGGCCCCATAAATGTGTGTCCACCCCCTTTATGGTGCCCCAGTGCATGGGAATGTTAGCAAATTCTGAGACTGCCGACAGTTTGGTTCAGGTGAACGTTAGTGCCAGTAATGTAGGATATAGGTGTAAGGAAACTGTCACAACCTGCCTGTAATTTCAATTACCCCAAGGAATTCATTTAGCAGAAGTAGAGATGTAAAAACCAGAGGGGGGGGTTTGATCCTCCCATCCCCCCAACAAATCGCACCCTGATTATATAGCTCATAGCCCTATACTACAAATAAGAAAATGAAGGAAATAATTCTGCTCCTAATTTGAACTGTAACTCACCTAAAAAACACTAAGAATACTGTTAAAGCCGCACGTTGATAAGGAGGATTGGTAAGAGCAGCAGTATCATAATAATCTAAACAATACCCATCCATAACCTCAGGAACAGACTTGCAAAACTTATTGTTTATCCTTCATGGTGATCAGATTTTTATGACAACATGGCAAAGCTGTTCACAAAAAACACAAGCTTTCATTCTTGCATATGATATAATCTCACAGTTTATGGTGCAAGGGTAGTGGCTGCATCTGGCTGACATCAGTTGTAATTTGCTGTCATTTTTTTCCTCACAGACCACCACTGCAGAACAACTGTTGGAGTTTTTCAAGCAGGTGGGAGATGTGAAGTTTGTGCGAATGGCAGGAGATGAGACTCAGCCAACCCGTTTTGCCTTCGTTGAGTTTGTTGAGCAGGATTCTGTTGCCAGAGCCCTGACCTTCAACGGAGTCATGTTTGGAGACAGACCACTAAAGTATGTGTTAATTGACAAATATATAAATGCATTCAGAGAAGCAGAACCAGCATCCGACCGTTTGAATCTAATATTTTTTTGTGCTTTCTCCTCCAGGGTTAATCATTCCAATAACGCAATAGTGAAGCCTCCAGAGTTGACACCACAGGCTGCTGCGAAGGAGCTGGAAAGTGTGATGAAGAGGGTGAGAGAGGCCCAGTCTACAATCGCTGCTGCTATAGAGCCAGGTACGGCGTATTAGTCTGTTTTCAGGGTTTAGCAATAGGACACCCTCGCAATGTTGTGAATGGATGCTGATACTGTTGTTCTTGCTCTAATAGAAACAAAAAAGCGTTCCTCCAGTCGGTCCAGAAGGTCCCGCCGATCCCGCTCTCGTTCCCATTCCCGTTCACACTCAAGAACACGAAGGAAAGGGTCCCGTACGAGACACAGGTGCACAACAATTACTGAACCATTTAGGAACTAGAGAAGCACTCGGAGAGCGCAGACCTCCGCCAAGGCAGTGTTTGTGCTTTCATCCACTAGATGGCACTGAATGTAGGGATCACCACCAAAATCTAATCATCCATAGGATACCCCCTTTCTGACAATCTGTGAAAATTTAATGAAAATCCATCCATAACTTTTTGAGTTATCTTGCTAACAGACAGACAGACAAACCAATGCTGATGAAAACATGACCTCCTTGGTGGAGGTCATTATAGATTTAGTTTCTTTAATGCTGTGAGCTTGTAATCATGTCCATTGAGTTACAGCTGTTGAAATCTTTTCCTCTTCAGCAAACCATCACAGAGGTCATGGCCGAATAGTGACTCCCACAGTTCTCGAAGCAGCCACAGGAGACGCTCTCGCTCCAGAGACAGAAGACACAGCCGCAGTCGTTCCAGGTATGTTGGGTAAAATTGCATAAAGTACTGATGGCAACAAATGCTGTGCGTACACTGCAGGTTTTAAGGCTCAGTTTGCGTGGTTATGATCGCTTTGATGTGTCCTTATGTGATGTCACATAAGGACACGTCAAAGCGATCAGCTGACGCCTTCTGAGGAAGACTGCAGATGACAGTCGAAACATGTAAAGGTAAAAAACACAACTTGTCTGAGAAAAAGAAAAAAAAATAGACTAGGGCCTGGTGTCACAGGCAGAAGAAAACCTTCATCCCATTGTATTTTGTATACCTTGGAGCTAACTGCTTCTTTAGGATGTAGCTTGTATAGCTTAGAATTGTATTAAATCCATGTGTTGATTAAGGGGCCACAAGAGGAGGAGCAAAGAGCGATCCAGAAGTCCTCGAAGAAGACCTAAGTCACCTTCACCAAAAAGGTATTCTCATCACATCTCACCTAATCATGTAAATGTTTGCTGTTGATTCTTACTGAGTTTGTTTTTGTTCATTCACTTATTTCAGAAGCAAGAAAGATAAGAGGAGGGAGCGGAGCAGAGACAGAAAGGACCATGCAACATCCAGAAGAAATCGCAAAGACGAGGACAGGATAAAGAACAAGGTCAAGCCAATGAAGGTACTTCAACAGCATATACAGGACTTCAGTTCATGTGCACCCGTGTCTCAGTGGTGTAAACAAGCTGTCACACAGATGAATGAGTCGGGCTTTGTCACATTCATCTGGGTTATTGGAAGCGTCTGGATTTAAGGAGATCCCTCCAGATAAAAATAGATGATAAGAGCAAAACCTTTATCACAAAAACTTGGATAATTATTACAGTAAGTGGCAAATTCTTATTTCTTTACAAGTTAATGACTGATTTTTCAATCTTGAGTGAAAGTAGATGAATTTATGGTTTAACTTATTCTGAAATGATAAAAATGACATAATAGTAAAGCAAAAAAACCAACATAAAACAATGTAACAAGACAAAAACACCCCTGCAGGCCCTGATTTGTGATGTAGTGGTTATTTAGATTATTTTAAACTGAGTTTTTATTCAACAGTACAAAACCTAGTGTAAAAGATAGTTATGTTTGGTTTCAAACTGTTCTTTATGATCAGACAGACAGAATATGGTTAACATCAGAGGACTTGAGTGTGGTTAAAACATAGGCTAAGCCTTGTTTCCTCTGTCAATCTAAACTTTGTACTTCTTTCCAACTTGAGCATCAAACCACACAAATACTGGCCTACTTCTAAAGGGTAACATGTCAGTAGCCATGCCACAAGTGACAAACAGTCTTATCAGATCTTTTTTTTTGTATTGATAACTATCAACATTTATGACATTTTCATATTCTCAGAAACCACGGAGTGCTTGCAAGTGTTTGTGTTCAAATTTTTTGCATTTTGTAAATAACCACAGACTTGACAGCTCTTTGAAGTTACATTCATCAAGACTCCCATGTGCATCAACAGTGGCCCTTAGACCAGTGTTTCAGCTGATTTCCCATGTGATAAAATATGTACAAACTCTATTTCCAGAGAAGTTGGGCCAGTTTCTCAAATCTTGTAATTAAAATCTGTGGCCCATAGATATATTTGAACCTTTATGCAGCTTAATACAGTATCATGCTCCATTTCTTTAGACTGTTTTCGACTGTGTAAAGTGACAACAGTTCTCCCAAGTCCTCAAAGCCCGTGATGGTCTATTCAGTTCATTACTTGAAGGTCAGACACGTTCAGTTGTGGTTTCTGCTCTTTGTTTCCACGCAACAGAACTCTGAGTCTTTCTTTCGTACTGCAGATGGGGAAAAAATGAAATTTATTTCTAGTTTTGTGTTTGGAAATATCCTTTGGTGTGGACCAGGACTGGACCTCACAAAGACGGCCACATACATACGAACACAAATATTTAGCAAAACAAACATTTTTCTCTTCGTTTGAACCTCTCACACAGATTCGTAAAAACTCTGGTTTGTGTATGTCAGTGTGGGCAGGGAAAATAAATAGATAACAAAACAAAGGGGCCACGACATGTTTAGGTCATGTAGGTGTTACCTTCAGTCAATGACAGTCAGCATGGATACATTTTCTTTTAGTTTTAAAAAAATGTTCTGGAAATGTAGTTTATGCTCTGATTGGGGCACATCTACATTTCTCAGTTAGTATAAAAATGCTCACTTTGCTGGTTCATCGTTTATTAACCTGAACATGCTTTTATTTCAGGTGGGAAGGGAGTATGACAGGGAAGAAAAGGAAGATGAAAGTGACAGAGAAGGCTCAGCTACACCCAGTGAGGACATAATGTCATCACCATGCGTCCAGCACAACGGCAGCTACAAGACTCACAATGAGGATGATGCATCTGTGGGTGTTCACAACACACAGTGACATACATGGGAAAAAAAACTGTGCGTATGCGTATATTAACACCAATATTAACACTTACGACAGTGTATCTGTTCCATCATCTCTCCCCTCTGATTTTTTTTTCTTACTGTCCTCTTGACACAGAACACTCTTTATCACATGGATCCTGTAGTTCGACTTATTTTTCACTTCTATCTCCTGAAGGACAAGTGAGCATTTGGTACAGCAGTGATAGTTCACATTAAGGACCGGTGGAAATAATATGAGGACACTGGGACTTCTTGGGCGTTTCACACACTAATACAACACCAAACACTACAGACTCTGAAACTGAAACTGAAGCTGAATCAGCACCTGAACAGAAGTCTTGGCTGTTTCTTCATGTACTAAAAAAAACCCAAAACAGCAGGATGTTGAATTGACAAAATATTTTACACAAAAATATATAATAAGGTGTTTAAACATGCATGTTGGCAATGAAATAATTATATATTAAAAGATTTCTTTGTGGCTCTAATCTCAACACATTATCTGTTTTAATAATCACAGAAAAAATGTCCCCAGTTCGTCCATCTGGATCTTGAATGTAGTGTTTTTAAATGACTAACACTAAAACTTGGTTTAGTATCCAATACCAAAATATATATATAAATATATACTGTAATAATAATGTATTGTAGATGGTTTTTCAGTATTTAAAAAAAGATCTTTGCCGTTTTATTACAAGTGTCTATATCCTGCAACAGTAATACATCACATCTACATTTACATTTACTCAAAACTAAAGTAAATGTATAACACATCATACCTTTACTTTAGTTCCTTAGTCATTGGAAGAACAGTGTTTTTTCCACTGTTCACATTTGCTATACATGCATGTGGGACTTTTTCTTTAAAAAAAAAAATACTAATTACTGTGACAAATCCTAAACTGTGGTAAAATACAAAGTCAGAGGTGAAATAGTTCTACTTTTTGAACAGAGAAATTATTAAAAAAAAACAAAAAACTCCATTTTGAATGGCGAGTCTGCTGCTGCTGCTTTTAAATCCATCCACATAGACGTCCTGTTTGTGCTCAGAAATGACTATTCTTGGCAGGTTTGCATTTGATTTCACACCATAATAGCAGACATGTTACAAGGTACTAATCAAATACCAGCCTACCATTTTCAGCAGCCCTACTTATTTATACAGCAGCTGAAATGTCCTTAAAAAGCAGGGTTGTTTATGTATGGAATCATGTGACCTACTGAGGTTAAAGAACGAATTAACCTTCACACTCCCAGCTGCCATATTCAGCTTTTAAATAAAGCTAAAGAACTGAAGAACGCCCTCTGTATCGACTGCTCGTTGCTCCTTTGTGTGATGCTGGAGGAAGGTGTGAACTATCGGTCCTTCCCCTCCTGTTTGACACCAACTCCTCCATCTGGAAACCAGTGTTTCCTTCACGTTATACAGTGTTGATTTTGTGACTTGAAGTGCTGTAATTGTAAGAATGCAGGTTCGTATTATACCGTTTCTGTTAACCGAGTGCTGAAATACTGTAAAAAGAAAACCGTGCAGTTTGGGGAGGGGGTTATGTTTTCACTCCTTGATTCATTATCAGGCCAACATTAGGACATTGCTTTATTTCCTGTATTTGTTTTATGGGTGTACATTTACTTGCTGAGCATTTTTTTAAAAAATATTTTGTGTGTATTTTATGTCGTCCTTTTCCTGTTATCGTTGTGATGCTGTGAGATAAAATATTACCTATTTTGTTTTTTATAGATACAAAGCAGGCCGATACTGTAACAGTTATGTCGTGCTCACAGTGTATGCCAGCTCATAACGCAAGCAAGCGAGATGATGCAAAACGAAAGTGTCACAGGTCAACAAACAAGCACAGAAGGGTCAAAAAGTGCCTAGACTAAGATTGTACAGATTATTCTAATAAATTAAGGAGACTTACTGACAGATTCTACATGAGATTATTGTTTAAGATGTTACAAGTAATAGTTGAAAATAATGAAACATTGTTAAAGTGTCGTCACTTAACTTCAGTAATGAAAGGACTTTAATGGTAAACGGTTCTATTTGTTATTTCTGATTTTCAGCCTCTATCAGGTTTTCTTCATTCAGTTGTTTTCAGTGTTTACAGTACCAGTATGGAGGCATGTGGGGAAACATTTTTCAGAAAATGTCAATTTAGTTTGTTTTTTTTTTGTCTGTAGGAGATTAATATTTTAAAAGAACAACCCATGCCACATTATAATTTTAAGCATTTTACAATAACGTCCTTTAAAAACTGCTCACTTTGAAGTCGTAACCTGTGATAAAGTATGTGAAGAATTTTATTTTTTATATCCATGAATCCCCTATTTAACATGATATAACCTACTTTTAAAAATGTGTTTTAGCTACCTGTGGAATGGGCGCTGACCATAAATGTTTGGAGACACTGTTTTTGAAGAGCTTGGATGAATGTGATCCTACTAAATCTAAAAAAAAAAAAAAAATGTTTTCAAAGTGCTCAATAAAGAGACTTCTCATGATGCTGAAGTGGCTTCGTGGTTCAATCAGATCTGGGGTCAGTAGTTACTTTTCTGCAGCGTTGAAATGAACACTACAGCTGAAAAAATAAATGAGAAAAGCACTCGGAGAGCACAGACCTCTGCCAAGGTAGTGTTTGTCCTTTAGTTTTCTCCTTATTTCTAAGATATGAGCTTCAAACGGGCAGATTGCACTTCCGTGACTTTGTGACGGCAGCA
>JAQQZY010000005.1:35608564-35621513 GCA_030068375.1 Ostorhinchus rueppellii
GAATAGAATAGAATAGAATAGAATAGAATAGAATAGAATAGAATAGAATAGAATAGAATAGAATAGAATAGAATAAGTTTATTGTGATTACACATATGTACAATGAAATTAAGAGTTGAAGTGGTGAACAGAGGCGTGTAAGTGCAAGCAATGCCAAACAAGAGAATTACATAAAAAAGGTCTGAGTTGTTGTGGCCAGATGTACAGTATAAATCCCATTTTTGAGAAACTAAAATATAGTTCCATCCTCAAGCTGTCCTTCCATGAGGCATACCCGTACGAACAGATGTCCATTCAGATAAACATCACATCCCACACAAACACTGTCTAGTTTGGTGACGTTTGCCACAGTCAAGGACATGACTAGGACCAGGCTGTTGAGCATCATTGGATATATCTGAGATCACAGACCCATCACACTTGGAGTATTCTATTTTCTGCAACTAACAACTTGACATTCAGACAGTTCCATATAATAATCCCCTCCTCAGCTATTAGAGGTACCGTGCTGTGAGAAGAGTCATTACCTCAGTGGCAGATCTAGAAAATTATACAAGGGGTGGCAAAGGGGAGGGGAGGGGTCTCCATAGGTTAGTACTGGAGGACGGTATGTAGGAATCCTCAAATGTGCCGAGAAGGATTCAACAAAAGACCCATGATGATACGTTTACATATTTATTGTCATGTCATGCCCTGTAACAACATATTACGCAAGTGTTCTTAGTGCGCAACAGGAACAAGACCAGTGTTCAAACAAAACTGTGCTAAAAGCTAAATGAAAATATTTAACTCCATATTAAAGTTCTACTGTATAAAATACAAAAAATACAATAATGACCTGTAGGGGGTAGTGAGTAGAAATATAGAACACTCTTCAACTTTATCATGTATTATTTATTCCAATGCTATGAGAAGCTTATAGACAATAGGTGTGTTTATAAAATAAAATAAAAAAAACACAGAATAGTGATGTACAAAGAGGAAATGCACCTATTTTATTTATTTATTTTTATTAATCCTGATGCAGCAAACCTTTATTTAATGTGATTGCTTAGCTATTTGATGCATCTTCCCAGACATTCTGATATTATGTAAAAGCGTACCCATATCCAGTGCTGCTTCTTTTGCTCTATTAGATCCATGTGCAACCACAGGATGTAAATAATTAATGGCAGGGGTAATGTCACCCACTGGTTTCTGAACTTCTGTTTGCAATTTGTATATGTTGTAATACTGGAGACATAAGTGATCATATTTGGACACAAGGGGTGGCACAACAGGAGTCTAAGAACTCGCTCACTGACTCAGTAAAATGGTAAACCTAACCAAGCACTATGAAACCATATAATTGTACAGTCTTATTAGTGGAACCTATTATCCATATCTACAGGGGAGGTCAGATTCAGTAGGTGATTGAAGTGTCACCCAAACCTGTCAATCAAAGCTCAACATGGCAGATAACAATGTTCCTATTTGACCTCAGATCTATTTAACTGAGGAGAGTTTACAGATGGATTCGTTAGTCGACAGTCCACATAAAACAGATGAGACTGGAGTGACTCATGGAAAAAAAACCAAAAGGTTAATAGTGTTTTTAGAGACAAGTTCGGTGGAAGTCTACGGAGCCCCAGTGGCCGGCAGCTGTATTAGGGGGCAGTCCACATGAGACCAGCTTTGGATATATTTGCAAATATTTTTAATCAAATGGATGTTTCATCCACACAGAACCAACATTTTGGAGCCTAAATGTAGTAGTTTTTAAAATCATGTCCCAGTTTTAACAAATGTCAAACTACCACCCTTGCATTTACATGTTTTTTCCTAAGAGGATGACATCATAGCCCCGCCTCTTCCTTAACCCACATGTGCCACCATCTTTTTCTTGTGTTTATTTATGTTACACAAGTTTTATGAGTATGGTCTATTTCCTGTTCTCTGTTTTTGGTGTTACTGTGGCAGTGTTACCACATCATACACAGGCCTTTTCAGTGGTTTCATGAGGACACAAACATTTCATAAGGCAATGCTGTTGTCACTGAAAATGTTTTAAAATGAAAACGTTTTCGCCTCTGTGTGGAAAAAAGCCCAAGATACTTACATATTAGCTTCAATTTTAAAAGTGCCTACCCTTCCATCTAGTGACAACAAAACATAGCCTGCATTTTTACCAATTTATGAAAGGTTCAGTGTATTAGCTTGACTGAAATCACAGTTTTAATAAATGGACTAACACCCAAATAATGCAATTGAAAGTTAATGTATTCCTATATGTATACAGACTAGTTGGACTGGAACAGGGTCAGGTGTTCTGCACATGCACTAAAGCTCTGCGGCAAATCTTGGCCTAGAAGTCGAACAGTAGAGCAGGTAGAAAGTAAGTTATAAACCAGTTTACTACATTATCCATTGTTGTGTTCATTTATGTCTGGGTTGCTAACTTGCTAGCTGTGATGGTGTTGGTCAACAAACCATAAAATAACATTACAAGAAGAATGAAAAGAAAAAGGGATGTCAAATTGGCTGATCCGATCAACTGTGGAATATGTACAGCAAACTGGTGAACAGATCCTGAAAGACCAGCATGGACAAAAATGACTTCATATGATGTTTATGTTGAAGTTAAATCAGAATATAAACTCAAAAAATATGTGTTATCTGAAAACCTTGGATACAAGCAACCAATTTGTAACTTCAGAACAAACAACACAAGGATCTTTGAAGTCACTGGAAGATACAAAGGTTTGAAAAGAAGTCTGAGAGTCTGGGATTGTGCTGTAATGGTTGTGTGGGAGCTGAATTCCATGTTTTATATGACTGTACTAATGTACAGGTTGTTGAATTTAGCCAAAAGTATTTGCCAGAATACTACTAGCAGTGTCCATCTATGTATAAACTTATAATGCTTTTCAGTCTGAACAACCAAAGACAATACATAAACTGGGCCCCTTTCTGAAAAGGGTTTTATCTCTTTTTCAATGATTTTTTAAATTGTTTAATGTAGATCATTCTTTTTTTTCTATTAAGACATGGTCTTTGTGCCCCATATCATGTAGTTGGTGATGAGCAAAATTAAATAAAATTAAATGAATGAAAATGGCCCAATACTAACAATGAATCACCTATCGTAGCAGTGGCAACAGGACTTCAACCGTAACTTTAATCCCACCCCAATGCATGTTGGGACAAAGTTAAAGTTAAATTGCTGTGCTTGTAAACATACTCAGTGATTGTTTGTTTTGACAACGACTGATTTTACACCACATAAGTTATGGGGGCAGCTGAAAGTTCACAGGGGTTATGGTGGTAGCAGTGGTGGGTGGGTTTAGTTTCCACCCTGGAGATCCACTTCTACCATATGTAGTGGGGTTTTTACACACACAAAAACATTGATAACGGGGGTATGCTGACTTTTAAGCCATAAAGACCCAGTGCTATGTTTGTGGGAGTTCCCAAATGAAAGTTTCTGTTTTTTTTTATTATTTTATTTTATTTTATTTTTTTATTTTTACCTTTCTTCATTGATTCATCACCGGGTTTTTTTTTTTTATAACATCATCTTCTGTATTTTGCATTTTTTGATGTAAATCATGTATTTTTTTAAAATATTTAATTCAAAGATAATGTAAATGTTCATGAAAACTCAGAGTAAATTCAAAGTTAATTATGTCAAAACAGAGAAAAATGAAGAAAAAGGGATTTTGTTCCCAGTCAAATATATCACTAACTGAACATAAACCCAGTGTCGCCACCCACGCCCATTGATCAAACTCCATCTGTTTTACTGGTGAATCAATGTTGTCAAAGATGACCATGTTCTCACGTTCACTACAGAGGCTCTGAACGTCCAAATGGGTCATATTTGGGTCATATATGACCATGAAAAAAGGACAAACTGTATTTTACACCAATTATTTACACGTATTGATAGGATTAGTGAATCAACAAGTATTAAACATTTTATATCTGTGGATGGATTGTGTCACTGGTGGTAATTCGAGTCTTTATGGGTTAACTGTCTATAAGGCAAGGCAAACATATTTGTATAGCACAATTCATACACAGGGAAATTTACAGTGTTTTACAAAAATCAAAAAGAGACAGGTTAAAAACACAATTACAATTAAAACATAATCAATAAAACATAATAATCAATCAATAATCAGTTAGAATAGTGTGAAATAGAAGAGTGCAGATAGAACACTTTCAGTTGTTGTATCTACAGTTAAACGGAGCCGTTTTCAGCCTGGACTTGTAACATATAAACAAATTTAACAGCTGAAAGTGTACACACAGATACTGATATGTTTGTTAAGTGCAGCTCTATGACTATATGTGAGGATGACTGGCACCGGAGTGCTCTGATTGGTCCGCCCTCGCAGGTTGTGGGCGGAGTTTATTTCGGACAGCAGGCAGCTCGTGCACGTTAAAAGCAGTGATAACATGGGCTCGAGCTCAATAGAACTCACGTTCAACAGTTTCTGAAGCGGACACACTTTTGACCTGGAGAGGAGACCCCAGCCCGACCACGACCTCCCATGTCCACAACACAGACGGACATTTTAATCAATGTCAGAGTTTTGATGGCGTCGTGACTTTTCTTTTGACTCTGAGGCTCCGTGTCCTTCTGTTAGCTCGTATTTAACATGATTTCAGTGTTCAGGTGTGTCGTCAGGTCACTCAGCAGGTACGGTTTGTTTTGACGGACTTATTTTGGTGTTGGCGATACTCGTTTTTCAGTAATGGAGCAGGAGTCTTTTCTAACATCTGGAAGGAGTAGCACGGAGAGTCAGTCGTCGTCAGGTTCACACACCTTGTCCGAAGGAGGCGACGTAACGGCTGAAGTGGACATAAAAGTTTACGGAGAGGACGGTAACAACTCGGACAGTGAAGGCGTCACGGAGACGGAGGATGACAAGGAAACACAGGGGGGTGAAGAAAGTGAAGATGAAGATGAAAAGGTAAACACGGGTTTAGGTGCTAGTAAACTATTATGCACTTAAATTGAAACTAATGAATGCCCTATAGCAGATTGCAATTTTGTCAGAAAACGTTTGTCACCAGTCCTGAATTCGGTGTCTGAGTTCATTTTGGACATGCATTTGGCAGCAGCTCCAGTCTAATTATGCACTCTGTTGTTTTCCACTCCTTTTACAAGTTGCACCCGTAACTTGTAATCTGAGTTCATAAACGTGTGACTTTTCAGTGTTTGCTCATGCCATTTGCAGCAAATAGACCGTTACCTTTTTATAGCCGGCTCACCTCATTCGGAATCAAAGTCTACTCCATGTTTTTTCTATCACCCACATGTGTTTTATAGCCCGTTTTCTTCATGTTCCAGTCAACAGTGTGGTCGTTGTACTGTTCATTCAGGAAACAGATGGAGGGAAAAGAGGAAGACAAATTTCATGTCTCAGCCTTTTAATTTCTACTGCTTCTTAGTTGGATTTGCAGACAGGTCTGACTGGCTCATTTGAAAACAACACCACAAAGCATGATTGCAGGGGTGTGTTTGAGGCTTTGAGCTCTCTGACCTACAAACTTCTATAAATGATAATATTATGCAGCATGACCTCAGGCTGTAGGTGTGGCAGACTGTCATCCTGCATAATGCAAAATAAGCAATGGAATAAAACTAAAACTTGTGCAACATTATCTATTATTGCACACAAGACACCAGAACGATGCATGTTAATGCTTGCTAAGTATACTTTGTGAGGACAAATTGCTCATCATTAATCAAAAATGAATCATGGTCTTTCATTGAAGATGGATATGCACAGACATGAAAATGCATAGGCTCACGTTCAGGTCTCAGGTTGCATACAGTGAATATTATCATAAAATTAAATCTAATTAATATGACCATCTTTTTCTGCATGATCTCTATGTTTAACAGACTCTCACGTAAACATTATCATCAACCTGCAGGGTGGTTTCATGTTAGCTAAACTAATTTAGTTCGGCAGAATAACAGTTTGAAAATCCATTACCCTAATTTACCTCTGTATGTTTGGTGTTTTATTTCATTACAAGTTATCATTCTCTTAAAATGGATACATTTGAGTTAAATGTGTTTTCAACATCTAATCTAATATCACTGTCGGTGTTAGAAGTATATTTTGCTCATAAAATTGCTTATTTTAAGTGTGTACATAATATAAATAGACTTTACAAACAGGCTATCCTTATATTGAATTAGTGCTGCATGCAATGGAAGAACCGTGTGCCCTTTTCATTTGATCCCTCTGAAATGTCAGTTTGCAGTTAATTTAAAACCTCGCTCATGCTTGCTTCATAAAAGCAGATGTGATTCAGTCTGAAGGAATACCTAGACCCAAATCAGGTCAAAACACCACAAACCAGGTCAGGTCAGCAGCCAGTGAAGATCAGCTAAAGGTGGTCTTCTTCAGGGTTAATCAGGAAGCTCTGACTTTTGACCTCTTGTATGTCTTGCGTTAGTGGTGTTAAAGACGGAAAGACTTCGGAGAAGTCAGATGACATCACCTCTCATTACAGACCAGCTCAGGTATCACTCTGTTTCCGCACTTAGCACGGGGCAGTGTTTCAAAGCGTGAGCTTCTTACTACACCAGTGCTTCATGGGTTTTTTTTTTTTTTCCATAATATCCTTGTGATGCCAATCTTAACTAAGACCTCAGGTTGCTGCATCTTTATTTTAGACCTGGAGATCTGTCCAGTGTTGTGGGCAGTGACAAAGAACATTATGTCCAGCCAGGATGAGATTGTCCCACGCTTGCATAATCCTTCATTTTGTGTAGAAGATAAAATGCAAAATAAGATTACATTGGTAGCATACAGTCCAAATTTTCAACAGATTTTGGCCCACACACTGGATGTGTGAAACTGCCTCTGTCATTTATGTTACATTGCAGTTCAGAGTTCTCATAAATACAGATCATAATGTTTATATTAATTTTTATTATTTCAACATCTGTATCATAGACACTTAAAACTCCACTTTGTGAAAACTGTTCTCATTCTGTCTCATTATGTTTGCAGTATGCTGCTGTCTCTGTAAAGTATCCAGTTACGTCAGTTTTGGATGAGTACATGAATTTTGTGCTTCACTCTGTGTACTAACTGTTTGCATTGCTGTTACAAATAGTTTACAGATAATAATTATTTCTGACAAACAGTTAACTGAACAGACTTGCCTGCCAAAGTACACAAGCTGTCAGGGTGTTAATCCTCATACTTTTAGTTTTTTATACTCCGTGTCCTACTGTAGTTATATTGTACTCTGTAATAAACATAAATTATTCTGTATTTTCATTTTGAATACAAGCAATAAGTCAGTCTCCACCAGCTCCAAATAAAAACCCCCACATGTACTTGAGCAAAGCAATGCAGAGTTGTATATTGCGTAATTTACAACTGATTCGGCATCAAAGAAGGTTTGTCCTTCTAACTGCTTTTTCTGTCTGTCACCTGATACGTTTGCATATGTTCTACCATTGGCTTGTGTTGGATGGGAGAGTCAAATAACTTACAACATGCAGGGGATAAATAGAACTTAGGTTGTGGTTTACTATCGGTTCATATTTTACATTTGTTTCAGTGTAGACTTACTATGCATGACACTTTGCACCACGTGTATTTTCACTCACTTGTATCACACACTTGTGTTTTTCTAAAAGTTCAAAGTACATTTTTTTAAATTTTTTTTTTTTAACGAGTCATTCTGCTCTCACTGCTTTTATTCAGATCCCATAATAAGTGATTTTCTTGAATTATTCTGTGAATAAGATTTTAGGGCAAAGGAAGGCTTTGTTGTCTGCTGTCTCAGGCTTTGATTGACAGTGTGATTGACAGCTCATTTGTCTTCTGACACAGGCATATAAGGAGTGTTTTTCTTCTGACAGGCAGGTGATAGAAATTAAAATGTTCCTTAGAGCTGCAGTGCGTGGTACTCTTTTGGCATTGTTACCTTTCAGCATATTTTAATTGAAGTTGTTGACAAGAAATAAAAACTCTACTTCCTTCTCTTGACTTTGTTTTCAGGCTGTAGAGGAAATGTACGCCATAATGTAGCAGATTTGGCTGATTGTAGGGATTTTCAGTCAGGTTGGGGTATTTAAATATTTGACTGACAGCTGTAATTGCCAATTGCTGTTTAGTTAGACTCCAATGCTCTGGAAGGAAGCTTAAAAAAGTGGGTTTTTTTATTCCATCGCAGTGGGAAACGAAGTGTCAGGTTATCTTGACTTGTGTTTAGTTTTGATTTCGACCTAATTTTTTGCTCTGTTTTCAGCTTTTACAGGTTTAACTCTTCATTCATCTTCTTTTTATGCATTACACCCACAATAATATGTTTTTCATTTAATTAAAAACACATTTAAAAACAGGGTTGCTATCCTCGTAAATCTTTTAGCACCTGTGTCAGAAACAGCATACCTGAAATGTGTGTTGCATGACTAATGAGGTGGATGAAGCTGCTTCTTGACTTGGGAATCATTAGAAGTTGGACATATTTTCTGCTGAAGGTAGTCTGTAGTATCATGATAAAATACGGAATTGCCTATCACTGTTGAATTAACAGCTGGTAATCAAGGATGATGTCTTGTTTTCTTTCAGTAACGGCCATGTGAATGGACTGTAGTGAATCAGGGAAGGATGTGTTGTTACTGATAAGACACAATTGGGTAGTGAGGCTGGTCACTGTTTCCAACAATCTCCTAAAATGCAGCAGATGGGGAGATCCTAGGAGGAAACAAAAGCTGTTAGCCTGGACTTGGCTTAAGACCCTTATTGCTGTCGGGCAGCTACAAGTGTAATGTATGCGCATGCTTAAACAATTTAAGAATCCCCCCCCCCACACACACACGCGCACACACTTTTCTCTCTCTCTCTCTTTTTTTTAAATTTTTTTTACATTTTCTATTTTATTATTGATAAACATTATGTTAAGAGTTGAAGCACAACTCTTTTTCCTGCTGTTCTCCCCTGAAAGCCATAAGCAGTCTTTCAGGGTCAGTTGTGGATGCCGATCTTGGCTCAATTTGTTCATATTATGCAATGGACAAACAGTAGGTTTCAAGGCTCAGCACAAGTGCAATGAATGGGAATAGAACAACTGGTTGGAAATATGCATTCATTACTGCAGATGTGTTGATTGTGCTTTGGAAAATTTAACAGGGAGTTCTTCATATATGCATCTACAGTACATAGGACTTGGACCGTATTTTTACATTTCTCATAGCCTTAAAGCACATAAGTAGCTATGCCGTGTTGACTGGTTGAGCGGTCATCCTCAATTTAACTCCGTTTACAGGTAATTCTAGGAAAAATTAGTTCCAAACAGAGCCTCCATTCCATTTCTGATCATTAGTTGGTAAAAAGATTTATTCTGTTTGAGCCAGTTTTCTTTTGTCAGCAGGGCAGCTATCATGCATTGGACATGTGTATCAATATTTGCTTCTGCTTGAAAATGTTTAACTATGTCTCAGGGTGATGGTTGGGACTAACCCTGTGGTGTCCCACAACATGCAGAGCCATCTATTTCAGCAGGCAGCCTGTCAGGTGTCAGTGTGTGCTTTAGGCTAAGAGGATTAAGGCAATCTGGTTAAGACTCTTTTCACTCCTACGCTGGACTGTCTTTCCTGGCTCTGTCTCTGATTTTTGACATTTCTTAAATGTCCTCTGTATGAAGTCGTGTCTGGTTTTATTCAAGACACTTTGACTGAACATGACTTGAATGTTCAAAGTAATATGGAAAGTTAAGTTTTTAGCACCTAAACAGAATGTCTCTGGGTAGGAATGTAACTGGATTTCATTCTAGATCATCAAAGGAAAGCAAGGTAAGTGATGTTTCTTCAACATCATTTTATTACTGTTCATTCATTTTATAGAATATTGAAATTATTTTGCTATGAAAAGTTCATATTAGATCTCTTTTTTTCTGTTTGTAGAAGTGAAATCTCAAGGAAACGTATAAGCTTAGTTTTGACCCTATATATTAAAAGTCCACCATGTAGAAGTGGTATTCTGAGCTCATGTTTGAACAAAGGGAAAACATCTTTTACCATTAAGTTGATTGTTATGGGAAACAACTGATAAGACAAATGTTGGCCAATAACAATATTTTTGCCCCTTCTCTGAAAATATTTTAGCTATTTGTGCTGTAAAAAAATAGAAGCTTTTACAAGGATAAACATGCAGTGAAAAGTGAAGCTGTAGTTAGGCTGCATTATACAAATGTTGCCTCGGCTCAAATCTGAACTAAAACACACAAACCTAGACCTTGTTTAGAGACTCATCACAGCATTTCCTCTTGTGTTTTCCATGGTTGAACTTGCATGTGTACACTGAGGTGATTGGAATCCGTTATTCCTGCTGCAGGCTCATTATGTATTTATGGAATGCATATAGTAAGAAAATACAATGTTCTATATGAGCTGCATAGTATAATTCTACTCATTCTGAGACCCTAAATCTTAAAATTTTTAATCATGTGAAATTACCAAAGGAAAGACCCGTGTATATTTTCAGCTTTAGATCATGTCAACACAGGAAATGTAAATCCCAATGAGAGCAAGCAGAGTTCAAGTAGTCAAAGCTGAAGGTTTTCTTTAGCAATTTAAGGGACGGTGTCAGCATAATGAGAATTATGAAGTGTCCGTAGGGTGAGTGAAATGAAGATTACCATGTGGAGAGTTGTGATCGTACAGGGTTATTTGGAGTTGAGCCACAAGGCTTTAAGTGTGCTGTTTTCTCTTTGAGTAAACACTGAGATACTCAGTGCAGGGAGCAAGGGAAGAGCAATTTCAAGCCAAATTGGAATTCGGGGAGAGTTGAAGAAGACAGATGTTGGGTGACAAGGTCGGCCAGAGTATAGTTTGCTTTCCTGCAGTTGACCCTGAGAAAAAGAGAAATGGGCATGTTCTCCATCTCAAGGGTTTACGGAGTTCAGCTCACAAAGATCAGCATTGCATGAAATTGCCACTGCTGTAAATAATCACACCATGGTTAAGTTTGAAGAGATACTGCAATGTAGAGTTAACAGTGACAGGAAAAAATACTAACTGATAAAATCAAGACTTGCTTCCTGCTTGCACTTGTGCTTTAAGATTGCAGAACATATCGCTGGTTAAAGAGGGGAGGACTGTAGCTGGAACATGAGGAAAAAAGCCCTAAATGATTTCTACTATCTCTAAATGTTTGCTTGCAAATTTATACATTGTAAAGCGTACTTCTAATGCTCATGTGAGTCAGTATGACAAAGCAACATGTGTGGAAAGTGTAGTGTGACTGGAACTGGCTGAAATGATATAAATTATACTGATTTTTATTTCAGAATCAATATAACAAATGTTCCATCACACCTGGAGGCCCGAAGCACCATGTTTGCTTGTTACAGGCTGGTCAAGAGTTACAGAATAGAATCTAGTCTCTTTAATTCATAAAGGAAGAAAGCTTACGCTGTTTAGTATCTGACTGGATTGTTTCATCTCCACTGTTTGCTGAGCGTTTATTATGTTCTGATATCAAAGAACAACTGTTAGGTTTCTTCAGCTTTCACTCAATAGCACAAATCAGCCTTCAATTTAGAATGAGAATGAAAATGAACAACATAAACGCAAAAGCTAACTAAAACAATAATTATCACTTTATAAAAGTCCTTATAGCATAGCTACTGATTAATAAATTGCATTTATGAAGCACTTTTCACTCAACAGAATCTCAAAGTGCTACAGAGAAAAAAGAAAGTCCCACATTAAAACCAAAATACTACATTAAAATAAAATAAAATGCTACATAAAACAAAACATGGTGGGCCATACAAAGTGTGTCTAAACAGGAAAGAATGTTTATCTTAATAATGTTTTTGGCTAAAATGTAATGAGTCCTAAGAATCCGTTTTTCCTCTAAAATGAAACAATGGCAGGAGAGTGATGGTTCAAACAAAGGGCCGCTGTGACTGGAAGGAGCGAAGGTGTAATGCCTCTTGATGTATGTGGTCTCCCATCCTGTTTTACTGTAAATGTGTACTCATGGCTTCTTAGCAACCACTGAAGGGCACTAATAACAGTTTGTTCCTCTTCTAAAAGGTTCCTTTCATCCATCTCACTGAAATGATAAACAACACTTCCTCACAAATCCTTCAAAGGGGATTAATGTCCAATGCTGTGAATGCACTGCTAATTTTTCCTTTGTATGTATTCTTTCGATTGTAATTTTTTTTTGTGTGAAGTGAGGCCTCAATCCTCTCCACTTTTATGAAGCAGTACCTTACTAGGATGGTATACCATACCATATAAAGACATGCAAAAAAAAAGGGGTGTTTTTAAAGGGATGTTTCATCATATGCGTCCAGTTTACTAATCGTCCAGACGTTGTGTGGCCCGAACAGATGTGAATCTAGTGAGTATTTCTGACCTGACCTCTGTGACTGTGTCCAGCAATGCTCTTTCATCCTTGTGTTTTCTATTTAGGACATACAGCTCTTCCTGTCCTTTTGTTTTACAGTTTGTTTAAGTAGCTGTGTAAGCTTGTGTATATAATTGTATTTTCTTTGGCATGTTCTGACTGTTTTGTACTCATCTCCACAATTCATGGTTCTTTTCTGGTGTACCCTTTAACCATTATAAATTCTGACAATTTTATGGCGCCTTTTTCACAGTCTTGTAAAGTTGTAATGTTAAGTAAGATTATTTGCGTTGATTACTGTTAACCCTCTAATTTTTGAGACATTATTTTTGTGGAATGGGCTGCAGTGCCATAAAAGCTGCTCTTAGTTTGTGCTTGTTCCTTTTCTTCAGTGGTTTTGCTTAACTGTGTGTTTTAGTGTCAAAACAAAGTGGAAAAACAGAAAAAAGACAGAGAGGAACTGAAGTTTAACTTTTTAAATTTTTTTTAAATTATTATTATTATTAATAATAATAATAATAATAATAATAATAATAATAATAATAATAATAATAATAATAATA
>JAQQZY010000005.1:35628793-35644179 GCA_030068375.1 Ostorhinchus rueppellii
CACCCTCTAGACTGGACTAAAACTTTTCTCTTTTTTTGCAAACATTCTATTTCAGTGGGTACAATGGGATTGTGAAGGTTTTCAAGCAATATGGTAAATGTTCCAAAAAAAGATTTCCCACCATGCCTTTAAGTAGCAAATTCTGCAACCAATCTGACCAGGTGAAATGAAAATAGCATTTCCTTTGGAGTCAAGAACATATACACACCCTACTTATGTCTTAGATCCAGGAGCAAAGGATGTGAAATGGCTTGAAAAGAAAATATATGGTGGTTATGAAATAAAGACGAGAGCCTGGGCCTGTTTGGATGAAAGAGTGGGTTTCTGTATCACAAGATAGATATGTCCTGAAGGGTAATTGCATATAAACAGCTCCTTTATACCAACTGTGGCTTTTTTGTCTGAGAAAAATATCCTCACCACCTAAGGCTGAGTTGATACAGGGCCTTGGACATTTTGTTTTTCTAAGTGAGATATACTTGAAGAACTTTCACCTCACTGATTAAAGTGTTGACCTTTACTCGGTCAATGACATGATACAAAGTTGAATGAAGGCATTAGTCTTTATTTAAGTTTAAACTCAAGTAAGTTGACTTGGTTTCTAGTTTAAGACCAGATCTAATAGACTCACTTCTTTCTCTTTTTAAATTTTAATCATATGAGGCATTTGGTGTTTTGTCAGATTAAATGTAGGAGTTGAAATGGAAAAAGCAAAGCAAAATCCCCAAATTATACAATCAACACCTTTTTTAGAAACTACCATCCAAAAAAAAAACACTGGCGCTTATTATTAACTAATTTTAATCCCTTTAAGCCATTTGGATTGTATAGGTCAAATTAATTTAAATTTACGTTTTTAAATCCCAGATATAAAATAATTTATCTTTAGACGAGTATAATATAACTAGCACTTATGTATTGTTTATGTGTGCTGAGGTTTATTTACTGCATATAAAGCAGTGGGACAGAGATTGCACATATGCAACGAGATAATTTTATTTGTTCATTGTCATCGTGCCATCTTTACCACAGGAGAGATGAGGTAAAACAAGGAAATTGTGACAGGATTGTAAACTGAGCAGCCTGAATGATACAAACGCCTGAAAAGAAAAATAACAATTATGTAGCAACACCACACTTTCTAAGTGATTAATGCCTGAAGAGACATTTCCTTTTTGCCGGGATGTGATGGGCTCTAGTCGGGGAAAACATTTGCCAGTAAGGAAGGAAGGATTACAGTATTCCCTCCTTATCCTGTTTGGTCTACCTTTAGTTCTTTGTATTTCTTTACTGTGCAGATGTGAGGGAAAACTAGCAAGCAGAAATGTGAAAAATGAACGCAATGTTTAATTTATCATTTCTCATTTTTCTGCAGAAATAATATAAATGAAAAGGGTTGGTTTATAATATTTTTTTTTTTACTATACAAACGACTGAATATTAAAATCTCAAAGTGTGAAAGTGACCTAATATTTTAATTGTGGATCCAATGAACGGAGCGTTAAAAGCTTTTGATGCGATTTTGTCTCATCAGGAAAAGACATTCAACAACCTACCAGCACCAATGTTATGACTAGAGCATATATAGTAAAGGTATTTATGGTTGAGGTTCATATACAGTACAGGATTCATTTCAAAATTATTGTATATTGCTTATTTATTTATTTGAGTAAATACCATTAGTGAGGGACCATATATCACGTCAGGCTTCAAGAACAATTCTTTCATCACAAACAAAATTTACAACAATAAAATATTATGAATGTCTGTCATATTTCTTCACAAATGTCTTCTTTCAACAGGAAATTAAAATGTGCACATATACAGTAGATGATGGATTACACTTAAGCAGGGGATTCTTAGTAAAAAATCTAAAGCAGATGCTGCAGCTTCTCCACAAGAGGGCTCCTGGTGCCATCTAGCTGCTGGTAGCTGACTGTGGACCTTTTCACAGATTCATGAGGAATATTCTCACATGGATTTGTAGTTGCACTGTCTTTATACACATGCGCCGTGTCGCAGTTTGAGATGGTGGCGCTTATGTAACATCGTGCTGGTTGGGAATTCTAGTTGTTTCTTAATGGGCTTTTCACTTCTGGCCTAACTTAACCTTCCGATATCCTGCTGTACTAGGTCACGACCTTTAGCCCTACTGTTCTGAGAGCAGGCAGCCAGGATTAACTGGAGCTATGGATGTGTCCTTTGTTTTCTGCTGTTTGTGTGAGGCGTTCTCATATGACATGGGCATTTCAGGTTGTTATTAGTATATCAGTGGCGGGGTCTGCAGTACCATCTGCTGCGACTCTGCGTTCTAGGTGACAGTGAAAGAGCTCAACAAGACTAAACTTTATTTCTTGTCATGGTAAAATCGGGTTCATCTTCTGGTTCACTTCAATCCGGCTGTCCTGGGAATTGTTGTCTCCTGTAAATGTGGAAGTACAAAGAAAATTGCTTGTACCCTGCCTTTGCTTTAATCTAGAATGTTACAAACATTAACTAAATTGGTTTCAATTGGCCTGGATCATGTGTACCACATGTTCTCACATGAACTCAGAATGTAACACAGAGCCACCAAGATTTGTTCGGTATGTCTGGTAGACCTTGTATTGAGACATTTAAGACACTAGAGTAGTTTATAAAATATGATTTTTATTGTTTATTATTCAATGAGTATTAGAGTATTAATTAATCATAACCTGTCCTTACCATACAGTTGATTGAATTTATAGTAGCAAAGCTTTTTAAAGGCACACCTGTCTGCACTGGCTTTTAAAACAAGAGTGTGTGACTTTTATACATTTTATCTTCTGATTGTGTTTTAGATGCTATTTATCATATTACTGTGCATCTTTTATTAGCCTTAGTATATCTTGTATTTACTCTTATTTTACTAATTTGGGCATTTGTATCTACAGATTTGTACAGCACTTTGTATTGTTTAAAATATGCTATATAAATAAACTTGACCTTGACCTTTTTGCCTTCCATGTAATTCCATATTTTGTGCCCATCCCATCGAAATCCACCTGTTACCCTCTTGTTGCCCTGCAGGAAAGTACCTCCTACTACCTTCCAGTGCCCAGCAGACACTAACAACCTGGCAGCCGACATCTGAGATCTCTAACCTGCTTCGCATGTGCTCTCTCAACCTTGGAAAGTCTGACCCTTCCCTGACGTCCAGTCCGGTGAGCATTTCCTAAGTCTTGCACAGAGAAATTCTGACAGCTTACACACCAAAATATCATCATTTGTTCCTGTTACTTTTGTTTAATGAATGGCTTATATGTTATTGTTTATGACCTTTCTGCCACCACAAGGGTTTATAAAACATTTTGTTACACCGTTTTGAAAAGTGCTTTACTAATGGGTTTATTTCTGGAGATATAAAGTATTGCCAGCCACACAATTCCAGTGTTCCCATTCATCATATTTTGACCGAGGCAACCATTTTAAATACCAATATGAATCACTAGATTACATGTGCTATAAATCAAAATGCACCTATGACTGAAAAAATGAGGTGGGACTAGATAAACACAATGTAATTTCCGAAGTCCCAAGTGAATGCTTCCTTCAAAGCAAATGAAGTCCTGAGCACAGATGTGACCTTCAGCTTGGTCTCACTGTGTTTCTTTAGATGGCATTGACAGATACACTGATGGACTTCATCCTGATCTTGTCTCAAGTGTGAGACGGGGAAATCACACACATGGGCTGTTAAGCAATGAGTCATTTCCGGTGTCTGAGTGGTTAGAGAAAAGGTTAATTCAGTATAAAACTTGTAAAGCTTACGTTGTATGTATGCATATTTACCTGTATATGTGTGCGACCGGTGTGTTTTATCACATCATAGTCACCCTGTTTACTCTAACAACATAATGTCTCAGTAAGATATGATTCTGGTGTCTTTGAATGCACACGTCGGTAAAAACAGTTTTGATAAATAGTGAGCTTGAATCACACAACCTTGATTAAATATAATAATGGAAACCCCCAGGTGATTTTTATGCTTCACATGATATAACCACATGAATACATGTATAATCTGTGGGAGGAAAAAAAAACAATATTACATGCTTCAAATATCTCACCTCATTCCCTACACTGGAGGGCGCTAGTGCATTTTAAGTATCTGGAATCGAAACACCTGCATCCTTGTACTTGTTACAGCAACAAATTAATCCTTTTAGTAATAGTGCCTGGCAGAGTGAATCAATACATCATGTTCTGCATTGTAATTGTCATTCAGTGGACAAATCATGTTTGTAGGATTAATTTAAATTAAACTGCTTGAGTTGAATGACTGTTTACTTGATTTATTTACTTCACAGATTTTTAATGCTTCATCTGTCTCTATATGTAGTTGACAAAGATAAGATGAGGCATGAAAGCAACTACACAACAAACTGACAGCAATTCTGCCATGGGTCATGAGATTCATCTTGCTCATGTGCATCCCTACAAAGCTGATACATGCTAATTTTGAAGGTCTTTTGCTGCTGTCACTTTTTGACACCACATACAATAATCCCTACATCATGATATGCTTTTTTTTTTGTTCTCAATGCTCTGACTTTTAGGTTGACACCTTTGGGAAATTACATGAGGAGAGGTGAGCACCACTCAGAGATAGTTTGTTAAACACAAGCTGAATGGCTGATGTGTTGCTACATTTTAACGGTATCTTTTAGAGTCAGCTGCACCTACACCTCAGGGGTGCATCCACAGCCACTGTATTATCCTACCTTTAGAACAGGCTCAGAAAGGATGGTGAATTGGCTGACCTTGGGAGAGGAGTGAAAGAGACAAACACATCAGCTTTTACTCTCTGAATAGAAGCAGCTTTTTTCACTCGGTCTTTAATTCTCAGTTTTAAGATGTTGGCAATTATGAATCTCAGTTTTCCTTTGTTTTGAAGGAATTAGATTTTTATGAAATAGGGTATTTTTCTAACACCACTCAGTTATAGGGACAGAACAGCATTTGTCAAAAATTATGGCAGTGTTTCATTAAAACACACAAATCTTGGCCTTCCTAACAATGAATTAATGGACAGCTGCCAGTATACAGATTGTGTTGCTGCATTTCATGTGCTGAGCATGAGATTGTTGTCAGTTCTAGCCACAGTGAAATTTCATTTGGCATTTATCTCCTTGTCTGATGAAATTGAATTGGCTATTGGATTTGGTTACTGTTTATTTAATTTTGAACTGTAGCTGGTTTATGCTTCAGGCTATGTTTTCTTGTAGTGGAAACGCTACAAACGTGACAACATTGTAAATAATTAATTGAAGGATTTTGAGGAACACGTAGGGCTTTATTTGCGACGTTTTCTTCATTTCTTCATTATGAGCAAACCAGTAGAACCAGCACTTTATACTAGCTTAAAGTACAGCTCTTTGGAGATATTTCAGACCCAAATAATTTCATACAGTTCAAATCTCTCTACAGAAAATTCAGTTCTTAAAACCTGCTAGCACTGAAATATTTTCCATTAAAACTAGAATGATGAAATGCTGTATTTGCTCCTGGTCTGTGGACATGAACTTGGTAGGTGTTGTTACTGCTCCTTTGACATTAAATGATTCAACAGACTTTTCCACTGAAGTCTTGCTTTTGCTTAAATCACTAATGTTGCTTTTTAAGGATAAACGGGGAACTAAATTGTGAAAGTTGTGGCTTCCTTTCTGGTAATAAACACTGGAGTTTCTTATCCGTGGGAACAGGTGACTCAATGAGCACTGATGATCCACTGTCTTTGTTTATTCAATAAAATGCTTCTATTTGGTAGATTCAAGTTGCTTATCACAAACTCTTATCACACTTAATGTTTTTGATAATGATCAATGGTGGAATTTTTCTCTAGTTTAAGACTGCTCTGGTCCTGTCAGCATCTCTCTCCTCCCTTTGCCTCACACGAGTCCTGTTATTGCTTTTTGACGCCTGCTTTTTCTCCCTCATGCTCTTCCATTATGCCCCTGGGTGTGCACGGCTCTTTGAGTAGTATGGAACATCTCTCTTGACTGTGATGCTCTTTGGCAGAAAATCAATATTTCACTTCTGGTGCGATATGGAGATAAGACTGTCATAATCCTGATGTTGTGCCTTTGCGGCTTCTCATTCTCCCTCATAATTGTAGTCAGTGATGTCCTTTACTGATATCATTGTTGTTTGAGCAGTTTGTAGGGGCAAAGGAATGGGCTCCAGTATATGTGAACATAGAGCGGCATCAGGAGAAGTTACCCTGATGCACTTTATCGATCTGTTTGTCTGTGGTCACTGTCTTTGCTCTGTGGCAGGTTTTGTTTGTAAAGTGTGTCCACAATTAAATTTGTTCGTAAGATATTGTATTGTTTTCTGTAAGCTCACAGTATTGCACAGCTGTGCGTCTTCATACAGTATGTGCAACATTGTGCTGTGTTTTGAAGTCTACAGAATAATGTATTTGCCCTGCACAGTCCACGAGGCATGTCTTCCTACACATGTCTGATATAAATGAATCTGCCACTCTCGATGCAGTAGTTGCATTTGAGGCGTTCAAAATCTGTCACACCTGCCTGTTGAAATACATTTTTCTCAGTGCAGGCTTTCAACTATGATCTGCATTTTGCACTGTGTGACTGTTTCTTTTGTACTAAGGATATATTAAAAAACTATCCTCTTGGATTTTATATTTTGACTAAAGCTGACATTATTTTCATCTTA
The DNA here is from genome assembly GCA_030068375.1 of Ostorhinchus rueppellii. Classification (NCBI taxonomy): domain Eukaryota; kingdom Metazoa; phylum Chordata; class Actinopteri; order Kurtiformes; family Apogonidae; genus Ostorhinchus; species Ostorhinchus rueppellii. The sequence goes on from JAQQZY010000005.1 coordinate 35,635,499, forward strand.
GGAACACACATTTACATTGGTCTTCCAACGCATCCAAAACTGAAAATTGGACTGTTATTGAGAGTCATGTATTGCATGTATTGGTTGGGCTTGTTGTCAAGGTTAAACATGTGCCTGATCCATTGGGATGCTGGTGGTACAGGGTCGTATTATGGCTGGATATTGTCAGCTCTTTGGCTTTGGACAGATGGATTTTTTGCTTTGCTTTATGTGGAGGGGGATTGACAGAGCTGTGAAACCTGGCCTCTTTCTTTCTTTACCGCTCTCTTCACAGGCCATATCCCTCCTCTGCCTGCCTTACATCTGCGGGTTGCCTCTTGGTCTGATAAGCTCAGGCAGAGCAGAGGCTGTGGGTCACTCAATCAGCACTCCCTGCGTGCTTTCAGTGCCAACTCTCCCTTTTTTCTCTAAAGGCAGAGGAAACAACCTCAACTGCCCACCTGCCAGGAGCAAATGAGTCACCAGCAACCCCTGGACATCTCCCAGAGGCTATCCTGTGGACCAGCTCCATGGCCACTGGCATAAGCTGTCTGCAATCTTGGCTGTTTTCATACCAGAAATTACTGCAATTTTGTGTTTAATTTATTTTTATTAGTAGCAGTAATGGCATTATCCCTCAGTTAGAGCTACTCTCCTTAGGTTGTGTGTGATTGTAAATCCAGTGGCTTAAAGCTAGATTTTAAAAAGACTTTTTTTTTTTTTTTAATTGAATGAGGGGGATGACCCTCCCCTGCAGCTCTTCATCTTCATTCATAGTTCAATGTGGAAATTTCTTAATTGTTCCTTTAAGCAGCCGCAGACTGAGCAGTGACTCGAGACTAGTCAGTCGGACATAACAGGATTCTTTAATTCCCTCAGGTAATCTGGAGGACATTGTTCAAGCTGAAAAAGTTGACTACTGTAATCCTCATCCTCTGAGGTCTTAAGGCTTTATTCAAAAACAGCCTGATTACCGACATGCAGACCTGGGCTTTCTACTCCCTGCTTTCTTATCAGCACAACAGCACAAATGACTGTCAGCCCAGCCGCTTCAACAACCCCATCAGTTTCCTCTTGTACAGGTTTCCAAAAGGAAAACTTGATGTAGCGGTCACCTGTCTGACAATGCTGCGACCCTCCTCCACAACACATAGTGGCTAGCTGTCTTTCCTGGCCATGCTCGCGAAGAGAAATCATTTGAGCTTGGCTGGAGATGAGGAGAATGGAATGGGCCCACTTAATATTCACAGAGCAGTACCACAGTGAATGGAAATGAGTGAGAGCGAGTGAAAAAGAGAGGGGGGGCCAAGAAAAACACAGACTGAAACAGAATGCAAAATTGCAGGATCGAATCAGCAGCATGGCACTGGAAACAACTTATTTTCCAAATGCTAATAATTCAGTAGGGTGTGGGGACACTGAGTTAGTGAGAGTGAAGATCTGTGGTCACTTGCTGACTGCCTCAAAGCTCATCTCTGTGAGGAGCCGTAATAGACAGAAGCAGTGCATGAAATTGTTGGAAAGTGACACAGGATATGCAGTTATGTACAAAACAGGGAAGTGTGGTTGATTTCAAGCATGATAATGACTCGGAATCGACTTGTTTGGAGTGATGGAAGCCTTCATTAATGCAAATCTGCCCACAGCAGTTGCATTATATTTTTCAAAGCAGGTTTGAAAGGTCTTCAGCGGCAAATTTTTTTTTTACTTAAACAGTGTGTATGGTTATTTTTCTCTTCCTTCTCCCAAATAAATGACTCTGTGACTCACTGACTGCAATAAGACCAGAGGGGTCTGTAACCCTTCCTTCTGCAGACAGGATGCCAGATTCATTGTTGAGCTTCAGGTAGAACAATGCTGGGAAGGATATCCTCTCATTTTCATGGTCACCTAGGGTGCCCAAAAAGCGAGAAATGAGTCTTGGGGCTCCCACTTGTCCCTGGCAGCCCCCCACTGCACACTCACCCCCACCCGTTGCTACGGTAAATTAGAACTGCTTATCCTTTCTCTTCTACCTTACTCTCTCGCTCTCTTTCTCACTCACGCACCCTCTCTCTCTCCTCTCTCTCCGTCTCTCTCCTCTCTCCATTTCCCTCCTTGACTCCTGAAGTTACAGAGGAGAGGAACAAGAGGAGGTGTCAGCTGACTGCCCCCATCCAATCAGATAAGTTCTGGTGGAAGTGTTTAGCAGCTGCTAAGATCAGATTTAGCCTGAGGGAGGGAGGGAGCAGGAGGCTGGAGCGAGGCAGTGCAGCATGGCTATGCGCCGGTAGGGAGGCATGAAGTCGGACTCTTTACCATGGACGAGTCTAGTATTCTGAGGAGAAGAGGGCTACAGGTAGGCAAGGAAATGCAGCTTTGTCTAAGTGTGTGTTGGTGTGGCTGAAAGGTGACTTTGTGTGTAATTGCAGCTTGAAAAGCTCCTTCACTGGTTGCAGACTAGACCAGCAACACACTTAGGACTTTGAGACCTTTTTGTGTTAACACTTGCAGCATAGTGTAACCAGCACTTGAGCTCTGCTGTTGTATGTTATCTCTCTACATGTGTGAAAACTGGCTGCACATTTTCCAGTAGGTGTCTGAAAGAGGGTGGTTACTGTAACATTTGACTGAATTGATACTTATTTTAATCCCCACTACTTGAGTACAGATGTATTATAGTAGTTTGCGTGGTTATGTGTATGAACTGAGATACTGTACTCTTCTTTAGATCATTTGTCATATTTGATTTATTTGTTGCTAGCAGAGGGATTGAAAGCTGTTTATTCACACATCTGGATTGATTACATTATGTGAAGGGCTTTCTCATGTTATATTGACTTTTTATGATAATATACAATGTAAGGTTTTGGTCTTTCTGTCAAAAAATAAATTGAAATGTAAACTGAGTTTAAAAAAGCAGTCCTTACAATTGATGGACTTGATCAAATTATTGCTGCCAGCATTCTGCTGTAATATGAGACATAAATGGGATTGAGAAAGAAGCAGACAATATTAAAATGTGAAACTGCCTGTATCTTAAACGTGTCACATAATTTTTTTTCCCAAACACCTTTCAGATATTATTCATTTTCTTCAGCTGAGCCAGGAAACTGTTCAGTGGGTGTTATAGTAAAGCATAAATTGGACTGGTATTAGAATTTTGCATACTCTACTTTGGCTCATGAGCCACTTGGAGAGCAGAGTAATGAATAGAAATATTTACAAGGAAACCTTTTGGGGTGAAACGGCATCTTTTATGTATATTCTGTGTGTCTGAGGATAACATTTACAGATGAAGCTAAAAAAAAATTAGTGTATTTTTTTTTTTTTTTTTTTTTTTTTTAACAGTAGCACTCACGTGTTTATTTTGATTGTTTAATGTTCGAATTATTAAGATGTTATTAAGATGTTGAACAAAGCTATTAACATCTGACTTTTTTTTTGGTCCAGTGTTTCAATGTGGTCTTTTGTGATTTTTCATCTTTCAGAATATAAGACTGTTGAAATGCTGACATTTAATTTATGCTCTTTGAATTTTTGAAGGGTTTAATAGGTTTCTCTGTGGAGAGCAGGCTAGTTTTCTGTAATTGCATTTATCAAATACCTTCCAAACAGCTATTTTGTGCACAGTTGCCCTAATCTCTCCCTCTCTTTCTGCCACATTGTAACAGATTTCTTTATGGTAGACTTTATACTTCTTTATTCATCCAGACCAAACGGTTATGCCTGTAGTTCGACTGCAGCAGCACTCGAACTTTCACATTCAAAAGGAAACACGGAAGTTAGTTTGTCAGGCAAATGAATATAGCTGGTTCAGCTCCACAGTTCCCTTTCATTCTCAGGCCAGGAAGGGATGACATCATTCCAGTTGGACAGTGTTTATGTTGGGTGGACTGAAAAAAATAGACTTTTTGTTGAAGCCACTGTTTGCCTTGAAACAGTAAATTTACCAGACACTTCGTTCCAGGAATAAATTATAGCGCTTTAGAATTTAAGTTATGAAACTTGTATGTTGCAGTCATTGTTCATTGTCACTTTCTATTATATCTTCATTCAGCTTTTTCCTGTTTTCAAAGGCAAAATATTATCAAAACTAATTCTGGATTCCCTGCAGTTTAGCTTTTAATCACATATTTCAGCAACTTCAAATATTTATCCTCTGTCTGAATTATTCATTAGTTGACTTTTTGTATGAGAAATGTGGAGAAAAGCAGCATAACTGGCAAAAATACTTTGAAGAGAAAAGCATTGAACACAATAATCAATAATGCGAAAGATTGCACTACCTCACACACAAAACAAAGATATCACGCGTTTTGGATCGATCAATGCTCTTGAAGACAAGTAGGCTTCAGCATAAATGCTGAAGCCTAATGAATGTGACAGTGCTTAGATTTTATTTTTAGACTTGTTGGAAAAACAACCGCAGAGTAACAACAATACGCAGGAGAGTAAGTGTTTCCCATTCTCAGACCCATTAATGAGTTCTCTAAATAAAGTGTTGAGTTGAAGTGTGTCGTTCAGTTCAGCTTGGTTCACTGAAACTATCATTGTAGTCGGCCTCTGGTTCATCTCTAGACAAATAAAAAGGCAATTTTATTGATTGGGTAAAATGATGTATTTATGGTGTCTGAGGAAACGCATTCATGTATCATGCCAGCTCTCTCTTTGTGCATTTGCGCGTTTCACTTTGACTTTATAGTTGTGGCAAACAGAGACTGTGATGTGATGCATTTCTGTAATTTCTTTGTTCAGGTAATTGCTTTTGTTCCTATAAGGGAGTGTCGGCAGTTTGAGTTTTCCAGGATGCCAGTGCACTTATTTCATAACAATCAATATTTGCTTGGTTTTTCACTTGAGTTTACATGTTTGTGTGTGTTGTAACTCATGCTGACCTCCATGACGTAAATATGCGCAACTGTTGTTGTTCTTAAAGATCTACTGAGCATTGGAAGTAAAATTCTTACATATAACTCTAAATGCTGCATCTGTAATGGTATCTTACAAATATAAAAAGTATTTCAATTTCCACCGGCTCCCATCTCTCCATTAAATTTGGTGTCAAGGATCAGAAGGTTTTGATTCCGCATTGCTGCCATGTTTCCTAATTACCTGCAATTTGTAGGAGTCATATAGATTTTAATGTTGCCTGTAGCAGCCCACCATGTTCTTCATCTTAATTAGGTGCTGGCTGTCAGAGGATAGTGCATCACGTTGTGAGCTTTACTGTACCTCTGACACATAACAGTGTCTCATATAAAAGGTAGCCTTCCAAACCAGCATAGTGACATTGTGTGCCTCCAAAGAGTCATTTGTGTGAAGTGCTGTGACCAGCTGGTGGGATGCAGCCTCGCTTACAAAACATGACGGTTCAGCAACAGAACGCCTATTTAGCTCTGTGTGTGTGAGTGAGAAAGAGCAGCATGACTCCTGAATTCTGTTTATATTGAATTAAATGGAGTAAAAAATTAAAAAAAAATCTCTTCCTAGCAGAAATGCAATCATAAAGAGAATTTTTTGTGTCTGTGCAAATTTGGCGTCACTGACAAAGAAACACCAGAGAATACGTGTATGGCCAGTCTCCTCTCTGTCAATGTGTGTTTGCCCAAGATGGGGAGTTTTCATCAGCTCAGACAGCACCTTATAGATGCTGTGAAGATGCTCCAAGGATGAAACTGTTCTTGTTCATGAACTATTCTGAGACGATCAGAGGAACATTTGCCATTCCAGAGACATTGCATTCAATAGAATTTAAGGATCCCACTGTAGCTGAACACGTTTATATTCTTACAAAACGTATTATTTCTTGTGTTTCAGTATTGTCTGAAGTCTCTGTTCCTCAATAACGGACCAAATAGCTTGCACTGGGGTAGTACTGGAGAAACTTGCAAAGTGTTTGTTAAAACCACGTGCAATAGCAGCCCCTAGTGTGGAGTCCAGGAGTAGTAGCTTTATTTTTGATAGAAGATGAGCACGATGTGAAAATGATGAGCAATGATTAGAAGACTCAAGCTACTTGGTCTTCTATGAATAAAACATCTTTCTCCCTTTTTTAATATATTTTTTGTTATTTTATTCTCATTCTAGCAACTCCTAATTCTGTCATGTCCTTTAGTGTCTGCATCATATTGTTGGGAATGTTACATCATACCCTTATATTCTTTTGTTGGGGTTTTTATTGTTTGCACCTCAGGCCAAATGTCTGATACCTCGCTGAAGACTTGCTTGTATTAGGTTTCATTTGTACTAAAGTGATGTTGACGTGGTTTGTGTATGGGTTTAATGGCATTAATTCATGTCATTTTTTTTCCTGTTTTATTACACACTCAATCGTACATGGATAGTAATAATTGCATGGTTTCCTGTGACAGACATTTCAGAGGTCCTCACAACCTGGACTGAGGTCAGAATTCTATTCTCCTATCTCCTGCTGTTCATCTCCTTTTGTTGTCTGAGTTTTTATACATGAACATGACTTCTGCTGTTTGCATTTGTCATTGTCAAACATCAACAGATTTTCAACTACATTTAATGTTAAATAAAGGCATCATCATTAATAACCAGTGACGAAAACTAAATGACAAGACGGTTTGCAGCAGCAATAAATGAACAAACACAGAACACCAGGAAAACATAACTCTTTATTTGTATGAGATGTCTTATGTAATGCTAAAGCAGAGCTTGGCAATGAATCCACGCTTCCCTTTGTCCATTGATAATTAAAACGTTGTGAGTGTGTCTTGTTTATGTTTCCTAACTGAATAATGACAGCCAGTATCTGAATTTGTCTGGAGCTGCTACAGTTGTGAACATCTTTATTTATTCATGTTTACTTTTAGGTTTTATTATCATGGCATCAAAAGAGAGTCTGCAGTAAAGGAGATAATTAAAGAGAAAAGGATGATGTTCAGTGTCAGTCGGCTAATGAATTGTTTCTCTGTCTATAAAGGATCGGATGAGTCAGTGGATTAAGCATTTATGACACCTAACATCCTGCTCGGAACAAAAAATGTGGCAATGCCAAGAGATTTAATCAGCAAAGCTTTCTAACAGTCTGTATGCGTTGCTGTTGAATCTCCCCCTGCTGGTGCAAGAATCAAGCTGTGCATAATGCTGGATCATATTACTTCAGACAGTAGGTTTGAGTTTATTGATGTAGTTGTCACTTTCAGTAATAGTCTGATGCGTACGTGTAACTTGATCAAAATTCTGGTTATTGAATATGACTGTCTTTGTTATATAAGGTCAGGGTTTGCACTTTGAGATGACCTTCATCTGATTCTATATTGTGTAGCTTGTCCACTTCTGTACTGCACACATGTTTGGAGCAGATAGCTGGTTTTCATTGATCCGTTTGACCTCTTCTAATCTCTAGATACACTTGAGGTTTGTGACTTTGAAACAGCATTTAGATCTGATAAAGCCAAGATTTCATTTCCTGTGATGTCTTTTTGGTAAACTCACCCTACGTTTCATGTCTGTTAAAGCAGAAAACCACTGAACATTGAAAGCACCCTCATGAATGTTGAAAATGTGTATCTTTAGTCATTGTCATTTCTTGATGTTAAAGTGTGTTCTCGGTTACTGTGGTTAGTCTTATGCAAGCTGCTCTTTACTGTGTGCTGACAAACAGTGGCTTTGTGTGACAGGAAGCTACAACACTTAGAGCTGGTTCTTCTCTTGCTAACAGGTCTGGCTTCATCGTGACTGCCAGTTTGTTGATATTTGTGGTTTCCTGTGTGTAATGTTTTAGACAATACGTCAAACATTTGTCTTGCGATTTAGTTTCCGCTCGTGTCAGTCAAAATTACACGTAGCCCAAAGCTGTAATTTGAGTGTTGGAAGAGGGTTGCCAGCACTGAATCAGTGTAGCCTCTGATTATAAGGATGTCAAGTGGATCTGGTCAGTCATCCAGTCTGGTGTGCTTGATAATTACAGCACACTGAACAAGTGTTGCAGTGCAAAAGGACAAATGGGGGGCATTTACCTTATGTTGCCCTGATATCATTCAAGGTGTTGATGAATGACAATGAGACTTAATATGAGGATGTGAGTTTTCCTGCAAGTCAGCAGCATACCACAGTAAAGCCAAGTACACTTTTGATCTTCAGATGTTGGAAAATCCAAAATAAATCAAGGGGAATTATTAATGAAGGCCTTTTTATGAAGAGCACTGCCACCGCTTTGATGTGATGTCTTGGAGATGTTGTTTCTAGAAGTCATTGACATTTCCCCCCTGTGGAACAATGCACCCTCTCATGATCACGTCAAAAGTCTCCAATGCACTAATGCCTAAATGTATGAGGTTTACCTTTTTATTGGCTCACCAGTTTTATTTTCCACATAGTCTCTAAGATGAAAGCACCTCCCAAAGTCAATTTGTATTACAGACTGTCAGCGTTTGTAAAATGTCAATGATAATTAAAAGTTGATGAAAATATCATCCGTCACATGTTGCTCTGATGTAGTTGCACTCTTTTTCCCAGGCATTTCAATTTAATTTTAAACTAATATTAATGTTAATAAATTTATCACTTGTGATATGAATTTTTGGTGCAATTATATACCTGGTTATATATATATATTTTTTTTTTGCTAAAGTCTGTGTTTTTGAAATGAATGGATTAATTTGAGGGCGACACGGTGGTGCAGTGGTTAGCACACGTGCCTCACAGCAAGAAGGACCGGGGTTCGATTCCCGGGCGATCCTTGGGGCCTT
>JAQQZY010000005.1:35644279-35668604 GCA_030068375.1 Ostorhinchus rueppellii
TGGGATAGGCTCCATGCGACCCCCGTGACCCTAATGAGGATTAAGCGGGTATAGAAGATGAATGAATGAATGGATTAATTTGATTTCCTGTGTGTAGGATTAGGGTCTCTTCCTTTTTAAGAAAACTAGACAAAACTAAAACTAAACATTGCAGAGATGGAGCTGAAGTTCAGAAACTGTCTCACAATACTGTTTCATTGAAACCATGTCATGCGGTGCACTTTGAATGCACTTTCTTGGATATTTGCTTTCAGTAATAGACCGCTTTCTGCGCACAAGCTCGACTACTTTGAAAGGTGTCAAAACTGTCACACATCAAACTGTAAAATATGCAAGTCAATCAAAGACATTTATTGATTTGTGTTAATTTTTTTTCTGACGGCATATTTTGATTTTTCACAAATACATCACAGAAAGCATATGCAGTTATGAAATAACCTGACATATTGGTCTCATTATAATGTTGCTGCTTTCATCTTGTCTTTGCATTGCTGTAAACTTCACAGTGTGATTTTGCTTTGCTATGATTGGTGGATCTCCAATCACAATAGGTCATTCCCTGCTGGTAATTAGTGTTGTGTGAACTGTGGTCATGTCTCCCAAGGAGCCTCTCTGCCCTTGGTCTTCAGCCGGCAGCAGGGGAAGCCAGACATTAAGCCCTAATTGATAGCAAAGGGAGAGTGGGGGCTTAGGACTTTTTCTGCTGACTGGAGCAGCCAATACACATCATCGGCTCTGTGTCCTACACTCTTTTAGACAAAGACCCTTATCAGGTTATGAGACAATAAAATATGTAATCTTCAAACGGTGAGAAAATGCACCCATTGCCTGGTTATTTATCAGTGCTATTGTACAAGGACCACAGATCCAGGAGGGAGACATATTTGTTTCTTGCTACTGACAGAAGAGCACAGGGAGGCGTAAGGATGGCGACTGCAGTAATTAAACAAGCACAACTGTTAACTCCACCGGGATACGGTGATCTCTACAAGGTGTGCTCGTCTGTTACTGTGACTGATGTTGGTCTTTGGCTTGCATGGTTGTCCATGCGTTAGTGTGGCACTAACACATGAACAGATGTTGCAGCACCACACACATTTTGTTGTTTTTTACTTATCATTCTCAAAGCTTCTGAGGCAGATGAGGGGAATATTCTCTTGAGCGATTTGTCTAATGAAATATATCAATAAAATTCTTAAGGGAATGAAATCACTGTTTGTCTATATCTTAAGTAAAGTTGGATGATGGGGCAAAAAATGTCCTGTAAAAATGGTCATTAGAGGATATTGGTAATTATCACCATAAATGTTAAATCACTGGTTCTTACACCTGCAAATGTTAATATTTGGTCCTGAGTTGAAGAAACCAGGTGGGTACTTGTGGTTTTAAACTATTCGTAAAATGATGCAATAAAACTTGGGTATTTTATAAAAAAAAAAAAGAAACACAAATGACATGGACTAAAAACAACAACAAGATGAAGATAGTGTAAAAGAAATAAGATGACCATTATAGCTGCTGATCTACAAGGAAAAACTCCTGATTGTGATATAATAGATAAATCACAATGTGAATTGAAATTGTATCATGATGCTTGTGTGCATCTAACTTTAACATGGTTAAATATTGCATTTTACTAAGTACACTTCTCTAGTGGTCTGACAGTACAATTATATTTCAGGACTAGCAGGGACAGATGTGGATTTACTAGGATTCCATTCAAGTACACTGCAAACTTTAACATGATCTCTAAATAATTGTAAAGGGAAAATGTACATTTATATGCATTTCAATCCTCTACCAATAGAATAGATTAGACTTTATTCATGCCCATGGGGGATATTCAAGATATCCAACAGCTCACATAAAATCCACATTATATGAATCCAAAGAGTTTAGATGCTCATTGAGGTGTTTTATCAAAAACATGAAATCCAACTTGTGTGATTCATATAACACGGTTTCAAACTCCACATTTGGTACAGTTGACATTTTCTTATTTAGTATATTTACTGATACACATGTGCAGACTCATAAATATTCCCTTGATCCATTTCCATTGCACTTATTTGCATTTTTCTTTTATCAATATACCTTTCCACCTGCTGTTTTTAGTGTGTGTGTTTGTGTTTTTTGGGTTTGTTTTTTTATATAATATGGAAATTGAAATTGCATATAAAAACAGAAGGATTGTGACACAAGTTTTGGTAAATACATTAATGTATTTTCTCCAGTGTTTACTTTCCATTATATGCTCATTACTGTATGTATCATGAGAACTCTTACATGTATTGTACGCGTTCTGTTTTACATGTTAAGCCAAGTGTTTCATGACTGCAAGGACTTTGTGATATTGCATATGTTTGCTTGCAGCATTATCCTTTAAGTAACAAGTCTGTGAGAATGCATAATCCCTTGAAAAAAATCAATGTGGGCATTGTTTCGCTGGGTTTCCTCAGCACACAAAGCAGACCCTGACCTCAGCTTTACTCTGCCTTCCAGTGTTGGCTTTTGCATTGAACAGTATAGCATTATCATTACAGTAATTACTCCACTGTTCAATGTGAAGTGAATGTTAGGCTATTGTTTGTTAGATGAGAATAAATGTTGAACATTAGCACAACAGACACCCTAGTGAATACAATGCTGTATAACGGATGTATGAATTTGTATGCTTATACCTCTTCTCCTTTCACTTTCAGAAAGAGCTGAGTCTTCCCAGAAGAGGAAGTTTGTAAGTATCTATTTACTGTCTGTTCACTTGAGTAGTTTCTGTTTAATAGATATGCCATATAAATAAACACTATTATTATATTTGCCTTCAAATTATAAAATCAAATAACTATTACAAAAACAATAATACAGTGATAATTATAACTCAACCTATCAGAACTTTTAAACTTGATTTGATAATTTTAAAGGCTTGAATTTCATTGCAGGTGCACACAACACTGAAAACACAAAGTTTTCATGTAAAACAATGATAATAATCTAAGGAATTGAGAGTTTCTACGTATTGATACAGATATTCAAATATTATATCATATAGTTGGGTCAAGCACCATATTTATGTAACTTGATAAATTTCATATTTTGGGTGTTCTTTATATTTAAAACCTTACCTCATTGATGTCACCATTTCTGCTGGTCGTCCATCTCCCCATATTAAGCACAGTTCATTTAAAATGAGCAAACGCAGTATGTGATATGCTTTAGTTTTTTCTTTTATTAAAAAGATACTTGAAGTTTTTTTTTTTTGTTTTTTTTTTTTTTTGGGACCCGTCCTCAGTCACGCTTCATCAATCATTCTGCTCTAGGTTTAGTCAACAAAATGGCTGTAAATTGATGTAAATAAGCTCCTGATGAAGTAAAATGCAGTTTACTTTGAAGTAGTAAGCACTTTGTCCTCCGGGAGATTGATGATCATGGAAAAAGACGTTTAATATTTTCCATCTGAATTATGTAGTTGCAGTCTGGGTCAAATAGTGAGTACATGAATTTCCTTTTCTTCCAACAGTGATTTTGTTATGGTGAAATGGATAATTAACTGTCTCTCAGAGAATGGCACGGTTTTCCTCAGTAACATGAATCTCAGATTTATGTATTGTACATGATTTAATATGACAATTTATATGGGAAATTCAGATAAGAGCATGATGAGCATGCTTTTAAGCCATCTGTTGACATCACTTTTTAGACACGTTTGATGTTTTTTGTTTTGGTGGAGTCAGAGTTGCCCATGACACCTTGCTGTTAATGTTGTCACCTCATCAGTGAGGGCACCCAATAGAGATGAACCTTTACAAATGGGCTGTAGTGAGATCAGCAACTGCACCCGTTTATATTTAGCGCTGAAGCCTCCAGTGACCTTGGTAACCATAGTAATAGTGTTTGGATATTACAAAGTTGATATGGCAACTTCAGATTCTTCGTGACTAGTGTTTATTGAATATCAAGATGTTAGCACTCTAAAGTTGTGGGCAGGAAGATGAGAACGTTGATCATGAAGTAAAGTTGTGTCATCTTGTGTAAAATGGTATATATTTACGTCTTTGTGTTGTGATGACCTGCAGTTGGTGATAGCTACAGCATTTCCCTCCTTCATGAGCAGAATGCAGAGTAGGAAGATGCTGAAGTTTCCACTTAACATGTAGATCAATAATAACCACTAAGCCTGAGGATTAAACTTTTCTACTTGCTTGTGTTCTGGTTACATATGTAAAAGTGCATGAAAAGAAACCTTCACTGTGTGCATACTGGCCTGGTTTCCCTGGTGCAGAATACTGAAATCTCACAGTGGCAGAGAGCCATCTACTGAACATTTGATGGCATTTACATGCTGGTTGGTGTCTGCATGTGAGTCAAATGACAATGCAGCCTTTTCCATCCTCAGGGAAATTTATTAATGTATTACCATTTCTCCCTGGCCGCAAGAATAACTGTACCTTTTAGGCAATGTCATATGTGGAGTTGTTTTCAACACGAGTCATTCTGGTAGAGAGATTACTGCAACCTATTTATACTTTGACCTTAATAACTGAAAGTCCTTTGCTATGTCTAATTAAATACCTGAAAATTAATCATGTATATGTGTTGGCAGCTCAAGACACTGGATTTGTTGACTATTATTTCAGATTATATTCACATTTCTCATCATCCACACAAAGACACAACCTGTTGCAGTTTGAGTTTTACGGTACCAAAGCATCTGGGCTTTTGCCATCAAACAGGTTATAGAAGATGTTTACTGTAGATTTTGTTACCATCTAGACATGCTGCCAGTTAGACTTAATAAACCCGGCAGTTTACTGAGTTGGGTCTTCATTTGCATCATTTCAGTGTACTGTTTGATAGATTTTCTAAGTTATGATTGGATTTATTGTACAGGTTGATGGTAAAGTTTGATAGATTTCATGTAACATATTTGTGAATTGGACTTGATGTTGATTATTTTCATGTTGCATGTTTTTGGAGAGAGTATTTGTGCAAAAGGTGTCGGTAGTTAACCTCACTGCCATCTACTGTAGATATTCTAACAATAAGTAACAATATAACGATTTTCTTCAAATGATAAAAAAACAAACAAACCAAGAATAGTGCTCCACAAAGTTAATTGAATGATTTAAAACTAAATAATCGTTGCTGCTGTGCAAACTGAGATGAGTCACAAAGTTATTCTCACTTCAGGTTCAGCAGAAGTCACGCATTAAATCTGAAAACCTTTATGAATCATCTACCTCAACCAAAGGGCCTGAATCATCAGTACAAATAAATCCACAGCAAATGTTTTAATACTAGCCTAAGCTTTCTGTTCAATATTGTTATGACATGTGTGAAATGTAAATGATGTACTGTTGACTTTATGGGCAGCATATATCCTGAAGTCCATAGCCCAAGAAAGAAAAAGCTTAAACAATACAGAAAATGCAAAAAAAAAACCCAAAAAACAGTGATATTAAATATTACTATGTCCTTTACACATTCCACAAAAGCTAAACTAAAACATTTATCACTGTTCATTGTTGTTTTTTGTCTTCTTTGTTCAGTATTATGGACTATTTTCAGTTTTGATCGATTGTTTTCTGGCTGCATGACCTGAGGACAAAACATGATTCAAAAACACACTCCTCATCTACTGTATATGACGACAAAAACACAATGATAGTTAATTCAGTACAAAAAACTAACAAGAAGTACAAGCCCAGTTTCTGATGTGCAAGAAATGGTCATGATTTTGGATTTTAGATTTCTTTTTTTCTTTTTTTTTAAATCGTACAATTCTTGGTAAACAAAACCTTGATTAGTCAAATTGATTCCATTGCTAAATTAAGTATTTCAGATCATTTTGTCCCATTCCTCCTGCAAGCAAGGCTGCAGGTGTACAAGATTTTCACTGTCCCGTTTTGTATTTTAAGATACTCCACAGACACTTTTTACACCAGTGGGTTCAGCATCAGACCAGTCCAATGCCTGCATTGTCTTATTTCTCAGCCATGCTTTTTCTAATGTGTGCAAAATTGTAGTTTGGCAGTGTTTTTGCTGAAGTGTGCATGGACACTAGAAAAGTCATTGTGGGAAATGTCTGTGTACTTTTCAGCACTAATGGTGCATCATTTAAGTGCTGTAAACTTCCTTTATGTGATCGATGTCAACAGGCTCTAGCAGATTATACTCATGTTTTGGGGTTGCTCATCTTTAAATAAATTCTGTTTGGAATTTTTTTATGTTTCATCAACACGAACAGGGAAGAAAATTCTTCCTAATGTTTTTCCGGTTTTATTTGGAGTTGTGCCTGCTCCATTTAAACTTTCTTCTGCTCATAAATACATGATTGCATTTACATCTTTATTGGCCAGGTGGCTTATGTTGTTGAAGTGGAAATCCTGATCTCCACCAACCTTCTCAAAATGGATCAAGGAAGTACTTCATTTTTTTCAAACTGGAAAAAGTTCATTTGACCCTAGTGAGGATAAAGTGGGTATAGAAAATGAGTGAATGAATGACGTTAGCTGGAGCCTCGAACACATGGACTCCTTTTCTGATCTATGTTAATAGTGCAATCTGTCATGTTTCTCTAGACTGTTTTGTTATACAATTTCTTTTCGTAACTTTTAAATTAGGAATTTTGTACTTCTGTTTTGTATTAATTTTACTATTTATTTATTTTTTTTCTTTCCTGTGATTTTGTGTGCCAGGGGAGGGGAGGGTTTGTTCAATTTGTTGTTTAGTGTTGGATTTTTGTATCATACGACAGAACCATGTCTTTTTTTCTTTGTTAAAAAGATAACAAAAATTAAAAAAATAACAAAAACCAATAAACAGAAGTAAAAAAAAAAAAAAAAAAAAAAAATGCTGTAAATTTTTGCGGTCCATCTTTGACACGGCCAATCCTAGAGCTGTTGCAAACACTTCTGGTTACATTTAATACAAGGCTAATATTTTATCAGCATCACAGTTTTGAAGAAATTGAGGCGTGTTGTTGAATTTTTGTTTGTAACCTACTCTTGACCTGCTCTACTCTTGTAACTCCTCTACTTCATCTTATGCTCCAGTTCCTCCTACCTCACATGCTGGTTGAAAGTGCAGTGTTTGGTGTCATCTCCACTAGCTTTTTGCTCTTCAAACATGCACATAATAATAAAGAATTCATTGGTGAACTGAAGAGAGGCAGAGCTGAGTGCTGTCTTTCTGATTTACTCTGCTTTCTATGTTCTTCCAGATTTAAGAAAAGCATCATTGTCTTGTCACTTATACAGCTTTAACTGTTAGTTATTGTTGATACAGAAGCTTTAAGGAACCCTAGAAAACACTGCACAGTTGTCAAGTTCACAGTCGTCTTATAAATTCTTTAAACAAAGACCTTCTTTTATTATGCACAGGTAGACATAGAGTGATTGTTTTTTTGTTTTTTTTCTTAAATAGAATGGGTTGATAGTTTGGTGAGAAAATATCTGCAGCCTTTTTGGCTCAAATCAAGGCTGTTATAGACTCTTGTCCAAAATCAAATCAAATCCAAGTTCATGGTTCATTACGTATTAGTTCACTCTTTTAATGATATAAAATGTTTATTTATTTTTACTACAAGGTATACTGTCAGGTGTGTCATTTTGCTAGTTTGTTTTGTTAGTCGGGCAGAAGTACATGAACGGATGTGGACTGACAGGTAGTGGTGCAATATGTTTTTCCTCCGTAGATGACATCATCTCCGTGGTTGCGGTGACATTGCATCCTATGGCGTGTGCATCGTGTTAGCATCTGTCAAGGTGACTGTATGCAGAGGAGAGCAGACATAATGTGGAATGAATTTATTCAGTTTTGCTATGTTGCAATTCACCAGATGGTGGTAGAGTTGTTCTTGGGGGTGGGTGTAGGGGGTACACAAGTATGCATGCGTTGTGAAAGAGCAGGGGGCGTGTATTAGGGGAGGGAAGAAGGGGTTTGTCCTGCCTCCATGCCCTCCGCAGGCAGCTGAAGATCTCATTTGACAGCTTCAAGGTGGAACAGGGGAAGACCAAAACAAGAAGTGTGGCCTCCCTTTTTCTCCCCCTCCCTTTTTGTGGGGGAAGAGAAAACCAATCCGCCTCATCGCACTGTGGTGGCTAGGTTTGGCTCTTTGTCAGTGCAGGGGGGGGGTGGTGGCAGGCAGGCAGTGTGAAGGCATATCATGTCCACAATAGAGCAAACGAGCACAGTTCAGCCATGAAAGCCCAGCGGGAGAGGCTGAGAATTCCAGGGCTGACGCTAGAGTGAGTATTTTCCTCCGTTATCCTACCCAGCTGGGAGGAAAGCTCTGCAGTGTGTAGCTTCATCTGTCTCTGTATCTTATTTGTTGTCTTTCACTGTTGCTTTAAGCCCTGTGCAGCGTTAGCATTAGCAGCAGCAGCATCTGCAGGAAGTCTAATGTCAAATTCTTCACAGCTAGCCATCAGCAGCTTTCTTGGGCTTGTGTTATGTGCGTGTTTGTGTCCACACATTTAGGTTTTCATGCACGTGAGTGTGATGCTGTAGATGGACAGATAATGTGTCGCACAAAGGAGTGCCGCAACTGCACAACATGCTTTTTTTTTTTTTTTTCTTGCTTGCTGTGACACATGCACAGTCTGTGCAAATATAGGGAACACACACACTCACAGGACACCTTTCATGACTGATACGGCAGTGTTGTGATCAATACTGTGAAAAGCAGTGAATCACCGAAGGGGTGTGTGTTTACATGACAGATTTACCTTTTGTCACAGCCACACTCATACGTTGGATTTGATTAATTTTATACTGTGGTCAATAAGCCATTTGTCATGGTTTCTTCCATTTGAGAATTTGAACGCTGCATGTGAGAATCAAAATTGGAAAATGAGTGACCAAATTTGATATAAAGTTATTCTTTCTGTGCAGATTCTAGGGCATACTGCTTCCACAGTACTGTGAGGCATTTATCAGTCTGTTACCATTTGTTGACAAACAAGATTGCTCTAAGTTCTGTCCTTGTTCATGATAATGAGAAGTATGCTCTGCTGTATTTTGCAGCATTTGCAATTTTAAATGCATACATATTATATAAACTGTGTTGTAGCCTGTAAGTATCTGTCACAGACAGATGCTTGTACAGTATTTCCAGTATGGTTTTACATATTCTGGGTTTCCACTGCAGTAAAAGTTATTCACCTCTATGCGACCTAATGCTCTGCAGTGCTACTGCTGAAAGTTTAATTTGAAAAGGCCTCAGTACATGACATCATCCTCTCTGGATCCAAACAGACTGGGTCAAACATCACTAACTTTAAATAACATTTGCAGAACCAGACGAATACTTTGGAATTCTTGCTCCTCAGGCACCATTTTGTTTCATCTAACTGGGATCATTGACTCTTCATGATGCTGCTGCTTTGTTTTGTGCACATGTCAGGGCTGTGAGGGTAACAGGGTTCTGTCATGTATATAATAAAAGTC
The DNA here is from genome assembly GCA_030068375.1 of Ostorhinchus rueppellii. Classification (NCBI taxonomy): domain Eukaryota; kingdom Metazoa; phylum Chordata; class Actinopteri; order Kurtiformes; family Apogonidae; genus Ostorhinchus; species Ostorhinchus rueppellii. The sequence continues at coordinate 35,653,727 of JAQQZY010000005.1, forward strand.
TATTCACTCCACTCCATTTAACTTTACAGCCTTACTCCCCGAAGCTTGAGCCCCACTCCCACTAGTCCTTGCAGTCCGTGCAGCCCATTGCACGCTTTTCATTTTTGGAGGTAAGCGTGAGCTCTTGAACCGTAGCTACAGTTATTATATTTCTGAAAGGCCTGTTGATGCATGTTTCTGTCAGTCTTGTGTTCATGCCTCCCATGGCTTAAACTGAGTTTACACTTTGCTCTACAATAATTCATTTGCCATTGAAATGACATTGAAATAGCAGGACACAGTTCTTATATAATGTCGATAGTGTCACCCCCTTCCCCCATCTTGCCCCCGTTTCTGTTCTGAGGTTTATGCTCCTCTTTCATGTGCTAAGTAGGATTTGTGGTATTTGAAATGCATCAAAGTGAAGAATGCTCTCAATCTGTCTGAATCCTGGCTGGATTGATTCATTTAGGAATAAAGAACATCCAAAAAGCTAATTTTCGATTTCTCAGTAATGAGTCGATCTTATTGCTTGTATCTCAGTTCTACGTGTTTTGTGTGTTAAAATGTGTGAGTTAGTGAAGGTTTGGATGCTGAACAGAACATCAGATCCACTTTTGTTTGTGGTTAATGTGCATTCGTGATGTCTAAGATGGCATGTCATCCAATCAGTTCAGCTCTACCAAGACACCCTGACTGTATCTATGTTTTAGGATAAGTCTTATTTGAGCTTTCCTTTCATTTAGCTTATTGAAGCAGTAGTTTTCTGATGGTTGACTTGTTGTTTTACGATTACTGCTTAGCCCCTGAGGCTCTTAAGGTCTATGGTGTCAGAATAGGGGAAGTATTTTTCAAAGTATTAAAGCTGAATTAAAGGATATAAAAGCTGAATTCTGATATTCGAGCATAGTTTTTCTATTGTTGTAAGTGTAGCATTTCTGCAAACTTGATAACTAGCCTAAGTTTTGAGAAGCTCCTTCATTAGCAGCTTCTCCTAAATGAGTCCAGCTGGACAGTTGGTTAAACATAAATGGATAAAATATGAAGAATTATTAGCACGCAGTTTTTAGAGACTAATAGTGTAACAATTTATGTATTTGTCAGATTTACTTGGCTCTGTTTGACCGACGACTTGCTTCTGACACATTTTGCCAAGAGAAATTGTTGGAATGAAACTTGGAGTCTTTTTCTTTTTTTTTTTTTTGCGCCAAAGCTCATTCAAAACACTCAATTTTCAAGGCATTTTTTGTATCAATGAATAGCGTGAAACACCCACCCATGTCACATCTGACCTCATCTTGTTCTCCTGAGCATTCATAGAGAGTCAAGTGGAGCAGGCATTTAAGTGAGTCAGCTACATACAAGACTGCAGTGATGTGTTTACTGGATATTCTTATTTATTTTTGGTCGTCATTCCGTTATGCACCAGTTCACAGGTTTATGGTGCAGGCTGTTGTGTTATAATTCCAGATGAGATGCTTAATCTACCTGTTTATGGAATATAGCAGGCATCCTCATCATGCCACCATCATCCCTGTCAGTGCTTAACGTGTAATAATATTTTCATCATTGTCATCATATTTTTTTTTTTATATTTTTGCTTTGTATTTGTACATTCAGAAGAACAGGCACAAACAGATGCAGCTTGAGAGTGCACACATGAATAAACAAACATAAAATAAAGGGCAGATCAAACAATCAAAACAAAACAAACAAACAAAAGGGACATCATATTAAGGAAGAGTTTAACTGCGTAGAATGTTATTGATTGATGAACGAAGTCCCATCTATGCATTTACCGTGGACAAGATAGCATTATACAGTCGAGCTGTGGTCTCCTCTAATGATACAATGTTAAGTAAATACAATGTTAAGTAAAATCATTGTCATCATATGAAGATACATGAGAAACAGATTGTCTGAACTGTGATGAATGTGTAAAATGAACATATTTCACATTCTGATTGTAAAGATGTGACTCATCAAATGGATACACTGGCCAATGTTAATGTTTTGACATATATTGTATTGGTCAACCCCATGAAGCCACAACTCTCCATTAATTGGTGTTAGTTTATGAGCAACTGTGAGCTTGGTTTGCTTATCGCAAGTCATACTGTCATCACAGTACTGAGTAATGTTATTGCACGTCACCCATCTGATTCTACATGCACAGCCATTACCAACTTTTATTTAATAAATTGTAGATGAGGGAAGATTTGTTAACTGCGAACTCATTGTGATTTATTCGTCACTAAGAATTTGAGAATTTATCAACCACACTGATGCAAAATTTGTGCCACATTATCTTGTTTGGGTAAAAGTACACACATGAGACTGTGTAATTTAGTTCAGTTGTGAGGCTGTGCAGTAAGTTTTATCATTGTTTTCTGCTTTCAATACTCAATAAGGATTAACACATGTGCAGTATATAAATGGCTTGTGCATAGCCCTATAGCTGATATTGGATTTATAAAACATAAAAATTGGATCCCAGCTCAACATGTTTAAAATTCCGTAACTGTGCAATACAGCATATACAAGCTCAAGTCAAAAAAGTTGACCCTTTTAATATCTAGGTAGTAACTTTAATAAATCCTGAGATTGGTCAGCAAAATTGTTAGTGATAACACATCAATGCTTGTGTTAAATTAGCATTCTGTAAAGTTCTTACATTTCCCATAATTCAGCCACACTTCTACTAATGAAGGAAATATATCTGTCATACCCAGTTGATGTATAGTGTCATTGCAGAAACATTTTTATTTTTTCCACCTGTCCTCCAATAAGAGGACAGTAACCTACATTTTCTGCTTGCGATGTCAGTTCTTCCTGTGACCTCCCTAAGCATGCTGCTCTATGCAAGTTTGACTTTGAACCATCTGAACCGTTGTTTCTTATGTGGAACACCGAAGCAGAGCAGAGCCATAATTAGAGTGAAGGCTGTCACACTGGCCTGTTGGGAAACGGACTGAGCCACTGTGAGGGAATGCAAACTCACACTCACACCAACACAGACCTTACAACGACAAAATGACTTGTGATAGCGCTTTGTTACAGAGGTGGTACGTGCAAATAGTAGCAGTGGTTACGTGTCAGTCATGATGGTGACAATTTAGTTTTCAGCTTCACTGGTGCTCCTTTGAATGCTTTCCTGCAATGTGCTTGGTAATAAGTAGACTTTCTGGAAGCATCCTGGTGGTCCTCATATTGACTGTGTATTTCCTAAATGAGACTTTCAACCTCTTTTTTTAAACTGATTCTTGGCTCTGTTTACCATCAGTTTTACAACTGACCAATCATAATCCCACAAATGGGTGTCTACACCCTTCCAAAACTCCATAACACATGTGATTACAGCAGCCTCCTGCTGTGCACACAGACCGAAGTGTTTTTATCATGGCTGTGGAGCTATATTATTGCAGTGGTGCCAAGTGGCTGCTCAGTGGGCTGAACTTTGTACTCTGAAGAATAATCATTGCAGATAAGTAATCAATTTGTTTTAAATGGTTGTTTTGGGTTATGGTCTTATTTAGTGTGGAACGTTTGTTTTGTTTCTGTGCTGGATAGTTTCTACAGGGAGTTTTTCTGCATATTGTACGACTTTCCCCTCAAGCTTCCACGAGCTGATCTTAAATCTTCTCGTACTTTTATATGCATGTTTCAAAAGTCAAACAGATCAGTTTTCAACAATAACCTTATTGTCAGTTTTGATAAAATTTTAGATGTGTATAGCTATTGTACATTTAGCACCCTCTCTGCCTTCCAGACAACATGATAGGAGAACAAAGCATGATGAAGTTAAGGTGAGGCTTGAAACAAATGAATATATCAGCCCGTGTATACAGGGAATGGCTGAGGGAAGAATTTATGCAGTGGCTCAAGATATCCATGCAAAAGCACAGCATTTCCATTTCAAATGGGTCCTGCTTTATACACTGACCCACAGGACTTTGGAGGGGTGCCAGTTTGTGAAATCTGTGACTGCACAGCAGCATCTGCTGATGATGCAGCACCCCTCTGTCTCACAACCCCCCCTTCACAGGATATGAAGTGGTAGATGCCTGTTACATGATATGAAGCATGTTGAGCGAAGGGAGCAGGGTGAGTGTTTGGGATAGAGAACACCGTCACAGTGAGACAGGAAAACAAAAATTCAGCCGGTATTAAGTGTCATATCCCTGCCACAGTGGACGTGTCAACACCTGACCTGAATCACACACTGTGTGCCTTTCAGGATCCTCCCTGGATTACTTTTTATTTGAGGACAGAGGAGGACAGCGTGTCCTCCCTGCCACTGTGTTTATGCCGCAGCTGGCTGCAGATGTGTCAGTGCAGAGGAAGTTTGGACCTAAGGAGAGCTGTTGTAAGACTTCTAGTCAGGACTGCTCTGGGAGTCGCATCCTGTTGAATCCTGAAAGCCGTCGCTTGTCCTCACCTGGTCTTTTAAAGCCCCCTTTACATCTCCCTCTATGGCATGACTTGGACACAATGTCTGACTCAAGTCTATGGACAATGTTGTCCAACTTTGACATGCCACATTTCTTTAGTGGAGCTCGTCTGCGCCGGTCCAAAAGGTAACCGAAAAAACAGTTTGTAGAATTTCACTTCATTCTTCTTTTAATATCATGTTGTATTTCACAGATAAGCTTCTAAATATTATGAGTAGATTCAGACAGAAAATGCATTTTCCATTCAAAGAGCTAACTTGAATAACTGCCAGTTGTAGTATACTCTATGGATCTGTGCATGGCCGGAAAATTGCTTTTCCTTGCATTAACAGGTGACCTGGGGTGGTTTTTGAGGACACAGTGAATGAGAAGCTGGGTGTTCCCTGCTGGTCTATTGTGTATTATTTGCTCTGGGTGTCAAATGGTAATTCAATGTTTGTTGTGGAGGCAGTGTCATGTTCATTACACAGGATATGCATCTACAAGTCAACCCTCCTGTAACAGCTCAAAATGATAAATACTGAGCGTGTGTTTTGTTTTTTTCCCCCCCACTATAGTTATTGTTGGTGGACTCAAGAACCAAGAACTTACTGCCTCTGTTGTTGATGTTTTTTTAAATTTTTTTTTTTTTTTTTTTTTTAAAGAAAGCACTATATTTTAGGTTTTGTTTACCCTTCTTACATCATCAAAGTAATAGGCTTTCATTAGTTGATAGGATTCAGTGTGTGAAGTGCAGACCAGTCCAGATAATATAGAAGCCTCTACATCCCAGTTCTGTACATAGTGAAGCTGCAGTATTGGTAAAGCCCATACAACTGATATTTATTTTTAATCCCCGTCCTGACCTATTTTATAGTGCAGAGCAGCTTAACATGAAATACTGGCTGTTTTGGACAACTTGTTTCAGTGCATGGATATTTCCTACATTTCATAACCCCTGTGGGCCATAAGAACTGAGGCAGAGTCTTGAAGTTCTACCATGTAGTTGTAACTAGTGCTGAAATGTGGCTGTAAATTCATAAATTAATTGATTTTAGTTTATTGATCAAAACATTCTGCTTGTATAACCTTTTAATTGCATGTCATAGCAGCTGTAATTAAGATGATGAAAACAGAAATAAAGATGTTGGTTAGTTTCAGTAAAAACATTTAAAAAGGGTGAGATATTAATATTACTGCAACTGCTGGCCAGATTTTTCTTAACTTATTCGTCCTATCTTATGTGAAAATAGAAGGTTCCCTAGGCAGTTACTTTGATAAATCACAGTCTCTTTAAGTCAAATGTGTAAACATCAGCTTAAAACATGGTTGTCTTTTAATGGCAGCATAAATACACAGCATTGCTTTTGCCCTAGCAGTAAGTTTTAAATACTATTAATAGTGCTATGTGTCATATGTTTGGCTTTGAATTTGGGTTTGTCAGCGAGTAGCTGTAATTTATGTGGCATTACGCTTTGTCAGCTCACCTGACAGTTCTGACAGGAGAGTAAAACAAGCAGAAATAAAAAAAGATTAATCATGGCTTCTTGTTGTCATGGGTCAGGATGGAATATTTTCGATTTATCTGGATTCAAAGTGTTGTAAATCAAAGAGTATCATCTATTTTTGCCTCTTCTTTCATCCAAAATAAGTAAGAAAGCCAAAATCTTAGAAATAGCCTGACAGATTCAGATTACTTTGTGATGATAAAGAGTGCAGCTGAGGTGTGTTTATTTTAAGTGTAAAATCTAAGGTGATCATTTTTAACCACATAGCCCTGATATGGAAGGTTTATTAACTTCTGTAAACACCTAGTAGAGAACATTTTTAGTCAGTCTGTCAGAGGATTTTTAGCCACTGAGCAGCAGATCTGCTCTGATATGTGGAGATTTTATTTGTAGTGCAACAATGGTTGAGGAGGTTGAACGTTTTGTGGATCAGAAACGGGTAAACCTCATATGGATCCAGTCCAAGAATCTAACATCTGCAATACTGCATACAACACTGGCCTACTTTCTCCCTATCATCTTCGCCCAGAGCTTCTTTATCCCCCTTTACAGCTTCACTATCCCAATACTGTTTCCCCTCACTCAGCCTTTTTGGCCACAGAGACTTCTCCTCCAACGCTTAGTCATAAAATGTGACAGAGATGGTACATAATTACCCACAGCAGTTATGTTTTGTTTGTTTTCTCACAATACAATTCTAATATAGTCATGTTAATTTCTCCTTCATGCTAGAGGTGGACAGTATATTAAATATGCATTAAGCCTTACAGTATTGCATATTTTCGTAATATTGTTGTTAGCCCAGGAAGTGCATTTATGTCTAGTTTCAGAGATCATCTTGTGAGTCTGTCAACACTAAACATTTTCATTTAACCTGCAGAAGTTTGTGCACTTTGATTTGCTACCACAGAGGAAATAAAGTCATGCCAACTGAAAACAATACCCAGCAGCTAGTGTGGCCGAGGGTAACTAGTTCAGATCATCTCCATTGTGTTCTTTACCGCTAATGAGAAGGAAATCTGTCAGACAGCCAAAGAGCACCTCTGTTACACATGTTGAGCTCAGAAAATTGTGTGAAAACTGTCAAAGAAATTATTCTGAAGGGAACTGAATCGCAGCGGAAACTTGAGTTTGTCATGTGTGTGGATTTTGTTAAGAAAAATGTAAATGCACTTGTTATAGGTTGCAGTTTAACTTGGAACAGTGGACAGCATGTCAGAGAAAAGTCATTATTTGTTATTTTTCTTTATTTTCTTCAAACTTTATAGTAAACCACTTCTTGATAAATAAGCACCTAATTTTGTTACCTACATTTCAGTCAAAAAAAAAAAAAAATAGATTGCTATTTAGCCAAAATGTATTGACATCTAATTTTTTTTTTTTTTTGCCTAGCTCTACTTCACATGTGGTTCTGTGAGTGGCACTCAGCTCTCTAATAGGGCTTATATTTGTATAAACACTGGGTCGAGTAGTGTGAGGGTGAACCAACAAGAGGGTTGATTGGGCAGCAGTGTAGCATTCTCTTGGCCTAATCCACAGTGAGAGGGTATAAATAGATCTCGTTAAATGTGATCCTCTTTGACTGAGCACCTGTGTACCGCATTTTCTTCACTCCCTCCCCATCATGATAAATGATTCATGGCACGTGTCCACACTCTTGATTGCAGGGGTTAGCCCAAGGTGCATCTTTACCAAATGGGGATGAATCACATTTCAGTCAAAACAGGGGTTTGTGTTTGATTTCAGGAGATGAAGTTGGATTTCAGTATCCAGAATGGAAAGCGGCTTCGGATACAATAATGGTGTAATGTACTTCATTGTCAGAGGAGGTGAAAACAACCTGTAATGTAAACCGTAACATAATAATGCATTCTTGAGTCAAAGAGCTGCAGAGTACATGTTGATTAGTTTTCTAAACACTTGTCAAAATTTCTAAACGTCCAAAATATATCTGATTTAAGCAGAAGTCTTCTTGCTGTCTCTGAAAGTTGTAATTGCTTATTTTCAGCCTCCAGTAGATCCAGACCTGACTTGTATATGCAGACCTTATTATTGCATAACATTTTCAGCTCCTGTGAAAATTTACCAGTAGCTATTCAGAATTACCTGAATGACATTGAGCCCCCAGGTGCTCTACAGTGTCACCTGTAGGAGCATGCTGATAACATGACTCGACTGACTGTATTTCTGCAGAAGCTTGTGTGTTTCATCAACCTGTGAATTCGTGTCGTGTTGTACCTGTGACTGACTGACACACTGTCTCAGCCTTTTTGGGGCTCCTGCTCTCTGTTTGCAGTCTGTTTATCTCTTCATTTCTGAACTCAAACATTAAGAGAAACTGATGAATTCATTTGTTTTTGTTGCAAATTTGAAGTGGTAAGACAGGAATTATTATTGAATAACATCGTCTAAATTCTGTTGGAAATGGCTCAGTTCTCTAAGGAGGTTATGCAACGGGATGTCATTGAGAGTCTCTGACCTTGAAGTGAATTGGTTTTCTTCAGGCTTTATGTTTCCACTGACAGCCTTTAATTTGAAGCATAAATCCAAGTTTGATGTAGACTTTGAAAATTGAGGCTGCTTTTATACTCAAACACTTCATTTTTCTTTTCAAGGTTAACCAGTGGGGCATTAATGAGTCACATGTTGTGGATCACAGCCACCCCACATGCCCAACATACAGTACATAAAGGCATTGCCGAGCACATAATCTGGCTCTTTGGTGACCGAGCCTGTGTACTCTGTCTATTTTAGCATCCTGACAGTGCCCTCTTATTGTGATCATGTAGCACTTTGTTGGCTATTATGGTGCTGAAATAACCCTTTATTTGTTCTAAGTGCTGAAATTGGTTTATTGTTATCTCTTTATGATCTACAATAGTCTGCAGTAAACACAGAAACCATCTCCAAAAGGGATTCAATAATAGACACAAAACGGACACAGCTTTAAAAGATGGTCCACTGGCAATCTGCAGGTTCAGCTTCCTGCCAGCCACAATGTTGGTCTAGCGTCATCTTTGGCCTATGAGGTCAGATTCACTAGAGTTTGAGTTCCACTGCAAAAACACTAGTAGCAAATTTCCTTAAATACAACAAAAAAATTCCCTATATTGTGTAAAAAAGCCACTGAAAATAAAAAAATAAATACAATTTCAACGATTGTATTGTTTTGGTTTTTTTAAAGTGAAATATCTTTTTCTTTAGCTGAAATATCATGCAAAACATTGCTTAGTTTGTTACTTTTTAAGTCTAATTCAGTATTTAGCAGAACATTTTAAATAAGATGAACGTCGACAGGGTTCCCAAAAATAAAGAAAAAGCTAACTTCTCTCATGAAAAACATACCAGAACATGGAGGAAATATGTTTGTGGTTAGAAAAAAATCACCCATTTTCTTTCATTAAACTCCCTTTTTTGCAGCATAGATTGTCATCTAATATTCTGCCTAATATTTAATTCTGTGCATTTCCAGCTGCAGAACGAGCAACAGAAAAAGCCTCATTGGAAGTGGTCAATCCTCAGGTTTACCACGACCTCACTCCCCCCTCTCCTCTCTTACAGGTAAGTGTAGTTGCTCACTGTGCACTTTTACCTACCTGTGTGTTGGGTTCCCCACAAAGGGAAATTCACTATAGCACAAAAGCAGAGCTATTAATTCACAGCGCATTCTACTAGGAACACCGTCTATTGTGTTGAGAAAAAAATCTGGTTTGTTCAGTCTGTACAAAGGAAGACGTCTACATACAGCATGATCCTGTTTTGATCCTCTTTTCATATCTTTAAATCAGATTCTAACCCGGCATAGAAAAGCGGTATCATTAAATGCAGAAAAATTTATTTAGGATGTGGTAGTTTGTGATAATATGGAGAAAGCATCCAGGGGAAAGCCAAGCGCTTAAAAGTAATGGTTTCATTGTTTTTGTGCGTTCAGAAGAAATCTTTTTCTGGACATTTCTGTGGAGTTTTGGGCAGATTTTTACTAAACAGTGGTTACTCCAGGGGCAGTGATTGTGCTGGGTGAGGAAGTGGTGGCCTGCAGAGAGGAAATGCACAGGAGCAGAGGGAGGGGAGACCTCGTTTACCACAGGGCGTTTTATTTCCTGGCATTGGTCAGCAAAAGCAGAGCAGTAACTTGCACTGTTTAGTCTGTATTGGAACCTAAGGAAGGGGCCCAGGTTTTAAAATGTACTCAGACTCAGAATTAGCAGACAGACTCGGGAATGAATTGGCTCAGCTTTGGGATGACTTCACACTGTGGCAGAGACGTAACGTAGGCACCAAAGGTAAGAAAACATCCTCTCACATCCCTTCAGTGTAGTCTCATGTCGTTCTTCTGATTACTGTTTTAGGCATTACGTATACAGCGGATACACCGGCACAAACATGACTTTGTTCTGGATTATGCTGTCTTGAAACCATGTTTTATAGATTATTGTCTCTTTAGGTTCATTCCAACTCCCAATAGAGGAAGTTATCATCTCTAATTGGCTGTGATTACAATTATATTTCAATTAGAGAATCAGTAACGAGATTCAGTGGCTCTGTCATTGTTCCCCAGTAAGGAAAAGCCATGTCTTTATCATCACAGGAGGTGGTGGCTTTGTAGCCTCTGGTTAATTAACTGTTTGCTCCGTCTGTTAGTGGTGGAGGTAATTATGTCTGATTAATGCGGGTCCACAGGTTTGTTTGTACATCACAAGTGTGTAAATGTAACAGCTATGAGAAGGTCCCTGAAGTACAATGTGTTCAGTGGCCCAAAACTTTTAGAACCAGCAGGATAATGCAGTACAATGTGTGGTGCATGTAACATGGAAGTATGGTGTATTAAGAACAAGTGTATTAAGAACACTTTACTGCTTTATAGATACCTAAAGGATATTACATTCCTAAACAGAGCTGGTTGATGCAGCCAAAACATTTATTTTGTTCAGTGATTCAGTGACATTAGTTAAGTTAAAAACTGCTTATGTGCAGCATCAACAGTAATGTTAAAAGCAGCATTTTTAAATGTGTCATTTAGTATCTGTTAAGAAAAATGATGTTGTTAATAATAAAGTTTGACTTATAGCAATGACAAGAAACATATTTGCAATAAACGTGTAACAATAAGCAAACATGATGCATTTTTAGTATTTTGTAGAAAGAAAAGTGTCCAGATTAACTACTAATGTCAGTTTAGCATTATAGGGCTTTTTTTTTTTTAGTTTTGTTTTTTTACCATCTTCATACAGCAAAAACTTGATTTGACATATTATCTAGCCCTAGAGCTGCGATTCATTGTGCTTATGTTTTTTAATAATGCAGTGTACATCATAGAGACTACATGAATTATTTACAGGTGAAATTTAGAAAAACGTATAGAAATGTTGCCTTTACCTTTGGAACTTGAAGTTTTACATGTATACTAGCATCATAGCAGTTTGGATAACTTAAATGCTTGTCAGGCTTTGGAGGTTTACAGCTATCACATTTGCAAAGCAAATCGCTGTCTCAGAAGTTGAACCATTTGCGATCGGTGAGAAGGGAGTATTAAACTACTGTGTATGCTGCCATCAGGCATCATGTTTGACATCTCTGCATGCCGTGTGAAAGCCAAGAGGCTTTTGAAAACAAATTGGTTAAAGCGCAACATTATACTCTTATTGGCAAGCAAAGGTAGGATAAAAGATGAGAGGATAACTGTGACATTTGACTGCAAAGTGGGCTATTCAGTGAGCTGGAAAATTATCATGAAATATGCTTTTAGTCCATGTACTGTTGGTGAATGTGATACTGTGGAATGACGTGTGGGTGTATCTACTTTACTTGACTGTTGACCTTGTTTCCTGCTCGTATAAAACCACTAAAGTGCAACATATCGAATACAGAAAGACCTTCAATATAATGGTCAGACCTAAGTAATGAATGAATAAATAAATACTTGTCTATAATGTTCTCTATAACATCACAGCATTGCTTCAGCATTCCGTAAACATAATACAGAAAGTACAGTAATCCATCATCTTTTAGAAAATGTTTCTTTTTTTTATTTTCATATTTACAACACTCACCTAGCCAGTGGTTTATTGCAGACCTGTGCTGCTTGTTTTCCTTCATTTCTGTTTTTGCTTCGTTTATTTGCAGGAACAAGTCCACAAGACAGTCCCAGAAATTTTTCTCCTAGTGCCTCTGCTCATTTCTCTTTTGCACGAAGGTAACACAACCATGGATATTTACTCCATTTTCAATGAAAATAATTTGCCTGTATGGAACAATCGTGTCCTTGTGTCTGTTCCACCATCTGAAAAGAAGCAGATGGAGACTTGTCAGATACACATTTGTTGAATAATAAATAAATAAAATGGAGTCTGCTGTGCTCTGAGATGTAACCAGTCCACAGTGCCCACCAATAAAGACATTAATGTGACGTTGTTTCTCCTCTTTGCTTAAACAGTATGCTTAATTCCCTATGTCAAAAACAGCACCAACCAACAATGTGTTTTCTTTATTTAATTATCACACAATATTAGTGGTTTAGTAATTGTGTATTTTTATTATAATCCACAGTCATTGCCACAGAGCAGAAAGGTAATTTCATGTTAGGCTGTCATTTGCACTTAACTGTCATAACCACACATTTGTCTCAAAATGCACTTGACTGGAGCTCATCGTCCACTTGTAGAGTTTTTCACATTTCACCTCTGAAGTTTTCTGCCATCAAGTTTGTTTGTCATTCACTTATTTTTTTTATTTTTGTTATTATTATTTTTTACACATCTCTTCAAATAGTTGTTTTTTATGCAATCTGTAGAGTTCATTTTAGGTCCCCTTTCATCAATAACCATGTGATCATTAGGATTTTAATAATTTCATATGTTTTTAGTGTAAACATGAAAGTCAACATGCAGTATTTCATTGTTCTAAAGACAAACATTGTACAAACTTGACTTTGTTTAAAAGTGGATTCTTATCAGTGGAATTTTGTTACAATTGCTATAAATCCTTTAAGTTAAAACAACGTAGTTACCGTTTTGTGTTTGGCTGTGCTGTTGTGTGACAGGACTGATGGTCGCCGCTGGTCATTGGCCTCCCTTCCCTCCTCTGGCTATGGAACCAACACGCCCAGCTCCACCGTCTCTGTAAGCGTTGTGCAGTCACTTGACATGTGTCTGAAACATATGCATAGCAACTAAAACACGTTTATGCATTTAATTTGACAACAATAACTATTGTCTCTCTGGCTCTGCTTCTGTTCTTGCTAGCTCAGTGTAATACCCACTGTTCTGAAGCTGCATATGGAAAGTGTTTATGAACAAACACCCTCTATGAGGGGCCAAAGATTTGTTCCAGTGTAAACACAGATTTGGCACTCGCACACAAATGCACACAAACACGCAGAGTCCCCCATTTCACTCTCATTCATTGTAAGCACTTCCTCTGTCCACAGAGAAGAATTGTATTCAAATGTGCTAACATGATCACAGTTCTCATTATTGTTATAGGAAGCCGACTGAACATGCACATAAAAAGTGTAATACATATATGTTCACCATTTTATGGATTACAAAAGGTCATGGGGATTTTTATTGTTTAATTTTATTGTTTGACATTTACATTGCATTTCTGTTCCACTAACCATTGCTTTACCACGCCATCTTCCAAAGAAGGCAGGTTCTTTTTTTCTTTTTAAACATTAGTTATGTGTGAAGCTCATAGTGTAGTGATACTTTGCATTAATAAAGTTTGATTCTAGTGTGGGTGTTTGTTGTTTTTCAGCTCAGTAAATTCCAGTGAAGTGTTTTTTTTTTTTTGTTTTTTTTTTTGTATTCCCTTGTATCGTTTCATGCATCACCATCTGATTTTATTTCATTCCTTTTTGGATGTTTGAAGGTTTGCATTTACTTAAGAGGGAAAATGTCATACTTTTTTTTTATTCACATTAAAATGTCTGTCTCTTTTTTTTTTTTTCTTTTCATGTTGAATATATATTTGTTTCATTTCCAGTCATCCTGTTCATCACAGGAGAAGCTGCACCAGCTGCCCTTCCAGCCTACACCCGATGAACTGCACTTCCTCTCCAAGCACTTCTGCACTGAGAGCATCTCCGGAGATGAATGCCGGAGAGCGACGGCTATGCGACCCCGCTCACGAAGTCTCAGGTATTATTTTCCCTTCAAAAATTGTGAAACACATTTGCAATGACTAGCTCTTGTCCTGCTCAGTGACTAATGTAGGTCCAATTGTTTAGCCCTGGAAGATCTCCGTCCTGTTATGACCATGAGATTATTATGATGAACCACGTCTACAAGGAAAGGTTTCCCAAGGTACGGGATCACAATAAATATGTTGCATACATTTGAAGCCATTATTTGTGTTGCACATCATCTAAGTTGCTGATTTCCTCTCACTGCAGGCCACAGCTCAGATGGAGGAAAGGATTCAGGAGATCATCCGCAGTAACTCCCCAGAGAGTGTCCTCCCTTTGGCAGATGGCGTGCTTGGCTTTGCCCACCACCAGATAATTGAACTGGCCCGTGACTGTCTGGAGAAGAGCCGACTAGGACTCATCACCTCCAGCTACTTCTGCGAGCTCACTGACAAGCTGGAGAGGCTCGTCCAGGAAGTGAGTATTACACCGATATGGTTTTGTTTTGTTCCAGAAGCATTTCATGAAAATGAAAGCACTGTGTTCAAGAGAAGCCATTTTGGAAAACCCTGCAGCATGCCTAATGTCCTGGACGGTTTATCTTTAGTCCACAGAGAGGTCAGAAAGCGAGGAAGTGAACTTCATCAGAGAGTTGGTGAAGAAGATCCTTATAGTCATAGCCCGACCTGCTCGACTCCTGGAATGTCTGGTATGTCTTAAATTTATTCATTTATGTATTTTAATTTAAGCAGGAAAAATTCTAACCTGATTGCCACCAGATGAATTGTTACAATTCATCTGGAAGTCCTTCATAAGCCTAGCTCTGCTGAAGCGGG
>JAQQZY010000005.1:35670673-35691306 GCA_030068375.1 Ostorhinchus rueppellii
CTGCATCTGAACATTGTATTTGATTTTTGTGTTTCTCTACAGAAATTGCTCAGTTGACCAGCTGTGACAGTGGGATTGCAGAAACCCCTGAAACGGATGACTCTGTAAGCACTCCACAATGGATTTTTTCATCACTCCCCTTCTTCCCTACTGTAGACATGTCTTTATCTGAATTCATTCCTTTTCTTCTTCCCTAGTCTCAGAGCTTGAGTACAGCCTTGCGTTCCAGACGTAAACCCTGTGAATTGGACTTTGAGATGACAAAACTCATCAGTAACGGTGCCTATGGGTGAGAACGTATTATTTTAGTTCAGATTATCTTATTGCTGATAACTGTGGCAAAATATTGATTCATCGAGGAAGCTGTTCAGAAGTGTTCATTTAAATCTGTATTTTGTCATTTTCCTGTTTGTAATTTTCCCTTGCCAATTTCCTCTTTTTATACTGGACAGTGATAATTTCTGACACTTAAAAAATTAGGCTGTGTGAACATCTGTTCTCTATTTTCTTTATCTGTTTTTTCCACAGAGCCGTTTATCTGGTCCGTCATAAAGAAACCAAGCAGCGATTTGCTATGAAAAAGATCAATAAGCAAAACCTGATTTTGAGAAACCAGATACAGCAGGCCTTTGTGGAAAGAGACATCCTTACATTTGCAGAAAACCCTTTTGTGGTGTCAATGTACTGCTCCTTTGAGACGCGGCGGCACCTGTGCATGGTCATGGAGTACGTAGAAGGTGAGCAGCTGGCTTTTCGGTACATAGAGCTGAAGCAGGAAGCAATAAAAGTTTTAAAAATATCCCAAGCACATCTGTAACTTCACTCTATCTCAACAGGGGGAGACTGTGCCACTCTTTTGAAGAACATGGGTCCTTTACCTGTGGATATGGCCAGGATGTACTTTGCAGAGACAGTCCTGGCTCTGGAGTATCTCCACAACTATGGCATCGTCCACAGGGACCTTAAACCTGACAAGTGAGGCCTCACAAGCCCCAGATCAATTATTATACTGAAGCACAAACCTCAATTTTTTTCTCCAGACTCTTATTTTTATTTTTATTTTTTTGTTCAATTTGTGTTCCCTATTTGTTTTCCATAGTACAGCTAGCACCTAAAATTTAATTTGGTGTGACATAATACTTACCTATCAACTCATTGGAAACTCAATAAAGTTCTGAAATTAGATAATTATTGTTTTTCTTTAGGTGAATCATCAGTCAATTGGTAATCTTAATTATTACAGAAAGACAACAGGCTGCTTTAATATATTCAGACTTAATTCCTTTATTATAAGAGATCATTATATATGTATATATTTTTCTCTCTCCTTCTTCCCACTTTCTTTTATTCAGTTTGCTGGTTACATCGATGGGCCACATAAAGCTAACAGATTTTGGGCTGTCAAAAGTCGGTCTGATGAATATGACCACCAACCTGTACGAGGGTCATATAGAGAAGGACGCCAGGGAGTTCTCCGATAAGCAGGTCAGCCATGTTCAACTGTAGAAGTCAACAGTTTCTACAGCAGCTTTTCCACAGACCTTATTTCTAGTGTCATTTCTTCTCAGGTGTGTGGAACTCCAGAGTATATTGCACCAGAGGTGATCCTGAGACAAGGCTATGGGAAGCCAGTGGACTGGTGGGCTATGGGCATCATCCTCTACGAGTTCCTAGTGGGCTGTGTGCCATTTTTTGGAGACACCCCAGAGGAGTTATTTGGTCAAGTCATCAGTGGTTAGTGTTCCCTCCCTTTCTGCTTAAAAAAAAAAACAAAAAACAAAAAAAACGATGCTCACTTCTTACTCTAGTTACTTCACTGG
Source organism: Ostorhinchus rueppellii (assembly GCA_030068375.1). Taxonomy (NCBI): domain Eukaryota; kingdom Metazoa; phylum Chordata; class Actinopteri; order Kurtiformes; family Apogonidae; genus Ostorhinchus; species Ostorhinchus rueppellii. The sequence continues at coordinate 35,672,494 of JAQQZY010000005.1, forward strand.
GTGATGTGGTCCTTAGATCAGTTTTTAACACAAATGCATTTTCTGTGGCAATTTAACCCAGTGAATTATGTTTTTTTCAACTGTCACATGTATCTTAAATAAAACACATATGGAGAATTTTTTTTTTCTTTTACAAATGAATCTTTTGCACAAGTCATGAACTAGCTCATTCATTTTACATGCTATGTCAGTAGTATTTGTTTTGAATTTTAAAGAATATTTTAATACATTTATTTGCATTTTATCTAATATCACACATTTTCTGCTGCTGGTGGTAATTTAGTTTTAAATTTCCCGACATCTGGCGAGCAGATTCTACACAGCACATCATGGGAAATCCCCAAACCTCATTGAAATATGAATTAAACATTTGCATAGTGACTACATGGAATTAGTTGCTGGAGCATATTTCTTAATTTATTGAAGCTTAAGAGTTCCCTAAAGGCCAACAGAAAAACAGATGGTGTTGAGTGGATTTAGCTTGACTTTAGACCACAAATGAAGTTTTAATATTATGATAGTGTTCCTTCTTTGTTATGTAGTCTCATGGTGGCAGGGCAGGGAGTATCATAATCATGAAAACAAGGGTGTTTATCCTGTCAGCACAGTGGCTCAGATGAATTGTTATGTGGACTTGTATGATAACTGTCTCTATCTGTGCCATGGAAATAAATGGCATGCCATGACTGATTTGGTATGCTCTCAATCAAACTGTACCCAGCCTCTGAGAGTGACTGTTAATTAAGGGGGCCTGAACACACTGAATGCATGCCACCGTGGCCTCAGGCTGCACATACATATTCATAGCTCCCCTACAAAATTTGATTAAAATAAGGGACAACTGGTGCACAGAGCAGACAATCAGCATGACACAGACAAGCTGCTCGCTCCTTTTCAATGCATATCCATAAGACTTTTCAGTAAAAGCTGGTGTACACATAAATGATCTCTACAAGTATAATGCTTACACCCCAGGATGTAAAGTGTATCACACTGAAGAAAATTTATATCTAGGCCAAACACTGATAATGTAATAAAAATAGGATTCCTCCAGTATCGAAGCAACTGGGTCTGACTGACTGCTCGTATGCTTGAGTATGTGTTATTCAAACTGATTGCATTCGTTACTCATTTGCAGACGAGATCAACTGGCCTGAGGGAGAGGATGCCCCGCCCCCTGACGCTCAGGAACTCATCACGTTGCTGCTCAGACAGAACCCTCTGGAGAGGATGGGTGCAGGTATGCACACAAACGACAAAGAAAACGTGTCACAGCCTGGAACTCTGTTTGGTCTAGACAGGCACAGCAAGCGACCATAAATTCACATGTGACCGATGGTGCCACCTCAGCACCGCTCATTATTCCAAGTCACCAGGAAGAAATTGAGGTCAACCAACAGCGGAGCAGTTTATACCGTGGCCTGTTCACCTATTCCCTTTGATCAATGGCAATTATTTTCTTGTCACTCCATGAATCTAGTTCCATGCATGATCAAGCACTACGAGTGTGTAGATGTGCGGACTGTAAAAATGGCCATGACCTGCTACAATGGCTTTAATCTGGGGGATGCACGTAGACCGCTGAACCTCCTTGTTCATCTAGATTTCCTCTCGCCAAGCTGCCATTCACAAAGGCTCCCGAAAGGTCACAGGCAGGAAATTGTCCTGCATAATTTATGGTCATGATATCAGTTTGGACTGCAGCCATTGGGGAAAATGAAAACCTAGCATAAGCATTTCTTCACTACCTGTGTCTAGCTTAACCGCTCAATGTCACTGAACAGTTTGTGTGTTTATCTGCTGTATGTGCTTGTTTTAGCATTATTTCCTGAATAATGTATTCAACACGCTTTTTTTTCGGCTCCCTCTGCAGGTGGAGCAGCTGAAGTGAAGCAGCATCAGTTTTTCCACAACCTGGACTGGAATGGCCTGTTGAGGCAGAAGGCTGAGTTTATTCCTCAGCTGGAGTCTGAAGATGATACCAGCTACTTTGACAGTGAGCAGTCAGCCCTGAATTTACTCAGAATTCTTAGAAGTTTTACAATTTATCATTAGATTAGTTTTTTTTTGTTTTTGTTTTTTTGCTGCTAATAATTGAATGTCCTAAAATGATCAACCAAAAATCTTGCTCCAGCTCGCTCTGAGAGATATCATCACCTGGAGACGGAGGAGGAGGATACAAATGATGAAGACTTCAATGTGGAGCTCCGGCAGTTCTCCTCTTGTTCTCACAGATTCTCTAAGGTGTGTCCTTAATCTGTCCTCTCAAATGTCTCTAGCCTCAAAATAACACCCATATATTATCATTAATGCCAAAGATGTAAGTGATGTAAATGAGTCCGTGCCCTCATCTGCCCTGATCCATTCTCATGGGAAACAAAAGCACGAGCCGTAAGTATATCATATGGAAATCGGTCTCTCCCAACATGCCCCCTCCCGTTACCCCTACCATATTAAACGTTGATTTAAGCTTTGCATATATTTTCTGGTTGCAAATCAGTACTTTTTTTATGGTAATGTGAAACACAATACAGTCATACAAGCATGGAGTCATTGTTGTGCTGCATTGCAGTATGCTCTTGCCTCACATCAAAACAAAGCATTACAGTGCATCTCCAAAAGCGGCAGGGTGTCTCAGAGGAAGCAGTGAGCTGCACTGAACCTCCCCTCAGCTGCACCTAAACTTCATGCTTGTAACGACTTGATGAAACTGCCATTATCCCTGGCTCTCAGTATTTGTGTTAATTAACTGTTCTAGCATTACTTGGCATGTTTCTCCTCTGTGTCCTTCAAGCTGAGATGATGAGTTTCAAAAGGTTTACGTAATAAATGTTTGTATTTTCAACCTACATGCACTGAAGTAAGTCATGGTGGTGTTGCAATTTTCAGGTTTACAGCAGCATTGATTTGTCCCGTGGGCACCTGGAGGAGAAGGGAGAAACAGAAGAGAAGAAGAGTGAGAGCCCACTGACTGTGGACTCTCTCAGCTGGACACCAGACTTCGCTGAAATGTATATTCATCTCATTTTTCAATCACAATTATAGCTCAACCCCCGTCACAGCTGTTCAAAAAATATGATGGAGCACGTACTAGGGAAAAAATATTCAGTTTAGGGAACAGTTAAATTTTAATTTAACCCCTTGACGCCTGAATTTATTTCCAATTATGAAAATAAATGCAGGCATCAAGGAGTTAAAGCCAGCATGGTCAATTCAGTTCATTCATTTGGAGCGGAAGTGGTTTGATTTGAATTCGCGGCAATCTGTGTCAAGGGCTTAATAAATACAATAAGAGACTGTTATCCAGAATAAAATTAAGATAAGAGAAATTTAATGTGTTTTAGGATGTATTCTGCAATGTAGTCCAGATAGATAAAAGTAGACATCTTCAGTTAATCACAATGTTTAATATATTTTGGAATATTGAAATCCTGCAAACTTTAAAATGCTGTTGTGAAACTAAGTCTTTGTGGTTAGACTTTACTTGAGTGTGAGGACCTTTGTATCTCATGAGAATCTTTTTTGTCTTCTTCAACCAGGCCGTCCTTGTCCCACTCGACAGACACTGACAGCATTCATCAGGGACTTCACCCTGGTTTGCTGCCAAAGTTTGCCATTTCAGCAGAAAGTGAATGCGACGAGTCCTCAGGTCTTGGCGACCCCAGCAAGGCATCATTCTCTATTGGCGAACTGCCGCAGGATGAGCCTGATGCAACCACCCCTGGCAGCACTCACAGTGGAGCCACTCTGTCTGGTAAAAAAATGTGACACTGCTTAAATGACATAGTACACAAACGTATATCATGTCTGACTGGTTTTCATTTAAAAATCGATGAGATTTAAAAAAAAAAAAAAAAAAAAAAATCTTCTGGACTGGACTGTGTTTTACTGAATATTCTAAAATTCTTTTGTTACAGCTAACAATGATTATATCCATCTTCATTTTTGTTTTGTACTTCAATCATTAACAAATATTCCAGAAATCAAAGAGTGTTGGTGTTGTCTGTGGTCAATGCTCATGTGTTTCTTCAGTCTTAACCATCACTGAATTATAAAGATAAAAAATCAAAGCTGTTATTCTTTCATTATTATACTGTGGCTCACCTTGTGTATATTTTGTTTAATTAGGAAGTTTCTCTGAACATTTGGATCAGCTGACCCCTAGAGGTGAAGGGGTAGAAAGTCCTGACAGTACCAGCCACACCTCTGCAGACCAGGGGGTTCAGAGTACATCTCTGCAGCCTGAGAGCGTTGCACAGAAGACTGGAGCGGTGGCAAAAGTCCCAAAGTCCGTGTCAACCGGGACCCTATCTCTTATGATCCCAGGGGGTAAGTAGGAGAACACAAACATGCACAAAGACAGGTACAGCCTTTGATGAAAACATCTGAATTTGACCAGTCGGTTAAATGCAGAAGTATTAGATTCACCACAAAGTCAGAGCAACAGCACATCAAGAATTACAATAAGAGTATTGGACTTGGAACAAATAATGTGAAAAAGATGAAAAAACACTATAGATCTGTGTGAAATCAGCCCAGCATGTCACCTGCTGTGAGTTCCACTGTACAGTATGGCTGCAAGCAAGTAACCAAGCACAAGCCACTAACAAAGAAAGTAAGCAGGCAGGGCAGGAGCAAGAGGTCTTCACTGCTGGGAGTGAGAAAATCCCATTAGTTTCAACCACAGCAGGAGCAGAATGAACCTTGCTCAGAGCTTTATAACCACCCATTACTGCTGCAGCCACGGTCAGGTGAAGTCTGATTGATTAAATAAATCAACCTGCTTATTCCTTATTCTTCATTTTCCAGATATTTGTGGTGCATCTCCTCTGGCCAGCCCACTGTCTCCATACTCCCTCTCCTCAGACCCCTCCTCAAGAGACTCCTCTCCAAGCCGAGACTCTTCTCTCTGTACCACCAACCCGCGACAACCTGTAATCATTCACAGCTCTGGGAAGAAGTTTGGCTTCACACTTAGGGCAATTCGAGTGTATGCTTGTGATGGCGACATCTACACGGTCTACCACATGGTTTGGGTAAGAACACAAATTCTGATTGGATGTAAGTCCTTAATACTGTAAAACTGTAGAATGTAGAAAAATTAATAAAACTTTGTCGTTTCAGAATGTAGAAGAAGGCGGACCCGCACATAAAGCTGGACTCAAAGCTGGAGACCTCATCACTCACGTAAATGGAGAACCTGTTCATGGTCTCGTCCACACTGAAGTTGTGGAGCTACTACTCAAGGTATATCAACTTGACTGTCTTTAGACTGGAAATGAGGTTGAATTAAAATAACAGTAATTACAGTAATAGTTTTGAGTTATAATGAATTCATTAATTCAATCACCAAGTGATTTTACACACACACACACACACACACACACACACACACACACACACACACACACACACACACACACACACACACAACTGTTGCTTTGTAGTGATTAAAAAAAAAAAAATGCTTTACATGACTAACTTATAGTTGTCAAAATACTTCCTGACACTACCTTGTTAACTTTCCTTTTCAGAGTGGTAGTAAAGTCGCAATCTCTACAACTCCCTTTGAAAACACTTCAATAAAAACTGGGCCAGCCAGAAAGAATAGTTACAGAAGCAAGATGGTGCGATGTGCCAAAAAGCCCAAAAAAGAGAAAACACCAGAAAGGTAACAATTCATGGTTTCAGCATTAAATGTCTTATAAATACACAGTATACCGTGTGCAAAGTGCATACAGTGCATATTTAAAAACTGGCACCAAGCAATGAGTCACGGGTGTAAAATATTCATCCAGCTGCTGCATAAAGTAGCATCTGGCAAAAAGGTAATGAGAACCACAGGTAAGAATTCATGCAGATTGTTCAATTAACTTTCATACATCTGTCAGCAAAGAAAAAAAAGGTATGCATGGCTGGTGTCGCTCAGTAAAAAGACACTGACTAAAACCTGTAGTTATGTGAAGGGTTGGGAATGAATTTTTGGATGTAGGTGTTACTTGGCCTCTTTTTTTCCCACAAGGGGGCAGACTGCTAATTTTTCCCAGTTACTTTATAGTGTTTCATTACAAATAGAGAATTTTACATCAGTGTGGACTGATTTCTTTTTTCTTCCTCTCCCTTCTAGGCGACGCTCCCTTTTCCGGCGTTTTGCCATGCAGCCTTCTCCTCTTCTGCATACAAGCCGCAGTTTCTCCTCCCTCAACCACTCGCTGTCCTCTGGTGAGAGTCTCCCCGGCTCCCCCACCCACAGTCTCTCTCCTCGTTCCCCTACAGCTGCCTTCCGCCCCGCACCAGATTTCACCCAGTCAGGTGGAGGCGTTATCCTCTCTTGTTTTGATGATGCCTAGAATTTATTCACTATTTCGCATTACTAATATTCTGGGTTGTTTGTTTGTTTTTTTCTTTTCTTAAGGTGGGAACTCTTCACAGAGTAGCTCCCCCAGCTCCAGTGCTCCAAACTCCCCTGCTGGCTCAGGCCACATTCGTCCCAGTACTCTTCATGGCCTCGGTCCCAAACTGCCAGGACAAAGGCTCCGTCAGGGACGCCGCAAGTCTGCTGGTAGCATTCCCCTTTCTCCTTTGGCCCGCACACCATCACCTACACCCCAACCAACCTCTCCTCAGCGCTCCCCCTCCCCCCTCCTGAGTGGACATTCTGTTGCCATCTCAAAGACAACACAAGCCTTCCCAGCTAAGATACATTCCCCTCCCACAATTGTACGTCATATTGTGCGCCCCAAAAGTGCTGAACCACCTCGTTCTCCCCTCCTAAAACGTGTCCAGTCTGAGGAGAAGCTGTCTCCCTCTTACACAGGAGATAAGAAGCACCTGTGTCCCAGAAAACACAGCCTGGAGGTGACCCAAGAGGAAGTGCAAGGGGAAGAGCTGAGGTCGGGGGAACGCGATTATACCATCCTGCAGAGTGTGGAAGAATCCGCCTGTGAGCCACTGTCAATCATCCGTGTCCGACCTGTAGAGCAGGGCTGCTTAAAGAGGCCACAGGTCACTCGTAAGATGAGCCGGCAGGAGTCTGTGGAGGACCTGGACAAGGAAAAGCTCAAGTCCAAGGTGGTTGTAAAAAGGCAGGACTGGTCAGAGAGGAGGGAGTCACTGCAGAAGCAAGATGCCCTTCGTGAATCAGACTTTGCCCCCTTAATTGGAGATGACAGAGATGAAAGCTTTCTGGTCAGGAGCCAAAATAAAACACAGTGTAGTCCAGAATCAGGCCCTTTGGAGCCCAAAGCTGCTAGCACTACTCTTAAAGATGTGCTGTATAAGAAACTGACCACACGTGTATCTGAAGGTATGTCTGAATCTGGTGGCAGCAGTGATGGAGAATGTGGCTTCAGATCAACACTGTGCTCTATTCATCCAGAGTGGCAGCACAACAGGACAAGTAAAGACAATATGAAGCCAGACAGGTTGGACTTCAAAGCTCCTAACATTGAGTTCACCCGGAAGAGGTTATCGTTTGAAGAACGAGAGGATTGTATGTGTCGGTTATCGTCCAGCCTCCACGAGAACCTCCACTTTGGCTCCACCAGATCTAAAAGCCTCCAGCTGGACACAGCCATGTCTCATGACCACATTAAGGCGGGGCTAGGTAGTGTTCACAGCAGCCCTGAAGGTCTGGCCCCAAAGCTTTTCTCCGGCAGAGGAGAGAGTGCCGTGGAAAAACTCCAGCTCATCTCCTCCACAGAGTCTCCACTTCGGAAAACATCATCAGAATATAAACTAGAAGGAAGACATGTTTCCTCTCTCAAACCTCTGGAGGGAACCTTGGATATAGGCCTCCTCTCAGGGCCAAGAGTCTCTAAGACAGAAACCTGTTTATCCAAGATGGCAGAGAAAACAAGTGACTGTGTTTCTGTGAGCCCTCCAATTTGGCTCCAGAGCCCAATTGAGAGACACATAACCATTCCCCACCTCAAAACTACAGACAAGCCGAAGAGCCCCCTGGCTTGTTCTCCAAGCCCAGAGGCTGTTTGTTCTCCAAGTAGTATAGCTGTCTCTAAAGAACAAGAGTCAAATAACACAGCCGTAGAGGGAAAAAGCAGCACAGGTAGTGAGAAGACACAGGACAGACATCATGAATCATTAAAAGCTCCCATCATTAAAGGAGACAACTCCACCTTTACTCTTAAACAAGAGAGCAGGACTGTGATGAAGTCCACTTCATCACTGGCTCATGAACACAGAGGCCCTCGACACAGCTCCCACTTCTCCTCATGTGGAAAAACACCTTCCATACGGGAAGTCAGCAATGAAGACCAGGACGATGAAGTGGAGCTACAGGAAGTCACAGCACACACTACATCACAAAACTCTGACAGCTCCAAGACAGACGTCTCTTTGACTTCAGCAAAGCTGGAGGTAGACATAATAACTGTCCTGGCACCTACACAAATGGAGACTTCAGCTGCAGCGGTCAGTGAACCATTACCTGTGGCAGTGACGCAAAGTATAAACTCTGGTTTGGATACAGCTCCACTTCAGAGCTGTGAGGCACCACTTACTGCACCGAAGTCACACATGGCCTCTGTTTCTAAGGTGAATGTACAGAAAGACTCTCCATCTGTACAAGCTCCAGAGGAAGTACGACCACTTCAATCCAAACAACTTTTGAACATCTGCTCTTTAAATAAAGAACCCCAGGTTTCTGTCACAACACCAGCATCTGGTTCTGTAAATGAAAATAAAATGTGTACTTTAAAATCAGAGGGTCAGGACATCATCATCATGCCCGTTAGCAGACAGAGTGTACAAATGAAGAGCACAGCTGTGAAAGACATTGGTGACACCAGTGGCTCATGCTCTAAAAAAGACATAAACACACGGTCCACAGTTCCAGCGGTGAATGCAAACCCAATCACAGAGAAGAAAGAGGATGTTTCTAAAGGAGCAGTGAACATTGCATCCTCATCTGGTAATGTCACAGAAGTTATACTGACTGTAAACAAAAAGAAGATTAACACTGTGTCTGTAGGTGCAATAGAGAGCAGTAATATGTTGCAGCAGAAGAGTGAGGATCCCACATCACCAAAGACAATGAATAAAAGCAGTGTGAAAAATTCAGAGCAGCTGGTCCAAACAAACTGTCCAGCTGAAAAAGCACAGTATAAATCACCTGCTTCAGAAAATTGCACTTCTAGAAAAGAAGAATCTGTTATTGTAATAGAAAACACTGTGGCCCCTACTGCAAAGCAGAAAAGTTTAGTTTCTATGATTGCAAATGAAAATGTTTTGAGTCTTAAAAGTAAAACAAAACCTGACCCACAGCCTGCACCTCACACTGCTGTGAAAGCAGAGACAAAAACACCTGAAGTGAAATCTCATAGTACACCTCCTCCTGCCACGGGGGGCAAAGGCAGCCCAAATGGAAAAGGGAGAGATCAACCCAAAGAAGCACTGTCCGTTACTTCAGCTTCCGGGAAAACCCCTGAGTCTGCACACAAAGAAACTGCACCGGTTTCTAATGTGAAGCGTGATGTACCAGTGCAGCCGGTTCATTGTCCCCCTCAGTCTGATGTGAAGCAAAGAGAAACCCAGCCTAAAGCTTCTGTAGCAAGCTCTGTAATAAAAGACAATATGGACTCGAAGCCAAAATCTGCCCCTGCCAAAACTGTCAGCTCATCTGTACCCTTGAAACCAACTGTAGCTCAAACCCCTGTCATGAAACAAAGCCCTGATGCCAAACACAAAGACCCCTCACCCAAAACCCAGACTCCACTTCTTAAAAACTGTCAAGACTCTAAACCAAAAGATCTTGCTTCACCTCCTAATGCACCTCAGCCTCACAGGAAGGAGCCTCAGTCCCCGCCCGACGCCCCGGTCCAGGTTGATCCGCCTCCGGTGCTGCCGAAACCAGCGCTGAAAAAAGAAACGCACTCGCAGAGCAGTGGAGCTGTCCCGGTCCGCCTTGAGACCGGAGTCAAGGTATCCAAGGAAGTCCCCAGATCTGAAGGACTGAAGCCGGACGGTCACAAGGGCCCTGGAATGCATGAAACCAGAACCCCCACCACCACCACCACCACTGCTGACAAGCAGGTTTCCTCCAGCCGCAAGGACCAGGCTGACAGGAAGAAAAAAGACACTGCTCAAGAGGTGACATCTGTGCAGAAAAACACAAAAAGAGACTCATCCAAAGCTGCCCCTCCTGCACAAAAAGACACCCCAGATAAAGACACTGGCAGGAACAAGCAGCAGAAGGAGTCGCCACGGAGCTCCAGCAACAAAAAGTAGAGGGGTGTTTTAAAGTAAACGCTTCAGAAAATTTAGATTTAATAGAATGTTAGAAATGGTTAGTGCAGACATCATCATGCCTTCTCTTTTCCTTTGAGGACCGGGCAAGCTGTTACATTGTGATGCTGAATCAGATGTAGGTAGGTGTGTGTGTGTGTGTGTGTGTGTGTGTGAGAATAAGATGACATGTGTAACTTTATCTAGGTCTGAATGTAGGCAGTCATTTGCGGATTCTTTTTGGTGTGTCTGTTTTTACTTGGGAGAATGTTTGTTTGAGCGTTATGTTTGAGAATGCTTTGTGCAATCAGTATGTCAGGGTCAACAGGGAGGAGCCTTACAAAGGTTGGGATGTACTGTAGTCAGTGCCATAAATGATGCTGAATTGCACTCTTTATCTCGTAGACATGGAGGACCTGATGTTGAAGGCGCTATTCTTTTAATGCAGTAAACCGCACAGTTTGGCTTAGCAACTTAGCTGTGGTGATGATGCCGACTCACACGGTTGTATCACAGTGGTTTCCGTTCAGTGTAATCAAATTGTGAATTCTCATCAAGTCGGGCTCTGTGCAGTGGTACACGAAGGGAATGCACTACGTCCCGTGCTTCCCCCTAAATCTTTAAAAATAGTGAATCACATTACGGTTCTACAAATCATCAATTAGTGAAGGGGCCTTAGAATTCTGGGAAATAACACTTGCTGTTCTTAGCAAGGTGGGGTGTAATTTCACATTCCTCTTACATCTGTACATATATTTTTGATTTTTATGCAATATGGTGTAAATATGATAACACTGTAAAATGGGGAAACATGGGCTTACATGATTGTTGTTTGTATTATATGTATAGATTTTGCAGTGTCATGTTTGTATGCTCAGTATTACAGACTCATGTTCTGCTTGATAACTCTGTGGTCTGAAGTAAGCTAAAGTGATGTATCTTGTCTTATACATCCTCTTTGTGACTTAAAACATGTTTCCACATGTTCCAAATTAACTTGAAGAGAGACGAAAGTAACGAGGGGGTAACTGGGCTGTTAAAAAATGTAGCATCATACAAGAAAACTGTGAGGACTGTCGGCTTTTCCCAAGAATGTCTTTACTGTTGAGGATGTATCTGTTTGCTGACTTTGGTCTGACGAATGATGACTGTGTAGAATATGACGCATAGCGTAGGGCAAATGTTTTGTTTTGATTGAGATGAACCAGCCAGGCTGCATTTAATTTGCCAATAAGCACTGCGGTGAGTTAAGTCCATGTGTGCCCAGAATGATCTCAGATCAATCATGTGACTCACATTAGGTCTATAAAGGTTCACGTCCTGTACAGAGTGCTACCGTCAGGATTTTTAAGGGTTGGGGTTAGGGTTGACATTAGGCTTTGGTCTCTATGTTGTTCGAGTCACGTGTTGGTGTTTAGATCACAAAGGACTCTTCACGATGAGCAGCACCAGATTAAGATTTTAGATAATAAATGCATAGTAAAATTCACTTTCACTGCGTATTTTTGATGTTAATGTGCAAACACTGGGTACTATATAGGCCGTGTCTATACTTTAGATGCCTTTAAATTGCAAAGCCCTACATGACAACCAGAAAGTAGCCTAGGACACTAAGTATGTAATGCAGTATTTGCTCCTTTGTGCTGGCTATAGGAAAACAATCTTATGTAGTACATATACTCTACGTTAAAGAGTCAGACAGAATTTCATTTAACTTCACACATAATGCACCGTAGTTGATTAAAAATGGCTTCCGAGAATGACACTGAAACGCGAGATTGAGCGCAAAGATTTTAATGTTGCAGAATCTGATGTTTACTGGCATTAGATATTGTAAATGTATTGCTAATGTATTGTGAGAGAACAAATGCACCTTAATGTTTGCCAAACTTCAGTTCAGGGGGTTAGGAAAAGAGGCGGATTAGAACTGAGAAGGACTTATTCATTTTCCACTCATCCCGACTGCACATCGAAATCAATCACCTGATATGTTTTTAACAATTGAACATTTCCGCCTCACACATTTTCCCCCGGTGATAACTGACATATAAATCCTAATAGCACATTCAGTGTTTGTTTACAAAAAAATATCATGGATGTATATTTTGTACATTGTTGATTTGCCAAATCTATGTTCTGTGTCACAGATAATGTTGTTTATAGTAGTGTGTGACTCTGTTCCTTCGCCACCAGGTTTAATAAGAACATTTGTTTGTGCAGTAACCGATGTCTTTACAAATGTCAGGTTCTTCTTTGTCTGCTTGTCTTTTCAGTTTCCTCCTCGACCCCTAGTATTAGATGAACTCGCTTACGATGGTTTGTCGTCGTTTGTTTGTCTTTTAGAATATGTGCAATAAAAGTGTTTTGAGTTTTGTATTTTGCCCAAGGAAAGCTCTATGGATGTCATAGATGTTGTATATTAAAAAAGATATTTATACTTATAATGTTGCGTAAAACTGAAAATAAAATGAATATATGAATTGATATCCTTGTTGTCTCTTTCTTTATGATGAACAAAAATGTATTGCAGTACTTTTATTATTGCTGTTTCCTTTGTCTATTTATCTCGTATGTTCAGACACTTATACTTTGAGGGAAAACGGTAAAAACTACATGTTAATATTAAAGTGTGTGAAAAAACTGAACTTTTTTTTTCTTTTTGTCTGCATTTTTTTTTCTCAGTTTAACTCCACAAACAGGGTGTCAACTTTTTATGAGATTGATGCATATTTTATTGTTGCAGCCAAATATTTTACTATTTACTGCATGACATCACCAGCCCTCTCTGGTAGCCAAGTTGTCATTCTTATCACAAAAAAATAAAAAGGGGGGGGGGGGGGGTTACCGACAAATAGAAGAGCAGTGCTATTTAGGATGCAGGAGTGCTAGACTGTTAATCTCAACGACAACAAACACCACTTCCAAAAACGGCACCTGAAACAAGAAAAATAGCATTAGGCGCTTTAATTTTGTAGGTCTTGATAATTTAGAGTACGTCACCAGAGGACATGAGTGACGGAGTGCATGAGTTAAGTGTAAAATCAAGAGAATGATTCAGCACATACTCCTTTATGATGAACAAAAATGCATTACAGTACTTTTATTATTACTATATCCTTTGAACATATGAGATAAATAAACATTAGACACTTGTAGTTGGAGGAAATCAGTAAAAACTACATGTTGATATTAAAGTAAGTTAGCGAAAAACTAAAAACATTCATTTTGTTGGGGGGGGGTTTTGTTTGTTTTTTTTCCCTCCACACCAGCTAACCCCAGTATGTGCTCCATGTAATGACCTGATGCTTGTCTATAATTTTCTTAGTAACTGTATATATCTGCTGTTTGCAGTGTAGCACAGATCACAGAAATCCTGTATGTAGACGCCAAAGCCTCTGGTTCAGCTGCTGTTCACACATCTTGCTCTTATTCCACTGATTTTCTCTCGAATTGAATTTTTTATGCGCTTTATCGCTTTAAATTTTCAACACTTGCTCCACTTTCTTCTCGCTGTTTGAGAGCAGATGAAGTCTGATCCAGGGTAAGATGCTGAGAAGGTCCAAAGGGCAGTGTTTTGCCTTTCACACTAAACACAAGCAAAGCAATCCTCTTATGGTGCATTTAAAAAGTACAAGCACAGAGGGGTGTTACCACCAGGGGGCAGTATGTTTCCATCTTTGCACTCCTGAAATAAGAGGTTATTATGCAACATCTAGGTTATAGAGATGACTGCTGATGGAGTGTATGCAAATCCCTTGAATATAGATTGAATATGATCAAGCTGTATATTTAAACTGCTTTTCACAGCTGCAAATTACAAGTCGTGGAGTCCCAACGTAAACGTGGACGGCATTAATCTGTGCCACAGAAGTGGAAAGTCAAATATCCTGATGGGTAGAGTCGGCCATGTTTAGATTTGTCTGACTCTGGCTTTTTCCTGTGATGATAAATTTATGATTGGATTGCAGGTGCTTTTTTTGTTGAGACGGCAATATTTCCAGTTTGGTTTCATAAGAAAGCCTCAGAGGAAAGAACAAAGCATATTAGCACAATTTACTAATACAGAACACCAGTCCCCGGTTTCAGTCCTGCAGTAAATGTCTTGTTATAAGTGATTATGGTGTAAACACAAATGTTTTCCAAAGATGAATGGAGAGGGGAATGGGCTTCCCTACAGGGACGGAGCGCTAATGCAGCAACCTACATCCCATACACGGTAAAATTAACAACTAATCCTATCATTTCTCAGCTAGTATGCAGCAGGCGACAGTATAAAATTTACATATGATTCCACTGCATTTGTCAATATCTGATTATTATTATTATTTCAGGTAAACGTGCTGCTGCAGCCCTATTAGAGTCATAAAAGCTGCTGTGAGGATGTGTTTGTGTTCCTTTCCTCAGTGGTTTTGTTTTAGAGTGTGTTTTAGGGTCAAAACAGTGTGGAAAAACAAAAAAGACAAATAGAGGAAGTGAAGTTTGACAGGTTTGGGTTTTTTTTTTAATTAAATAAGGCACTCAGAATGTACATCAGAAAGACATTTAGGATCTGGAACATGAAGTGGAACACACTGAACAAGAACACATTTTGGCCCAGTAATTTTATTTATTTATTTATTTATTTTTGTTTTGGCGGCCTTTTGGAAGGAAAGAAGGAAGGAAGGAAGGAAAAGTAGAAACATATAATAAAGTTAAAATAGAATAAAGGCTAAATGTATACAGTAAGACTAAGAATGTACAATAAGGGCTACCAAGAAAGAGATGTGAAGTACACAGATGATAATGAATATAAAATATGCAGGTGGATTCAAGTGATTATATAGATAAGAAGAGTATGTATATGAACCATAGGATGTAATATATAGATAATAAGTAATACAAGACAGTTAAGGTGATGAGTAATAGATAATAAACAGTTATGGTGAAAGAAAGCTCTCAGGAGAATAAAACACAGGTAGGATGTTCCTACAGCTGAACTGAAGATTGATCACTGCATGCCAAAGTTTTTGGACAGATGACCAACTGATGACAATATTCTGTGGCTGAGGGTAAAAAAAAACACAAGGAAAATGTTGAAAAAACCCCAAAACAACCCTTCAAACGGTTGATTTTTATTGCAGGTCGTGTCTGTCTTTTGCCCCATTCCCCTGGTGGCAGCGGATGCACTGAGCATGCTCAGATATCCAAAGAACAAACCAGGCCTATTCTATCTGTGCATTATGAAATTGTTCCTGTTGAGCAAATGGTTGAATTTTTATCAATATTTGAAATAAATAATACATTCATACATGTCAGGAGTTAAAGGGTTAACGTGTGATAATTTGCTTCAAAACTTCGGAGATAAAAGCTGAGGCTTTTCCTCACACATAGAAATGTAAAGTGTTGCTCCGAACCTCCTCTCCTTCTTTTCTTGTCACTTTCATTCCTCTGAATCTGGCTGCTCCGCCGTCCATCATGCTCTCATACTCTATAGATGTTTTGGCGTTCAGCTCGTCCATCACTGTGGCACTCCCCCTCTTCATCCCCCCTGAAACTACGTCACTCTCACCAAATCCTGTTATTTACGTCATAGATTGTGAGGTGATTGAAATGTATCTGCATCATCCATCTCATTGATGCTGTACCAGTGCTCTTCCAGTGAAATGGTTTGTAAACCATTTTAGCAAACTGATCAATACTAATGCTGTGACCTGATGTGTGTGTTGTTATCAGTGGGGTGTGTAGTAAAGACAGGGGAAGTGGATATGGATGCACACGCACGATGTCAGAGTGGGAAACATATTTGTGTAATCTGTACGACAATATGAACTGAAGCTATGCTATAATCTCCGAAGATACCAAGATATCCTCATACAACGTAGTGGAGCTTATAAATAAAGACGCAGAGACTTTATAACAGTTGTGGGAAGATTACTTGTTCCTGTGGACACATGGAATCTGAGATGCACATAGATAAATCCACTCTGGCCCGTATTAACTTTTGCTGCTGGAATTTGTTCAAGTACATTCTGTGACTTGGTGGAAAGCCAAGCTCCAGCCCAGCTCTCATATCTCATGTTGCAACTAATGGCTTCTAGCCGAGTTTTAGTCCTCAGCCACTGGCCCATACCCACAGTACACTGGGAGGAGCCAGTGCATTGTGTAGGAGAGGGGTCATTCTTATGTTAGAAATATTAAAAAAACAAACAACAAAAAAAAAGCTTCTGACTTAGGAAATGCACTTGTACTGTTTCCTACTGTTTCTGTTCTTCTGGATTCAATTCAATTTCATTTAGAATATCATGGGAAGCTTCATATATTTTATGACGTTTCCTCTGGCAAAGCAAATTTGTTTAGCAACAAAAGAAGCCGGACTATTCTACTGTCAGGAGGCAGAAGACAAGTTCATAAAATAAATTAAATTAAATTAAATTAAATTAAAAATGTTTAAAAATAATAAAAACTAGAAAAGCACCCGGAGAGCGCAGACCTCTGCCAAGGTAGTGTTTGTACTTTTTGTTGTTGTTTTTTTGTTTTTGTTTTGTTTTTTTACCTCTGTCAAGGAGGTTATGCTTTTGCCAGGGTTTGTTTGTTTGTTTGTTTGTTTGTTTGTTTGTTTGTTAGCAGCATAACTCAAAAAGGTATGGACAGACTTTGATTAAGTTTTCAGGATGTGTCCACTCTACTTTTAAGGTAGTGTTTGTACTTTCCTCCACTAGATGGTGCTGAATGACCTCATAAGCGAATCTGTGCTGTCATGCCCTATCTCACAATGATAAAGAATCCTTTTAAAAAATTCCTGGATCCAGACGATGATCCAGACAGTCTCCAAAATTGAATCATCTCTTCTTTGACCCAGAGCGGACATATCCTGAAAATTTCATCAAAATCCATCCATAACTTTTTGAGTTATGTTGCAACAAACAAACAAACCCTGGCAAAAACATAACCTCCTTGGCGGAGGTAAAAAAAAAAAAAAATCAATTTTATTTGTGGAGCCCTGTATCACAACAAGGTTGCCTCACAGGACTTTACAGAATGAAACAAACAACAGTCAAACAGTAGATGGAGATGGATTAATGTCCTGTTCTTCGCCGTCCTTAGACCCTCCTTCTCAGCAAAAAAAACCTCCAAAACTCCAGTGGGAAAAGAGGAACCTGAGGAGAACCACAGTG
Organism: Ostorhinchus rueppellii; assembly: GCA_030068375.1. Classification (NCBI taxonomy): domain Eukaryota; kingdom Metazoa; phylum Chordata; class Actinopteri; order Kurtiformes; family Apogonidae; genus Ostorhinchus; species Ostorhinchus rueppellii. Next base: position 35,689,890 of record JAQQZY010000005.1, read on the forward strand.
AAGGACAGATCCACTCCCACAGCCGAACATGGATGCTACTCATCACTTTTAGTTCATAACAATACAATAAAACACAGAAGGAACAGTTTCATCACATGGTTCTTCCACTTTTTAATTCAACCATAACTCACTCGTACAGTCTGATGCTTTAATTCAGGAACTACCACAACAGTAGCGCTGGCACTTCATGGGTAAAGGTATGCCACTGGCTCTTAATTCTGTGTAAAGTCAATGGATTCTGGTCATAAACAGCCATAATGATGACGTAACAGTTCAAAGTCTCATATACAGTACGCTCTCTGGTCTAATGTGTGACATATTTACTGTTGTAACATATTTCACTGTGTTGATAAAGGCCTCTCTGCAAAGCCTTTCAGATGATGATGCAATGTGGACACAAGGAAAAGTTGGTATTTGTGTGGGCGGGTGGAGGCTACTCAACTCTGACCATGTGAATACTAAAATACACAATATGCAGACTAAGAAAAGGCATGACCAAATAAAAGGACATTATTTTCAGAGTTCATGGAAATGCCTGTGTTGCAACGACAGTAAATAAATAGTCTTCACCGAATCTCATGTTTCTTCAGAGAAATGTTCAGTTTGACATAATTGAGAACACGCTCCGTGTGGCCAAACACAAAGACTATGCTGATTAAAACCCTCTTTGAGGCCTGTTTAGTTACAGTAAAATGGTGGGACGATGCATGACTGGATGCTACTGCGGTTTCTGTGAAGGCTGTGTGTACCAACAGGACTGTGTACATGTGGATTAAGAATGGAGCCGGAACACACGCTTTGTTTCAACTTTTGTTCCTCCTGGATGTTTGCAAAGCTAATGTGTTTGTGTCACCAAGAAGGGACAAGGACCTCAGCTCTAAAATGAAGCCAATGAGGAACTCGCTTAACATCACAATACATTTGACGCCATTGAATTTTGGCTCCAGAATGTCCTGGCATAGACTCACACTGCAATGTCCAAAAATACTGAGTCAGTATTTTTTTTTTTTTTTACCCTGTATCATTCTGATCTCATCCATTTTAAAAGGTTAACTCACTTTATTTTCCCTGTCGGAAAATAAAGTCTATATTTTACCCATCCTTACACATAATAAGTACTTAGACTGTCATTGAATCACTCAACTCCCAACACCTTCTGAATTAACCCATAAAGTCCCAGTGCTACTTTTGTGTCAGTCCCAAAGGAATTTTTTCTTTCTTTAACTTTTATGTGGTTTATTTGTAATGGTCAGATGATGAACCCACATGCAAGACCAGACAAGGAATAAAAGTCCAAAGAGTTTATTAACACTAGTTAAACAAGCGAACCGTTCAATAGTCCAGGAAAATGACAGTCCCAAAAGTCACTATGGTTTAAACACAGTCCCAAAGTCGCTATGGTTTAAACAGTCCCAAA
>JAQQZY010000005.1:35721386-35751039 GCA_030068375.1 Ostorhinchus rueppellii
TTACTTTTACTATAGAGTAATTCAGTTACTAACTCAGTTACTTTTTGGAAGAAGTAGTGAGTAACTATAACTAATTATTTTTTAAAAGTAACGTGCCCAACACTGTTTCTCAAACAGTGTAAATGTTCACGTTATTAACTGTGGTCATTTTTTTTCATCATTCCGTGCTGTGTCTTATTGTTTTATGCATATTTATGGTATTTGATTAAACTGTGCAATCTTATAATTTAATCATGCTTTTAAATGTAATGTACTTTGGTCTTCATTATGTTGTTGTAAAGTGCTATATAAATAAACTTTGATTAATTCATTGATTGATTAGCTAGTAGCCTAATATTAGCTATACATGTTTTTCAGAGTATGTTAGTCAGTTACATAATAACAATTACAGTCTAATAATAGTCTAATTTGTCAGTTATCCCTAAAGTATAGCTTACTTTTACCTTTCTTTGGCAGATATGGGCTCTAACCAGTCAGATAGTTGGTTAGCTAATGTCTTTATCAGAATACACTTGGCTAACCACAAATTGCTAATGGCAGCTCGTTCACTGAGGTTGGACAACAAACTGGGATCTGATTTATGATTAGTTCACAGAAATAGAATGTTTCAAGCACTAAATATTCAGTATAACCACACCCAAAACAAATTCAATTAGAAAATGTATTAAAACTTTAATAACTATATTATGAATTTGGATTGAGGCTTATTTTCAACTTCCTTATGTTTACTTTTATGTCTATATCCTGAATCCTGAATTCCAGAGTTTTAGTGTATTTAGGTTTCTGGATGCTTTAATCCTGTGTATTCTTATAATATAGGATTAAAATAAGTTACAGTTACATTGAAGCATTGATAAAATGTTTAGTGTCAAATTCAGAGGAGCAGCAGAATAACACAGAAATATCTAGGCCAAATTATGTTTACAGCCACTGTGCAGTCAGAGGACAGCTCACTTAGTGAAACAAATTACACTGATGGACATACAAAGAAAGTAGTTTAAAATAAATACAGAAATGATATAATCAGTTGATGTGGTTACAGTAGGCCTGTATCTCAAAAAAAATGAAATGCAGGACATCCTTCTAATTTGGGTTTGTGCTTAGTAACACACAGGAGCTAAATTTAAACTTGAGTGTCCCTGTTATGTATTTTTAAAAAGTTAATGAATAGCTTTCTGACTGAAGATTAACCAACTGCAAGAAGTGAAGGAAATATCTGAAAACATGGTTAGTTTATGCAATACACACTGTGCAAAGTGAAGTTCAGGGCAAGTTTTATGTAATGTCCTAGTCTGAACCTGAAGTAATAAAATATTAACAATCCAATCCATTACATTTTCTGTCTGACAATCCAGCAGAGGAGTAATTTGGGTATCTCTAGGATAGCAGATGGTTCACCAGAGCCTGACTATTTAATAAAGACGGGGGTGAGGTGTGCACTGGCAGAATAGGGATTATATGGTCTGGTGGTTCAAATTTTAATTTCCATGATCTGGACTAGAAATGTGAAATCCTGTCTGCAATATGCACTAGACACTGAGCACAGTTTGGTCTGTTGAGTGAAACAGAGAGAAACATAGATCTTAAACACCAACACGGCATGACAAAAATAGATTCTATTTTCTTGCTGAGTTAACTGTTAGATGACAGATAACAGGCTATTGCAACAGTTGCGAACTGACTTTTGAGGCAAATGTGTTAATGCGGTTCAAGGAAATATGTCACGATGCATTTTGTCTGAGCGTCATATGATATTACAGCACAATTTGAAGTAAGTCACCATTGATTTCAACACAGATTCCCCAATTTTCTACACCCCTTCCTCTTTTCTGAGCAATGAAGGCCACTGATGCCGATATGACTGCTGAGCACTTAAAAGGGCCGAGCTCTGGCACAAAGCTGCTTACAGCTTCTTTTAGCACAGCCGGGACAGTAGGGTTTACACTTGATAGGGGATTTCTACAAGCCAGCCCTCTTTCCCTACCATAATTAGGCCACCCACATTCACAGACATGTGCCTCAGATGGTGAGCTTGTAAGATTTGGGGAGCTTCCACACCGAGAGCATGTAATGATTTATTGTAAAAAAATTTTAAAAAATAATAAAAAAAAAGACAATAAAAAACTTGGAGCATGATTATGTGCTTGGCTGTTATACTTCCCTTGTACCCATTCCCTTGTTTTACACATGAACAGGTATTTAAAAGAAACGTTTAATGAAAGCATGTAAAAAAAATAAGCACAAAAAACTTTTGTTTGTCATTGATACCACAGTCTGTATTCTGGCGTTTGTCAATCTTTTAACACTTAGCAGAACATTTGCTCTTATAATAGCCCTGATATTTTTATGATTAACATGGTCTGTGTTAAGTAAATATAAATTTACATAAAAAGGTGCCGAAATCATTGATCAGCAGAGCCACACTCAGGTTCCTACACGGATCGCGTGCAGGAGTTATGTAATTTCCATACGTGTTTCATGTTGCGTGCCGGAGTACATGAGGTGGGAGTGTCCGCCAGTATAGACACACTGATTGGCTCGCTTGTTAGACGTCAATGATTGACATAGACATGGACCAATGAGCGGCCGTGCCTGGTCCTGGCCCTCTCTGGCCATAGAGTCGACGTTCAAGGGAGCGTTTGTTCGGGACGGTGAAACGGTGCCGTTATGTCGACGATCTGTGGGTTGTAACAGTTTGTTAAACCGGATTTAACCCCAAGCGGATGACTTTTTGTGCTCAAATGTGCTTGTAATGGATCTTACAGTTTTGCACCTTATTGGTTCTACACTACAACTCTGAAGTTTCACGAAGTAGAAACGTTTTAGTTGGAAGAAGAAGACTCGGTGGACTCGCCTTTGGATCCCTGCAGACCTCGTATGTATCCTTACTGCTATCTAAACTGGCTAAAACAGCTACCAAAGGGTGGTTTTGTAGTAGTGTGAAAATAATAATGTAATCTTTAAGAAGTAAGGAGACAAAAACTGAACATTAGAAGATAGAGGAAGTTAACATAGCGTTAAGTTACTTAAAACTTAAAATACTTTTTACCCTTGCGTTAAGCACCAAGACTACAACTTACCGATTCTTTTGTCTGGTGGTTTCCTTTCGTGTCAATATAAATTTTCTTTTCTCCGTCATTTACTTGTGGCAAGTTGGTGCCGCAAAGTGATGTTAAAACCGAATTTATTTTCAGTAGACGGTTAAGGCCAGTCGTTAATGTCAACTAGCTAGTAGGCTAACATGAACTAGCTAGCTGGCAGCGATTATGCTCCCTCGACATTTCTTCAGACACGGTGCGTTACTGCTTTAGTCGCTCTAAAACTTTTGTAGAATAGCATGCAGTCGTGCAAACGTACCAAAAGTGCACAAGCTAAGGGGCTAACATCTTTTTCGAACGCTAAGCATTCAAAGGAGATGTCTATAAAAGTCGTTTAATAAGTGACAGCTCTGTGAACGTACGCTGTCACGGATAATGCTAATGTTAGCCACCACGCTGGCTTAGGAACACCGAAGTTGATCCACTGTGCTGAGACCGCAGTTAACTTCATTGAAGCATCGTAAAGCGATTTGTCACCAGTTATGTACGTGACTGAGGAGGTGTAGAAGTCACTTTAAAGTGCAGTTGAATAAATGGCTATACAACATTAGAGTGCTCCGTAACAAACTATTAAACTGCATCAATATGGACAGTGGATAGTAAATTCTTGGCTATAAGCACACTGTGTATTCCTAGTTTTGTTTTTTTACTTTGTGTGTGTGTGTATATATATATACACACACACACACACACACACACACACATATATGTTATTGACGTTGTTGTATGGTTTTGTGGTGTAAGCTAGGTCTTGGTGCATGCTGCCATTATGTGTGAGATATTGTCTTATACAACATGTTACAAATGGTCTGCACTCTCATCTTACAGGTCTGCATCCTGAAGATCACAGCTGCAGGCCATTTACTGATGGGTACATACTGTGAGGCAGCACACCAAGAGAAGTGCAAATCATTCAGAAGAAACAGGAACTGTGAAAGAATGAAGACAAGCTAGATGATTCCAGAGAACTGAAGAGCACTATATTTTGGTTGGACGTCTACACATTTAAGTAATTTTAACTTGCAAATGTGTATGTGGACTAAAGGCCTTCTTAGAGAAACCTGAAAAGTAACTTTGTTTGTTGAACTACTATCAAGTCAGGGGCTCGTCTTCGGAGGAACACTGTGACACAAAGTGATCAGAATGAGTGCAGAAGGATATCAGTACAGAGCGCTTTATGAATACAAGAAGGAAAGAGAGGAGGACATTGATCTCCATGTGGGTGATACTTTATTAGTGAGTAAAGGAGCCCTGGTGGCACTTGGGTACACTGATGGGCTGGAGCAGAGGCCAGAGGAGATTGGCTGGCTGCCTGGCTTCAATGAAACCACTCAGGAAAAAGGGGACTTCCCTGGGACATATGTCGAGTACATAGGAAAGAAATGGATCTCTCCCCCCACACCCAAGCCAAGACCCCTCAGACCCTTACCTGTAGCTCCAGGCTCCTTCAAGGCGGAGGCAGACTCAGACTCTGATCAAGGTGAGTTTCACACCAGACAATAATAGTGTTCTGTCTGTCACATTTCCTTTTTGATTTTTTTTTTTTTTTTACTTTAACAACAATAAGAAACTTCTTTTATGTTTTTTGATCTAAATTAAGAACAGGATGCAAGCGGGGAAATGAAATGCTGGCCTTGAATCACTTATCAAAACAGTAATTCCAATAATCCAGTCTCATTGAAAAGTATTTATGTAGTTTTCCTAAAAAAGTTGAATCATATTTTGTAGTGCATTACAGTGGAATTCAGTGTCACTGAGGGGAAACAGAATATGTTTGGCATACATTGTAAATGGGTATACAAAACATTCTTTTTCCCTTCATGTAATGATGACTAAAGTCTGAGAACTCATCTGCCATAAAAGAGATTACTGTTGAAACACTTTTTAAACTGTAGTGTCATGTTTACATGTTATAACAAATGTATCATTGTTTGACTCTTCCACTGCAGACAGCTGTATGTGTAAATGTGTCTTAAACCGCATCTGACACTGGTGCATTTCTGAATAAATTCAAACTGACTCTAGATTTTAAGTACTGAATGAAGCTGACTTAAAGCGTTGAACGGCACTTGAAACTCAGTGAGAATGAATGTAGCCTGAGAATTGGATTGACATCGGTCATTGTGATAATGGAATGAAGCAGAAAAGTCAAGATTTGATTTGCTAAATTATGCTGTGAAAATACAGACTTGCGAGAGAGCTCTAGATACAAGTTGCCAAAGTAAGAAAGTTGCTGACGTTCGCAGTCTTTAATAACAAGTAGCCATGCTCAGTACTGTACAGCTGCACTAAATGTGAACTGCAGAGCAATCCCTCTGGACAATGGTGCTGGATTGTGTTCAGGCTATAGTACACCAGAGCATCTTGTATTAGCCATATGTTGCAAGTAGGGGGATATCATCTGTGTCTCTCCTTAGGACCCGTCTTCAGGAGATATAATTCTCTTACCAGTGATAAGACAGATTATACTTTTCATTGCTTTGGTTTATCTTATTAGTACATATTTGCACATACTACTATTTGTACATAAGCTGTGTTGTCCTTAGAAATGGATTCTTTTCCTTTTGTTCTTTTCTTGTTGCATTTCAACATGGCGGCACACAAAACTAAATCTAAATCAGAATTACTGTTCAGGCCACAGCTCTGAACTACAATTACAACAGCCAGTTTAAAGACACAGTTGGCTTTCCTGAATGAGAGTATAAAACTTTTTGCTCACCTAAAGAGCAGCTGTAGTTGCCAGGTTTCTAGTTTCTGCCCTTTGTGGTCCGATTGTGAAATTCTTTGCTGTGGTTTGCTGGGTGAGAGAGGAGCTGTATGAAGGGGGCATGTGTTGAATGGCTGTGTCGTGGTAGAGTGGCAGTGCTGAGCCTGGAGTGAGTGTGAATGTAGCACCGGGAGAAGAAAAGTCTCTGTGTCCTGGGCTATGAGAGCCACAGAGAGGGGGAGAGAAGGGGCCCTGAGGTTGTGGGTATGGGAGAGAGAGCCTCCATGCTAGCTAAAGGGTCAGCGTAAGGGATAGTGTGCAAAAGGATCAGAACTGAAGGGGAGCTTGGGGGTTTAAGCAAGGGGGAGCCTTAGGGAGGGACTTGGGCCCTTCATGCTCAAGGGGGCTTTGAAGAGGGGCTGAGGGCTCCATGATGGAGGTTGTGCTCTTGTTGCTCCCACAGTGTTTGTGATTTATTACCCACCACCAAGGGATCTTGCTCCCTTCCTCCTACTCCTTACCCCCCACCCTTTTTTTTAATGTTTTGATAGTTCCTACAGTCAGCTCTGGTAGGGGGAAAGAGGTGGAGAATGGAGGTTTGGAAAGGGGCCTCTCCTCTCTGAGCCACAGGGGTTTACATGAGTGTAGCAGATGTGGAAGAGAGAAAGAGAGGGCTGGGCTGGGAAACTATTCCGCCTCATTCCAGCTCTCAGCTTTTTTTTTTTTTTAACATTAAAGTGTTGCTCCTTTTCCGGGCCTCTCCGTTGAAAGAATATACATGTGTTTGGCCCCGCTACGCAGAAGGAACTTGGAGATTGAGATCCGTTTGCTTGTTTGACTTAATATTGAAACACAGCCATGCTTCCTGCTGTCTATTTTCACAGCTTTTTTGTTACTTCTCACATAATTTTAATCTTTGAACAGTTTAGAGGTGAGATTTGTTTCCTAACAAAGCAGATGCAGTGACATGACAGAATGCAGCCTGATTTTTAAAAATTATAAAGTTAAAATAAAGTTTTGGATTGCTATGCATGTTAAGATTATTAGGAACATGCGTTTTAATAATAAAATGTGAATGTCGGTGTTTTGAGTTCTCATTGTTCAATTTTGTGAGCTTAATTCAGGAGTTTCCCATTTTATGAATTCTGCACACATATGTGTTTTTGATGCAGCAAATTACAGAAAACCTCTGGTTTTTATGCTAGAGAACAACATCTTAGCCTGAATGAACTGGCAAATGGGTTTTTAAAAGCTGTTTTTGTTATTTTAAGGATTTGGTTTCTACATTAATGAGCAGATTTTCTCAGCTATCTTCTACATATTGTAATAATGATAAAGGTCCAGTGTTGTGCAAAACACAAAGTTTTTAGACAAATAACGCAAAAAGCCAGCACACCACCAAAGCCTTCCACAAACAAAGGGAAAATCCTGTAATTGCTCTTTATTATCTGTCAGTCAGTCTCAGCGAGCATTCTTCTAAATGGTAGAGAGAAAAGTGTGAATAACTGGTTGTTACTCTACATGCTCTCACAGGACTCAGTCTGCATGTTCCGTCTTGTTTTAAGAAATATTTTAATGGCATCAGAGTATCTCCTCTCACTTGTCTGGGGCTTATCAGTATGTGTTCAGCAGTCATGTAGCTTTGAATTACAATAGTTACTTCTATGAAAACTTGCCACAGGTAATGCACAATATTGGCTTGTTTAACTATGAATCAAACACATAAATGTGTTTTCATTGCTAGTGATGTTGTGCAATAGTGAATTGAGTCTATGATGAAAGGAGAAGAGTTGGCTGAATGAGGGAGATCGTTTCAGGGAGAGTACTCTGCATAGCTGGAGATTGAGATAATGTAGCTCTCCTTCTGTGGGCCTCTCTCAAATTCAGGCTCACATCTGCTGTATTGAGCACTCCTTCTGTCAGAACTGTTGATTTTCCTCTGCAAGTGCTACACTTATCTTTTAAATCAGGCACATAGCAGGATTGGTTTTTCTTTAGCTTCCTATATCCTTACACTCTGTTTGCCTGAAAGGACAAATGACTAAATTGACCTAAGTTAATGGCAGAGTGAACACAGCTGAAGTTTAATGCCATGATAGTTTGCTCTGATGTGGTGTTCTCTTTAGAACTAAAAGGCAGCTGGGATGAGGAATGTGTTGGCGCTTCTTTGGTGCACACAGACTGCACGGTAGACTGATTTGTAGCTTTGTGATGAATCAGTATTGTGCTAAGTGCTGATTGCAGTAACTTGGTGCACAATGCAGCTGGACAATAAATGGTTGCACACTGAATAGGACCCCAGTGATTCCTGTTGTACGCCGCCATTGTGGTCAGTGTCTGTACTGCTGCTGTGAGGCTGATCTGTCTCATACAGCTTCAGTTGACTTTTAAGTAGCAGATAGATGTAACTAGGTCTGGAAGGTGTACTGCTCTGGAATACCAATCAGTATTTGGTATGTTTGTTTGATTTAAAAGGTTAAAATTTGTCTGTTATTTTGCCCACATTAGTACAAGTGGAGACAAGGGCAGCAGCAAATCTGTATATGAACATTATGCTCAAGCTGGATTTAAATATTTTTTGTTCTTCATAGTTTGACAGTATGCTATAATGTTAAAGAGACTAGACAGAACTTCCCTCATGATTCTTGTTATTCCTCTTTGTTTATGTCTGTGCAGTTTTCTTCAAGTGTCAGCAATTTTTCAAGTGAAGCCTGACAACGGACATGAACATCTTCTAGAGTCCTTGGAACACAAGGAAAAAAAGACAGTAGTTGACTTAATGTATTTATCATGTTCAGGCACATGCAGTAGCTACATGTCAAAACTCTTTATCTAACCAGGTCACTCAAGAAATATGTCCACTACTTCATTTATTACATGCGTCAGATGATCTGTGGTTGTGTTGTTTCTTTGCTTTGCTTCTCTCTCAGATTCTTGGGAAAGCCTCAAACATTATAGCTATTTTAACTAATACAGTAATTTTTATTTGTTTTTGTAATTAAGGGCCTCTGTAAAATCAGCAGTGTGATTTGAGTTCTTTGTGAAAATGCATAAGTGTGTAAATCAAGATGCAGCTGTTTTGTGTGCATGAAAGCGTCTATTTCATTACTTGATTGTGGTCAGAGACTGAAGTCTGCATTTTCAAATCTTCTTTACTGGTGTAAGAGCATGTCTGCTAGCAGGATTAAGAAAGAGAGAGAGAGAGAGAGAGACGGAGAGAGAGGGACCAAGGCAGGGAGACGCAGTAATCAGTGAGTTAAAAGGTGAGATTAGTGAGAACCCTGAAGTCAGGGGACACAGAAAAGGTATTTGAAATATGTGATTTATTAAAGGAACAGGAGGGGGAGGTGGACAGGCCAGTGTAGGTACTGTGTAAGCCTCGTGCTGCGGAGGTGTGGCGTTACATAATACTTTGAAGGAGATGGATTAGAGGTTCTCTCTACAGTCCTGCTGTCTTCAAGATTTTGTATTTTGTTACTTTTTAGTGTTCGGTCTATTTTGTGATGATAGTGATGAAGTCTTTTTCACACTCCATTTATGGCTCTCATGATAATGATATTTAGTTGAAGATTACTTGATGCACAAATAATTGTCATTAACAATTTAATCATCTTTTTTGGTTAATTTTATGCTCACAGTGTAGTAAAAAAAAAATGTATGTATAAAAGTAGTTTATACAATTTTTGTACACAGACGGTACATCTAATGAAGAACAGCCATTTATTGACTTTGTTTAAAAAAAACAAAAACAAAACAAAACTTCGCAGGACAAAGAGAATGAAACATTGGCAATAACAGATAGTTAAACACTGAGAAGGTTGATGCATGAGGTGATGTCGCATTGTTGTGCGAGCCTCAGAGGGTGGAAAATGAGTTGGAAGCAATTATGCAAATGACATTTCTCTTAGTGTTGTCCATCTGTTGACTTTGTAATTGACACGTCTGACTAGGCTCAGTTGTGTATATTGTTGTGTTGCAAGTCACACTCATTTGTTTTTCCACAGACATTCTATAACAGAGTAAATCTAATCTGGAATTATTGGTATAAAATTCCAGAGAAAAGATGAAGATAATCGTGTTTGAATTGTAGGATGGTTATTTGAAGACATTTAATTCAGTTTACAGAAGAAAGACTGTATTATGATACATGTTGTTACCATATACCACAACCCTAAATGACGGCTCGACCAAGGAAAACTCACCTCAATTCTGTGTATTGCGATCCCTTCTCTGCATCTTTTGTTTTTGTCTTAATCCCTCTGGGGAGTGAGGAAACAAAGAAGAGAAAAATCAGTTTTTGGAGGAATGAGAGGACCTGTATTCTACTCTGGAGCAGCATCTGTTTTTGATGACAATTTCACAGATGATCTGCTGGCAGGCTGCTCTGTAGAGATCTTTTATAGGTTGAAGTACACATTAAATAAAAGTACTTAAATACTGAGACACTGAAGTGGAGTTCCACCAATAGTGGGTTTTTAAAGGCTGAAATACTAATAATAGTACTGTTGATTAATTCATTATTTAACATTTCTGGAAATAACTTTACTAGATACAGAGTAGATTTTCTGTTCAATTTACTAATTAAATGATGAACCATAACACAGATGTGGTTCTCCTCTATTAATTGTCTGCCCATTTCCTTATTAAATTTCAATGACATGTTTTCAGATCAGTCTGATCAGGTGGATAAGGTGTGAGTAATGATCATCAAAACTCTTTGTCAGTATTGCATCTTAGATGTTACTGAACCATGCAGAACCTGTTCAGTTTGCAGTAGAGCAAGACATCTAATGTAAACGCTTTAAAGTTAGATTGGCTGAAATGTGTTGAAACGCTGCAGCTCTGTAAAGGTAATCCAACATTATAAGTGCTTCCTGTGTCCATCTGTCAGTTTGTATGTTGACTGATTCACAGACAATTGCTCTTGAAGAAACTGGTTATTTGTGTTGGGTTTTGCACTTCATTTATGCCGAGTATTTTATAGGGTTAATTGTCAAGCTGTAGCAACAGCCTCCTCATTGGCCTCACCCAGACTGCAGTACATTGTTCTTCCTGCAGGAGGAGACATTGCCTCATTTGACTTATTTGAGCTCAAGCTTTAGTATTCATTGACACCTAGTGAAAGCTTGTTCAAGGATATGATGGCATCCCATACAAATATGATTAAAACATCTTTATTAAGCAGGTGAACACTGAATAGTGCCGTGTTTGGTTCATTGTTTGTTCAGTTTTATGTAAGAAGTGGTGTGCATCTCTAAACATCACTATTTAGTATTTTTCAGAACAGATTTTCTTCTTCCTGCTCTATGCTCTTGGGTGCAGTTCGGTATGTTGTTCCTTCCATCACTTATCAATTTTTACTGACATGCCTCAACCAGACCTATCAGACAAGAAGAAATGGCATAACCTGAAAATGGCGGTTGCTTGAGTCGGCCTTCTAAATTTATCCAAAGTGTATGCTATCTTTAGTGTGTCCGTGGAGCCCCAGGCCTGTCCTGCCCACAGTCTGTGGTTCGTTCGGTTCAGACATACCGTTTAAGCCGTAGAGATTGTCCCCCACACCACGGCAGCACCAGTGGCAGCTGCATCAACTTCCCTAACGTGCGGTTGTCTGACTAGTGACTGGCTGAGACCTTTTGGGATATCATGAGAAGGTCTGCCAAAACACGCAGGCTTGTAGAGACACGTCCAAGGGGCCCCTGTCGTTTCTCCCCAGTTGCCACAGAAACCATCTTTGAGTACAGGAGGAGAATTTGAACGGTGTGTGTTGATGTTCATAGGCCATCAACTGTTATTAACCAGGCAAAACACCATCAGTGCATTGTGTCTTTTATCATGCTGCATTTAAGCAATGTTTGGCTATTGTGACACGGTCATGCTTAGTGATTGCAGGCGAAACAGACTTGAGCACAATCAGTTCATATGTTGTGCCAATTCTAAACATTTCTGAACAACATTGTGAAGCTAGCTATAAATGGTGTATTTGTGTGACTGTAGTCAAAGTCCTTGAGTTTTTGATAGCATTATTAACAGAATAAAAAAACCCTTGTGGCTGTTAATTCTTCAGTTTTAATTTCCATGGATGCCTTTGACCAGGAACATACTGATCGTTTGATCTTGTGCCAAGACGTCTCGGGAACCATCACTGATAGCTGGAAACATGTCTGTCATATTTTGTCTGCCACTTGATACAATTCCATCGGTGCCGAAACTATCACATCGTCGACAGTACTAAGAAGCAACTCTATCTCAGCCTGCTCCGTGTCACTCATAGGCCAGACATGAAGAGTAAATAAACACAAGGCGCTGGGTCTTTTTGAAGAAGCATCTTGTTTGAGTTGCTATGCCCAACTGATGGAAGACATGCAAAGTCAATCCTTTGTGTCTCTATAATAATAATACCACGCAACATAGACACGCCTCCTGTAATTTATTCTTTTGTATTGTGATTATTTTGGCATATATAGCATTTGCAATAAGAGTTGTGGTTTTAGTGAGAATTGTAATTTTTACATTTTTTTTACACGCACAAACTCACACACGATGGTCTACACTGAACAAGTATCATCCATTACATCTAAAGAATACGTGGTGTCTTTGTAGGATTGTAACGCTTCATTTATATATGTTTTTTTACTTTATAACACATTTTATGTAGGTCAAAAAATTCCATTGCATTCTAAACATTGCATTTGGCCATATTATGTCAGTAACGTTTCCCATAATTGCTCACCTCTACACTTAAATGAAGAAATTATGGTTAGTTAACTTTTTGATTGGATAGGTTTACGAGTGTGCAAGGGTATAAATTTAACTCCAGGTTATGAATTCAGTTCTCAGAAAAAGATTGGATGCAGAACGGCAGCCGTGTTAGATATCTCAGCTGGGAGAAAGGTTACACTTAAAGGTGTGCAATGGCAGCACTGCGTGTCTCAATCTCTATTTAGGGAAACTTTGGCGTTCCATCTCAGAGTTCACTACTTCTGAGAAAACCCCCCTCCTCTGCAGTTCCAATAATGTCTTCCAGATGAGCAGTTGTCCTACATGGAGTTCTGTGTGTTCAGTGGTTAGAAGGATTTTGTCAATCCACTTTCTTCACACGCAACATGCTAGCCAAAGAGGATGTGGATTTGGATAAAGTGATTCATTATTTGCTTGATTGAACACTCTTTGGTTTGAAGAGGTTAGTTCCTCAGACTGGCATTTAGGATCAATGACACCTGCAAATGCCTTTCTCTGCCAGATTTTTTTTTTTAAGTAATAATTTTAAGTTAGAAAAAAAGTGGTTCCAGAAAGGTTCCATTCATAATTTCTGAGCATTTTGAAAGTGCACACTCTGCTGAACAGTTGAGCCTTTCAGAAAAGAGCCTTTTCAAAATACACCTTCACAAATCCAAATAAAATCCCTGCCAGCCCCTTGATCCTTTCATGTCCACACCTGGGGACAAAGTTCTAAAGAAAATGTAAGGAAAAACTCAGACCTGGCTTACCTCATATCACAGGCTATTTGCTTAGTTCCCTGGTCCACCAAGCCCTAACTTTAGTGCTCAGCACCTTCTGTTCTTGAATCAGTCTGCTGTAAATATTCATCTTTTACTCTTGAAGGCAGGGCTTTGGTCTTGTACCTGCTGGCTTTGAAGTTCTCAGTAGTTCATAACTTACACACTCAATGACGCCTTGTTAGTTGGGATTAATTGCAGCCCTGGCTGTTTAATGTCACATAGACCTTCATCACAACTTTTGTCGACCAGCACAGTGGTACACACCTAATTTTACTACCAGAAAAGGTAGTTCATAAGTCTCACTTGTATTCTTTCTAAACTCTGATATTAAAATGGGCCAATACAAAATGTCCTGTAGATTGTGTACATAATAAAGACATTGATACCATTATATTTGAAAGAAATGGGCCAAGTGAAATGTGCTTGGAGTCATAGTGTTATGAAAGAGGTCTTGAAGCTATGGTTGTGAACTTGTTTTGGCTAAATTTAATAGCAAGCCAAACAAAGCCTTTCTGTGATTTCATACTGAAAGATATTCATTTGGGAAAAATGACAAATGTTTCGGCTTCAAGTCAAGAACAGCTCCTCCTGTTTTACCAATATGGCCCTTTTTATTTCCGATGTACAGTAAATTCTCCCACCATTTACTTAAGTATCCAGATGAAATTTGTTGCATTCATCATTGTGAAGTTTAGTCTCAGCTTAATACAGAAATGTTGAGTTAATGTTGTTTGGATTCCATTGTATTAAAAAATTGAAACTATATCCAGTAGGTCATTATCATGCATCAGATGAAGTATATGGCATACAGGTACATCAGCACAGTATATACCCTGTTGTGATCATGGCAATCTGCTCTTTCTCCCAGGCTTCTGTCTGCTGGACTTGACAGAGCAGTTTTCCCTTCCAGAGACGGCTCCACCTTTAATGGCCAGACTGCTGGAAGCTATCGAGAGGAAAGGTGAGCTCCACAGACAACTTAGTCACTCAACTTGACACGCTCTTGCACATCACTGTATTGTAATGCGCCTCCTAATACTGAATCAGCTTTTGTTTAACCCTGTTAAACAGAAACTCCTGGTATTATTAATAAATACTAAAAACTATGTTTCACACTTACTTGCAGGTCTGGATAACCCCACGTTATATCGAACATTTACTGCTGGAGGTGGACTTGAAGTCAGGCAGTATTATGATTGTGGTAAGCAGCTTTTGTATCCCCTTTGTCAGCTTTATGCTCTTTGCTTGATGCATTCATTAATGTGTGAGGGGAAACTAGCATTATGTCTCCCTCACACTCTGGGATAAAAGCAGAAAGCAGAGTTGAAAAGTACTGAAGGTGTGAAAAATACATGGGTGTGTTGCATGTACATACTACATGGGTATGTGTATGTTTTCCCAGATCCTCCCACAGCTGACCTGGATCAAATTGAGCTTCCCATCCTGTGTGATGGTCTGCGGAGGTACTTGCAGGACCTTCCCCAGCCCATAGTCCCCACTGCAATATATACTCAAATGGTCCACACTGCCAAAGGTGAGAGCAAATACCTTTACCTTAGTTTTTGTGATGATTCGTGTACTATAAAGTTAGCATTAAATCAGAAGTAATATACGCCTGTGCCACTACAGAGAGCATTGAACATTCAGTACTTTGAACCTGAAACCACAAGACCTTGTCAGTGCCTCTCAACTCTTACTTACATTTGTTTGTTTTGGCTTTTTTACAGCATTTCTTGTTCTGTCTTTGCTAAGAATGTGGTATATAATCAGTGTATTATGTCACATTCACCTAACGTTGTGTCTGTTGCAAGCAAGAGCAAAATTCTCTCACTCATTGCTCTGTCAGACTGCATTCTCTTGCTGTCACAAGGCCAGAAACAGGATATCTGTGGTTAATAGGAACTAAAACAAGCCTGAAAGTGTATCTCTAGCATCTCTGAGCAGCCAATCACCTGCCAGTGTACCTTACGCTCATTGTCAACCGCACAGTCTCTCTGTGGTTTTCAGACCTATCTGCACATGATGCCTTTTTCCATCTCTTCATTGTTTAAAAGAAACATTCATTTAATGCTCCTCTTCAGTTGAAGAAGGGTTTGATGCGGGATCAGTTTTTCACATCTCACTGACCCCTCGGTCATTCTCGTCTGTTTCAACAGAGGTGGTGAATCCTGAGGAATGTGGCCAGCTGCTACGTCGCCTTGCCAGCACCCAGAGCCTCCCTCCTCAGTACTGGCTCACTCTCCAGTGTCTGCTAAGGCATTTCGCTAGGGTGTGCCAAAACAGCTCCAAGAACCTTCTGAGCGCCAGAGCTCTGGGCGAGATCTTCAGCCCTGTGTTTTTCAGACAACAGGCCACCAGGTGGGTGTCAGACCAGCACACCTCACTTCTGCACAGTCTGGTTTGTCAAAGATAGACACTCAGGCAGCAGACAGTCTCAAGTGTGCAGGCTCAGTCATGCAATACTGTGACAGACAGACTCTCAAACATGCACACTTGCAGACACATATTCATGCACCCACTCTCACTCATGCACACATACACATGAAAAGCTGCCAGAATGCAGTTAGGCACTCATGGGTTTTAGCTGCACATGGATATAGGTTGAAGCTTTTCTACTTACCAGCTGTGCATTGCAATTTAAAAAAAAAAAAAAAAAGCTAAGCTCGAATTGCCATCAGATTGAAACCAGCACAGACAAGCAGAGCAGCAGCATCCGTCACCTGGCTTTAAATAAAACGTACAGTTTATTGAACTTGCCTTTTTTTCCACCCACACAGCTGTGAACCAAGCCTGGATGCTCATGTCAAGATCATTGAGGTTCTTGTGACCAGTGAATGGAGTGACAGCCAAGCAGCTCCAGGTAGTTTACACTTTCACTTCTGCTTGACTTTGCATTTGTCTTAAAATGTATTTGCTGTGGGTCTCTTTAGCAATGCTGACTGCTGTTTAGCCAGCATCAGCCTAGGGCATTATTTATGTAGTTCAAGAAAATACAGTGATTGTTTTGCATTGCATTCATGCAGTTTGGATGGAGAGAGTTTTTGCACCTTTTCAGAACATCGATGTGTGTTCTTCAGGGATTGAATCACTCCAGAGGATGAGCTGAACACCCCCAGACATGATCTATGAATAACTTGAAGAAAGGTGTTGTGACTTGCAGCTACTTCTTTGCAGAGGATAAATTCTATAGTTAACTATTAAACAGTTGATGGCTATATGGTTGAGTACCTGTATGTGTGTATGGTGTGAGTTGCTGTCTTCCCTGGTAGTTGCATATTTCTAGATCAAGTTTGTCAGACAACAATGGTAGCTTGAGCTAACTGGGGAGTCTGCCAGACCATTTTAATGTTTCAGATGTTTGTTTTTTTTGTAAATGATTACTTAGGCATAGATACTGCATTTGTTTTTTGAATGCATTGTTAGTGTGATTATGTTGATTTTTGTGTGGCTTTTAATTGTAGCAGCATTTTTTATTAATCATCAAACAAATCATCAAGGTGGTTACTGTTGAATTTGCACATAACGCATGTGTGGGAAGGAAGATGAAACCTGTTGATAAACTCTTGCATAGCGCTCTGGTTTTTCTCAGACCAAATTTTATGTCTTTGGTGATGTGATTAGCAGGTCACATGTCAAACTGAACTACACAAAGTCCGTTTTCATGGCTGGTACAGTGGTGGTGGTCTCAGTAGATGTTGCCAGTCTGGTGGAGTGTGAGTGCAGTGCCTTGCGTGGCATCGTTATGTTTTTACAGTGCTAGTTAAAAGCACTGTCGTTGGCTGGCCCAGAGGCCCAGGACTGGCTGAGGCTGTTTAAACATTTTATTACCTGTTAGGGCTATTTATAATGTTGTGTGCATGGGCCACTCTCAGCTGTCAGTAATTTGCACCTGCGGGAGCAGTTTGGCAGTGAGCTGGATAGATAGATAGATGGATAGAAAGGGACGGCAGGCGGGTAAGATGCAAACCCAAAAATATTTAAGTTTATTTTTCACACACAGTCACAAACTCATGTCGACGTCAGCTAATGTTTGTTCAAATTGTTTGTCGCAAAGATAGAAACAGGAATCACAAGGAGAAATGATATGATAGCATGCTTTGTAAACACAACACACACATGTACATTCTGTACATGTGTTTCTGTGAATGACCGTGTGTGTGTGTGTGTGTATGGTGTCTGCGTGCCTACTCCCAGTTACTGCGTGCCTATTTTAAGTAAGCGACAAAAGGCCCACTTAGATTTGGTTGGCTGGAAAGTCGGCCTGCTCCACAGAGCACTTCTTGTTAACCGAGGGCTGCCTCCAGTTTCTAAGGCCGCTCTCCTCCCCCCTCTCGGTCCTCCCTTGGCCTGGATCTCTGCATGTCCTCCCTGCCTCAAAGTGCCCAGCTCAGCAAATATTTGAAACTTTGCAAGTTAATCATAAGACTGAACACCCCCTGACTCCTCCTTTACAAACAGAGAAAGAGGGAAAGAGGGAGTGACCAAAGAGACGAAGAGACACACATACACACTCGCGCACACACACACACACGTACAGAGCTGGCACGAGTGGCTGCTTTCAGAACAGGCAGCACTGACACCAGAGCAGCTACTGCTAATCATTAACTATCTGCCTGTGCGCGAGCAGGCCTCAGTCCAGCAGAGCTCAGGAAGAGAAAGAGGTAGAAGGAGATTGAGCCTTTAACTGCACTCGCAAGAGGAACTGAGCAGGCAGTCAGCTAGACTGGTCGCATGCTGCACCTGCCTCACGTCGAGCGGATTACCTGGATTTCATTAAGAACCACATAAAGCTTTAGCCTTCTAAGAATAAAAAAAAGACATTCATCTTCTTAGTGGCCTGAACTGTGAAATGGAACTTTACTGGAGAACTTGGACCTATTGGATTTAATTTAACAGTTTGGAATAAAAGAGAAGTAACAAAGAGAAGACTCCTGACTCACTGAAACATGCACAACTTGCAACGTAAGTTTGTTGTTGATGTTCTGAATATTTTTTTTTTTTAAATTTACAAAAGTGAAGTAGTGTTCTTACTGCCTCTGCTTTAAATCTATAGTGAAAGGAGCATGGGCAGAGTAAGACACAAACACCACTGCTTAAGGAAAGTCTAGAATCAGAATAATAGGTTTTTGTTCTGTAAGCCTCCAGTCATAGCTGTCAGGGAACAATTTGCCTCCGGCAGCTGCTGTTGATGTATAGTAATGAGCTGTTCTTGCAGACTTTATATATAACTGCCCATTTCTCTGAGGCACACTGATAAATCTTAAATGTCCGGTGTAGATTTTCAGTTTAGATTTAGTATGTAAAGAGACCTGAAAACTTTCCTGACACATAATGTATGGCTACAGTGAGCAGGCATCCATTTAAGTTTAATTTATGCCACTGATTGAGATGTGGCCGTCGGCTTTTATAATTTATGTTTTGGTACATTGATATGCTCTGACAGATCTCTTCACTTCTTCTGTGGGCACACAGAGTCCCAACAAACCTAGAAGGACACTGTTCCACTTGAATCATTATGTTACCAAGAACCAGATCTATTTTAATAAGTCTCAGGAAATCAAGACCGCTATCCCTGTCACTCCGAGTGTCACACTGTGGGATTACAGGCGTATTTTGGTGCTCTGGGTGCCGCTGACCGGGCCAGGCATTATAATTTAGCTGCGTACGTGCTGCTGCAGCAGAGCTGGCTTTGTCTTCGGTGCCAGCAGTGGGAAGGACTAAACCGCCGCACGACACACGCAGTGAGGAGGGGCCGAGCAACCTGCAGGAGAGCGAGTGGCTGAGCTAGAGAGAGAGGGAGGGAGAGCGGAGAGAGAGGGTGAGAGAGCGAGAGGATGACAGAGGAAAAGCATGGAACAGGCTGCAGCTCCTTTTTTTCCCTCTGCTAGTGGAGAGATGCTGCACGTTTGCTGTTAAGATGGATGCACACTAGGACGTAACACTGGATGGTGCAAAGAACTATGGGTTATTTTAGTCGTCTGGTTTGTGTCTCTGGCCACTTCATAACTGCAGTATTATAAAGAATTGAAGCAGGGAAGTAAAATGGAACGGGCTTTCAGGATGACCTCATCGCTTGCAGGAAATGAAAGATGCAGAAATGGTTGGTGACAGACCCCCAGTGTGATTGGCTGTGGTAAGTGATGTAACACGTTACTGAGCAGGCTGCCTTTAATGGCTTTTCAAATGTGTGTTTGCGTAGTTCAATAAAAACCAGATTGTTCAGCCTCTTAAGATGCATATTTACTGTCAGTCACATATTGAAGAAGTCTCTGTTTAGAAATGTGGGAGTGGAGCTGTTTCTAGGCAACAGTATTAAAATATTCACAAGTGTGAGTTCTTGGAAGAATTTGACATTTCTGTTTAAATGTGATCAGGTCGGAAGTGAGAGATGGTGTGAAAGGATGTGTTGTGGTTGAAGTGCAGGCAGGATTTTTCGCAGATTGTGAACCTGTGCAAGTTGCGCCATGTCACAAGTGTAGTCTAAGTGAGCAGTGCTAACCATGTGAATGAGCTCAATGAGTCCTGTGAAGCTCATTGCAGCAGGAAGGGTGTTAATGCAGGGGACCGAACAAAGGCAGTGCAGATTTGTGGGTTAAAAATAGCCCCGTGCCTTAGCTCAGCTACTGCTAGCTTCACTGTCAAAGAGTGAGCCACTGAGCAGCCACTGCAGATTTAAGGTTTGTACGAGATCAACACCAGCGAAGACACTATGTCATTAGACTTGCTTTCAAAGGCAGTCCTATTTGGAGTGGTTTGTCTAAACTGCTTTATTAAAGCTTTGATAAGGGAAAATGATCTGAACTTGTATGTTTCTTAATTGCTAAACAGTACAGAGTCACAGTTTTCCTGTATTCTGTGTTGTCTTTATTTATATTTAATACTGTATTTATTTTAGTAACCTCCACTTTCCCTCTAAAACAGTCTTCCAGCTGAACATTATTGTTAATGTTTCTTTTTTTTTTTTTTTTTTGTTTCATAAATATAAAAGACGACACACATCATGTTTGCGGTTTGGAATATTTATAGAGGTCTTTTTTTCTTGAATGAAATTCATTCCCCCTGACTCATGCTTCGATTCTCCTCCCACTGCCTCACTGTCACCACCTTTCTCTGGGAAGGAGGAGCATTTTTCTTTTCAGCCCTATTTAATCAATGGAAAAAGGCCGTGTGAGAGCCTCAGTGTGTGCGCCTCACTGCGAGCATCTGCCTGTGCCTGAATGTCTTGAAAAGATGAAATATAAGTGCTATTAAATGGGTCCATGATACTATTGAGACTCTTGCAGCACAAATAAGCACATGGAGCTTCCAAATACATGGCTACACTTGAATGCACATTTATGGGATGTCTTTTCTTTTTTTTTTGTTGTTGTTGTCCACACAGCTCTACCTCCAAAGCCACCCAAGCCCACATCTGTGACTAACAACGGTATGAACAATAACATGGCTCTACAAGACGCTGAATGGTACTGGGGAGACATCTCAAGGGAGGAGGTCAATGAGAAATTGAGGGACACTGCAGATGGTACGTTTTTGGTGCGAGACGCCTCCACGAAAATGCACGGAGACTACACTCTGACTCTGAGGTGAGCACTTAAACAGCATATACTCTCATGGACATTATGTATTATGTTTATATTATTCTGTTGGCTGTTATTTCAACTGGTTCCGCTTGTTCTTTACAGGAAAGGAGGCAACAACAAGCTCATTAAAATATTCCACCGTGATGGGAAGTATGGCTTCTCAGACCCACTGACCTTCAGCTCCGTTGTTGAACTGATCAACCACTACCGCAACGAGTCTCTGGCTCAGTACAACCCCAAACTAGACGTGAAACTACTGTATCCAGTGTCCAAACACCAGCAGGTAAGCAGTCAGCTCCAAGAGCACCAGCACAGCAGAAACCATAACACTGCAGTTTCTTATTCACCCATATTGAATCTGTCCACAGGATCAGGTGGTGAAAGAAGACAATATTGAGGCTGTGGGGAGGAAGCTGTGTGAGTACCACCAGCAGTACCAGGAGAAGAATAAGGAGTACGACAGGTTGTATGAAGAATACACCAGAACATCACAAGTGAGTACCACTGCAGTTGTGTTCATAGTTGCACCACAACATGTCCAGCGCGTGTGCTCATGTTCCACTTTTATCTCCAGGAAATCCAAATGAAACGCACAGCGATAGAAGCTTTTAACGAAACGATAAAGATCTTTGAAGAGCAATGCCAAACACAAGAGCGGTACAGCAAAGAGTATATCGAGAAATTCAGAAGAGAAGGAAACGATAAGGAGATCCAGAGGTGAGTATTTTACTGTAGTTCACTGCAGTTTTCACTAAAACTGATGGTTGGTGTTAAATACTCATCAACACTGTTTTCTCAGAATTGTGGGGAATTACGAGAAGTTGAAGTCCCGGATAAGTGAAATTGTGGACAGCAAGCGGCGGCTGGAAGAGGATCTGAAGAAACAGGCGGCAGACTACAGAGAGATTGACAAGAGGATGAACAGCATCAAGCCTGACCTCATTCAGCTCCGTAAGACCAGAGACCAGTATCTCATGTAAGTACAGTGCTCAGCTGCTCCTGCCACTTAAGCATACACTCCTCTCTGGAGAATATGAAAATGGATCTGGCCTGGTTTCTGACGTCCAATGGTTTTTCTTTTCTAGGTGGTTGACCCAGAAGGGAGTCAGGCAGAAGAAACTTAATGAGTGGCTGGGAATTAAGAATGAGAACACAGAAGAGTGAGCATCATCTACATGTAAACATCTTAACGAAGCATCAAATGCTACACGTTTGTGTACTTAAACCCCACTTTGTTTTTTTTCCAGTCAATATTCTATGGTAGACGATGATGAAGACCTTCCTCATCACGACGAAAGGTCCTGGAAACTGGGCAACATAAATCGACTCCAGGCGGAGGCTCTCCTCCAGGGCAAGAGAGACGGAACATTCCTGGTTCGAGACAGCAGTAAAGCAGGGTGCTACGCCTGCAGCGTTGTGTACGTATCAAGCTTTATTTTTGTTTATCAGCTCTTAAAGGGTTGCTTACTAACATTAGTTAGAGCTGTAACTAGGCTGTTGATTAAGAAAGTAAGTGGTCTGTGGCGGCTGTAAACATAACGCCTGCAGTCAGAGAACATATTGTGACCACTGTCCTCTCACTGTGTTTGCAGCGTGGACAGCGAGGTGAAGCACTGCGTCATCAACAAAACGCCCTCAGGTTTTGGCTTTGCCGAGCCTTACAACCTTTACAGCTCATTAAAAGAACTCGTACTTCACTACCAGCACACGTCTTTGGTCCAGCACAATGACTCTCTGAATGTGACGCTAGCATACCCAGTCTATGCCCAGCAGAGACGGTGAGGACCTGGGCGCACCCACATGGACACAAGAAAAGGCTTCATGGGAGTTGGAGATGCACGTGTTTGGACTCCGTGATTAAAACAAGGCTCTCTCGCCTCAGAAAGACTTGACATCAGAGGAAAAGACGCAATAAAGCCTGGAACATTTCAGTGACTTTGCCTGACCACAAGCAGCGGCGAGTCTGAATGTAGATTTACTTCTCTTTTGCTTTTTTGTGGGAGCACAGAAACAAGTGGAAACTGCTGAACTCTCCCCCAGCAGAGGACATTTGAGGCCTTTTCCTAATGGTGCTTGTTCTTTTCAAAGCTTTACCAGCCAGAATGTCGAAGCGCAGCAGATGAACTCTAGATGGATCTGTACCCACCGGCCACAACTTTGTTCTACTTTGTTTTTTTCCTTTCACGTCATCTGTGTGTGTGTGTGCGAGTGCGTGTGTGTGTTTCTGCACAAGGGTTTCTGTGTATGCGGCTGTGTGTGTGACTGTCCATGTGACCAAAACTCATAGAATCAGGAAACTGTGTGATGTTGGGGGCTGTGTAACACATTTGCTCGTGTTAACTGTTCAGTAGCAGACCATGGATCAGCTGATAAATGTAGCAAAATGGCACTTTTAACAAATTAAAAATTTTTTCCTTTGTTTTGTTTTTGAAAAGACTCCTATGGACGTTTATGAGAAGAGCAGAGTGGACATGAGGTCCACTAACTGCCTTCTTCCTGTTGAGGATTACAGTGCAGAAGTAAACTTGATCTTTACTGTGGGCAGGTGAAACTATGAATGGACTTACTATTTCATGTACATATATGAAAATGTGCAAAGTCATGAATCAAAGTGCACCATACCAAAAAAGATCAGTTCCTTTTTAGTTGTACTCTGATCTGCTATGCAATTCTTTCTCCATTATTTCTTCAGAATTGTTTTATTCTGTTGCAACCCACAATATAAGCTTGTTTTATTGCTTGAAAAGTATCTTTTCCTGTGTAAATATCCACGAGGATATTTTGTGTCAAAATGCCAAGATACAGTAAAAAGAAACTGCTTATGATTTTTAAAGATAATAGAAACATACTCTTTATTATAAATTACTTTATCGACTGGTATAAAGATGGAAAGATGAGTATTTTATTAGTCTTTTTTTTTTTTGCTTCAAACTAATGCTCTTCTCAGGCAGAGCCTTTTGAGTATTCGAGCCGCTTCAGTCAGATACTCTCGTACAGAGCTAAGCCATGCAGTTCTTTGTCAAAACGGACGAAGAATGTTCGTGAACTCTGAGAACGGGATGATGGGATTTGCAATGTAAAGGATGCGTATTAACACACCTTTTCAGCCATCACCGTGAAAACAACAGTGTAGATTTATTTTGTTATAAAATATATATGTTCCCACTTAAAGATCTATGGAAGCAGGCTGGTGTTTTCAACTGCTAGATGTTGGTATTAAAGATCAATATACATCGTCCACTTGGTATTTTTCTGTATCAGAAAATCACTGTGTTTACACGGGTGGATCCGCTCATTTCTGTAATTTCATGTTTCCAAAGGACAACACATGCCAGTCAAACCCTCAAAGTTCCCAAAGTGTTTGCCACTACTCAACTGCATTTTCACGCCCTGTCCTTGTTTTAACTTTGACCAGTCCAGGATTCAGGTGATTGTTAAAGTAACAGCAACTGGTGATTCTTCATTTATTAGATGACTGTTAGATTTTCACATCTTACCACCAGAATGACCAGTTTGTTGCCCTTGTTAGTCTCACTGATGTGGAGAAGAAAAAAAACTACAAATTAGATCACAAAATGCCATTATGAATATATATAAATACATATTTGCAATCATAGATCTACCTGCCACCAATTTGTTTAGATGTCATATTTCCTCCCCCTAATTGTACTCTGGTCAGCCCAGCTGTTTCATTTATCTTTGTAACAGATTAGTAGTTAAACCTTAAGCTGATACGTTTCATTTACTGCTTCCATTTTCACTGACATGTCCGTTTTTTTACTTTATCGTCACTTGTTGTGGCATAAATTCTGTCTGTGGAAAATGGTCAACGTGTGTATCCAGACTTAAAAGACAAGTCTCCTTCTGCCACACGTCAGTCGAAAAATGTGGACAATAATATTAAAACATTCGATACGAGGACCTTCGATTGAAAGAAGCAATGTGTGTGTGTTTGGGGGGAAAAACTAGAGGAAGACACACATTACAGCTGGGAATCATTTGAAGAGTATTTTTGGCCGTGACAAATAATTGACTGTTTTGTTTTTTTAAAAGTGTTTTAGGAGCATTTGTCTAAAGTATTTCCTCCAGGAATAAAACCTAGATATGAAGTGTGTGATCGCTTCTTTTCGAACAGATCAGATACCACACCTGTCACGTACATTTAGAGATGATCTTATTTACCTCCCAACACATGCTGCAATCAACATTTTTGTTTGTTAATGTCTAAAATGTTGTGCAGTTCTTGAACAACATGCACCATTCTTTTCTTTGCCCCCCTCTGGGTTGTATGATTTTATTTATTTTCATTTTTTGTTTTAAGCTCATCTTTTTTTGTGGGTGTCTCAGACACAATGATTGGATTGAGATTTACCAGTGTTCCCCTTTTTTGCTTCAAATCTGTATTGGGCTTTGTTAAAAGGAAATAAAACACTTCTTTTTAAGATACAAGCTTTGTTCGACTCTGATTCTTAAAGGAAAATCAATACATGCTTTTAATTATTTATATATATATATATTTTTTAGATTTTCTCTGTATTTTCAAGTGACAGATTTGGATGTTATGTGTTTGACATGAGCTACCAGTCCTGGAATATTATAGACACTCGCTCACACATACTTCGAATGACAGCGGAAAGTCTTTGCCTTGTTTTACATAACATCCTTCATGTTTAAAAGGTTCAAATTCCACAGACGTGACTGTCATACCAGAGACAAAACTGGAACACAATGTGAACTTGGACAGTTTTAGGAGTTTATATCCACAGCTATTCCTGTCTAGTCCAAACCCCTGGCTGTCATCCACAGCGGTGAGATGGGAATGTAAAATAGTCTTTACTGTACCGCAGGACTTCCAAACTATTGCTTTATATCCATACTCTTAAAAAAAAAAAAAAAAGCATACTTCTCTCCGATACATTTACTTCACAGCCACATCACTTCTTGGTCGATCTCTTATAACCTTCATGTGTGTGTTTGTCAGACCATCATTTAACCCATAAAGACCCAGTGTTACGTTTGTGTCCGTTCTGTAATGAAGTTCTCTCTATTTAACCTTTAAGTTATTTGTCACCATTTATTCTATTATTCCTTATTTACTGCATTTTGCTTTTATTTTCCCAATGAAAATCAGGTATTTTCTTACATTTAATTCACCGATCATGTAGATATTAATAAAAACTTAGATTAAAGTTGATTATCGTAATATCAGAAACAGAAAAATGAAGAAAATGTGACTTTTTAAGCAAAATATAACATTAAACGGTCATAAATCCAGTGTTTCCATCCACCGTCATTGATCCAGCTCTGTGGGTTTTACTGGTGGATCAATACTGTAGAAGATAACGGTGTTTCCATGGTAACTACAGAGCCTCTGAACGTCCAAATGGATCATATTTGATGACCATGAAAAGATGATAAACTGCATTTTACACCAATTATCTACATATATTGATAGGTTTAGTGGATGAGCAGGTAAAAAAACTGTTTAGGTCAGTAGATGGGTTTGGTTGATGGTGTTTGTTTGGGTCTACGGTTAAATTAAACAGTGCATAAAGTAAATAAAACTACTGCTACACCTATAAAATACTGCTTACATGTAAATTAATGGTTGTAATGAAGCACAGTTTGCTTTTGCTTTAAAATATATACATATGTATTGTTAACAGGCAGTGATAAAGCAAAGCAGTGCAAACATCTAACCCATCTTTAGCCTTGTTTTCACAGGGTTGGAATGAGCTACATACTCATGTATTTGTGCAGCATGAAAGCACAGGAAAATACATCGTTTTTTGTTTTTTTTTTCCTCAATTATATGGCTCCTAGAGGCTTAAGATGGTATTTAGTGTCACCCCCATTGTGGAGACAAAAAGAAACATTTGACACATGATGAATGAAACCTGCTGTAAATAATACACCAGAAGATGAGGGCTGTAAATCTCACGTTGTCTGCTTACGGTACGCCAAGTGTCTCTCATAAGAGGTCACACTGAATACTTGACACTTATTTGTTTTTTCTTGGAAGTTTAAAGCTGTTTTTTATGTCACAAGTATATTCTGATTGTGCCGTGATGCAGAGCGCCGTGCATATGTACAGTCATTGCACTGGGGGAAAAAATGCTACTCTAAAAACAAGTAAAAAAAAAAAAAAAAAGAATAAATAAAAATAAAAATGAAAAAAAAAAAGAATAATAAAAGCAAGATATTTTTGCTTGAATTAAGCAAAAAAAAAATCTGCTGATGAAAAAAGTGAAAATTATCTTGGTGAGATTTATTGAAATAAGATTTTTCAGATTTATTGTTTAAAAATAAGTTTAACAAGTAATTTAACTTGTTCCATTGGCAGATGTTTCTTGCTGGAATTAAGCAAAAAAATAAATAAATAAAATAAAGGAACAAATGAAAATAAAAAAGATCTATCGTCTAAAAATAATTTCCTATATCTCACTGAAAAGTTACTCTTTAGGTGATTATGTCTTATTTTAAGTGTAATGACATATTTTGACTAGAACTGATGATGATTTGATTTTTTCAAGCGTAAAAAGTGACCAAAAAAAAAGCAAACCTACTGTACAACACATCACTTCTTACATATAATATAGTTTTAGCATCTTCACAGTGGCTTTAAATGATGCGGTGTTATGTTGTTCTGTAATAAACTCTTTTTATCCAGTCACTTCCTGAAGTCACATTCTTCAGTTACCTCTGCTATAATGTCATTTCCTGTGCATAATGTACACCAACACCTAGTTTTTATCAGTGTTTCATCTCTACTTATTTGCAAATCAAATGTAGGTGCATGGCTAGTGCAGTCAGCACATGGGGACAGAGTACAAAATGAGAAACCGTATTAATATAGTAGCTAATGTGACGTTAATCCTGAGTGCTTGTGGGTTACATGAAGCAGAGTGTGAGCTGTGAAAATGGGTGAGACGGTGTGCAGCATCACGAACTAACCACATCTGCCCTAAACCTGTTTCAGCTGAAATGTGACTCACAGTATAGATCGATAAATAAGACGTTGCACAACCTCCTCCCCCCCTGTGCGTCGTTCGGCGAAGTGTGAATGTCAATATTCAGGTGTTTTCCAGTGACTTCAGTGGTTCATTTGTTCTTGTGCTGCGTTCTATTCAGACTTTAGATGAGGAGCGTTGATGCTAATGGCTCTGCTGCTCCTACGACTGTGATTAAGGCTCATAATCTGCACAGAATATTTCATGACAGGGATTTGCATCAGCTCAGAGTTTAAATGAGGATATGATAGGGTTAGTTGATAAGAAATTATTAAATGACATACAGTACTTATAGGAAGAGCTTTAGTGGAGACGTTTCTGTTATTGTCATTTCTGTGCAGATTCACTGTGAATGTGTGTCAATCTGCCAGGTCGGTTCCTTCAGTTTCACATGTATTTTGTCTGAGGATGAGGGAGTTCTTCCTCTTTTTTTTTTTTTTTTGGGTTGGTTGCCTGCACTGTAATGTCGCCACACCAGTTAAAGAGCTGTAAAGGATGAAGTTGAAAGATAAGGCAACGGGTTCAGACAGTTTATCTTAAAAGACCTTGATAAAGGGAGCACAGGCTCTGGCATTGCACAGCACTCTGTTAATATTCGACAGATATATCTGAAACGCTGATGAGCGACTCTGAGAAAGAGATCTCAGGGAAGTAATGAGGGGCCAAAGTTCATCAATCATTGCTCTAAAAAGTGTTAATCCTACTGTTGAGGCCGTGGTGTTCGGTGCTACAGGTTTTATTTTTAACAACGTCCAATTCATAGAAACATTCCAGTCTCACTGCTGTTATGTGAGCTATTTTTCCATTTCGTGTCACTCCTTCTGAACAGAGATTTCAATCACATTTCATTGAATTCAAGCAGAAAAAAAAAAAAAAAAAAAAGCAGAACCTCTCGGGTCGATCAAGTGATTCCAAACAGCTGTTTGTTTTTTTTTAACATACCAGTTCCAAGAAGAGGGTTTCACAAAGTTATCTAAGTAATTCTGATGAGGAAACAAAAAGTCACGCCTGAACATGGACGGCCTCCCAAAGACATTCAGTCTGGGTCTCACTCAGCACTGATATGAAGATAAGACAGGAAACGGCCTCCTGGAACACTGCCAGGGAACCTTTAAATAAATACTCAGAGACTTTAAGTTCTGCTGAATGTAATTACAGCAAAGACCAGCTGAGAACATCAGCCCTGTCCTCGTTGGACACTGACCCCAGTAACTCTTCATACAGACATGAAGGAAAACCATCCCACACATACTGGATAGCACACTGAGTTCATCTGCAGGAGCTCAGCAGTTGAACATGTGGGACGCCCCCAGATGAAAAGATGCCTATCTGACCCCTGACAGCAGCAGTATGATGAGTCACACATGAAACACCATTAGGCTTTACATTAAAGGGACGTCTGAGGTGAAGAACAGTCTGCCTAATGAGGGCTTAGTCACATGCTGCGGTGTTCAGTGCAGCCTGTGGCGGCCGCCCCGCAGAGCCAAGCTCGCTGTAAAGACTCAGATTGTGAATCGATAATAAAGGCCATTATGCTGAACAAGCAAAATGAACTGAAATCTTACACAGAGTCAGAGATATAAAAAGGCGTATACTGTGTCCTGATGGCAATCACCTACCGATGAACCGCAGAGGTGACTACAGGTCCTTGAACTACAACACACAGGTCAGAAACCCACATCTACCTACCTACCTACCTATCTATCTATCTATCTATCTATCTATCTATCTATCTATCTATCTATCTATCTATCTA
>JAQQZY010000005.1:35760667-35770702 GCA_030068375.1 Ostorhinchus rueppellii
GGTTTGGTCTGATCAGAACATTTATAGAATAGGAACCAGGAACCATTCAGCACATGGAAAATGTATCGGAGTAAAAGGATTAAATATGCAGTGCAGTAAAAGTGGAAGTAGGAGGACAAAATAATACTCCAAAGTACAGATACTGCATTTTAGTACTTAAGAACAGTACTTAAGTGGTTCCACTTCGTTACTGTACATCTGCGTATTTGACAAATGAAGAACAGCCAAGGTGCAGCATAAAAAACAGACACTCAAATAACAGACAACACAACACACTTGTTAACAGACCTAGACAGACAACAGAGAAAACAGACCACAGATTTAGGTATTTGTTGATACATCAAAGGGGGAGGGGGAAGGATTGGGCGTAGTGGAAAAGAGGTAAAGGAGGAGAAAGGTGCCTGTACTGCGTGTTAGTGAGTACATGGTGTGTCCAAGTGTGTGCTTGGACAGTACATAGTGTGTCCGAGTGTGTCTGGTCAGTGTGACCTTTTGAAAAACTATGATAACTGTGCTTCCAGCTCCCAAAAGTCACAACAAAATATAGGAGAAGTTTCATTTCCATAAATCACATGAAATCATAATCTAAGTTGTCTGTGTGATGTGCTCAGAAGGTGCAGGTTATGTTACACATAGCAATTACAATGGCAGTGTTTTGTTTTGTATTTTAACCCCAGAACACTTTCACTATAAAAAAGTAACACCATCACTATCACTGGGTGATTTTTACCTGATATAATATACCCAACAAAAAGTATTTGTCATAAAAATAGATCAAAATATGACAACACATGACAAATTAGTGTGGGTTTTCTTTTATTTTCAGCTGTGGCATGTTTAACAAAATGAAAAAAAAAAAAAAATGGGAGGAGCCTAAAAATGCTCCAAAATTACTGAAACGTTAGGAATTCAAGAACAAAAAATTCCTTAAAAAACTAAAATAATAATAATAATAATAATAATGATGCTATAAACTTGGTTTTTGCTCCACCCATTCCTGGGACATGTGAGACTTCCCTGGTGAAGACACAGACTCCTGGACACTCAGACAAACGCAACATATTGAAAACCAAGTAAATATATTTGCTCAGGTGAAAATCACCCAGCGATAGTGCTCTGGGGTTAAAGCTCCTCATCACTCACCACTAATTAATACATACAAGACATTCAGAGTGAAAAGCCCAGAACACTCTGCTGAGTCAGTGCTGTTACAGTGGTCATTTATACTCCTGCACTTTTACGGTCATGGTTGTACTTATATACAAGGCATGTTCTTTATTTGATCAGGCTTTATGTGTTGCCATTGTTCATAGAGTGTATGAGCTGTAACTGCACTTTTATAACAGGGTTCATAATATTTTTACTGTCTATGTTTGAAAGGCTTTTTTTTCTTTCATGTACATACTTATATACTTACCACAAGTTGTATACCAGCCATGTTTTGGTGCTTTATGGAAGCGTCCAGAGAGATACCAGGGATCACTCATCGATCAGTCATGGGTGATCTGTCAAGTGTCTGCTCCATAAAAACACAAACAAAAAAGGGCTTCTCTCTACTTATATGTCCCTTGGCTCTTAAACATAAAAAGAAGAAGCATCCAGATAAACACTGGATGGAGGTGTTTTATGCAAAAATTAAGAAGTTAAATTCACGTCTACTGCCCTGTAAGTGCAGTCAAAGAGCACTGAGGAGCTAACGTAAGTAGGGGGGGGGGTTATTTTTTTGTTTTGTTTTGGGTTTTTTAGCATCAAACTCGGTGGACATAAAATACATTTGTGGAGATGGTACAAAAATATCCCAAACTGCATGAAGACTGTTGCTCGCAAATAACTTACTGGCCATTTTTTTAAGTATGGCCATTTGGAATATGCATACAGTTCAGTTTATGTATTGTACACACACTGTTTTCTCCTGCAGCTCTTCTTATGCTACTTGAATGCAGCACACAACACACTGAGCAGTATTGATCACTGTCTAATGATGTTTACTGTAGTGCACTGTGCATAGTTCAATGCTAATACTGGTTTAAGAGGTGGCTGCTGTTCAGGCACATAACTATATAACTATATATATATATATATATATATATATATATATATATATGTGTGTGTGTGTGTGTGTGCGTGTGTGTGTGTGTTTTGCTTTTTTTTCTAAAGTGACAACTTTTTTGTGAACTCCTATATATTTTGTTCTAAATTGAAAAACAAAACAAAACCTTGATGTATAACAGTAAAGTAAAAGTTCACAAATCTGAATGTGACCTGAAATGTGGAATATGTAGAAATTAAAGCCTAGTCTTCACACCAGGTCATCTTTTTAATATACAGCACTCACTCACCATGAAGAATAAGCAGACAGAGCATGAAATTGCCTATTTTCTATTACATATGTCTAATGGTGTTGTGGAAAGTGCGGAGTGCACTGACAGGGCCATGCAAGATGATTTAGATATGTGTTCACACAGTGCCAGGGACTCTGCACTCTCTGAGCCGAGCCAATTCAAATATAGCACAGACTCTTGGGAAAAAGTTTCCTTGAAAAACATGATTAATGGCGGTCCCACATGTTTCAGCAAAGCTGCATGGCATGACTAATGCAAACAGGTTTGAGGCAACAGAGTAACCTTTGCTCAACTGGTATCTAGGAAAAAAAATGACATTTCCATTTCAGCTTCTATTTGACCTGATGAGGTAAACAGGGTGTCGCTATTCCTTATATAATTCACATTCAGACACATCGACCAAATTATTTCTTTCCTGCTCATAAACCACACCCAAGGATTCAGCAAGTGGATGGCACAAATATTCAGTAGTGAAATGATGCCGTTTCAGTTCACTGTTCAAAACCTAAGCATTAAAAAGCCAGTCTTGTCTTTAGGTTCTTGCGTCAGCAGAGTTGGCTGTGTAAATCTGAGGCAGCTCATTGAACAAACAATGATATAACGCTACACAAACACTGGGAGACCACAATGTGCAGCAACAGTGACGTTTCTGAGAACTGTTGGCTAATTTTGGTTCATATGTATTGAAGTAGTTCTGTGGTCAGTTGCAGCATTACTTGGTATATATCCAACTACACAAAAATGGACAGAATCTACAAAAGCCCTTCACCATTTGAGACTAAACACAAAAAATAAAACATTTTTCTTGGTGAGCTTTCTAGTAAAACTGCAGCTGCTCACTCGACAGCAACTATCTTGACTTTGAACGCACAAAAACAACCAGACACACTGCGGCTCAATTTTACGTAGAATTTCAACAGCATATATGTTATCTCTTATCATTTTGGTTATCCATTCTTATCCGACTGACAATGGGAAGTAATTAGAGTCATGGGAAATGTCCTGATTTTTACAAATGGAAAAAGCAACCAGTTATTAACAAATGGTCCTATGTGTTTTATTAGTAAAATCAATGGAAATATTTCACAAATATTGTCATTCTGGAGCTTTATTAATAAGACACTTGACTTGTGACCTCAATATCCTTTTTTAGAATCATCTCCAGATGAAATTAGAGCTTAGTGATATGCAATAGGAGAAATCCAGGTCAATGCAGTTAAACGTTTGGCTTCATGTGGAAAACTCTGACTGGCTTACGTCTTGCATCCCGTTGTTTCACATTACATTCCTTATTATCATACACTCTAATACTATTCCAACATCCTGAACCTTTAATACAGTGCTGAATACGTAAGACTTCCCAGAAGAGATAAAGCCTGATCTGAAAAACCAGCTGGATTACCAAGGAGCTATGATAAGTATTAGACCAAACATTGATGTAAGAGATCGAAGAGACCAAAAAAGGTGGCCGGTAAATAGAGCCATAGGGCAAAGACACCAGGCAAGAGGGGGCGGTTAGGAAATGGATATGGATGTAGATCAAGGCTGATGATGGTCTTTGCTGGAATGACACAAGGAAAGGAATTATCACTAGGTCACCCAACTGATGTTGAAAGACTGAAATGAACCCTGTGTGCAGTGTTTTCAGTCCAAATACAGCAGAATGTGGGACACTTTCATCAGCCTTTCGTAATTTTAAGTAAAGTGCTTTTGCTGAAAGTGATAAATATTCCAAAGCGAGAAACCAAAAACAAACAGCAGGTTCACTCCGTATCTTAAAATACTTTTCTCAAACAACGGAGTCTGGAGATGGCTCAGAGGGATATCGATTTTGGTTGCCACGTGCAGCTTGCACAACAGCTTCACTTGCAAAAGTGAGATAAGACTGATTCTAACCTAAATTTTTTGGCTGTGAAGATGTGGTGCTGCAGCTCAAATCGAAAACACTCCTCAGTGTAAAGAGGACACACTCTTCTAAAGGGAGATCACTTTTTCTGCATTTGACCAATGATGTGGGATGGTTGAGGAGTTTACTTTTTACACTGTTATATAATGTAGAATATAAACCAAGGAAGTAAAAAGGACATAAACCTGCTTCACTCATCACACTCGTACTGAACAGTGAGCGAACACTGCCCTCTGCTGAGGTGGACATGGAAATGGTTTAAGTGCACTTCAACAAAAGAGTAGCTCACGTGTTATTTACCAAAGTAAAATTTTTATTTGTATTGAAGGTTACAGAGCATTAGAGTTTGTTCTATCAAAATAAGTAAATCAAATTTAAATATGAATTAAAGTGGTATTAATGACCTCCAAATGATTCACTCGATTGTACAGTAAATATTTAACAGTAATTCATAACAATGTACCACTTGATGGATCTATTCTTCTCCATGACTGTTTGAGATTAACTTATTTAATGAACGGTGTGACTTCAGGGAGTGCGAGCCTTGTGACTATGTGCCTGTGACATGTTACTGATTCAGTGGATCCTTTTATATTATTTTACTAGTATTTCTCATGTGAATACAGCTGTTTGGTCCCAATAACAACACGTGTCCATCCAAAACTGCGACTTCTCTTGCAAATCACACATACAACAGTGTCAAACTGGGACTGCTACACTAAAACGACTAAATGTTTGACTCTTGGTGAAATGACATCTTGTTCACTTCTCAGTCAGCTGAATTATTACATTCAATGAGATTGCCTTGCTTTGTATGTACTTTACAGAATGATTTTTTTTGGGGGGGTGGGGTGGGGTGGGGTGGGGGGGTAAGATTAGGAGGACACGGGGAAAGTGCAAGAGGATCAGGAGTCTATGAGCGTTTTTTTCTGCTTTCAAAGTTTCTGAAGTTGGCTGGTCTGAGTTTCATCTCTGCAAATTCAATTGAATGCTCGTGGCCTTTCCAGTGGAACCAGTTGATCCCCTGTGGAAAAGCGAAATACAAATGAGGAAAAACGGTCCAATGGTGAGATATAAAACACATTTGGGTAATCTAAGCCCTGAAAAGTAAGAAGTAAACAGTTACGTACCTTACTGTGGCTGTTGTCACCATATTTTCCCATTAGATTAACACGATGACAATTTTTATACCAAAAGGCGCCTTTGTAAGACAAGGCGCAGTTGGTCACAGCGATATCGTTATCGTTGTCATAGGTGGAGAAGGGCCGACCCTGGTGGTAAGTCATGGAGTCACCTGAGGGAAGACGACACCCTATGAGTAAAGCTGAGAAAATCCCATAAGGTGATTGATTTACACCGACTGAGGCCTCCTCCTCTTACAGCGGGTTGTTGTAGGCCAGGGGTGTCAAACTCACATTAGTTCAGGGGCCACATTCAGCTAAATTTGTTCTGAAATGGGCTCGACCAATAAAATAATAACATAATAATATATAAATAATGTCAACTCTAAACTTTTCTTTATGTTTTACAGTGAAAAAAGTAAAATTACATTGTGAAAATGTTTACATCTACAAACTATATTTTCAAACAATGTGAATAATATGAACCAACAGGGGAAAAAAGTGTAATTTTGACACTATTATGCTTTAGTTTATCATTTCCATATGTACATAATAACATACAGACACATACACAGTGGATCTACAAATACACAAAACATTAAATAGCAGGCAGAATATTATTAAAATTTCACATAAGAGATTTCAGGCTATTCACTTTTTTTAAGGCTAATCTGGAAATGTAAACGTTTTTGTGTAATTTTCCCTTTTTTTTAGACTAAAAAAGAAAAATGAGCGTTTTTCATTATTTACAGGTTATTCTGATAGTATTTTACTGCTCTGATCCACTTTAGATTGAATTGACCTAAAATTATTTTAAAATCCTTGATGGTTAATATATTCAGTGTTATTTTTACATTTTACAAATTCATCCCAGGGGCCAGATTGAACCCTTGAGAGGCCCAGATTTGGCCCCCGGGCCGCATGTTTGACACCTGTGTTTTAGGC
The DNA here is from genome assembly GCA_030068375.1 of Ostorhinchus rueppellii. Lineage (NCBI taxonomy): Eukaryota > Metazoa > Chordata > Actinopteri > Kurtiformes > Apogonidae > Ostorhinchus > Ostorhinchus rueppellii. The sequence goes on from JAQQZY010000005.1 coordinate 35,766,982, forward strand.
TAAGGGTTGGCAACCTTTGTAATCTTTAGGACAGAAATAGAAAACTAAACTGTCTGGAGCCAGAAGATATCCTTACATTTTTCCTCAAAGTGGTGACTGTTTCAGAAGCTCTTCAGGATTAGTTTGTACAGAGCATACGGAGGATAAATCAGTCATTCAGTCATTTATAGAACCACGAAGATATTACAGAACTGAAGAAAACGGTGATAATTGTCACTATTTTCATTCAAAAATCAGCTGGGATGTGAAGACCTTTTTTGCAATGAATCCAGGTGAGTACCTTCAGTGTCTTAAAATGAAAAAGTAATCTACTTTTACTACTACTACTATTTTTTTTTTTTAATTCATTTGGAATATAGTTCACATTTTTACAACTGCATAACATCAGAATCACCATGTGGTTGCGACAATAACAGCCAAATCTGTAAAAATAAATAAATATATGTATAAATAAAAATAAGTGTCATTCATTTCCTTTTGCTTTTTGACATCGCCACACTGAGCCACTGGAAAAGGGTCCAGAGCTGCAGGTGTGCTGCCCTGGTTTACACCTACCTGCTGTTCCACTGTATGCTCCTACATAGAGTTTATATCGTGTTCTCGGCTCTGCAATGGTGATCTTGTCATACTGAGCGTAGGCTGACTCCCCCTTGTCCCTCAAGTCCACCCGGAGCTCATAATGACCAGACGATGTGATTTTATGGAGGTTGGCGAGACCTGAAATGTAGGTTTAATATGTGTGAACTGGAGGTGACTGTGTGAAGGAGACATAGAGTTTAGACGGCGAGCGCTCTTACCCAGCCAGAACTCATTTTTCATGTTTCCGAAGCCAGCAGTGTAGTTCTTCCAGTTCCTGTAGAATTCCAGCTTTCCATTCTGGCGTCTCAAGGCAACCTGAGGAGGACTCACTGTGTCACAACAGCTTCTCAATAATAATAATAACAACATACGTGATCCAGGTTACTATGGTGCTGCCTATTATTAGAAAAACAGACAGCACACCACTGCTTTGATCACATCTCATGAGTTATGGTAACAGAACTGCCTTTAATTGGATTCCAGCAGCTTGATCCCCTCACCATCCATCCTCCGCCATCTGTGGTCATGTCACAGTAAACCTGGAGCGGCTGGCTCTCCTCTCCTCCAATGTAGATGGTGTAGAGGCCAGAGGTCGTCTCTCCGTTCAGTAAAATCTGAGCGCAGTCCTTGGGGAATCTGTAAAGCTGTCCAACTGCAACCACATATTAAAAAGACATTATCTCCTAAAGCACAGGTGTCAAACATACGGCCAGTGGACCAAAACCAGCCCGCCAAAGGGTTCAATCTGGCCCACGGGATGAATTTGTGAAATGTAAAAATTACCAGAGGTGGGAAGTAACAAAGTAGAAGTACTTAGTTACTGTACTTTTTTAGGTATCTGTATTTACTTGAGTATTTATTTTTCTGACAACTTTTTACTTTTACTCCCTCGATTTTTGCATAAATATCTGTACTTCATACTAGTTACATTCTCAGAAAAGGCTCATTACTTTTTCAAACTAAAAGCATGTGCTCAATGACATCTTTAACCATATATAAAAAGGGTTAAAGAAATAAAACAACTATGGTGAAATTACATGATCATCATCATTAAATGTCCTGAAAATTATTTTCATCAATCTTTTATTTTTTCACTTCCTTGCTGCTACCACCTGCATTTTGTTTAATTTTACCTGTGCCCGTACCCATGAACATTCTGATATGATTATATGATTCTCTATATGATTTTACCTGGTTTTTAAGTATTGTATCATTCATGGAAAAAAAATGCAGTTTTACTTTTTACTTTTGTACTTTATTACAATTGAGAAGTTGTACTTTTTAACTTTTACTTAAGTAAAGGAGTTGAATCAGTCCTTCTACTTTTATGAGAGTATTTTGTCACCCAAGTAACTGTACTTCTACTTAAGTACAGAAAGGGAGTACTTTTGCCACCTCTGAAAATTACACTGACAATATTAACAATCAATGGTGTCAAAGTCATTTTAATTCAGGGACCACAAACAGACCAATTTGATCTCATGTGGGTCAGGCCAGTAACATACTATCATAACAACCTACAAATAATGAAAACTGCAAGTTTTTCTCTTTGTTTTAGTGTAAAAAGGTAAAATTATATGAAAATGTTTACATTCGCAAACTATCAAAAACTATTAAAAATGTGAATGACCTGAACAAATATGAACAACCTGAAATGTCTTAAAGGAGTGAGATTTTGCTTTAAAAAAAAAAAGGAATTATGCATTTTAAAGTATTTCCCTGTGGTCTCCATAAACTGTAAATGCTCTGCTTGGGTCTGAATTCTTCATTAATTCAACTCCACAGGTCCATCTTCAACCATATTTCTGAGTAATGACACCAGAAAGGTCGTTTTGAGCGCTGGCCCTTTAAATGCACATGACTCCACCCCCTCCAGGTTGTTGACCATGCTGCTCTGTCCTTTTAAACCACTTGTGTCCATTAATTCAACCATCAACTGAACACTTTGGGTAATCGGCTCAAATTTCAGGCATATTTTCAGTTTTTATTCCAACCCCTGCTGCTGTACTCTGAGAAATGTTCATCGAAAGGCTTGACCTCACATGCGCAAATGTCGTGACTTAACTAGTTATAAAACTTAACAAATTAAGCAGGAATTAAAACAGGTTGTAGAAATCCACTCCATTTTTTGCCAAAATGAATATAAAGATAACTTTGCAGCACCTGGAGGGTTCACATTCAAACTTTATGAACTATTAGGGTCCAAATACGCAAATAAATGAACCAAAGACTAATAAAAGTGGGTTTAGATAAATATGACCCCTTTAAGAGGAGTAAGTGTAATTTTACCAATATTCTACCTGTTACTAAATGTTTTGTGTATTTGTAGATGCACTGTGGTCTGTAAACTGTATGTAAATAATAATCTGAGCCATACTATACTTAAAATAACACTTATTTTTAATAAAACATTTCAGGTTGTTCACGCTATTCAGATTTTTAAGGAAACTTTGTAGATGTAAACATTTTCATAATAGAATCATACTTTTTTCACTGTTATTTTGTTCACTTGGGATCATACTGAGCTGAATGTGTCCCCTGAACTAAAATGAGTTTGACAGCCCTGTCTTAAAGCCTCAAAGACAGTTACATCTCGTCTATAAAAAAAGTGACTCAACAGTATATGATATCGTGTGAGACCTTGGAGAGAAAGACACAAAGGGAAGAAAAGAAGAAAAATGAATGATTTTCCATTGAGTACAGCTCAGACAGAGTGAAAAATAAGTACAGGTGATCTGAGTGGAATATCGCATTAAAGAGAAGGAATGTGCGTTAGACGGACTAATGTCTTTCTAATGTGCAACTGGACTGTTTCATAACACATCACCCACCAGCCCCTCATTGAAAACGTATCAGCAATTAGAACTGTATCACAAGTAGCCAAGAGACATAAATGACAGAGGTGCATGTGCATGTGCGCTCATTCTTACTGGTAGTGAAAATGGTGGCGATATGTCGGCTCCTCTGGGCTCCGGCGATGGCCTGCAGTTTGACACTGTACTCTGTAGAGCCTGTGAGCTGAGCCATGTTGTAAGACGTGGCTGTCGGGCTCAGCACCACTTCCTGAATTCACACACACACACACACACACACACACACACACACACACACACACACACACACACACACACACACACACACA
>JAQQZY010000005.1:35770802-35783458 GCA_030068375.1 Ostorhinchus rueppellii
ACACACACACACACACACACACACACACACACACACACACACACACACACACACACACACACACACACACAAGCATGAACAATTTGTCCACAAGGTGAGCTTTGATGACAACATATCAAATACGAGTCCAAAAAGTGAATTATATGCTTTGGAAAAAGTTTGCACTTTTAGGCCCACACAGTTTGTGGTTTTGGAGGCTGAAGCAAGTAAAGTTCCAAACATCAACTAAAAGTGAGAAAGTCCCACAGCGATGCACATACCCTGATTACACCATCAGAGGATGTGAAGGTTAGTGTGTATCCAGTCGCTGCGGCCTGAGGAGGTTTCCATGTCAGAGTCGCGCTGTCGGTTTGAATATTTACAGCGGTCAGATCACGAGGAGGATCCACATCTGAAACAATGTCATACAGTGGTTTTATAGTATTTTACAATTTCACTGTTGATGTTTTATCTCTTGGTTGGACAGACAAGTGAGTCAAAAGTCCACATGCCTGATTTATTTTTTTCTTCCCCCTCGAGAAATGACCTTATTTATTAAAATTTATCAAACAACATTTTTATTGTTCATGTCCAACTCTTATTAGAGATAGGAAGGAAGTGAAATGGTGCCATCCTCAGCTATTTCTATTATCAGGTCAGAAAAAAACTTTTTTTTTACTACTTGTGTAACTTTGTGAGTTTCTATATGGACTTGCTCTGGACAATCTGATAAGTCTTAGTTGAAGCTCAAGATACATACTTTGTTATCCCTTAGGGGTAAATTATTGTACAGCCAGCAGTATATGCATCATAAACAAATGACAGATATAATACAAAAAACACAAATCACACACTATTTACTGCCAAGGAGCAGCAGGGGTTACTGATGTTAGTAGACAAAAATATTTTTGAAATATTGATTGACTGGATCAAACATAACCTTTCTGGACCTACCAGTGGTGAATTCAGTAACAGCAGAGGCACTCTTCTGAGCTTCTTTCACCGCATGTACTCCAACTGTGTAGTGTGTAGCTGGAACCAGGGAACCCATCTCAAACTCCACTGTGTTCCCAGAAACATGCTCCACCACCGGGGACACTGGAATTGGATCACAAACAAACAGATAAATAACACATCAGTAGTGAAACCGCTGGGACATTCCCATAATGTACCGCTACAGTACCTGTATCAGCGCTATAGGTAATAACATAGCCATCAACAGTGGCCACGGATGGTTGCCACAGCAACAGGGCAGATGTGTCGGTGACATTCACTGCAGTCAGGCCCTGAGGTCTGTCCAAACCTGAAAGATACAAAAAAGACACTTAAGGAGACCTGGCCCGTTTCTGACAGTCTGACAGAATAAGAGGACATTTGACAGCCAACCTGTGGTCACAGAGTCTGTGCTGGGGTCACTTTCCTCCAGACCCTTCACAGCACTGACTGTCACTTGGTAGGTTTTGCCTGGAATCATATTGGGCAGCAACGCCTCAAACACACTGCCATCCACAGTCACCATCAGGGGACTTCCTGTGAAGAAAACAAAGACATGGATCCAATATTTAAACACAGTATCGTCATTCCACATATGGAGCTACTTAAAGTTACTGCTGATGTTTTTATTATCCCTTCCATGCTGAGGTAGCTAAAACACATCAGGCTTAATCCATACAGGTGATCATTAAACACATATTAACTAAATGATATGATTTAACTGAAACATAAGATGACATGTAGCAACAGGAAAGTGTAACAGTAGAACGACTCAGATTTGGCCTCTTACCTCCTTCAAATGGCACATAAGTGATGCGATAATTATCCACTGGAGAGCGAGGCATGGACCAGTGAACTATGGCCGAGGAGTCAGTCACTTCAGAGAAGTGAAGTCCCCGTGGAGTGCTCAGGCCTACCACATGTGCACAGAGGAGAACAGGAAGAAAGGTGAATGAAAGTAACACTGCAATAACCTAGAAAAAAGAAAACCAGCAGCTCAGAGGGTCTGAATTAAAGTCAAGAAGCAGTGTTTCCCCAGAGACTGTTTTCCATTAGACAGACATGGAGTTAAGCCTAAACTAGAGGATGAAAATGATTAGTGGTGTAGTGGGTCCAGTATTCTGAGGGAAGACGTCACAACCAAAAATGAGAAAGTTAGTAGAAGTCAAACATTGCAGTGTTTCTCCATATACCTGTCTGAGCAACCCCAGTAATAGGCTGGGAGCGCCGCTCCAATGTGACGCCATAAAGCTCGATTTCATACTCAGTGCCACCCATGAGTCCAGTTAAAACCTTGGTTCGCGTATCACCACTGACACTGTACTCCTGTGGATGTGTTAATCTTTTGGCGTCTCTTATTTTGATCACAAATCTGTCAAACAAGTCTTCATCAGCCGTCCATGACAGACGGAAACCGTCAGCTGTGACATCTGAGACAAAGAGATGCTCCACCTCTGGCTCAGCCTCTGGTTGAAAAGGAAACATAACGTTGCAGTAGGTTTTTTTGTTTTTCCAGCATAATTCATCAGCTCCTGTCAACATCAGTTTGGAAGAAGTCAGTAAGGAGGCAAGGAAGGTTCCAGGTGGCAGACATTGTTATATTCCAGCCTGAAGGCATTTTTGTCCACAACCTCCAATCTGTCATGCTCACACATCTGTTAGTGTAAAGAAATGAAATAAAACAGCATGAGCCACAGTCAGGGAATTAAAAAGACAAGATGCTTTTTGTAGAAGTTTATTTATGTTGGTTATAACAGATTGAACTGATCTGTTGAAGGATGAGACGAGGTCCCCATGCGTCTTCAAGGCCAGTATCGATGCATTCAGTGCATTCAAAGATGAAACAAATGAGATCAGAAGTTAAATCAACTGACATTTCATGCTCAAAATGTCTGTTGGTTTATCTGTGTTTTCCTACTTTTGACAATATGCAGTTTGTACGTAGGTATGTATGTAGTATAGTTTGTACTAATCACAAATCTGAAGGAAAACACATTTTAAAATATGAAAACAAACAACGGTTGCTTGCTCATATTTTGGTAAAAGAAGAAAATGGGAAATCCATAAGTCTTCGTCAGTGAAGAACTTCATACCAAGAAAACAGACTGGGATGCTCTAAAACAAAGGAAATAGGAGTTCACTCTGGAAAAGAGGTGGCTTTAAAGGTTAAGGTTAGGGAACAGTTTTACTGAAGCTTCACCATCAAACAATGAAAATCCCAACAAATAAGAACTTTTTCTCATGGATTATGGTGTGGGTCTGTTTACCATAATCCATGTCTCTATTTCTAAATCTAACAGGCTGTGATGGTGAAACTTCAGCATTATTCTGTACAAAATGTGAGAGTGGACATTTTAGTAAGTAGTAGGGGCCTTGGAGTGCACCGTGAGCAGTACCTGTCACAGCCACTGTGGTCAGGGGCCGAGAGAGGAGCCCTGACCCTGACACCCCGGTCAGCCTGACCTCATAGCCTATGCCGGTGATGAGGCCCCAGATGTCCAGGTGACTGTGGTTGCCTGGGACCGTGAACTCCTGAGGCTCCAGCAGCCAGCCAGAGTCTGTCACTACTATGTTAAAATGGCTGAAGCCACCACTAGAGGGCACCAATTCTTCCTGCTGCAGCTGCTGCTTGACCTCCCACGACACACGGAAACCATAGGGGGTAATGTTGGAAATGGTCAAGTTTTCCACTTTAGGTAAAGGAGCTAAAGGGAAACAGGATTGATTGTTTCGTTTTGTTTTTTCAGAGAGAGGGAATGCATGTGGGAGGGGGAACAAGAATACATTAGAGTGAGCAATGGTTGCAAAAGCAAATCATAAAACTGGTCGACCTGCAAATTCTGATTTTAATAGTAAAAATAATTTACCAAGTAGATTATGATAGGAACATGTGATTTACTATGTTGTCTGCATTTTCTCTGTTAAAAACACATTAAGGGCAAGTTTGGCATGGGTTGTGTGAGTGCATAGCCCAGAAAACAGAGTGAAGCTTTAGTGGCCATTAACGACCAATTTATTAGACAGCTTTGTTAAATACTCTGTTCTGATTGGCCAATGACAGCACTCTACAAGTATTGCTATGATATTTAGAAGTAGAATGGCACTGTTATTGCACTGTAATAAATAAGGTTTTTAGATTTTTAAAAAAAAAAAAAGGTAATAAGCAGGATGATGTTATTGTGAAATTAACCCCATCAAGGTGATGCAGGACTGAAGGTAGCTCATTGATATCTATTACTTTACAGCATGAGAGTTTCAGCTACCGACTTGTCGCAGCTAAATCAAAGCAATCATTCATGTCAAATTTGCTCTTAATGCATTTCAAGCTCACAGGTTTGCAAATTAACAAACTCTATTTGTGCTTAACTACAAGTAATTAGACTTCAAGATATGAGTAAAATACATAGTACCTGTTTTGGCATGTGCTAACACAGAGTTAGTGTGGCGGCCGTGAGAGATACCGTACAGTTCAATGTCATAGCCTGTGGCATCCATCAGGTTAGACACAGTAAAGTAACGAACTTCACCAGGCAGTGTGAACTCCAGCGGGTCAGACTGCTGCTCAGAGTCACTGACCCGAACTACAAAGCCATCAAAGTGGCCTGACACAGTGCTCCAGGACAAGCTGAGGTTATGTGGACTCACTGATGAAGCAGTTATGAGCCCCAACTGTGGGACATCCTCTAAACAAACAAACAAAACAAAGGACATGGCTTTTCAGTTACGTTACTTTCGACTGTGGTCGAAATACATTCTGAACATAAGGGGTCAAAACATGCATGCACTGTGTTGTGATACCTGTTGTAGCTACAGCAAATAGGGGCGGTATATTGTGGCCGCTGCTGACGTACAGCTTAACGTTGTAGCTTGTGCTCGCTTTGAGCCCGGCCATGACTGTGGAGCGCACGTCTCCTGGCAGAACGCGCCCCATTGCCTGCGAGGGCAAAGCAGACTCTCTGACTTCTACTATAAAGTTATCAAAAGCCTTCTCTCCTGTCCGCCATGACAGAGAGAATCTGTCTGAGGTAATGTTAGAAACAACTAGCCTGGACAAATCAGGCTCTTCAGCTATAAGGGGAGAGAAGATATGGTACATATTCATTTTCTGGAATAAATAAAATGTGTTCTATTATTTAAAACCCCACGTAAAGTTTACAGTGTAGTTTACAACCCAAAGGTGATCAAAGATGGCTCTATTCTACATTCTACATAAGAGTTATAATAAATAGATGTAAATTAAAAATACCTGTTGATGCAACAATGCTGATGGCATTTGTTCTGGATCCCTTGTACGTCCCATAGAGGTAGGCTATATAGTCAGTGCTGGGCCGGAGCCCTGTGATTTCATGGGACTGTACATTGTGGGACATGTTATATTCCATTGGTTCCATCAGCCAATCAGAATCAATTATCTCCAAGGTAAAACCATCAAATAGTCCTTCAGTGCCATTCCAGTGGATTGTAAAGCTCTCTGATGTTAAGTTAGATACATATATTTGGCCAACCACTGGCTGATTCACTAAAGAAAGAAACCATTGTTAGATTTTTGAGAAAACTTACACAATATATATGCTTTAAAGGTTCAATGTGTAACATTTAGTGGCATCTACTGGTGATGTTGGAGATTGCTACTTGTGGGGCGTAACCATCCTGTCTGCAGGTAAAACCAGGCCCTCATGAGAGCCAGGGTTTGTTTGGTCTGTTCTGGGACTTTTGGTTGAAGGGATATAAACTGTAATGTAATAGGTGACAGTAAAGCACCCAAAAAAAGGACAAGATGTCTACTCTTATCTACTGTGAAAATAGGGCGGTGCAAAATATTAGACGCCATGGTAGTGACCCAGTCCCACTGTAGACATAAACTGCATATTCTTAGGTTACATTTTATTCTGCTCTTATTTTCATGTAAATATACATATAATTAAATATTGTGTTCCACTTCTGCAATTTGACCGCCCTAAATCTTACACACTGACCCTTTATAATATGTATAATAGGATGGCGTTTACAGCTGGTTTGTTAAATTTATGATGTAAACTTGCGTGTAGAGTTACTGGACACTCACCACCACCCACTTGCAATTCCTGACAGTCTTCATAAAATATTAAAATACATGCATATATACTTAGCATTAAAAGTGCAAAGAGAAATGCGCCACCACCATTAATGTAGCTGAACCTTAAACAATTCGGCCAGCTCTTCTTTAAAAAAAAAAAAAAAAAAAAATCAAGATGGAAATTATATTGGCAAGAAGAAACCAAAAGGCAATAATGGTCTGTGACTGAATATGAATGAAGTGTTGCTTTAAGTGTGAAATGCAGCAAAAGGAGACAGAAAACAGGACTGGGATAGTGCACACAGGCATAAACTAAGTCATGCACTTGATCTGCAATGTTGGGACATCAGTTTTCTAATACTGCTGAGTGCATCATGCAGAGTAATAAAAATCAAGAGTGACAGAGAGGGGAAAAAATAAATAAAGATTGTTGTCAGCTACGAGCACACATGCAGCAGATAATTAGGTCATCATTCAGATGTGAAGTTGCCATTACTGTTAACCCCAGACTGAATTATGAGCTTTTTACCTTTTATATTGACAAGAAGATTTAATCATTTGCCACCTAGTAGTTCAAAAGGAAATGAGGATGTTTACTTGGACAGTTTATTAATTGGAAAACTATCAAGCTTAACTAAAAATCAACAAATATCTCATTTTACAAGCTAGCAGGTTCAAATGTCACTACTACTCACACATACTGTGAGCACTTACACTGCGGGCAAATGATCCCTCAAGGTTAATCAATTACACACTGAATGAGCGCTGATGGGATGAAATGAGATGGTCACGCTGTCACCGTGTGATGGGTGAGGGTGGAGTTATTGGTTTGCTTTTGCAATCGTTGCAGCACAACAGCATCAAACCTGACACGATGCAGGGGATGGTAGAGAGAGGGGCTTCATGCACTTTGGGAACTGGGTTGAAGGTTGCAGTTGAGTGTAAGGCTGAATATTGAGGGCGAATTGCTTGGCTCAGTGATGTGTTGACAGTGCCCATCACCCTGCCCTCTCTCAGCTAGACAGAAACAGTGGCTGGAGGGTGAAGAATGGTAAATGGCATGTTGGTTAAGATGAAGCAGGACAGTCCACTGTGGCCAGGGTTTGGGACAGGGATGACCAATCAGAAATGAGGTTATTTGGTTGTTCTTGTTTCATGCAGCAAGTTTTGGACTCTCCACTGTGAGTGGGATGACAGAGGATGTAGAGTGCATTTAATGACACATTTAAACTGAGAAGAAAAGGAGTAAAACAAATCAATGAAAAGAAAGGAAAGGGAAGGGAAGAGTAAGGGCAGAGTACATTAAGGCTGCCTGCAGCAGGTACCTGTGGTGGCGTCAGTGTACACGGGTTCAAGGAAGGAGCCTTGATACATCCCATACAGGCCAACCATGTAGCTGGAGTTGGGATTCAGCCCAGATATAACCAGGCTGAGAGCATCTCCGGACAGAGTGAGGTTCTGGCTCTCTGCGATATTCTCCAAGTTTGTTACCTCTATGACAAAGCTGTCAAATTCCCCACCCATGTGGGTCCAGGACGCAGTGAAGCTGTCCCATGTAATCTCAGAGATGGTGAGGTTCACCACCATGGGCTTCAGCTCCTCTGGTAGATACACAGATCAGAGTGGGGTCAACGGAATAGCAAGATGATTTGAAATAGCATGATGACATTTGAAATTACTCAATCATCATAATGAGAATTAGAATGCTGCAGAGATGATGCTTTTGTGGTCGAAACTGAAAGTTAGCCTCTCAGTGGTATCCTCAGCAGAGTCAGTGGGGGGTTTTCACAAGTTTATACGTTACTGCAGAAAATATGCTCTGTGGTAAAGATAAGGTGACAAAATGATAACCTTCATAACTGACTTTTTTTTTTAAATTTTAGAAGTATAAATCAATTTAACAAAAATATACACAAACACCACATGCTTTTAAGGTGATAATGTGGATGTTGTGAAGCAGGGTTTTAACCCAGAGTCAGTATTATCTGCAGTAGTTTATGATCAGTGCAGCCCCTTTTGGAGAAGCACAAATGAGAACCAACACAGAAACAAAGCCATGCAATGCAGTGGATGGAATTTGGAGAAAAAACATATTTCACACTTAAACTGACGCTGAACTAATTTTACATGTACGCTGTTTTTACAACATTACCATTATTTTACCTTCCCTTACATTTTCTAAACAGTAGAACACGCATAAGAACCCACAAGTACCCTCATGTTGCCAACAGTGTATTATACTGAATGGCTTTCCTCTTCTACTAATACCTTCCCTCTTGACACCGGCTCATCTACCTCACCTTTTATTTTTGATGTCCCTGACAACTTCTGTAATCTGACAATCATCTTTTTAAAGACATATTCTTGTATATTTTATGTTCTGGAACAAACCAACATAAAACACTCATCTCTTATGCATATGTTAACTTGAGACCTTATTTCAGCCGCCTAACCAAAAGCAGATTTTAAAAAAACTGAGAGGAGGAAACCAAGAGCTTCAAAATGCTGAGTACCAGGTTTAAATCTCATTTCTGCAGCACCTTATACAGTCATGAACATATGGGATGCAGGGGTAATGTGGTTTCTAATACAGAACATCACCTGTCAAGGAAATGGTTATCATGTAGCCAGAATGCAAATCTGAAACACTAAAAATGAATGGATGACAATAGGTTGCGAAGTGTTTTCTCCATGTACCTGTAGTAGCAACAACTTTGAGAGGTAAAGACCTTTTCCCTTCCAGCAGCCCTTGTAATGTAATATTATATTGTACCAAGGGGGACAAACCATCTATTTCAGCCTTCCTCACATTTCCTGGTAGTGTGGTCACCTGGACCTGCTTAGGCCCCGATGAAGCGCTGAGCTCCACTACGAAGCTCTCAAACGCTTCGTCGGGTGTTCGCCAAGCCAGGCTGACACTAGTGGAGGAAACATTAGCGACAGTTAGCTCCCCCAGTGTTTCTAGGTTTGACTTTCCAGGCTCAGCCCCAAAACTCATCAGATCGGTATCAGAAGTGGAAGGGGCCTGAGTATTTAGAGGACGGTGATCTGGGCTGTCAACCTCTCCAGTATCCAAAGCAGACTGTGGGGTTGTTGGGGCATCTTTGATAATCAAACTGAATACACCTGGAGAGGAGGGCTTGGGAGCTATAATAAATAAGAACAAGTTAAAAAAAATGCATTTGTTACTGGCTGCTGCTGCTGATGAGTGAAAAAACACACCTGAAAAGAAAAAATGGGGTCAAACTACATTCTGGAAAAAGAACAATACAGACACAGTAAATCACAATTTTGCAGAAATGTGGCAATGTCATTTTCCCCATTGTGTTTCATTGTTAACTGGATCAAGTTTTACTATATAGCATCAAACGTCACAGATCCATTTTTGCACAACAGCTGAAGCATTAATGGCACTTGAGACAGAGCCATTAATTGTTTGAAGGTTCTGAGTAGTCCACAGGAGTGGAAGTACACAGTTGTCTTCAAATGGATGGTGAAGCCATGCACAGCCATTTTGTTCCTAATGTCTTAAAGAAAGATCGTCGGGTCGTTTGTTTGACATGCAAATGGCGTATGGTGTAATTCTATTCAGCTGCTAAACCTTCAGATTCTGAAAAATGGGACGGAGGATGTTGAATGATGAGAATGGAATTAGTGGCGCAGGCTTTCAGAGGGCAAAATGGTTCCACGTTAAAGCTTAAATGCAAGAAGAAAATGGGACAGCTGGTGAAGTATAACCCATTGTACCTGATATTTTAATAATAGCTCAGGGAGGACGTGACAACTCTGGCTGGATTTCACCTAACTGAAAGAAATGACATGAAAGTATTTTCTTCTTGCATTAACGTTTTTGGAAGCAACATTGTGCCTCAGTGTTGAAGCCCTGGCAGGTGACAGATGGGATGAGTTAAAAGGAGTTTTTCAGAAAATACGTCATCTTAGTTGGGTTTGTCTTCATAGTGTACCATGCTTAAGTTTTTATATAATATGTATAACTGCAAAACTCTCACTAAGTAAAATGCTGACATGCAAGCCTTTTCACTACTGTAATCTAAGCCACTACGACACCGTCACTCTTCAATATTTACGTCTGAAAGAGAAGCTTGTACCTGTGACTGCAACCGCCTCAAGTAGCGCAGATCTCTGGCTACTCGTTATCCCATAAAGCTTTATTTGATATTCTGTTGATGCCTTCAGGCCTTGGATTCTAGACCCAGCGGCATCTCCTGGAAGGTGGACCTCTCTCACCTCCAACAATCGCTGTGTGTCTTTATATTCTATGGCCAAACTATCATAGACTCCGGGAGGCTTTAGTTTCCACGAGAGGTCAAATCTGTCAGACGCGATGCCTGAGACCGTCAGTGTTCCACGCTCATCCTCAGGCTCCGTCCCAGAGAACTGAGACTCAGAGGGGTCTAAATGCGAAAAGCTAATGACATTGTCCTCCGAGCCTGGAGGAGTCGTTAGCTCACGGTCATCTGAGTCAGCTAAATAAAATGTATAAGTGGCTACAAGAAAAACAAGAAGGCAAAGGAAAAGTCATTTAGGCATAAGTGAAGATCAGTTTCTTGGTGCTTGTTGGCTGCAGATTTATTTCTAAAAGTCACCAGATTACTTTCATGGTTGTTGCTAAACTTGCTTTTTAATTTTAAACTAAATGAACTGAATGCTTACAAACCAACAGGGAAAATACAATTACTGAACATTAACATTTTCTTTCCACATGCTTCTGAAAGCTGTTTAACTCCTGCAGAGTTGTCAAAGGATACATCCTCAGTATTCTGTGTCTTAAGTCATATTTCTGACATCAAATAATGTCTAAATTGTTTCCTACCCACCTGTAGATGCAGACACAGTGACAGGGTCGCTCCTCTTGTGGCCTCTCTCTGCAGTCAAGGTGAAGGTGTAGGTCATTCCAGGGGCCAGGTTGGGCAGGACATGACTCGTGGCTCTGGCGGGAATGTCCACCTCTTCAAACTGACCGTCTCTGGAGACATACACCAGTTTGTAGCCTGAGACCTTGGCCTGAGGCTTCTGCCACCTCAGCGTGACTGAGGTCTCTGTGGACTCCACATTTTCAAAGTCTCTGGGAGGATCGAGGTCTAACAGATGAATCATAGATCAGGAAAATTAAAGACAAGAAAAGTCAAGTGGAAAATAGTCAGCAAGCTTTGCGGTCTGATATTTGATATATTTATGCATTTTCTTACTTCTCTTGCATGATCAGTACAAGCCATAAATCATCAATGCCAAGTAGTTTCATGTTGTCATCCAATTTATAACAGCATAACCTGGCTGTCTGCATATTTATGAAGGTGTGTGAAGGATAGCTGTTTGGACAGCTGCACAGCAGTGTCTCTCACCAGTGGCTGCATTTGTAGTAGCAGGAAGGCTCTCTCTCTCATTCTTCACAGCAGTCACTCCAATCCCATACTCTGTCCCTGGCTTTAACCCTGCCAGATGGAGGAATAGAAAAAAATAACCACCTGGTAGTGAAGAAGAAAATAAGCCTGAGGGTTAATAAATGTCTGTCTCTATCAGCCACACCAGTAATAGTAGCTTTTGTAGTGTCTCCAGGCCCCTGCGGGAACAGCTCCTCGCCATGTGCAGCTCCAGAGATGGGACTGTATTTCACCCGATAACTGCCAACATCAGCTGCACTGTTGCTCCACTCCAGAGAGATGCTGCTATCAGTCTGGGAGACAGCCTGCAAGTCCTTAGGGGCATCCAGGGCTGGAGTAACATAATAAATCCCATTAGCAGAACAACTTGCTATAAAATTTTTAAACACTGTGTTGAAGGCCTGTATGGTCTGTTTGCAGAGTTCAAATGAGATAACCTGCATTATTTAGCACAGGTACATTAGACTGTAATATCAGATAACTGACTGCAGTTTTGAAAAACACTTGGCATTTAATCTGTGGTTGTTTGTGAGCATCATGCCTACCTGTAGTAAATGTTGTGGTGACAGGGTCACTGCTGATGTCTCCCATTCTGGAGACAAGGGACACTTTGTACTCAGTGTCCGGCCTCAGTCCGTCAATACTGTACTGTTTATCTGGGGAGAAAATCTCCACACTGGTTTCATCTGAGGGGTCGGAGCTTTGCCCATAAAACATAATGACTTTGTCAACAGGAACCACAGGCTGAGACCAGCTGACCAGAGCAGAAGAGTCCGTCACATCCTTCACTTCCACCTGCTGGGGGCCGTCAACCTCTGGAGGGGGAATTAAGATGAGGACATAGACCAGCTGCCATTATTAACCATTCTAGCATGGATTATTCTGTCAACATGAGATAAATTCTTTCTGAAATTGACCATTTTTAAAGTGTAAAAAATCTGTTGTCAAAGTCTCTAAGGTTTAATGCAGCTTTAACCCACAAAGACACAAACATCCACCATCAAACAAAATCGTCTACTGATATAAAATGTTTAATATTTGTTGATCCACTAATCCTATCAATACATGTAAATAATGATTGGTGTAAAACAGAGTTTGTTATCTTTTCATGGTCATCAGATATGACCCATTTGGACGTTTAGAAGCTCAGTAGTGAACATGGAAACACTGTCATCTTCTACAACATTGATTCACCAGTAAAACCCATGGAGTTGGATCAATGACAG
>JAQQZY010000005.1:35783572-35805741 GCA_030068375.1 Ostorhinchus rueppellii
ATAAAGCGGGTATAGAAGATGAATGAATGAATGAATGAATGAATGAATGAATGAATGAATGAATGAATGAATGAATGTTTTCAGTTATTGAAATCTTTGCTGAAAAAGTTTTTTTTTTTTTTTTTAAGTTTTCCCTGTTTCTGATACAACAACCCTTAACTTTAACCTCAGCTTTTATGCAAATCTACATTATCAGTATATTAATTATAGGAAAATCCATTATTTCACTAGAAAAAAATGCAAAATAAAGATGATATTATTATATTAAATGATGATAAATCACTTAATAAAGGTTAAATATAGAGAAAAATGCTTTTGGAAACTGCCATACAGAAAGTACTGGGTCTTTGTGGGTTAAATGACTTGTTTTGTTTTGTCCAACCAAGTCCAATACAAACGGCTTTAATTTACCTCATTCCTAAAATAAAAACTGGGAGTCAAATATAAACTGGGTCTCAAGTAATAGATAAGTATGCTGTTGATAAACAAATACAGACTCTGTAGATGTCAAACCATCAACAATATAACATTACTATTTTTTACAGTTTATGGCTCTAGGCCCCTCATCTGAGTTCACACACAACCACAGGTTTCGGGACTATTACTAAATTTTCAGTCACTGCAGGTGTGTGTCTTAATTCTTTAGCAAAACTGTCAATGGTACAATTTTTTTTTTTTATTATCTTTTTACAATAGAAGCTCTCTCATGTAGGGAATAGATTCTATCCACAGAAATATGAGGCCTTTTATTTTGCAGAACTTAAGAACTTGGTACCTTCACAAACAGAAACCGATCAAAATTAGGTTTCTTTCCAATTACAACCATTTTGAGTTATTAAACTGAGGAAATATGAAATAAAGGCCTGTCTCTAACACTAGCCTGCTCCAAATACAGGTCTGATACGTCTTGGAGCTGAGGTAAAGCAAGACCCTCGACACTATTTGAACATGCAGGATGTGTAGATTATACAATGGAATATGTGAATCAATTTTCTTACAAGCCAACCAAACTAAATTGGTCCCTATCCCAAAATTTAGACACTGTATGCACTATAGAAGTCAAAGACAAACCAAAACCATGCATCAACACAAGGAAAACTACAATGAAATCTAATGTGATTCCCTTTCACTCCGTGTTTACGACTTAACAAGACCCCTGTGTTGATGTGTGTGGGAGAGGAGACATTAGTTTTCTATTTCGAAGCAGTGCTAAAAGGACCATTGGGGTTCAAGGTTATAAAAGGTTTAACCTTACTTCTATCATTCATTTCAGAGAGCTGTGCTGAGTTTCAGCTAATACAAATAAATGACATCAGAAATGTAATGGTGCGATACCCAGGGAGTCCATCAGCATATACTTGTGTAGAAGCTATTGCATGCCAGACTAAATAACTTCTTTTGTGCCTGGGAAAGCCATTTAGTTTACAAGACAGTGGAAGAATTTCCTCACACAATGTATAGAGTAACGCTGCAGTAAAAGTTTCAGCAGGACGAAGACTAGAGCTACAAGTAAGATTTAGATAGAGTGTAAAATACAGCTCTTACATGGTCATGCTAAGCTGAGATTCAATTTATTTGACTTATTACTCTAACAAAAATATGTTACATGAAACTTCAGGGTTGGCTGGGATTTCCTGTTGTTGCTCTTCGTTTCATTTTGGAATTTCACTCCAACATTCCAAGAGAAAGATTTTTACCCTTAGTGACAGGATACCTATAAGTAACCAAATATAGTAAATGATGACATCAGCATACTATCTCAGACAACAACGCCACCACCATCAGGGAACGGGTACATTCATACCTCAACCGGTTTTCTTTCCTCTTAAAAAACAAATAGCTAGATATATTCCTCTACAGTTTGAAACTCACTGGTCGTGACTTTTTTGGATGTCTGGGGACCTCTAGTGTTGTTCTTAATAATGTTAATGGAGACTTCATACTCCTGCCCCGGACCAAGTCCAGATTGGAGGAATTGGTTTTGGGAGGGTGGGAGGGTAGTTGCAATTTTTCCATTTTCTTCTTTCTGCAAGGGCACACACACAGATAGTAAATATACTGGTAATTACGACATTCATACAAGGAAAAACATGAAAACAGGCAAAGGAAAGACATCAGTATAACTACCAAAACTGAGGTTTGTAGAGCTGCTTTCCTTTTCTTTGTAGATATTTTTTCTCACTGAGACACTGGTTTGAATTTACAGTACATGCCTGTATTCTCATAACATGATGAAGAGGGCACATATTTTGCTTTTGATCTCCAGGACATCTTAGCATTGTGGTTTCACACTAAAATGTTATGACAGTATATGGTCAATTATATCAATTATGTGAGTTTCTAAAAAAATTTGATGAAAAAGGGGGGAAATTCTGCAGCTCCAGCAATATTTGAAGTGGTCTCTATCTTATCAGCTTGCACAGTCATTTCTTATGAAAGACATACTGGCTTGAATTTTAAGCAACAGATTTAGCCACACTTCTATAACATCCAGACTTGCCCACACTAAAGTTTTCCACCTGTCAAAGCAATTTCAGTGGTTAGCGCTAACATAAATCCGTGTTTAGTGCTCACTTCCAATAAGCTGGCATAGCTTATCACCTCTCGATTTTTCCCTGTTGCTTAATAAACTCCTTGGCAGAACTTCAAGAGACGTGCAGACTGACCGTGTTGCGGAAATAGATCTCCCAGCCATCAAAGGAGATGTCCAGCTGGTCCCAGATCACCTCTACTGAGGTTTCTCTCACTGATTTAAACCTTAAACCCTCTGGCTGTGGGAGAACTGGTGGGATGGAAACAAAGAATGATCCAAACAGTTAATACATAACAGTATTCCACAAGAGAGCTTCATTTACAGTCAACTAAAATTAAAAAAGGACATACGTGTGGCCACTCTGGCAGTGACAGGGACACTCCGTTTGTTGCTCAGAACAGCATAGACATTGATCAGGTATTCAATGCCAGGTTCCAACTCTTTAACAGTGGCAGTGGCTTGGTCTCCAGGAACAGTAAACTCCTGATGGAGACCACCAGGGAAGGTGGGTACGTAGGTCACAAGGTACTCTGTCACCAACATCTCGTTGGTCCAAGATAGATCCACTGTTTCAGGGGTGACTTCACCAACGTTGAGGTCCTTTGGAGGAGACACTGGAAAAATGAAAGCACAAGATTAAAAAAAAAATAACACTGTTGAGGGTGTTGTCTTGGATAGTTTCTCATGCCTTCAATCACTGTGTATCCACCCCGCAGAGCTAATGCAAACTCCAGAGCTACATCTGGCTGCAGTGTGAAGAAGTGCCAAATATGTGTGAACAAAGTGCAGACAACGGCAGTACAAACTAAAACCCTTTTTATATTCACTAAGTAGTTTCCCTCAGGATGAGTGGTGAGTGAATTTTGAGAATAAACGGAAATTACATCACTCTAGAGTTTCTTTTATAGTACATCTAGTTGACACATGGAAAGTTTCAGACTTTCTGAGCTGTTAAAAGCCCCTGAGTGTTTCTGCACTAAACTAAACAGAGTTTCTCACCTTCTGAGCAGTCTTCTCCAATGTACCCCTCATCACAGACACACTGGCCATTCACACAGCGGCCTTTGTCGTGGCAGTTGTTGAGGCAGCTCAGCTCTGCACAGCTTTCTCCCTCATATCCACTGTCACAGGAGCATCTTCCTTTGATGCAGCGCCCCCTGTTGTTGCAATTATCTGGGCAGGCGAGCACAGAGCAGTCGTCTCCTGAGAATCCTTCTTGACAGACACACTTGCCGTCAACACAGTAGCCTCTTGCTAGGCAGTCATTGGGACAAGCTTTCTGACTGCAGTCTTCCCCAGTGAAGCCTTCATCACAGACGCACTGGCCGTCGATGCAACGACCGTGATTCTGGCAGTTGTTAGGACAGCTCAGCTCACTGCAGTCCTTGCCAGTGAATCCAGCATAACACGTACAGCGCCCATCAATGCAGTCACCACGGCCGTAGCAGTTTGAGGGGCAGGTCCTGATGCTGCAGTCCTCACCAGCAAAGCCTTCTTCACACACACACTGGCCGTTTACACAGCGCCCCCTGTGCAAGCAGTTGCTTGGGCAGGACAGCTCAGAGCAGTCATCCCCTTGGAAACCAACATCGCAGGCACATTGTCCGTTTATGCACTGGCCTCTGTTGTTGCAGTTGTTCAGACATGCTAACTGGCTGCAGTCTTCACCTTGGTAGCCAGAGTCACAGATGCACATCCCGTTGAAGCATGTCCCTCTGCCGTTGCAGTCGTTGAGGCAGGTGAGCTGGGAGCAGTCATCTCCGCCGTAGCCAGCTATACAGACACACTGGCCATTAACACAGAAACCATTGCCCTGGCAGTTGTTAAGACAGGTGTGATCTCCACAGTCCTCCCCGGTGTACCCCTCATCACAGAAGCAGGTACCATTCACACAGCGTCCACGGTCATAGCAGTCTTTGGGACAGATGAGTTCAGAGCAGTCATATCCAGTCCAGGGTTCATCACATATACAGTCGCCATCATCACAGCGGCCTCGGCCCAGGCAGTTGTTGAGGCACTTGGACTGAGAGCAGTCCTCACCGAAGAAGCCATCAGAGCAGACGCACTGGCTGCCCACACACCGGCCGTGTACGCCACAGTCCACAGAGCAGACCTCGGATGAGCAGTCCCTGCCAGAAAAGCCTTTGAAGCATTCACACTTTCCATCCACGCAGCGGCCTCTGCCCTTACACTTACTGGGACACTCAGACTGGGTGCAGTTCGGTCCCTTCCAGCCAGGTTCACACACACAGCCACAGGTTTCAGCACTGTAGTTCCCATGACCACTGCAGTAAGGCTTAGTTCCCAACTCACCTTAGAGAAATAAATGATAGTTAGATACACTATTTACATTTCTGCCACTCTGTCTCATCATTTTAGCTGAACAATGGTATTGTGTAATGCATAAAACCTATCATTTGGTTGGCTTATTATAGTAACAACTAGAAAATTATTTTTGGAATAGCCAAGTGACTGCGTGTCACGTTATTTGAGCCAAATAAAGCTCAATTCAAAGCTCCTTGAAGAGTCTCTGCAGCACAATAAAGTATTACACACCCACACATCATTCCAAAGATCTCTATACCAAATGAATGGAACAGATGTGCCTTAAACTGGATGTCACTCAGGGGAATGTGTAGCATCCTTGCGGCTGTACTTTTCATTCCACTCTCAGTTTAATAAAGAATTATTTTACTACTCAGTCTGGCAGATAAACGTCTCTTACCTGTTACCTGTGCACTGCAGCACGGAGCATCACCAGTGCATTGTTCTTTCAATGCTGACACTTCTCCCTCCAGCATCTCCAGACGGCTCATGAGATCTTTCAGGCCTGGCAGGTCGTCCGCACAACCACAGGCCTTCCGAGGGATGTTAATGCGATGGGTGAAGACAATCTGGTTCTCCCCGTTGACAGTGTGCTCGCTGATGTGATGGCCCGAGGAGGCTGCTGCATCTTTGGGGTAGAGCTGTGTGCTCTCTGGGGCGTCCAGGTCCACAGAGCAAAGAGAACTGGCAGGAACATTGATGTTGTAGACATGATTGAAAACCACAGGATGGTCTGCGCTTGGCAGGGTGATGTTATGTTCTCCAGAAGACGCTAGAGTCTGACGCCGGTGCCTTAGGATTTTTTTCACAAGCCCACCATCGGATAAACTGAGCAAAAGAGTCAAGAGAAGGCAGCCCAAAAGGCTTCTTCTACCCATTCTGGATGATGGATGTGGATTCCAACAAATAAATATTACTTTCAACCTTCTGAAAAAAGGCCAGTCCTGGTTAGTGGTTAAGGGTCTGGGAAAAGAAAAGGAGACAGTTCAATAACTAGAAGGAGACTCAGAGACTGTAAACCTTTGTCAAATGCAGGAGTCCCACCACAGTATTATTAAACCACAAATGAGGACCTACATTTATTTTTTTTTGTTCTGCTGGTTATTTTAACCAACTGTAATAATAAAGGTCAAACTTTTAATTTATCAGTTAGTGTTGATGATGGATTCTTTTTTTTTGTTTGTTTAAAGCTGTCATGCTTAATAGTTTGCTGGAAAAAAATATTTCATTACCTTTCAGCATATTGTAATTCAAGAAAAAATTCTATCACCTCTAAACTCTGGTTTCATGTTGTAAATAATCTACCCCGTGACAAAAGGTTTTGGCCATTCATATGTCTCTGCACAGTTTTTGTGCAATCCTGCTGACAGACAGATAAATGAGGTCATGAAAAATACAACATGTACTTTTAACCATAGTGGAA
The DNA here is from genome assembly GCA_030068375.1 of Ostorhinchus rueppellii. Lineage (NCBI taxonomy): Eukaryota > Metazoa > Chordata > Actinopteri > Kurtiformes > Apogonidae > Ostorhinchus > Ostorhinchus rueppellii. Next base: position 35,789,854 of record JAQQZY010000005.1, read on the forward strand.
GTGGAAGATCTCAGAGGAAATGCCACAAACAGCTCAGATGCATTGTTATATCATATTTCTTTAATCTCCAAATGTGACTGTTGAATAAGAATGGCCTCAATACTAAAGAATTCACAGTTGTGCTGGCACATCAACCTCCACACTATGTGAACACACAAGCTTCATCAATGCTGAATGTTTAAGTCTATTGAAACCTACAGCATGTATGATTTTAAAAAATTCTATGTAAACTTTATAAAATGGAACATATAGTTTTATTTGACAGCATTATGACATATGCAGGATTTTAGGCCCGCAAATCTCTCTGATGATTTCGTCAGCTGGTCACTGTGAACACTATAATTTGTGGGAGAAAAACTAGAACTAATGACAAGCTTCTTCCTCGCCGTGGGAAAGCCGCCTTGGATTAGTCAGTGTTGAGTTTCCAAAGGATCTGAGTAAGCATGGGTGTATAACTGAAAAATCAATACAGAGGTCCAATACAGAGTGAATGCCCAGATGAGCCAAAATACAATATCTGTGGTTTTGTCTTCATTGAGGAAGCTCAAAATTGGCTCTGTAAAAAACTGTATATTATATCATATCATATCATATATATTAGCATAGAACACTATATCAGAGTAAGCATCTTTACAGGCTTCTTTTTCTTTCCTCTTATTGTTCATCTGTTCGTTAGACTTGAACTACAGCAAATATTGACTAGACAGGATGTGCACTATGCCGTCCCAGCTCACATCTATGTCTGAGGTAGAGTCTGGGAGCCAGTAGACTTCAAGGGGTTGTGTATCTGCCAGCACTGAAAGATTTTGTCTAGAAATTTTGAATGGTAGCTGCTGACATTACTCGCACATGCAAACCAATGAAAAATTACTTCCAGAGGGGAAATGTTCATGCAGTGATCATTATGAAAAGACACGTGGGACAGATGCACCTGGGTTGGAGATCTTATGAAGACTTCTGGAAACACTTTATTAAATGCAATACTCATATTCAGCGATCAGATAATGTCAGCATAGGTTAGCTGGTGTTTCCTGCATTTCTGTGGAAACATGACCACATTGTTAATCCCACCCATCCAATAACACCCCCTTCTACCTCTGACCTCCAATCAAAAGCTTAACTCATGGCAAATGACAAATTGCAGTCACCTGTCCTTTGGTCTACACCAGGCGGGCTGTTAATGCTACTGACAGGATGGTTCAGGATTTACAGGAGGGCTGAGCCTATGTGTATTCTTCTTTGCTCCAAAACTATAAGCTCTCTCAGCAGGTTGTGATGAATATTCCTGTGAGGAATGCCAAAGATTTATATCTGGGAAAACACATAAAACAGATTACGACTGTGGACTCATCATTCCATGACGTGACAAGTTGTGGGCCAACGGCCTCTGGTGTTTGACAGCATGTACTACTTCAGGCTGACAGGAAATCTGGTGGTTTTGTGCTGATCAGAGGAGTACACCATGATGAGAGGATACTGTCCTTCAATTCTTATCTGCCTTTTTTGTCAAGGCAATATGAGGATTTTGCTTAAACATTCAGTGTGTGGTGTTTAGTGACATCTAATGGTGAAGTTTCAAAGTGCAACCAACTATAACAGCCGCATACAAATGTAGAAGTGCTTGTTTGTTTGTCCACTCAGAGCTTTTTTGCTATGAGGATTGTGGACTCTAACATGTTAACCCATAGAGACCCAAGTATGCACCAGTGACCAAAAACATCTACTGATCTAAAATATTTAAAAACCATAGATCTATTAATCCTGTCAATACATGTCAACAATTGGTGTAAAATGCAGTTTTTCGTCTTTTCATTTGGACGTTCAGAGGCTCCGTAGTGAACGTAGAAACACTGTCAACTTCTACAACATTGATTCACCAGTAAAACCCACGGAGTTGGATAAATGACAGTGGATGGAGACATTTAGTTTATGTTCAGTTAATGATATATTTTACTGAAGAAGCCTGTTTTTTTAAAAATCAGTTTTCTCTGTTTTTTGTATAATAACCTTCAACTGTAATCTCAGTCTGATGATGAAAGTACATGATTAGTGAATTGAGTACTGGGATATACCGGATTTTCACTGAAAAAAATGCAAAATATAGAGGGCGATATTATGACAAATGGTGATAAATTATTTAATGAAGGTTAAATAGAGACACAAGTTTTACTGTCACAAAAGTAGCACTGGTAGCACATTAAAGCTGGTTAACAACCTCTATTAAAAAGAAAAATGGAGAAGAGAAAGTCTGCAGCTTGGAGTTTGGAGCTAATATATCTGGATTCCCTGAACACTGACCCACTCGTTTTAATGTAATGATAACAATGATTCTCATTTTTGTGGGATTATATATTAAGCAAAACAAGATTACGAACACTATATTTAATATCTGTAGTTCGACCCTCAATCTCACACCTTGGACCTGTAAATCACATATGTTTGATGGGTCTGACACAAACTTTCCACTACGCTCACTGCATTCCCTTTAAACTGTTCAATTTAAGCCAAGGTACGAGGGCAGCACTCTCTCATCTATCACTTTTTCTTCCTTTTACTGTTCTGACCTTTGACTTTGACACTGACCTGACATTTTTCTCTTCATGTGCTCCCTGCTTGCATTTTTTTTTACCCCTTCACCTAATCTGTTAGGGCACAGATATAACACTGAGCTTGAATTTCACAGCATCTCGGACATCTGGTGAGCGGTAGGGTACAGGCAGGTTATAGTGGGTGTAAATCTGGAATCTGTGCCTACAGATCTCTGTCAAGATAGGCTTAAAAGACCAAACGCTAATATTTTGTAGTTTCAATCCCTACAGCCTCCCTACAGCTCTAGCAGCCTGTGTTACAGATTCTGTCAATAGCACTTGGCTCTAAATGTGTCTCAATACAGCTAATATATCTGACAAACACCCTTTACATATGATTCATACCAGAAGCTGCCAGAATGCGTTGTTATAAGCACGGTCTCCTATTACATACAGGAAAACTATAGCCCATAAGAATAACACTGCTAATAGCAATAGAAGCCAAGAATACATCATTCACAGCACAGATGAGGTTGACCAAGGACATCCTATTTCACAATGAGACATGGGAAGACAATTTGGAGAGAAAATTGAAATAAATATAACCTGTTCACTAAGTTATAATCCAGAATTGCTGTAGTTTTAGTGTTCTTCCCCCATGCTGGCAGTGAAAAGGGAACTTTCCCGCGTGGAAAAGAGAAACTGGGAATGTTGGCCCTTGAATGAGGACATCTGTTTTGCCTAGTCAAAGAATAAAGGCGCTGCAGTACCACACAATGGTTCAATTCCTCTTTACCCTTCAACAAAAGTGAAAGAAATGCCGCACGGAGTATTTTGTGGTTAATTTACTCTATTTCATTGCATTTTATCTGTGCAATCGACCAGCTGAAAGACTGCTTCTGCTGATAAACACAGTAAATGTGGCAGCTCACTTTCACACTGTAATTTAAAGAATTCACATCCATGAGAACGATATAACTGCAGCACGTCTGGACAAACTTATGGAACGGATTTGTGTCTGACAGAAGCGTGTCAGGACTCTGGCCACTGGTAAACATTTACTCAGTCCATCTGCTTATTTGTGCGTGTTCGTATTTTATCATTTTAATGTTGCACTAATGGCAAAGAGCAGGTCTAATTCTTACAGCATCTGGAGCAGCTGGAAAACATCTTAACAAGTTTAATTGGAGCAGCGAGTTACACTACCTGATACAACAATAACAGAAATTGAAACACCTCATTAACGGATAACAAATTTCCCCTTTGGTGCATGGCAGACATGCTAAAGAGGTCCTTAAAGAACAATAAATAGAGAATTATCGTGTCCCCAGGTGAGATAGACAGGATGCAGACATCACTTCAACTACAACTACAGGAGCCATAGGAGGAAATGTATGAGCTGTGTGAAAGCTGATAGGATTTTTTTGTGTGTTTATTTATTGTTTCCTGAGAGTACACCAATGCTTTACCGGATATCAGGAGATATGCACCCAATGTTGTGATGTTGTGATCATTTAAAAAATGGGGGCAGATTTTATTTTGCTAGTTTCAGCCACTAACATGCAGCCGTCTGTGCTCAGCCCACACCTGGCACCTGATTTGAGAAACATTGATAGATTTACAGTCAAAGTCCTGACACACCGACACGTCCCTGGCTATATAATCAGATAAAAATACACTAAGAAAATGTGTCAACCCTAACTTAAATCAGTGTAGTCGTGTAAGTAAATGCTTTACAAAGCCCACCATGATCTTTTACCCAACTCCTCTCCACTTTGAGGTCACAGGACATCATCTTAACTCTGGAAATTAGGACACGGAAAAAATGTAACACGTTTTACAGAAATTAGAAGGGAGAGTGGTGTTGAGTTATGATAAACCCCTGGATCTCTGTGAGGAGGTCATGATGAGGGAAACGGTGCAGGGCGAGCCCAGGGGGAGCTCCAGATACTAATCCAGCTGTCCCTCTGACAGAGGTTTGCTCAATGAGACACCTTTTCACTATGGTGCACAAACACATCCCAGGACACCCAGCAGAGAGGCTGTGAAACATCCCATCATACAGATACTGCGCAGAAATGACACAATGTGCATTTAATTGGGAGTTTCTTCAGAGATAAAACAACAAGAATTAATATTTACACTCTGCAGCACATCGGAGGAAAGATTAAAATCTTCCTCTACTGATATTGATTTCTGCTGAATGTGGACTGTAAACGGTGACTCAAACTGAAAACACAAAAAGATAAATCAGAAGTTGAAACCACAATAAGCCCAACTCAGATTTCAATTAAGCAGAGCTAATGGGACTGAATGGATGAAACATTTTTTCCTTCTCTGCCCACAACTGGCAAACCCAGTGCACTCACCCACTTTCCCTTCATTTCATCTCCATAATGGAAAAATTATATAAATAAAACTGCATTTCCCAAGGTACTAGGATGAATCATCAACCTGCAGACTCCCTCAGCAGAGGGATGTTCCTTCTCAAACACATTTTCACCCCATGCACACACACAGATGGACATTTTGGACAGTTTGTGGTCTTATTTTTGGAGTATTGATCTACAACCTGACACAAGTTTGACAAAATCTTTTTGGCATGAAAAGACCCACTGACTGCCAGCCCATAAGCGATCAAAGCTGTGGATAACTCTTCCACATGTTCACTCCCTCAGCAGCCAGCCATCACCTCAGATCCCTGCATTGGCTGCTACTTCTGTCTGACTGAGGAAGAAGTTGCAGTATACACAAAGAATGCGATACCAATAAAGCATAATCAATGTGCTCTGGTTCTGTACCTACAACTATATGTCTATTTGCACTTTTCACACAGGTTCTGATAATAAACTTAACATAAAAAAGGTGATTGTGTACATTTTAAGTCTTAAACGTTCATAAATACATCATCTTACCTGTACTTGTGCAGTCCACTTTGTCTGTCAATCCCCTGAAAGTAAGAGGAGCTGCTCTTCTGAGTCCTTGCACGTTCACTGAAGCCAAATAAACGATGCTTTCCTCTGTGGTGCCACTGCTCTGTCTTGCAGCTCTTCAGCAAGGTGGCAGCTCTGTCAGCTCTCCTTCAGACAGCTCCTTATCTCCTCTCACTGCTCACAGCTCAGGCTGAGGTTGTGCCTCTTCACTGTCTACACTGACTGAAAGAGAGGGAGAGAGGGAGAGTGTGTAGGAGTAAATGTCTTTTAAAGTGTGAGGAGGGTTTTAGGTCAGACCCCCATTTCTTAAACTCCAACCCTTAAATAGCCGTCAGCCTCCCTCCTGCCCTCCCCTCCCCTCCACAGCCCTGTCTCCCCTCCCTCTACTGTAACTAATGGATGCAGAGCTCGGCTGCTGCCTTTAAATGAGATGCCAGCGTTACTCGGAGTTATGACAGAGCGAGCCATGCTAGCGGTTGAGCAGGAAAATTAGAGGGTGAGGAAGATGAGAATGAGAGGAAAGTGAAGTCAGAATGTAGACAGCAGACAGATGTTTGCTTTTACCCATATTAACTTTGCAATAACGATTTATGATTTTCTCCTGCAGGATTAAAGCTGCAAATATAAACTCTAATCTGTGTTCAATTGACTCATTCAAATTGTGAGTCATATTTGAGGAAATCCTTTTCCATTGAGCACCCATGCTTATTTCCATACATTACACACATCCTCATAAAAATGCAGTGTGAATTTTTTTCCCCACTTTTCCAACAGTGATGGATATCTAAAGCAACTAAAATGATATTTTATTTTATGACGGAGACCTTATAATTAAATAAATCAGCTTCAAATGACTCCGAATTGAGGGCTTATTAGTCACACATTGCAAAACACATAAGTGAAATTCCTGAAGGAAATGTTTCCTTGTTCAGACAGTTATTTCTCACTCACACACAGTCAGCTTTTCATATATTTAACAGATGAGAGGATCAGTAACCGTGCTGAACTGTGCTCAACAATTTTGGATGTGAATGAAAGTGAGCTGCAAGAGAACATGTGAAATCAGCTGCAGTCACCTCCAAACCTGGATGAAAAACTGGGAACAAAGCCAGAAGACAGACCTGATGACTGCGCTGCCATACGGAGCCAGTCTATACAGTTAAGACTTAATATGATTAGATGAGGATAAAGCACGGATCCGCTTAAATCTTTAAAGTGAGTCTGTGAAACAAGTTGAGATGCAGTACATGTACATGATGGGATTCAGTTTGCTGTGACTCCAAACAGATAATGGAAAATGATTACATTCAGAAAGGTAAGAAACTGGTGCAAGATAAGTTTTGCATCTTAAGATACTGAATGTGTACTTTTGTGTATTTGCATGTCAACACATGGCTGAATATCTGCATGGGTGAAAAACAATTACAACTGACTTTATAATGCTTTTCCCCCCAGTAGTGGTGAGATATTGTGTCACTGTGTCCATCAACACAGAAATAAAGAATGGAAATAAATCTGAAATCATTTTAATACAGGTCAAAATGCTATGTTATTAATGTTAGTGGCTAGTACCTTTCCTTTCAAATGTAATCACATTACCGATTTTATGTGTATATAGTTGTGGAAAAAATTATTAGACCATCAAAAGTCATCAAGCAATCAAATACTAACTCCTGTGTGTATCATGTGATTAAAACAGACAGAAAAGAAAACATGGAATGCCTAAAAGCACTGCTTTTGTCAGTACAATGCCATAGATATTGATGTAAAAACTTAAGTCATTTTAGTTTTTATCAAGAAAACATGGAAAATGGATAGACATCAGCTCTGAAATCAAACTCTTTTGAGGTATTTTTGTTATCATTATATTTGTCCAAACAAATGTACCTTTAGTTGTACCAGGCATTAAAATGAATGACAAATTGAAAATAAGGGTGGTCTAAAAATTTTTCTGTGACTATATTTCTATAGCTCATTTGTCCTTACACTTTGAATTTAAAAAAAAAAACAGAATTAAATAATGCTAGATGAATTTATTAGATTGTTTTTGGTTTGTAGAGGAGCATCCAAGCAGTAAATTAATGGGCTGAAGCGCTAAGTCTTGGCTTATCTAGTGGTAAATCAGACCAAAGCAGATTTGTCACCTTTCATTGAAGAATCAAAGTCTGGTAAACAAAGCCACAAATTTCTAAGAAAACAAATGTCAGTGCTAATGCAAAACAGAAAAAATACACACGTGCAGTGGAGTTCAAGTATGTGCTGCATTCAGGTCCACTCACAAACAGGAGGATAAACTCATAAAATGTGTCACCATTCATCACATCACATTTCCTCCTGAGCTTCAGAACACCCCAGGGATCTGGTCTGAACAGAGGCCTGAGAGAATGAGAAAATGTGTGCGGAACAAAGTAAATAGGTCATACTGTGTAAGTGAGGGGCTCCACATGTGTTTCACATGTACTGTGTTGCATGCTGCAACAAGGGCTAAGTGGATAATGCTCAAACCATTCATGTCAGTGAGCCAGGCCAATGCAACCATAAACACATGTGATGTTGTAATCTGCTGATTTCATACAGTTTATGCATGTTCATAAAATCAAATCCTGAAGATTTACTGTCACCAATAAACAAATAAGAAATCATGTCAGCAACTGAAAATGTATAAATCTGAATCAATTAAAGAGTTCCACCTCCACTTTATGAAACTCAGATCAAAAAGTATGGAAAAAATTAGTATAAATCATGTTTAAACGTCAACACACATGCAGAAAACAACACAGGTTCCTGCTGTTTGAGATGAAAGTTGATTTTGAACAAATGCAGATCTACCTCAATAAAACGTCTTTTTTTCTGTGAACTTCTGATTCAGAATGTGGGGGTAAAACCCAAAGGAAAACCCATCACACACAACCCAAAGGAAAACACATCAGAAAAAGACAAACACCAGTGATGGCATAAAATAAAAGGAGTGTTTAACATTTGAGTTTTCTCTTTTTATGCTTGATATAAATTCTAATGCCTTGAGATGGTAAAATAGAACTTTAAAACGTTTCGTCTAAATATTTAGCAATAGTTTAGCAACCATGGCATTCTTTCTGGAAATTATGGCTGATTCATCCAATACATACTGAAACTGGCACAAAGAAAAGCAAAGCATCTCCTGTCTGACCATTTTACAAGGTAGTAATCATGGAGCTCAGCGGGTCACGGTTAGTTTAGGCTCATCTGTTCACCTAAAACGAACCTTGAGGGCAGAAAATGCAGCCGTTTCATTTTTTTTTTCCAAACAGAGCTGACACAAATCCTGAGTTAGGCTTTTTTTTTTAATAACAATTTTCATTGTATTGATGGAACCACATTTATAAATCCACAGGTTACGGTATTTTCTACAGCAAAAGTGTAATAATGCAATGCAAATGCCAGATAGATCAACTTTAACCACACTACCACATTGTGTGACTTTCAGAATGAAAGAGTCCTTTAGTTTTTCCAGACAGACGATATTTACATGGCAACTTACATGGTGTTTCATTATGTAGCACTTGTACATTTTTGAGATACAATTAGTGAGAGCTGGAACAGGAGGCTTTGCAGTAGGAGGTATACTTACTGTTTGATCTGTTCTAGTTAAAGAGTACAAGAGGAGGAGATGGGGAATGGTCCAACTTAACCCAGAAAAACCCAGTGTTACTTTTGTGGCAGTTTCCAAACTATTTTTCCTCCACTTTTAACATTTCATTTCATTCATTGCATTTATTACCATTTACTGTAATATTATCTTCTTTATTTGCATTTTTTCTAGTGAAAATCATGTGTTTTCCTATATTTAATTCACTGAATACATAGATGTTCATAAAAGCTCAGGATAAAGGTGAGGGTTATTATATTAGAAAGAGAGAAAACTGAAGAAAAAGTGGCTTTTTCAGCAAGAATATCATTAACTGAACATAAAAACAAGCATTTTCATCCACTGTCATTGATCCAACTACATGGGTTTTACTGGTGAATCAGTGTTGTAGATGATGACAGCGTTCCCACGTTCATGATGGAACCTCTGAACGTCCAAATGTGTCATATCTGATGACCAAGAAAAAACGACAAACTGTATTTTACACCAATTATGTACATGTACTGATAGGATTAGTGGATCAACAGGTATTAAATATTGTACATCAGTTGAGGGTTTTGGTCACAGGTGCATGTTTGGGTCTTTATGGGTTAAAATTTCTGAGTAGATATAGTATATCAGAGATACGTTTTGGGCACTGATAAAAAAAAAACAAAAAAAACCTTTCACTCATTGCATTAGAGTTGATTATACTCTTTTAAGCAGTGTTTGCTTAAATGACTGAATTTAGGCTGTTGCTAAATTGAAGACAGATATCCAAAAAATCCAAATGTATCATAATAATCAGGTCAGGCTCATTCCTTTGTAGCATGTCTCTGTCAGTAGATGCACAGATGACCCAGCGGGGGTAACAAGATTTAACATCAACAACCAGTCAGCATCTCATAAACACAGCGAGACACAGAAGCTTCGTCTTAGATGACATCATTAACTGTGGTGACAGACTATAACTCTGTAACAAAATAGCACCGCCCACAGGGATGAGTGTTCGGGGAAACTTAAAAGACATTTAGAACTAAAATGGAAAATACTCATCCACCATACTGACACTTTTATCAATAAAGACCCAAACCAGACTGTCGACCAAAACCATCTACTGATCTAAAATGTTTAAAACCTGTGGATCCACTAATCCTATCAATACATGAAAATAACTGGAGTAAAATACAGTTTGTCATCTTTTCATGGTCATCGGATATGATCCATTTGGACGTTCAGAGGCTCTGCAGTAGAGCTGAACGATGTATCGTTTTGGACTGAAAATCGCGATTTTAGACAACACGATTTTCGGGTCGTCAAAGCCGCTGTTTTTCTCGGTTTTTCTTTCTTATAATTAAGAATTCTTATGTACCTTCTTTTGCAAAAGTGCAATTATTTTGGTGCTGCGAAGCCATTGATCAACATTTTTAATGCCTGATATTTTGTAGATGGGGAGACGTAAAATAAGCAGTTTACTTAAGAAAGAGGCTCTCTTTTTATTTTTTACGTTTTTTAGTTATGACTGTTATTCCTCAGGCACCAAATGCTAATAAACAGTCTTGCATTTGAAATCTGTTGACTCAAGTTTTCATTCTTGCATTAGCTTTATTGAATCCATTGTTTTAATTAATTTGCACTGAAACTTTGTAAAAAAAAAATTTTTTTTAAAATCATGGTTGAAATCGAAATCGCAATATTTGCCAGAGAAATCGCAATACAACTCTTTTCTTGAAATCGTTCAGCCCTACTCTGCAGTGAACATGGAAACACTGTCATCTTCTACAACACCGATTCAACAGTAAAACCCATAGAGTCGGATCAGTGACAGGAATTGTAGATGCTTGTTTTTATGTTCAGTTAATGAATATATTTTACAGAAAAAGTCACCTTTTTCTGTACAATCTTAACTGTAAAATCTAATCTGTTTTTGATATAACCCTCAACTTTAATTTGAGCTGTAGGAACATCTACATGATCAGTGAATTAAATATAGGAAAATAATTGATTTTCACAAAAAAAAAAAAAAAAAACACAAAATGAAGAAGATAAAATTGCAATATATGGGGATGAATTACTTAACAAAGGTTAAAAAGAAAGAAAAATGTATTTGGGAACTGCCACAAAAGCAGCACTTGCTCTGTATAGGTTAATGTGTCTTATTAACAAATATAATCAGACTGCTATTCATTGACTTACAGTTATGGAAGAAATTATTAGACCATCAAAAGTCATCAAAAACAATGGTTAAGTAATGCAATTAAGTACTAACTCCTGTGTGTATCATGTGACTAAAGCAGTAAGAAGAAAACACAGAATGTCTAAAAGCACTGTTTTTGTCAGTACAATGCCATAGATATTGATGTAAGAACTGAAATGATTTTGTTTTTTATCAAGAAAACAATGGAACCAGCTCTGAAATTATTTTGAGCTATTTTTGTTGTTATCATTATATTTGTCCTACTGTAACAAATGTATCTCGAGTTGTGCCAGGCATTAAAATGAAGAAAAAATTGAAGAAAACGAGGGTGGTCTAATCATTCTTTCCACAACTGTAGCTAAGGACACTTCTACATATTAACAGGTGGAGCCAGGGGTCAAACCGACAACCATCTGCGTGCAGGACGACCTGCTACCTGAGCCATAGCCATAGAAGGTGAAACAATGACAGCAAGTTACAGTACAAGCTGCTACACAACTGACTTATTTCATACTCTGACGATAAAAACAACACTGGTGAAGATATTAATGGTGAGTGACAGTCAAGCAACTACAACAAAACATGACGTTATGTCGTCATGGGTCTGAGTCAGCTGCAGGCCATGAGCAGACACTGAGCAGAGCAGAGATGTCACAGCTTACACAAACATGAACTAATTTGGCTCTGAAGGCATCACCATCCCGCTCCGGTCACATCTGCTGAGAACCTCTGATTGCAGTTCCGACTAAGAGCGGCTTCAACCAAAACCACTAACTACAACTCTGCACGCAGATCCCTTCGTTTTGTTGTCTGACTGCGGCAGCCTCTAATGTGCTTCTGCTCTTTACAGATTAGAGGATCTGCACGTCCAAGCATTAGTTTAAGGATTACACTGACACTGGTGAATGATCTGTACTGAATGTGACCCTTTTTAACTGCTGTGTTTGGATGAGTGCAGTTAGAGCTTAATCAAGCACACAGACTAATATTCTTAATAAGATCAGTGATCAGTCATTCACCACTGCCGTTATTGTCAAAATGATGATAGGAATTACAAGACTGCTCTCATCTTTTATTAAGCCTCTCACGAATCATTTTTATTCAACATCCGTAGCAAAGTTTAGGAGGCTTGATCCAAATGCATATTACCAACATGTCTTCAGGCTTTAGTCAGACACTACATTCAGTGGTCGACACAGTCCAAATGGAGGTCATCCAACATTATCTGTCCATTCCATTTTTTTTTTTTTTACCTTTTGATTGGTTAATTTCAGGACTTAATTGTCTTATTGAGCAGAAAGAGACATCATCAGTCAATTAAAATGGACAAAGAAATAAAAGTCATGAGTGGACTGCATTAACAGGTTCTTTTGTCAGTGTTGCACACCTCAGTGAACTCAACATTATAAAGTCCTTCAAAGGTTATTAACCACACAAAGGATTTCCATAAAAACTCAGCAAAAAGTCACCAATAGATATCAGTTCTCTATGATCGTCTTTGCCATGATTTTTAATAATAGATACAAACAGAAACAACTGTAAAATTCTTTGCTGTAGTTATTTGGGGCGGCTATGGCTCAGGTGGTAGAGCGGGTCACCCAATATCTGGAAGGTTGGCAGTTCAAATCCTGCACTCTCCAAGTCAGTCCATTGTGTCCTTGGGCAAAACACTTCACCCTCCTTGCCTCCAGTGTCACTCACACTGGTGTATAAATGAATGTGCAGTGGTGGTCGGAGGGGCCGTAAGCACAAAATGGCAGCCACCACCACTAGAGGGAGAATGTGAGAGTGAATCAATAATGTAAAAGCGCTTTGAGTGACCTGTAAAGCACAATAAAAACCTAATCCATCATTATTATTATTACTTCTTGATTGTTCCAAATATGTCTACAGTATAAATTTTGAAGGGTAATATCATGACAATAATTTCGACCCTTAAAAAGCAGATAATTGATTAGAATATCACTACAACCCCGAAACAATTAAACACCACTGGAAATGTACTATTCTGGAACCAAATATAACAATTTAACTGAACATTGTCAAAATCACAAACATACACATGAATAGACCAATTAATAAATAAACCTGGAACTGCTTTATAAATGATTCAGGAATCAGGAGTATTTTTCTATCAAATTAGTTACTGTCATAAACCACTTTTAGCAACTTCTGATGCCGCTGATAATTTGTAAAATGTCCTATCAACACTAATTGATCAGCTTCATTACATTAATCGGATTACTCATCTATCTCTACCACAGTTCCATTATCTAAACTAAGATGAAAGTACACCAAAAACCATTTACAAATATGATTTTTTTCCCCCCCTTGAAACAAATCTTCTTAAGCAGATGCGGTACACATTGTCCCAAAATACATCCGCAAAGTCCCAGATAACGAAAATCTCCAAAAGGAGGGCTGTGAATGTGTCAACTCAGATATCATGTTGAACACTTATGCCAGGGTCTCTTTTGGTGTTTACATCACTGCATTATAGACGGTAATCCTCTCGCGGGTGTTTATGACATTCATGCCAACTGAGATTCTGTTAAGTCTCCGTGTCCTGTTTGGTTGATTTATGCTTCGAACTTTTACGTAACAGCCCGTCCAAGTGGAATTTAAATATCTGTGAATTCATTAACGCTGCATTTCCAGCTCCTCTTGTCACAGATTTAATTTGGATGTATTTTAATGGAACCGTTTAGAACCTACAGAGGTTAAGTTACCCAGTATGTCACAGCATAAAGGAAATAAAAGAAGACAAATCTGCCGTAATATCACAGCTGTTCAACAGAGAAGTCTGACCAGTATAAGAGTTGTTAAACTCTATTCTGTCTGACAGCACACAGACATGAGTCGCGGAGGCTTCTGATAGAAAAACTCCTCCAAAGCCTGTCATTCCACTGCTAAACTGCAACAGAAAAAGGGGCTGTCCTGAGCCACTAAACACTGACAAATTCAACTGTTTCTTTTTACATTTCACTACATTGTATTTAATAAAGTCATCACTAAAAAACCATAACTTATAATCAGATCCAATATTTTTTACCTGCATGATATCTAGGAAAATAAAATGACAAGCCTAAATACTGTCCCACTTTGACTTGTGGGATCAAGCAACAATCAAGCAGTGACACTTTTATCCATAAAGACCATAGTGAACGTGAAAAAACCGTCATCTTCTACAACATTGATTCACCAGTAAAACCCATGAAGTTGGATCAATGACAGTGGACAGAAGCACTTGGTTTATGTTCAGGTAATGATATATATCTTCAGTTTTCTCTTTTTTTTGGTACAAAAACTCTCAACTTTACTCCGAGCTTTTATGAATATCTATATGATAAGTATATTAATTACTAGAAAATACCTGATGTTTACTGGAAAAATGCAAAATCCAGATGATTATTTTATAATAAATGCTGGTAAATCTGTTAAGAAATGTTAAATACAGAGAAAAAAAATAATTTAGGAACCAAAGTAGCACTGGGTCTTTATGGGTTAATAAAGTTCTACTAAACTTGACTGTGCAGAACTTCAGACGTAGTAGCTAAAACAGACAGTCCCATTACAATGCTCTGTGCTCTCAGCTGGGCTGTGTTTCTAGCAGACTATTCAGGCTGCTTCATTCCATCATGCTGACATTTCCACACTGTGGGAGACGGCTGGTCTTCACATAGGCTACTCAGCCTGGCCTCAGTTAGCAGCTACTCAGCGCTTTCATGCACACAGCTGCAGGAACTCTGTGGTCTCCACTTGGACCGGGATGTATGGAAAATGAGTGGGAGCATGACGTGATCGTTCTCACTCCTGTGATGTCGTTCACTGTGAGGTCCAGGGTTTTTTTTCCCAGAACTTTTGTTTTTAATAAATAGCTGTTATTAATCTTTACATAAATATTAAATGATAAGAATTAAAGGTGTCATATATCCCATATAATATAATTTCCATTCACCCTCAAATATTGCAACTATAACATGCACGTAAAATTTAATTAATGGAAAAATTACAATTTCGCCAAAAGTCTTGTTTTTCAATTAAAAGTTTTTGGCAAGGGGTGGTTTTTTGGGCGTTGCGAAATTGGTATATTATGCAAAACTGCAAAGGAAAGACCTTTTTTGCAAATAGAGTCATGTGAATAAAAAACACCAGATGTTACACCAAGTGAAGAAGAGTTTTAAAAGAAACATAAGCCGTTTCTCAAGACGCGTTCTTGTCTGCTCTTCCGTTCTTCTGTTCTTGTGAAACGTCATCAGTTGCAGCCCAAGTACTGTTCCATGTGGCAAGTACGCATAAATCAAGAACGCATGGAATACTCGGATGTTGTTCTTGTCAGCTAGCTTAAACCAAGGATGCACTGGTTGGTGTCTTGTGTAGACTTGGCTGGCAAATAATTCCCAAGATGCAGTTCAGGCTGTGAGCTCGCAGTTCAGGCGGGAGCCGGGTGATCGTAAGCCCACAGGCTCGGCCAGGAGCCGGGTGGGAGGTTGTTAGCATACTGGCTCGACCTGGACCTGGGCGGCTGTGTCTGACTGAGCCGACAAAATGTATTACAGTTTTGAAAAATATACAAAACGTATAAATGACATGTAAATACTAGTACAGATGTATTAAAGTCAA
>JAQQZY010000005.1:35834485-35847774 GCA_030068375.1 Ostorhinchus rueppellii
CCTGTTTTGACAAACAACTGATACAAAGTGCACAAATAAAGTATCATCAAGTCAACAGCATCACATGACAACTGCTGTAGCTTACTGTAAAGCTTACATTCAAGAACCTTGAAAGAACCTTGAGAGGGTCTTTAGTTTGAGGACTGTTTCATTGGATAGTTTTAGTGTTCTCCTCTGTTGCCTCCAGGAGCACTGACCCCATGCATCGTATCACAATGACACCCATACACCCATACACACACACACATACACACACACGCTCACACAGCCATACACTCTTCACAAACTGAAATATAAACATATTTGGCACCATGTTTTAGCATAGAACATAAATTAAAACTTGCGATACAACATTGTTAGTACATGGAGGTAATATTTCATTTTGGCACATTACAAGAACACTCAAGGTTTAAAAAGTTCATGTAATTCTACTTATTACATGCTCCATTTTTCATTGAATGGTTTTAAGTTAAGAATAGAAACACACTGACTCAATGTAGCATGAATGTCCTAATATTAAAATGGTCTTTTGTTAAAACATCAGTTCACTTTGTAAGTTTCATGAGTAGCTAGTGATTCTCATGGGAGTGATGTTAAAGTAGTGTGTGAAAAAATGATAAGGAAAGTACTGCATTTCCTTGGAAGATTCAAAATTGGTTATTCAGCGCCATGAAGAGTGGTGTAATGAAATGGCAACAAAAAAGTCGTGTGTGACCTCTGTAAACCCTTAAAGCCAAAATGGCATTAAAATCTAACAGACATAATCATATATTGCACTCAGGAAGCATTAATAAGTCCTTACTGCACAAAGGGGTTGTCCTGGCCTGTTCAAACCATCTTGACAAACAAAAAGTTGGTATATAGATATAGAATTAATAAGGTATTCAGTAATACTATGTTCATTATAACATTTTGTGTATATTAACATCGATATATAGATTATTTCAACATTATGATATGAAAGATACATATTTATAAATTGCTATGAATATAGGCTGGCAGCCTGTTGAACAGATGCTCAGCCGGATATAACATAATAACTATTCTATGATTACATATTTTCATCCAAACAAATACAAGTAAATGCTTTCACACGTGGCCCACAGGGTAAACCAATGTGAAACTCTATAGTGAATGTGAATTGAAGCCTCCCATGCACAGAGAGGTTTCAATACAGGTCGAGACTGGTTTTCAAACAGGCCAGCGTGAACCTTAAAAACCTCAGCATGCATGCTAAGTAAGTAGAACAGCAATCTCTGGTGGACACATGGAAAAATTACAGAAACATCTTAGATTGAGCCAAACTGTAGATTCTGAGTTAGTACGATATTTGTGATGCCTTATTGGAAATTACTTAAGAGCACACTAGTATAGCTAAAACACTTTATAGATTTGTCTGGGGCTCCACTGAATCTGCTATAAATAATATCAACAATGGCCTTTGACCTACAACAATGTGTTACAATCTCAAATTTTGATACCTCATTTCAGTCTCTCAACCTCACAAGTACTTCATGTATAATTGCACCAACATACATAGTAAATTCACATCAGTATTCTATCTTAGAGCAGCAGAAACACATACATGTATGCACTGTATACAGTATGGACAGAAAACAAGGAACAAACAATTCCTTCATTTTGTGGAATCTGTATTGACCTCAGTCTGTGGTGGGGCACAGTACTATGTGTTGAGATGTGAGCTAGTGAGCATATCCTGGGGAAAACTCGAGCTATGTATGTTTGTCAGAGACAAAAACACATGAAGCTTTTATGCCTCAGGCTTGACTGGCAAGCTGCCCTGACTCCTTGGTAACTCCACTGTATCTTCCACAGATGTACCAAACCACCAATCAGAACCACCAACCCCTAATAGGAACAAATACGCAACACTAACTTTACATGTAAAATAGCCTGGTTCGAAAGACATGCAGGCAATGTCCACCATCACGGATGGCTAATTCACAAACAAGTTCAACAACAAACAAAGAACCTTCTTAAAACTCAATCAAAATGAGGAGCAACTTTATACTTAAAACGCAAGCGGCATGCACTTTGCGCAAAAAATGCCTGTAATCTTATTCATAACATAACTCCACGTTTGTCTATGCAAATTCACTCAACACTGGAATTGAGAAGCTCACAATATCCACAATCTGCAAGGAAAAAGCAAAAACTGCATCAAGCCACTCTAACTCTAGTATAAGCCAGCTGTCTACGGTGACATCAGAATGATCACATCTACTATCCATAAACTACAATCCTGTTCTAACACAGTCTGCATGTTCTGTAACATTGCACGTCTTCAAATATAGGAGATGATGAAAGATACTGTTTGCTCTTTTTTATTTCATCCTCACCACTGTGCTTCTACTAATCACTGCACTGACCATGCTGCACTGGTGCTTACTTCTGTGCTTTGGAACTGAAAACGTGTGTGTAGACCTGAAGTAACATTGTATCACCATGGGACTGGTGTTGTGACAGCAAAAAGAAAAACTCCTGAAAGTTTTGCACCCAAAATGTACAGCAATGATGGTGGTTTTCTCTTGGGTCCCACCGGGTTATGACAATGCCAGCGCCGTCTGGACGTAGCAAACTGCAGCCACATGCAGCATACAGTCGCAAGCATGTTTGCCTCCCTTAAGCTGCAGGGGACAGTAAGATGCCTGAACAGAGCCCTAAAAGGACCATGACTGAGCCAAAATAAAGCCTTAGTGGTCAAAGAGCTGCCTGGTTGCCAAACTGTACCACCGTGTGGTATCGTCTAAAGGCCGGTGAGGTCTACTATCGCCTTGATGAAGATGGTGTCATCGCGGATGTAAGAGTTCTTGGTGTCAAGTTTGGAGAGAGGGCAGAAAAGTGGACAACCACTGGCGATGTTCATCTCGCTCACAGGTCTCTGGAAGGAGGAGGAAGTGACATCAGGGCGGAAGGCATCAATGATATGCTCCCTGTTACTCTGGTCCAGCAGCATCAGAGTCACCTAGAAAAACAAAACAGGAAATTATGTGTGAAGGCATTTAAAAACGTTTGTTGATTTACGACAGTGGTTCTCAAATGATCTGGCTCTGGGACCCACTATCCCCCCATAGTGACAAGTCGTGACCCGAATTGCTAAAAGTTAAACTTCTCAAATTTATTTAATGAAAAGATGGTGTATTTTGAACCTCAGATAATACGGAAGAACACAGTATGTCAACACAACAGACAAGTTTAATGATAAACCAAAATAACCAGCAGGTGATGATGCCGAAGAGGGAAATATTCCCTTTAACACTAAATTAGGTACATTTGAACCAAACCCATAAAGTGTACTCAGTTAAAAAATTAAAGTGCTTTCAGTCATTTATTCAAGCATTAATCACAAAGCTAATATAGCGGAACACTTCAGTAACAGACATTTTTAACACACTTGGTGTTTTCATGTAATAGAAATTAACAAAGTGCACCTAGTGTTGATTAGCATTCTTTTTTTGCTCAGGCAAAGGCCTGCGACCCACTGAAAACAGGTTTGTGACCCACTTTTGGGTCATGACCCACCAGTTGAGGATCCCTTTTTTGCGGTTCTTTTACCTTCTGGTTGAAAGGCCATTTGAGCAGCGCGTCACTCAGTCCCCTCATCACCACAAAAAACAGGGACAAGTGGCTGCCACGTCCTGTCCCATCTCCATTCAGGTAAATCCGTAGACACATCTTATAGCCGTACTTACTGGTGTAGAAGGCTACGAAACCACAGACACATACAGGTTAAAGTCACACTTCTGTAGAATGGTGAATGAACAGATTGCTTGAGGAAGGATATGCGGGGGGGGCTACCTGGTGAGAACATGGCAGGGGCTCGACCTGCAATGGCGTCCTGTCTCTTTTTAGCAAAGTCAGAGATCCTCCAGACAAAGACGCCATCGAAGGTAGTGGCAGACATTTCCCTTAGGCGGCCCTCCATCTCAGCGACCGTAAGGTCCTTCAGCCCCACTGTTCTCTCCAGCTGTCGCACCTGGATTTATAAACAAACAAAAATATGAAATAGATTATAAGCTCTTTGCTGCTTTAAAATTGGACTACATACTCAACAGCTACATGTTTAAAAGATGGATAAACATCACCACTGAGTTCAGACTATTTCAGCAGTTTTTTTCATCATAATTACTTGCAATATACATTTCCTCTTATTTCTACAACTTAAAATTAAAAAGGACAGGCATATGCAGGTGTTGTACTAATAGTTCTGAAGTTCTTATTAAGACAGAGACAATGTGGCTATAGTTAAAGAACCTTAACAGGCAGTTGTTGTGCTTTTGATCATCCTGAGTGCTTTTATTTCACCAAACTGACCAGCTCACCGCACATTATAAAACCTATTATATAACTGCATACTGAATAAAAAAATATTTTAACAACGGATAATGATTTAAAAATAATTTTATTGATTTTAAAACTATTAGCAATGGTCTGTTATTCATATGATTATGTATAAATAACATAATGCAAAAGCACTGTTATGGGGTTGAGAACTGAAGTATTCAATAACGCTGTAACATCTGTAAACCTAATTGATTTGAAGTTTGCAACAGTTATACGGCATGCTCCAGTTTTCATTAAAATATGGTGTGGTGTTAAACGTTATAGAATTTACTAGGAAGTATAATTGTTGTAAATCAAAAGTTCATAAATCCGAAAATATTCACGTTGCCCAGGGAAATACGGTTGGACCTCAGAATCACTCCTGTTAAGGAGAGTTCCACAGACATACATCTACAACAGTGACAATAATCATTTCTAATCCTACCTTATTACTGAGCGCTTCAATCTTATCCTGGTCCAGTTTATGCTGACGGTTGCTTGCTTCCATGGTGGTTGCAAACCTCTCCACTTCTCTGTTCAGGACACACACCACATTTTCAAACGTCCCAGACTTAACTTCCAGTTCTGTGCACCGCCGGCCCAGTTCAGCCACCTTGGTCTTCTCACTGTGGAGTTGGAGCTCCAGAGCTGCTCCCACAGAGCTGGGCAGGGGTGTGAAGGATGTAGACACAGAGAGAGTGGGAGCCAGAGTGGGAGGTGGAGGGAGAGGAGCTGAAACAGGTGGTCCAGGTGGTCCGGAACTGGAGGATGAAGAGGAGGCGGCTGCTCCCTGCACGGGAGGCCCAGAGGTGGTGCTGAGCTGGGAGACTCTGGCCTCGAGCTCCCTGAGGGACTGCTGGAGTTCCACAAGTTTGTGTCCAGCTATTTCCAGTCCCTGGGGCTGCAGGCCCTCCATGCTCACTTTCATGCCCATAATGTAGTGTAGCAGCAGGTTGAGATGTTCGTAGGCATAGGCACGCTCGTGGTCATGAATCTTTTCTTTCTCCACCTGAGACAGAAGAAATTACAAAAAAAGCACAGATCATATAAGTATATTTGTCTATATAATGTGAGTGTGTGGATAAATATACAGTCACAGAAAAAAAATATCTTCAGAACCATCAAAACTCATCAAAACAATGGTTAGGCAGTCCAGTCCTAACTCCTGTGTGTATCATGTGACTAAAACAGACAGAAAAGAAAACATGGAATGCCTCAAAGCACTGTTTTTATCAGTACAATGTCATAGATATTGATGTAAAAACTGAAGTGATTTTGGTTTTTATCAAGAAAACATGGAAAATGGATGGATATCAGCTCTGACATTAAACTCCTATGAGCTATTTTTGTTGTTATCATTATATTTGTCCAAACAAATGCGCCTTTAGTTGTACCAGTCATTAAAATGAACAAGAAATTGAAGAAAACAAGGGTGGTCTAATAATTTTTTCCACAACTGTACATAAATCTCAGTCCAGGAGCCTTTGAGGGTACTTACAGACATGTCACATCCAACCACATGAAATCGGCATGGAGTTCTGAATTTGCTGCAAAACTTGATATGGTCCACATACTAAAAAAATACAAAAAAAATATTAAATAGTGCTGAATGACAAACCATTTCCATTGTCACTGTAATATGAACACACATAAACGAGACATTAATTGATGAACTGTCTTGAGCTTCAATATTTATAGTTATTACTAATCAAAGAGACCAATAAAGGACGTTTGGATCCAATATACGTTTGAGATAAAAATGTAAAATCTTGGCATCACATTTTATAGGAAGTTATTGAAATGCAATTAAACTGAAGCCAAAAAAGTACGATTCAGAAATACTGACCTCCGCCAAGGACATTTATCTGTTTGTTTGTGTTCAAAATAACTTGAAAAGTTCTGAACAGATTTGGATGAAATTTTCAGGAACTGTTAGAAATGGGACGAGGAACAAGTGATTCAGTTTGGGTGGTGATCTGGATCACCATCTGGATCCAGGATTTTTAAAAAAATGTTTCTGTATCATTGGGAGATAGGGCATGAGGTCACCTGTATATTCAACGCCATCTAGTGGAGGAAAGTACAAACACTGCCTTGGCGGAGGTCTGCGTTCTCCAAGTGCTTTTCTAGTTCAACATTGAACTGAAGGTTGGTCACATCTGAACCAAAGTGGAAGCCATTTCATTATTTTATTGAATATTGAATGTAAGAAACACAAATACTAGTAACTCCAAATATATTAATTTCAGATCCAATAATCAAATATGGCAGATAATCAATTTATCCCTAATAATAACCACATCGCAAAAGACTCTCTGCAACCAGATGAATCAGATAGAGGCTTTGGATGCATGACTCATGCATGCATATGTCCTGTGTCAGCTAGTTAACTGGTGACCACTGCTATTTGTTATATCATCGGAACAATAATAAAGAATATGATAGTGGACCACAGTGTTTTCTCACATCATTTTCCCAAAAAGTTAACATTAAATAGATACTGTCGACACACGGCGCTATGATGTGTTGTACAAAATAATATTTCTGTTTTGTCTTCATGTTGCCCACAGATTTACCTTCTCTCTGGGTATTTTCTTCTTGGCACAGCCTTCACAGATCATCGGGTACTTGGGACAGATCTCATCATGCGCCTGAAAAAGAAAAAAAAAAAAACAAGGACAATGTTTCTTTAAATGACACAAGAAGGACTGCTGTGATCTGCTGCACAAGCCTCGAGTGGAGTCTCTCCGGATGTTCAAATAAATAATTTCTAACCTTGATATTTTTGAAGTGAAATGGTTCCTTGCAGTACTTGCAGTTGAGTGTTCTCTCCGGGCACTCTCGCTCATTATGGCGCTCCTGTTCATTGAAGCGGATTCGTTCTTTACAGGAGGGGCAGGGGATGATCATGAACTCACACTTCCCCTCGTGGTTCTGCTGCAAAAAGTACAACTAGTGTGTTGGTGGGAAACCTAAATGTCTTGATGATAATAATAATCTCTAAACGCTCGAAGACGAATGAGTTCATCGGGCAACGCATCATACTAAAATGGACAACCGACCACCAGGAAGTACGTAGCCTCACCTAGGACTGTGCAATTAATCGAATTTTGATCACGATTTCGATTTTGTTGTCAGACGATCTCAAAACTCGTACTGTATAATCGAGTTGAAACGATTTATTTTCCGTTTTTCTTTACACAGTTTCTGAGAGACACACATGCAAAATACATTGCATTCCATTGAAAAACAGCTGTAAAGTACATATTTGTAGACAAAATTTGTTTTCAATTTGTATGTTTTGCATAAAGAATCAACAACAAAGTGTTTTTTGTGAGAGAAATGCTAAATAAATGCATTGTGAAACTCAAAATTAATTGTTTGAATACTCGTGATTTCAATATTGATCAAAATAATCGTGATATAATCGAGCAGCCCAAGCCTCACCTCGTATTCTTTAATACTGCCTTTCCATGTGCAGCTTTCATTGATGCAAACAGCTAACAAGTTTTCAACCTCCCTTCGAACAGCATTGTCAGGAAAAGCCTGAAAAACAAGTGAAAACAAAAGGATATTTTAACATGATACCTTAGCTGTCCTGGTCCATTATAGATGAGGTAACAATAATAATAATAATAATAATAATAATAATAATAATAATAATGGACTATCCAAGATAAATAACTACAGTAATGCCCCATCTACTTTATTTTTGCTTTTCTTCTACATGTTTTCATCTTCTCAGTCACTTTTAAAGGTTCAGTATGTAATATTTTTGGCATTATTAAACAGAAATTCCATAATTAGCCTCATATAAGATAAAAACAGGACTTCCGCATCTTCTCTTAACTGTGTTTGCAGGCTGTTTGGATAATTACAGTTGTTTTCAGAGAATTACTCATTAACTGCTTTAATTTGTGATCGCTGCTAAGATTCCATCAAGAATTTAGCATTCTACTCTGTGGCAGCTTCCACAGCCATGATATTTTGTCTGTACTTTTCCACAGCAGTGTGAGACAGCATCAGTATACTTAGTCGTTGATTTGGATCATGAAAACTGCAGACTGAAGGTGTCCATTTTCACATTTTAGCATTTTTCCTCACTGATTTCAGCCTCTGCCGCTTTAATGACAAAGTAAAACCTCCTTTGACAAATAATAAACTCCTTTTTAAATATTTTACACTGAATGCTGCAAATCTTGAGAACAACAGTGTTGCAAGTCATATTTCCATGATGTAGAAACTCCTTTTTACTGGACAGATCATAATACTCACACATCCCTGCTTCAGAATTGACGTAGGTTCTTCAAAAATATCCTCTTTGATGCAAGCGTTGCATTTCTGGGGTCCATTACTATAACATAACATTAACATGGTAAAACCGATACAAGCTTCATAAAGCCGTTAGTGAAGTCATTATGAGGCTGTGATGTTTGCTTCTCACCTGACAGTCCTGTTGAAGCAGTAGGAACAGAAGCGATGTCCACACTGGGCTTGAAAGGGTCGTCGGAGAATATTGTGACAGCAGTTGCACAGGTGCTTGTCCTCCAGCTTGTTGCCCAGGATCTTCTTGGGGAAGCCGGGTTTATTGCTCTCCATGGATGAGGGAGGGGACGGTTCCTGTGTGGCCATGGTGTCTGTTCACACGTCACACCTGGACAAGGACAAGAATAACCAAGTTGGATTCTTCACTCTTTAATACAAAGTGCAAATATTCTAGTATGTTATGTGATGCAACAGTTAGAGGTGTAAGCAGGTGGGGACTGAACAGACTATCCTCTGCCTCAAACATTCCTGGAAAAGCAGTAAAAACATGCTGTCAGCCGTCAGACATGGCTGTATCATGTGTGTAGAAAACCTTATCCTCTTATAAATCAAGCCAAGTAATGGTTCCTCTCAGTGACAGAGCATCACAGGCCAGCTGAAGAGGCCCACACCCTTTGTTTACATTTCCAGTCTGCCTTCGCGACTCCTTGTAGTTTACTTGGCACAAACTGATCATCGCGGACTGGCTGTGTTTCTGATCAAACATTACACCCTCAGCGTACCCGGGAACGATGCTGACAAATCGCACATCCATTGTCTCTGTGCTCCTTCCTTTTCCTTGTCGCTGTTGCTAAGCTATCAGCATCCTTTAGTCAGAAGTGGTACCCAGCACACCGCCACGCCCCTTTCAAATCACAAGCTTACTGCCTGCAAGAGACCATTTACTGGAAAAAGCCTGTGCAAATGCTATTGCCATTACTCCAGTTTGCACTTACCAGCGTTTAGTCTAAACTGTCATCGCGTGAAAAGGCTGTAAAATCACCCTCCCGGTCGCAGCGACGCTCGCGCAGTGTGCAGATATTAAATCTGGTTTTGCAGCCGGATGGATGTGTTTTCTTTAACGTTAGCCACATAATATAGATGTGGTCCCCAAAAGCGATGGCTGTTATTGTCCAATATCGCCATTGCACTTTCAGACTGGGTGTTACGTCATGCGGGGGGCTGCGCGCGGGTTGACAGGCAGACGAGGTGTGGAGGCGCGAGAGTCATTGGCTCAAAACCCACGAGGAGGCGGAGGCTCCGTGGAAACAAAATAAACATCCATGGAAGACATTGTCACAGAAAGCCACCTTTTACAGCCTATATATAGGCTTCATCTTTGTCCATAAATGCATCATTCTCCATCTGCACCTGTTTTAGAAAGAGATAAATAATAAAATACAATAATATAATATAATATAATATAATATAATATAATATAATATAATATAATATAATATAATATAATATAATATAATATGATATAATATAATATAATATAATATAATATAATATAATAACTTCATTGTTGTCATCATTTAAATGCTTTTTTCGACTTCTTCATTTTTTCCTCTTAAACACTTATCCCTAGATCCTGTGTAGAAGAGCATGTTGTGCATAAAAACATATTACATTCCGATTCAGAATAGTTTATTGATCCAAAAAGAAAATGATGTGTGTTATGTTGCTCCATGCAAGTATTAAAAAAAAAGTAGCAGGAAAGAAATAGTCAAAATTACAAATATATATTGACTTATAAAGCTCTGAAATATTCAATATAACTTTAAAAGTATAGATGTATTTATCTAAATATACATATCAGCCCTTTCATGCTTAATGGTCACTACAGGGACTGTTATTCTCCAGCAATTCTCTCGTATATTCATGGAGTTTGTTGTTTTAGTTCCATATCTAATAACACAGTGAACACTCGTGCACCATCCCATTCACTGACATTCAGGCCATTACTACTGTGACTTTACTGCGCTTGATAAACCTGATCTGCACTGACATGTGTGAGTGTAAATCAATTGTTTGTTATTGCTATTAGACTGTAATTTATAGGTTTTTGGTTTTTTTTAAAAAATGTTGTGCCTACTATCTCCATGAAGTAATGACTAGTATTAGTATGTGTTGAAATGTGAGAAAACATTAGATTAGCAGCATTAAAAATATTTTTATTTCATAAATCCCAAACAGTATATCAGTTAATACAGGTTTCTTTGCTTCAAAAATGAAATGCATCATGTCCAGCTGAATGGACATTTTTGCAACCCTGTGAAAAATAGTAAATTAATATATATATAGATATATTTTTAAAGTTCAATTTCATTGTTTTTTTAATGCCTAAATAGGAATAAAAACACTCAGGAAAAAAGAATCTTGATTAAGGCTCTCATAATTTATGCATGAAAGGGTTAAAACAATTAGAACAGAAATTTGTACAACATCTACAGGACAGATATTACTAATATGAGTAAAAGAAATATACATGAATAAGTGCAAAATATTCTTGTGTGTAATTATAATAAAGTGGCTATAAAGAGGAAATTAGGATCCCAACAGTAGCGGTTGTCAAAGATTTTGCAAAGGGTAGGAAAGGGATGCAAGGAGGTGTTTGAAGGGAGGTATGGGAGGAGAACGCATGGAACTCCCATATACACCTCCCAGTCATGCACTGCACATGCCTTTACCTTTGATGACACATTATTTCATGAAGGTTTTGGCCAAGATCTCATGTTGATGATCGAGAGTCAGACTGCAGTAATTATCATTTTCATTCTGTAATAAATACAGCTATGCATGCTTAGTCAGTAGTATGTGTAGATCCTTAACGATGTGGTGTTACATGTATTTGAGGTGGCATGAAATCCACTACAGATGAAATATTTCTTTTAGATTTGTCCTATTTTTCTTTTTTCATATTTGAAATTTGAGAATTACACACACCCTGATTTCTCCGATTCCCTCCTTTCTATTTCTCCCCTTTAAAAGGATCATGTCTGACATAAGTAGGGCTTTTTTCTGCTTTTGGCTTTTTGTCTGCCTTTTCTGCTTCTTGACTTTGGACCTCTGAGTGTCTGTTTGTGTATTTCCCAACAGCTGTGGGTCACAAGAAGGGAAGAATACTCAATCTGATCTGGTTTTTACATCTGAGTAATAAATTGTTACATTGAACTTAATCGTTGTTTTTAGAAGGTTCATTTTGGCCACTACATATTTGCCTGTCTTCTTGGCATCATATTAGCTCCAATGACATTAATGTGTAAGATTTAGGGGGATCTCAAGTAACAAAATTGAACAAAATTAACAAATTTGGTTAAATCATTCCCATTAAACAAAAATGTTAAATTGGAATGACATTTTTACATCATAGTCAATATTCACTGAATTTATATTGTATCATTGTTTCCTTTTTTCTCTATGTTTCAGGGTTAATATACTCCAAAACTAACCAAAACTAACACTGGCAATTCATTTTTATTTATTTATTTATTTATTGCCACCAGGGGAGAGGGTGAGGTGAGCTGTTGAATTGCAACTTCACTCCTCGATGTCACATAATATCAAACACTATACCTTTAAGATTCACAAGAAAGAAGCTAATTCACTGGATGAGTTTTCATTTGATGCGGCTGATGTATGAACAATATGTTCTGACTTCTGAATAGACATGTCAGCTGAAAATAACTTATGACTAAAAGGGAATAAGTTGTTGTAAGTGTTGAAGAACTGCAAAGGATCAAAAAAAATTCAGATAAATAAATTTCAAGTGACACAGAAAAAATAAATAAGAAGCTGGGAGCAAAGTGAGTCACCACAGAGTGGGAGTGAAAAGGAAAGAGCAAAAAAAAAAAAGATAAATAAATAAATAAATTGGGGGAGCAGACAACAACGTCATTACAGAGATGTGGAGAACGGAACCAGATTATTTTTATGCTGCAAATAGAAAGATGGAAAAGTGTTTGAGGTTATAAAATAATTGCAATTCAAGGCAATGCTTTAAAAACACAGATTGGGTAAACATCGGAGTTAAATTAAGAATGTATATTTCCCCTGACATATTAAAGACACCAGACTGTTATATGTCTAGGATTTATCAGATTACATTGTTGCTTATATACGACAAAAATGGCTGTAAAAATATACACTGAAACAACATCTTAACATTTGTACATGTCACATTCAAGCCTGGCTGATAGACTGTTGTGGTTGTGTTTGTAGTTAAGTAACATCAGTTTGCATGTATTTGTTTATGCCCTGCAGGTATGTCAGCTGACTCTGGATCAGTCTAATGCAAGGGTGTTGCACTTATTTGATCTAAGGGCCACATACGACCAAATTTGACCTCCATTTGGACAGACCAGTAAAATAATAGCATAATAACAATAAATACAAACTCCAAAAGTAATATTTGTAAATGTATACTTTTATCCATATTATGCCTGAGCTTTGCATTTACACATGTACATTATGATTTACAGATAACAGTGGATCTACAAATACACTGCTCGACAATTTCTTAGTAAATATCTGCTTCAGACATTAAATGTGATAAATCTGACATAGTTTAATAAGATGAATCAGAAAATAAATGACCAAAGTGCTGCTTAGCTCATGTTTTCAGTATATATGATGGT
>JAQQZY010000005.1:35872362-35886307 GCA_030068375.1 Ostorhinchus rueppellii
CATTAGATTTATAAATCTTCTGCTAGAAAGAACCTGTAGTGAATGTAATTTAATGTACAATGTTTTGAAGAAGATCCGTTAGCTCTGAGACAAACACTCTTTTTGAGTAATTCTAGAATTTTTTAGTTTTTCTTCATTAGTGAATAAAACTTGGTAAAGTTACACAACCTTTATTGTAGAGGCATTTTATTTGTAGACCAGTATTTTGGAATATTTTAACATATTTTTTCAGATGAAAA
Source organism: Ostorhinchus rueppellii (assembly GCA_030068375.1). Taxonomy (NCBI): domain Eukaryota; kingdom Metazoa; phylum Chordata; class Actinopteri; order Kurtiformes; family Apogonidae; genus Ostorhinchus; species Ostorhinchus rueppellii. The sequence continues at coordinate 35,872,602 of JAQQZY010000005.1, forward strand.
AAAGAAAAGAAAAACAGCTGAAAAAGTGAATTATTTTCAATATAATACTTGCGAAGATTTTTTTTGTGTTGAATGATTACAGACTATCACATGTCAGGGATTAGCAGCAACATTTTTTGCATTATTATTTTTAGTGCTGTCAAATATTCACACTTATTAGAAGAAAAAATGTGATCTTTATGTATACATTTGACCAAAAATCACAAGATCTAATAAAATAAACAATGTTGCAAAAATTCACAAGGTCGTTTACAGTGAAAATGATCATAAAATGTATAATGAAAACTACGTAAAATGTGCAAAAGTCCCTAAAAGAAAATAATATTAATAATTAACTATAAACTTGCCGTCTTCTAAATGTTTTATTCCAATAGCTGCTGATATTTATAAAAATGAATGGCTTTTATTGGTGAATCAATGTGACAAAGATGACAGTGTTTCCATATTTGCTACAAAGCCTCTGAACGTCCACATGGGTCATATCTGAAGATGATGAAAAACTGAGAATCAAGAATGATTACATTGTACTGATGAAATTAGTGGTTGAAAAGTTATTAAACATTTTAGATCAATAAATGCTTTACATGCAGTATATAGAGAGCTGCTTAAATCCCTTCGCATAAGTCATCCATCTAAGCAATGCCTACGCCAACTGCTAAACTTTATGACAGTGGTGCTATTCATTGCACCAGCAAAAAAATGAGCAACAGCTAAAATTCACTGACCACAAACTATGCACACTGAATCATCAAGTTGGTCAGAGTACACTTTATGGTAAACATTAAGTATAACCATGAAGAATGGGCTTATTTTAAACCTAAAGGTTAGTCTAAAATGAAGCCAAACAATCATAAATATGTGGAAACTGAACTTTCCTCAAACACGGAATCATATAATTTTCAGCCAATGAAACAGAGCTGAGAAACTTTATACTTTGGTGCAGTGCATAAATTCCTTATAAAAATGAATTGACTTTTGTGAGTCCGATGGTGTTTAGAGTAAAGTTGGGAACAATGGAAATATGCCGTTTGGTCACATGAGTCATCCTTCACCCTGTTGTCAAAAAGCAGATGAGTGCACGCAAAGGGTCACTGTGGCTCTGTAATGGGATGTTGTTCTAGGGGATTTCTACTTTTTTCCCTCTTAAAATAGTTTCCAAATGTTATGTTGTTCATTTTAATGCGATGGCAGTTATATAGTGATGAATTTCACTCTGTCTAATCACTTGTTCAGTTTGTAAATTTTGATTTGACCCTGATGAAAGGTCTTTATATCCTGTTTGCTCCAGGTTTTCCTCCTCAGACCAATAGACACTAGTTTTATTAAGCTCTTATTCATACATTACGTCTATAACTCGTGCAATCTGCTCCCAATTCTCTGCCATAACAAACAGCAAATGAAAATGTCACAGAGGCCCTGTAGCTGACAGATGCACAAACCAGATGGGTCACATATTTGCTAAATTTCTAATTCTAAAGCATCTGAACGTCACCAGTTTGCAAGACATTCCACATTTTCAAAATATGACACACGGTCTCTTAATTTTCTTGTAAACTTTTAACCTGAACCTTCATGTTGTCAGTTTTGACAGGTAGAGTGACAGATAATTAAGGCTTTACATTTTTGCTCAACATAAAGAACAACAAAAATCTAAAAAGTATACAGAACATGTCACACTAAAGCCTTTCTTCTTTTATTAATTTATGCCATTTTCACCAGTGAAGACAAATGTGATAAAGACAGATCGTCTCTATATTAATGGCTCTATAAATCTGGAATGTTAATAACTTTATTGCATTACCGCCTGCTGACTGACTTTGCAATGAGCTAATTTTGTTAACCTAATTATACAATGAATTGGTTAAAGTACTTAAAAATTACGGCTGACAAGAACTATTAGAAGCAGCCCAAAATAGTCCGAGTCTGAAGGGCTTTGTACTCTGAATCCTTTGCCGCCTCAATTGAGTGCGAAATCATTCCTAATCCCTCATAACCTGTGGGCAAAAGGCTGCATAATGTGAATTAGCTGATGGATATTTGCACATTTCTCACAGGGTTCGCCTTAATCTTCCAAAGCAGCAGTTCATACGTAAACAAAAATAAAGACAAGTAAATTAATTATATGTATAAAAGCATAGTTTTTTCAGGATACAAAAAAACCCCTGCAGTTTCTCTTGGTATATAATACAGTTTATTGATAAAAAAAAAAAAAGTCCTTTTTATGATCACTGCAGACTTTGTTTATGGTCTGCAATAGCATTACATCACTGTTTCTCAAAAACAAAAGACATTTGTATAAAGTAACTGTCATCTTAACCTCGTGCCCTAAACAGCACAGCAGCCATTCACAGCAATCCATCAATGTCTCATTTGTGATAAGGAGTAGAGAGAGGGAGCAGCATCTCATCAGGAAACAAGGTCAGAGTCTGCACCGCTGTAGAGGAGGCACGACTTTTATGGCTTTAGGAGGACACAGCAACAACAGCATGACTGGTTTGCCTTATTAAGGGTTGAAGCAGTAGATTTACAAAGCACAAACAAAAAACATGCAAAAGTATCCTGTGCATGTGTGTCCGTAGATGATTTAGTTATGCTTCTCTTGCAAATGTATAAGGTATATTTATTAGGTGTGTCTATGATAGTCATGTATGGGAAACAGATCTGGGGACAAGGCTCACCTATTTTATATGAACTATATCAAACAAGAATGTAAGTTGTGTTTTGAAGCTAATAAATTACAACAGAACGGTATATTTCTTTCAAAGTTCAATATGTAAGAATTGCAGATGCTTATGTGTTTGCATGAAGTTTATGTTGGAGTCATAGACTGTAGATAAAGATGGACCCAGACACTAGTTGCTTTTCCATTGGATATATGCATAAAACTTTACAGATATTTACTAAATGTAAAAAAAAAAAAAAAAACAGAAGTGCATAATGTCAGTTTGTCCATTAAAACATAAATGTGAAGATTTCTTTATTTATTATCGCAAGATGACACAAGAAGTCATTCCATAAACATGGCAACAAACGTAAAAAATTGTGTTGATTTACAGATATATTCATTATTATATATTACCCCTCTATCCTGTACTAAATTTTTTAAAAATTTTGATTCTTAGTGTGTCCACACATACTGCGCAATGTTTCTTTTAAAACTCTTCTTCACTTGTTGTAACATCTGTCAACATCATTATTTTTTAAATTCATGTGACTCTAGTTACGGAAAAAGGTCTTTTCATTGTAGTTTTGCGCGATAGACTATTTGCGTTATGCCTGAAAACCACCTCTTGCCAACCCCAAACCGTTTAATCAAAAAATGACAGTTTTGGCAAAATTTACGGTTTTCCATTAGGTAAATTTCTATGCGTAAGGTATATTTGCACAATTTGAAGGCCAATGAAAAAGCAACGAGAGTGTAAAATGAAGCAGATTTACACATCATAGCAGCTGTTATGTTGCTATAGTAACACAATTTTGAAAGTTTGTAGCCGATGGATAACAGATACAACTGCACTAAAGCATCATTTAAAGAATATCAAATGATTTATGAAAAAATAGACTCTTCAAAATGGTAATAATTAGAGCATGATTCAGGCCAAAAGCCATAGAAGGGGCTGATCACTTGGAGGAGATTATGAAGCTTTGGATTCATCTTAGAGGAGCTGTCACTGTGTCCAAACGTGAATCAAATCTATGCTTGGAGTTTGTGTTGTGCTGAAAACTGCACATTTGTTGATGTAGCCAGATATATTTTTAAGTTAAAGGTTAAGTCAACAACATGATAAAAGTATGGTCAAAGGTACTTGGATCAAGAAGATCAGGCCTTTTATAATTAACAACACCCTGTTCATTCCAGACCACAGCAGTTATGGTCCAAACCAGAGTTGAATAACATTTAGTAACCCACTCACAACAAGAATACACAGAGGTTTTGCAGAGTGACTCAGTGTGCAGGTGTTTTTCTGGTGATGTTTTCAGGATGGAGAACATGAGCAGGAGAAAAGTCTGTGGGAGGAGAGAGGAAAGACCAGGACAAAAGAAGAGAGGACTGAAGAAAAGCCAGCCAGGTTCAAACACTGACAAAGAGGCTGTTTTAACAATGGCGCTCTTCTTCATAACCACTCAAGACTTGCCTTGAAGTTGGTCATTAACAAGCTGTGACACTGCATCTGTGAGTGATTACTGTTTCCTGTTCCTGTTAATTCAAGGCACATTTCCTCTTGTAGCCTTATCTTAAAAACATAATCAAAGCAGCAACATGAAAAAAAAAAACAATGGCCGCTAACGTGAAAGAAACAGTTCATAGGACTCCCACTGCAACAGCAGCTCATCACAAATGGTTTCTGTTTTGTACAAACAGAGTCTATTTGTGTTTGTGTGTGAGGAGGCACTTCTAACCCTGTGGGGGTGAACACGCTGGATGGGGTCGTACCTTTTGGTGTTTCAGTAAACTTTGTGATGAAATAAAAACAAAAACAGAAATCGATGTGAAAATTAATGAATTTCAATGAATGAAATCTAATGACGAGGGTCTGGTAAACATAAATGTGTTTCAGCCACATCCGGTCACCAACGATGCATCAGTTAATGTACATACAACACGTACACGTGCCTCCACTTTAATTATTCAGTCTGTCTCACATGCCGATCAGTTTTTCCCTCAAATATTGAAATCATCTTTCAGTCCATCATTCTTCCAGCTCTTTTGAACACACGCGCTCTCAGTGGCACAGATGCATTTTACATGTCCTGTGGGTGGAACGATCCACAGAGATCAGGCTGCCAGAGGACGCCAGGCTGCAATCAGATTGTACTATGCTGTTCAGTGAAATTTCATCTGACATCAAAGATGTTTTTCACACTCCTCTATATTTGGCTTTTTGTAGATGATCTTATTCCAGAAACTCAGAACTGCCTGCTGGCTACAGTGTACTCTGAAAATAAATAAATAAATAAAAAAGATGGCGGCTCGGGCACAATAGCATTTAAGTGTTTTACTCTTAAAAAGCTTTCATTAAAATCACCACTTTGGATTGTATAGTCAGATCTGATTCTTTTTTTTATCCTTAGGTTAGTTGTGTACAGATTAATATATACTGTTTTACTTTTCAGGGCATTTGAGAAATCTTGTGGACCTTTTCATGACTGTTGCAGGGAAATTGATTGTGACTGCACAGCCCTTGAGGCGCTAAACAAACCTTTCCATTGCTCCCTGTAGCCTTCAGTCTGCACAGTAGCTAGGCAATAATTTACCATTGATCTCTATTCTGTTCCAAACACTCCAGCAGATGCAAAGCGGAGGGCAAGTTTATCACATCTGTCAGCTGGAATTATGCATCCATCAAGGTTTATGCAATGAGATCTTGTCCATCTTGTTGCTTTATAGTGGTATAATGTAAAAGTATATATTTATCTAGAAAACATAACTATTATCCTTCTGTAGAAAATTTTCGAAGACCCCTGAAATTTCACAAGATGTAACATCAGAGCCCAAATATTTTCAAATACACACATTTTGACATGTTCAGGCTGGAAGGTGTCCAAAAATCAGTGTTTACAGGGAAGGTATTATGATTTATACAACGGATTCTTGCTCTACACCTCCACCACCTACCTACAATAATATGATGGAGAGTAAAGAAGGAGTGAATGGCCCACTGGTTTTATTATTAACCCACCTGTTTTTGTTGTTTTTTTGACAGCAGATTAAGTACCCCAAATTAAATCTCTGTTCATGATATGGATTTAATAACCATCCCTTCATTTCTGCCTTTTGTTGCATAATCAGCACCGTGTTCAATAAAAAGACAAATGCAGAGCTGCAAAAGAAATTCAGGGAATGTAGTGTATGCTGCTGTTAGGATATGGTAACGTGTTCCTTTATTTCACCATAGGCTCCCATTCAAATAAAGCAGTACATGTGACACCACACAGTTGGTGTAATGATAGTCTTTTAGTCTTAAATGTGTCCTCTTGGAGTCATTTCACACAGATGTCAGTAGTGAAAAAGAGGGCAACACAGGAGTCAATTGCTCTCATACTGGATCCCCATTAATCCTCAAGCTGTCAATAAAATCAAAGAAGAAGCAGTTAGACCCTGTTACAGAGTGCTGGACCGGGATCCATGTCACCCATCGATCGCACCCTCTTCAATAAGTTACTTTGATAGAAAACCCTGTGGGTTATTTAAACAGAGCAACAGGGAGAAGAAAATGAAAGAGGGCGAGAGGAAGCAGCGAAGGCGACACTTTGTTCCTCACACGCTCCCCACTTTGATGGCTTTATTTACGTAACCCTCAGCACAACCCTCATTCATAAATGTCAAGAACGAATCCATGCACCATTTAGAAACCCAAATGTGAGCTACACCTAACATACGCTGTGTTCCTGCATGCATACAGCCACATAATCACCGGTCAGCAGCAGCCATTTCACCCCAAAACACACCATTATAGAGCGAGAGATGCATTTCAACGTTCGTCCCACATCTGTCATCGCTCTGCACACACCACACGCCTCCATTGCTCTCCCTAAAGACATGCCAGCACAGCAGACAAAGTCTGTCATAACACTTGACTTGTGGTTTAACAGACTATGGCAACACTGGAAGGTGGTAAATGAGATTGCTTTCTTTATTTGTATTTCTGTCTGTACAAATAAATCAAACCAAAAGCGTGCATGTTGCACAGTCCCCCTGATGTACAGCCGCGTAAACTAGCAAACTACCTGCAGGTTTTGTGCATTTTCCAAACGGATAACCGCTTTAATTTCAAATTCAGTTTGACATACAGTACATCCTCTAGGCTAAAGGTGTCCAGTTTCAAGCTTGTGACAGCAAAAAAGGAGCTGAGAGGGATGAGGGCGGCCATATTGCGCCTGTCAGTCAGAGAGCGGGGAGAGAAAGCGCTGTTGTCAAACCACTTGTCAGGCTTTGATGTTATAAAGGGTGGAAGAGCTCAATTAAAAGGCCATTATTGTGTAAGTAAATCAACGCCTATCAGCCATGTCACTTCAAACAAATGATCACCCAACTGCAGCAGTCTAATTTATTTTATGCATGATATTTGACTGGTGAGATCAAGATAAAAGATGCAGTCCATGTTAGTGCTCAGCTACAGTGTGAGCTGGAGAGGATGAGGAATTAATTCAAATTAAAGCAGTGTTTTGTCTTCTTGTTGTGCACGGTGATTATATAAAGTAATGTTTTACGGCATGTTTGTCCTAATTTTGAGGATCATGTGTAGACATGTCACCCTGTGTAATGTTCCAACAGCTAAAATGTAAAGGGTCATGAATTATTCTGTTGATTACCCAGCATACCTCCCCTTTAGTTTGTGATGACAAAGTGCTCTATTTAGGAAGTTAGATTGAAATGTCTGGGGTCTAATTTATCTCTCCAGGATGAATACATGAATGTGAAGTAGTGCCATATTTCACACACACACACACACACACACACACACACACACACACACACACACACACACACACACACACCCTTCGATGGAATATTATTACCGCTGCCCCAGAAAGTTGTGGAGGGAACCGTTTTTCACCTGAACAAGCATTACTTTGTCATGTTGAACATTATTCACCATGTGCAGAGCAGTCTGACATGCTGTGAAATATTTTCTGCTCTGACCTCAGATTTCTGCTGAAGTAGGACAGTTTCCCCTACAGCTTCAAATGTGCTGCAAACTTTAGAGGCTGAGATAATGTCATTGTTTTCCACAGAAATATAAATACAGATCCTACCTAATATTTTGGAAATATTGATTACTATCAGTTCTTTTTTTCTGTCTGTCCAGCTGTTTTAGTCACACTTCACCTCTGTGATGCTCATATCCATCTGAGATGTTGACTCAGTTCTTTTCCTCCTCTGAGTGTCACTCAGCTCATTGGCAGAGGCATTGATAACACATAACTTGCACTAGGAGACACATCTGGTGAAGAGATTACACTTGAGGTGTTATTCAGTGGGTAAAAGTGCAAGTTTTCTGTTCACTTCCTGCCAAATGGTGCTGTAAATTACTCACAGCGTGGCCACATCCAGGCTGTGCTGCGTCTCATGTATCCATGTATGTGTATTTGTGTATACATGTGGGTGGTGTTGGCGAGAGGTTATGGGGGATTGTCACGAGGATAAGAGAACTAAAAGCACTTTCCTCTACTGTCATCTGTGATGAATGAGTTTCAGAATAAGACTGAGCGTATATTATATCACCTGTAAGGTGTATGCACTGCTGAGACCATAACTCTCCTTCTTTACCAGAAAAAACTGAAGTATGGCATTGTATATTTCCCCGCTCGACACATTTACGAGCCCTCCCCGTTGTATAAACTTGGTGATTGGTATTTCAAAGCACCTTGTCAGACTGAGCACTGAGCACTGCCAGCTGCCTCGGCTACCTCAGCAAACAGTGGGAGCATGTGAGAAAGAAAGAGAAAGTAAGACGGAGAGAGTTACGGCCTTTTCAAAGTTGAGTGCCTATTAAAAAACTCTCTCTTGTGACTGTAAATTTATAGTGTTTGTGCTCACTGCTGTAAAATCAAAACCATGGCCTGGCCAGTACTGTTCATTCCACTGAACCATTTGGGGAAAATTTGTGCCTTATTACAGGAAAGCCCCAAATGTTAAAAAACAGTGGCCTGACAGGAAAAAACTACCATGTTTTCTTCAACAAAGGAACTTTATCTGCATTGAAACAGACATGTAAGATTAATCACAAAGTCAGAATGTCATAACTGAAGCTGTGAGTGAATTTTTGGCAACACACTTTTTGAGTGGCTTTGTGTCCTGCTGCGCTTCCTGTTACAAGTGCATGTCCTCATGCACTGTAAACTTTTCATAGTCAATTATACTAGTAGTCTGTTTGGACGCTCATATGTTAAATATTTTAGAGAAGCTTAAACATTATTGTCCAAACACTGCATAAAGATCAGACTACACTAGACAGTGGATATAACATATCCACTGCAGTGCTGCATCCAAATGATGATACCAACATTTTAATTTAATGTGTCAAAATACTGGCATAATATCTTACAGTTCTTGTCCAAATTGTTATAATGCAAAATTATATGTGTCAAAATGTTAACTTCATAGAGGCAAAATTATAAAATAGGAAAACTGTGCCTCAATAAACTGACTTTACATCTGAATATTGTCAGAATTTTGGTCCAGTTTTTCAGTCTACATAATACCAAAACTGTAAAAAATAAATAAATAATAAAAAATACACTGCTGCTCAAACTTCTTTTATTCGTCGTTAACTTTTCCTCTTTAAAAAAAAATAAAAATCTTAATTATATTGTCATGTAGTATGAGAACAGGGGGGGGATCCAGACATTACGGCCTAGAACAACATGTAAATGGCTACAATCATCAAATGAAGTTTTTAAATTAGGCTGCCACCCGGAGCACAGAGGAATATTATTTTGACATGTCGTCACCCTCCGGGGGGAAATGGACCTTTTTGATGTGTGATCCGCAAAAGGCTTGCGTCGGGTGGCAGATTTTATCAGCAAACAAGACAGCCAGGCAGAGCACAGACTAAATAAAAGGGGGGTGAATGATAAAAATGTCAAGGATTATCTTCACTTTGTGGGGCGCTGTGATGTCGTATCAAAACGGATTTGGTGGAAATGATTTGGCAGGAAGAGAAGAGATGATGGGAGGGGGTAGACAAGATACAACAAGAGACGAGCTGTGCAGTGTGTGTCTGTGTATGTATGTGTGTGTGAGACTATTCAAAATGTTCTTTTCCTGATTTTTTTTTTCTATCCTGACAATAATCTCATTATTGAAAACTGTTACATTGACAAAAACCTTTGCCAGTAACATTACATGATGCTACTTCACAGACACAGAGGCCATTTATAAGTGAGTTAGAAAGTGACATTCATCTTGATTTCACTGTTGACCTCACAGACTAACCATGTATCCTTGTTTTGACCTCTGATCTTGTGAATTTAAATGTATGAGCTGAAGATAAATTGCAGTGTTTTCCACGTTCATCCTTCAAACAGAGGCACCGATTGTTTCAGGCTGCTCCATCCAGGGATCTAGCCTCCTTTCATATCCCCACCAGCCCCGTTGCTGCAGCCATCTTTCTGACAGAGTGACAAATGAGGGTGTTGCCTCTGGCACATCAGCCCATGTGGATAGTACACAAGGTATTAGGGAGCTGTGGCTCCCAGCACGAGTGCTTTACTGGAATTGTTAACGGTTTTATCATTCCCAGTTGGCTACTGGTTCCAGGAAATGGCCTGCAGTCATGTGAGGACAACAGCAATCCTCAAAATAAGTTGGTTGACAAATTTTGAGGTGCCAATGGAAACGGCCAAGTTGAAAAGGAGACTCTAGTCCACGGTGATGTGGTGGCTCTGTACAGTTCTGGTTTAGATCAAGGGTGACAAACTCATTTTACTTCAGAGGTCACATGCAGCCCAGTTTGAGCTCAAGCAGGCTGGACCAGTACAATAACAGCATAATAACCTATATACAATAACTACAATTTTTCTTGTTTTAGTGCAGAAAAGTAAAAGTGTGTATTTTAGAAATGTTATGCCTCAGCTTTTCATTTACAACTGACAGATTAAAGTGGATCTACAGATGCACAAAACATTTAACAAGAAAAATATTATTGTTAAAATTTCATGTATTTTTCTTAAGAAACTTTAGGTTGTTCAGGTAATTCACGTTTTTTGTGAAAGAATCGTGTGTAAATATAAAGAATGTCATCATGTAGTTTTAGTTTTTCGCACTACAACAAAAAGAAAATTTGGGGCTTTTAATTAAAAAAAAAATATATTATTATGCTATTACTTTACTGCTCCCATCGCCTTGAGGTCATATCAGATTGTATGTAGTCCCTGAACTAAAATGAGTTGGACTGTTAAGATCTCCAGTGTAATTTTTGTACCTCAAAAATTCATCCCATGGATCAGATTGGACTCTTTGGCTGGTAAAGGTTTGACACCCCTGCTTTAGATACAGCGACACTTAGACTAAAAGCTCAACATGTGAAGAATTAAAATGTTGATGCTCTGGAACCCTAATTTCTATTTTTTTGTTTTTACTTTGGCATTTTAGAATAGGATTTTGCCAAATAACAGGAAACCACAAATTGCAGTTACAGTTGATGGTGATGATGTCTTTGAATTTCGTGACAGTTCATCAAAAAATGTGGAAACATTTCATTCAACAAATATTTATGGGATCGCCAGAGTCATTAGGGGTCGAAGCATCAACAGTTTTTGAAGTCTATTGTTTGTGCTGGAATTTTATTGACTGACTGTAAAACTGGCTGTAGGGGCGTTTTAACAGGAAATAATAGGACCCTAACCATAAAAGGACACTGCAATAAATCACTTATTCCTGGATATACTGACATAAGCTCATTGTGGTCTATGGTTTTTTACAAAATGGGAATATGCTAAACCCAGTTTTTCACATTACTCTGTCGATGTTTGACTTGAAAAACTTGACAAAACAAGACTCTGTTAATTGCTGTGTTTTGATCAGTTTTGGCTTAAGTTGGAATTGCATGGGAAGGAAATCATAGTTTAGACTCATCTTTGGGGAACCATGAATGTCCGTGCACAGTCTCATTGCAAAGACTCCAAAAATGTTGCAAAAACCAACACTGTCAACATGCTAGTGCTAAAAGAAATGTCTGGACTCACCGAAGTCAAAGGGTTCAGGCCCATGTCAGACAAACAAACACACTGAAAAAGTTGAACTGAAACTTCCAATTTGGCTTTGCAAAGACCCTGAGATCTTTTTGGGCAATATGAAAAGTTCTGCAAGATCATAACTTCCTCCCAAAGAAGGTTCAATGTGTAATCGTCAGTGACATGTCGCGGTGAAGTTGCAGTTGCATTGCTCTGCCCTCAACTTAGCCTCGCCCAACTGTGGCCGCAAAAAAAACCTATAAGTTCATAGTGAAAGCCAACGTTCTGTCTGTCCGGGGTTTTTTAGTTAAGTGGAGGTTAACTCTGCTCCATATTCAAACATAGGAGGTGATAGCAATGAACCTTAACCCAGAAACACCCAAACAGCCACCAGCGACCAAAACCATCTACTGATCTAAAATGTTTAATAATTGTTGATGCATTATCCTATCCATACATGTAAATAGTTGGTGTAAAATGCGTTGTAACCACTGCCCCTGTATTTGGGGAATAAAACGATATAAGAGACAATAGAAGCTCTTCACGTCTCAAGTCAGTGGTTTAATGACTGAGTGAAGAACCGGAGCTTCCCCTACTGTCCACCTGACCGGATGCACTTCACCAAGACGAACAGTCTTTTTACAGTAAGACCACACAGTAAAAAACACAGTGTCAATTTAACTCTTAGAGAGTTTAAGTTAACTCTATTTCAGATAACATTCGGTCCCACTCAAAATTAGAGTAAAATTTACTCTATGGCCAGTGTCACATTTTCAGAGTTAATTCTACTCAATTCAGTGTCAAAATTGAAAACAATGAAATGTGTAAAAAAATATTTAACACTGTGGGGCTTTCACACTGATAGAGTAAAACGATTACATTTTATAGAGCTATTTTTACTCCAGATTTAGTTATAAAATGACTCTGTAATGTTTTATTATTTATTTCTCTGCAGTGTTATTTTCTTCATTAGTTTACACTCTATGCTAATATTGAATCTATGTAGAATTGCAGGGGTCTCCGAGGTGGAGGTCTAGAAGGACATAAGTTTGCTCTATGGCAGGGGTGTCAAACTCATTTTAGTTCAGGGACCACATACAACCTAATATGGTGTAAAGCGGGCCAGACCAGTGAAAAAATGTAAATGATAGGTTAAGAAGTGTCGAGTGAAAAAAAAGGGAAAACTCCATGGTGAAAATTTTTACATTTACAAATTTTACATGAACATAACATGAACAAATATAAACAACCTGAAAATTCTTAAGTAAAATAAGTTATTATATTTTTATATGACACCTTACTTTATCATTTATTCATATGAATCACAACTTGGAGTGGATCTACAAATACACAAAACATTAAATAACCTCAGAACATTATTAAAATTCCATATACTTCTCTTAAGAGATTTCAGGTTATTCACTTTTTACATTTTTTTAAATAAAAGGCTAGTCTGTAAATGTAAACATTTTTGTGTAATTTTACTTTTTTTTTTTTTTTTTTTTTAAATTTCTACACTAAAAACATTAAAAAAATGAGCAGATTTCATTATTTACAGGTTATTATGGTAGTATTTTATAGGTCTGATTCACTTCAGATTGAATTGACCAAGAATAATTTTTACATCCATGACTGTTTATATATTCAGTGTCACAATTATCCCAGGGGCTGGATCAGACCCTTTGGCAGGCCAGATTTGGTCCCTGGGCCACATGTTTGACACCTGTGTTCTATGGGTTCTAATCGCCCTAGAACATGCTTTTCCTTTAGTAAAGTCCTCTCCACTTGTTAAACAATAATAGCTCCATGGTGACAGTCAGGTTTGGTTTTGTTCTGCGACAGGTTTGACTAATGGTGTCACATTAATTAAAAAAAAACCAAACAAACATAAAAAGGACAATAAATGTAGTAAAACAGACAAATGAACCTAAATAAACATTAACAGAAAAACCCCTTGAGCCCCTGCACATAAAATAGAACATAATGAGAAAAATGTCCAGTACCCACAATGCAATGCAGCAGACTGG
>JAQQZY010000005.1:35886407-35907983 GCA_030068375.1 Ostorhinchus rueppellii
AGTTACCATGGAAACACTGTCATCTTCTACAACATTGATTCACCAGTAAAACCCATGGAGTTGGATCAAAGACAGTGCATTTAAACACTTGTTTCTATGTTCAGTCATTGATACCCTTGCTGAAAAAGTCCGTTTTTCTTCCTTTTTTACTGTTGTAAAAGAATAAGCTTTGAATTTACTTGGAGTTTTCATGACCATCTGCATGATGAGTAAATTAAATATAGGAAAAATTACCTGATTTACACAGAAAAATGCAAAATACACAAGAAAATATTGTAATAAATGATGATAAATCACTTAAAAATTAACAGAAAGAAAAAATAATTTGAGAATTGCCATAAAAGTAGCCCTGGGTTTTTATGGGTTAACTTTGGAGTCAAGTCAGTCTAAAATTAGAAAAAAAAAGGAAATGTCTATTCCAAGCTGGAAAAATAGGTAAACGGTTCATTCTAATATAACAAAAACATAACATTTCATATGTCCAGGTGGTTATATGCTACTGAAAATGTAATTATAGCTATTATATTCCATTTCTCCTCCTAAATCCTTGTAAATCTTGTCACACTGGACCTTTAAATTATACTTATGTGAGAAGTCTCTTGTGATTTATGGTGTTTTTTTAATCACTTTTATGTGAGTCAGATGGTACTGGTGAGACGCTAGTAGGAAGCAGTGTGAAAGGATTGTGTGATTATTGTTTTTCCATCGCTGCATATGTGTGTTGCCTTAAGACTGTCATTTTTCTGTCACCCTGCCACTTAACATTGAACGCTACTTACTCCCTCCCTCTATCTGTCCATCATGTTGTCACAAAGTCTGACAGCGAGGATTAGAGCTGTAGATGCAGAGATTTGTGAGTATATTCTTGTGTCTACACCCATGACCCACATTTTTTTTTTTTTTTTTCAATACGGGGCCTGAGGCGGATGGGAGTGTTTCAGGTAGTGTGTGTCAGTGTGTCGCTCCAACTATGCTCGACTGAATCCAGACTGCCTGTGGATTATCGCTGTCATCACCTGAGAGGAATGCAACTCAGTGTCATTCTGTCATGTTCGCCGTTTTGATCTTTGAAGTGTGACAGGCACACAAACTCAGTAGCATCGGCAGAGCTGGACGGTTGCACGCTAGATTTTTTTTTTTTTTTTTTTTTTTGAGAGAGAGAATCTGTAATAAGAATTGGAATTTGGACAGACACCCCTCCCTTCTTTGTTTATTCTGCTTTTCACCTCTTCTTCCTGGCTCTCCGGCTGTCTTGTGCTCATCCACTTCTTCCTTTACAACAAAACCTGAGGCAACAGAATGACACCATGCAAGCCACGACCGAAGAAATACACACTGAAGCAGAGAAGGTTAAAGGAATAAGACACCCAAACATGAAATCAAGTCAGTCTCTGTCACCCCCAGAGTTAGGACAGTGAAAAAAAAAAAAAAAGGTTAAAATCCATCCAGGCATTGTCCTGCTTTGGGAGCAGTGCTTTTAGCTTTAGCTTAGCACAGTGGCTGTAAACCAAGGGTATCAGTTAGCATGTCCTCCAAAAAAGAGTGACCGAGACATGTAAATCTTTTTCTAAATATACCTTGGGAGCCTTGTGCTCAGAACGAGAACAAATCATAATGCAAAATCGAACGAGGCTATTACCTGGACAGATATTTACGTGGAACTACTGTATATTCGGCCTCATCACAGGCAAAGCACCACTAGATAGGTGCAAAGTTCCAGATTCGACCAGAACTTCACTTATGGGGATTCTGGTGCTGCCATAGACAGTAAAAGGTGCCGCGTGAGAAAAGCGAAATATTCCCGTAACAGAAGTGCTGTGTAAAAGGGGCTACTGACTGAAGGGTTTGCTAAACTGGAGAACAAATCTTTGAAATAGAGACGATGTGAGTAAAAAGTTTATGATGTTATAATATTTACCCTCATCAAAAAGACTTCTGGAATATACATATCCCCTGACAATAAAACATTTTCCATCTCGCTGCAGATCATATAAGCTGATCGGAAATATTTACCAGAAAATCTACCGAGTTTTTGCCAAACAGGCAACAGCAAACAATATGACAAACAAGGGAAGGACGAAATAGAGTCACACGTTTTCACTGCGCTTGTTTGATGGTTTAGATAATAAGCAAGATGGAACCGATGAGAGGAAACAACTTCCCAAACTGTACATGTAAAGTGCATTATTTAAAGGAATGCCGTGACATTTTGGGGAATTCATTTGCGTCTGCAGTCAGATGAAAAGCCTGAGTTAACCTCATTTTGTGTTTCTTACCTTTCTTATCCCTATACTTCTTTTTGTTTTAACTCAGTCTGCCTCTTCCCCCCCATGCTGCACTGCTGTCCAGGCAGCACTTCAATAAACAAAGCCCAGGGAGCAAAATGCTTTTGAATGGGTGCATCCTGCTGGCAGGATCTGAGCACACTGTTTATAGAGGGGCTTGTCAGCTGTTACCACTGGGATGTTGCAGCATGTGGAAACAGTGGGGAGAATCGGCCTTTGATGCTTCCCTCACTTCGTTCTCCCTTTCTGCTCTTCTGTTCTTCTGTTTTCTCTTTGATGGAGTTCTGTGAAGTGTTCTTCAGCGACAGGAGGCCCACATATCAACACCCACAGAGGGGAGGAGAGACGAACACAGGCGCACTGTAAAGTCTGCCACACACATTTCAGGGCACACCTGTTTACTGTTAGCACTGTGTTCCGTCTATTTTTCATGTATTTTTGTTACATCAGACAATGCTCTTCAGCCACTTTTAAGGGCTTAAATGGGATGCTATGATTGTCTGCAGATACACTGAAACAGCATGACCTAACAAGGGTCTAAATCCGGCATGCCTGATTGTCAGACTAATGCCAGACTCGTGATGAATGATGTGACCAACCATTATCCAAGCACAATGCTCTGAGTTTATGATTTCACTCACAAACTTTTGTACAAGCAAGAGCGAGTCCTCCAGTGCCACAAAACACACTTAACCCCGTATCAGGCAAGTGACTATTTTTGGTCATTTCTTCACACATTACAAGACAGTGACAGAAACAGTTCCAGTGAGGACAGTGAGGCAGCAATCTCAGGTCCAATGTGGTCTCCAGGGTCTGTAAGGTCCACCTGTGCATGAGCAGTGAGTGGACCTGCTTTGTTAGGTACCAGGAAGTAATGGTACTAATGTAAGGAATGATGTTCAAAGGGTGGATGTGGATGTGGATGTGGACAGGGGTCTGGATCAGCACGCATGTTGGTCTAATGTTCAAAAAGTGATGTTCTAATATTCTAAAATACATGTTCCTTTCACATTATATGTATTTTTCTGAAATATTTTACACATACTTCTTGCATTTTTTTTTTCTTGTCACATACAGGCAAGAAACCAAATACGGTAACTTCTTTGAGCTTTATTTTCTACATGACAATAAAAATTATTGTTGGTAATTCATTTATCAGACAGGGATAGTGGTTTGTTTGGCTGCTGTACTAATTTCCGCTATTTCCTGTAGCCTCCATCAGAAGTGTCACATGATTTTGCCGTGACATGTCTTATAGGCTGTGCAAGATGCTTCTGATGAAGGCTACAGGAAGAAACTGAAATTAGTAAAGCCAATAAACAAACAACTACCTCTGTCTGATGAATGAATTACCAACAATAGCTGCATTTGGAAGACAGTATGAACCTTTACCAGACAATAAAATGCAAAATAATAATAAATCACTAAAGTAATAAAGTCTTGTTATGTCCTGCAATAACACTAAGGTTGAAAAGTAACCTCCAAAGGGTTAACCACAATTACCTCAACTAGACTGGACTGGATGCAATAAAAATGAAGAACATTGAAAGCATGCAAATTAAATTATGGATTCTGACCTCACAGAGGGCAGGTTACGCTGTTTGTGATCAAGCTAAACAATACAATCTGAAAAGCATGAGCCTTCTGCAGCTCTCTCCTCTCTGTCCAAATCAAAACACGAACTATGAAGACAATCAACCTGTCATTGCTTCATATCAAAGTTATTCAAGCTGTCATATTGCTTCTAAGAGTCACATTTTACAGAATCTCAACAGCAATAAATCACATTTAACCTTCCCTCTCTCTGAAACGACCTGTGATTAGCCACATGCTGAAGATCCAGAGTTTGTACAGGGTGAGAAAACTGAAATAATAACATGCCGAAAGGTAATTTTAGGAGGTCTGCCTATTGATGCCAAAAAATAGCACACACTAAAGCTTGAAATATTGAACGTAACTGAGAGTGACAGCAAAAATAAGCTAGCTTTTGCTTATTTTGAAGAAGTTTGGTCACATAAAAATCTAATATAGGTCCTCAAAATGACTATAAGAGAAGAGAAGGCCTTGAAACAATGGGGGTCTTAAAAGTTCATTGATGCATATTATGACACATTGGTGGGCTGAACAAGACAACCACCCAAGACAGGCAAGAAAATGAGGCAACAAAATGACACCCAGGTTTTGTTGTGACTATTGAGTCAGTCATGCAAAAGCAAAACCAATAGGACATTGTCTAAAAGTGCGAATGCAATTGAAAGAGAAACCGCTTTAGGGGTGAGGGTAATATTATTGGAGCATCATCTATCCATTGGAAAGACAGCACATCATGTTGCACCACAATGCAACAAGTCTGTCAGCACCTCTGTCAACAGTACTGCTGGTTTAATTTGACATATTAATGCGAATCACTGGTGCCAATAGTTGAGGTCAAAGACAGAACAGCTCCACATGCTACCATATGTTCTCAGTTTTTAGTCCATAACTTCAGCTCCTCTCATAAAACATTTAATTGGGGTTTGAAAGGAGCAACGCTGTGATAATAACCGAGAGTTGTTTTTCTTCTCTCTTTGGGAAGTAACGCTGTGGGGGAAAAAATACTTGCATATACACGGCTACATTTTTTCAATATCCTGGCTGTGTTTCAACTCTTAGTTAACTGCTAAAACAGAAAGACAGGGCTATTTCTTAATGTGTATGTGCTATGAATTTTAGCTATAATTGGAATAGTTTCCTTCTGTGTTGCTGAGTTAGATAAGATGAGTTGAACACTAAGCTAACTGGGCTAACTAAGTTGAATACAGGTTGAATACAGGTGTTAACAAGTTTTATCTTGTTCATCTGTCCAAGAATCAAAGTGTGAAAATATACAATCAGAGCAAAAAAATAGTCGCACCTGCTTTTAACCAAGCAAATATATGGATGCATGGAGATCGTTGGGGGACCATTGAGCAACCAAAAATTAGCCTAGAGATCACTGGAAGATCACCGAGAAATCATTGAGAGATCATTGGCCGCTCACTGAATGATCGTTAAGAGATCTGGCCATTTTTTCATCGCTCAACGATCTCTCAATGACTGCCACCCTAGCATAAAGGGGGTTTAAGTGGTTAATATATTTCAGCAGCAGCAGCAAATTCTATTACCCTAAATGATGAGTGAGTAGCTTCTCATTTCTTAAACAACCATCAATTTGATAGAGAACATAAAGATTAGACTGTTTCAAAGGAAAAAAGTCATGTGGTCTGATGAGTTCAGACTTAACCTGTTCCAGAGAGATGGGTGGATCAAGGTGAAAAGAGAGGTTGATGAAGTGTTTACCCATCATGCCTAGTGCCTACAGTACAAGCATGCGGGGTTGCTTCAGTTGGTCAGGTATAGGCTCAGCAACATTAAAATGATGGAAATAAATGTTATGACACTGCATAAGTTAATTGAAATGAAGATAACTTCATGATATGAACAAAGCTAAAGGTTTCATGAAATATGTGAGGGTGTGCATCTGCTGTTATTAGTGAGCTTTAAAGATGTGGATTGGCTGATTTTGTTAGCATTAGGCTGACTATGTCTATATGGTTTTATTGCTAAGCTAACACAGCTCCAACTTCCTACATCGAAAAAGAGAAAAAAAAAACCCTGAAAGAAATAGAAGAGAGAGAAACCCAGAAGTATGTCACTGTCTAATTCTTGGTCAGAAATTGAAACAAGGCAATTTTCCAATATGTAAGATGGCTCCTTTAATGTTGATCCATCCTAAAATAAACTCTTTCTCTTGACAAGTTGTTCTAAGCTCATATAACCAATGCTGTAGGAAAGCAAATATTTGCACACAGCTTTATGTATATATATATATATATATATAAATATATATATACAGTTCATGGGTTCATAGGTTCAAGCTGTGTGCACAGTCATTACTCACACATATCTAATTTGGTTGTGTATCCAAATTTAATTCAACAGCAAAGTAATTCAGACAAAATATTCACAGCCCATATTTTAATTTTGTGTTTGCAAACATCCAAAATAAAGTCTATCTGTCTGCAAATAATGGCTGCATGTATTTGTCAGGGAGTGCTAGGTAATGAACTTCAGGTAAGACTGCTTTCCCACGTGGATTTATGGCATTTTGGGAATGAACTTTTCACCCAGAGAAGTGCAGTGAAGCTCAGCTGCACACTGAGCAGCTGTCCCATCTGGCAGACGAGCACAAAGCAAGCTCATGGTTTGTGTTAGAGAAGTGATGTCTGAAACAACTTAAACCTGACAACGTTTGACTGCTCTCATGATTTTTCAAGGACACAAAACTAATCCAGGGAGACTTTAGTTGAAAGTTATAAATCATTTGTGCTAACTGGTGAGAACATTGCTATTTTAATGCTGTAAATGTTTTGCTTTCTCCTTGCAGGAAATGTTGGGGGATGTTTAGACATCAAATATGGACACTAAAAATGACCGTTCCTATTTAACAACACGTCTGGTGTTCAGGAAAAACACTTGTCCCTTGTGGGCTTCAGATTTCATAAAATCACCAAAGACGACAGTGAAAAAGGAAGATGAGATAAAGGGAGAGAGCTGACTAAACCATTAGGACAGCACTGTATCGGGCGAACCCTTGAAGCATTGTGTGATGAGAGCAGAGCTCAACACCTGACAGAGAGAGAGACAGATGATTTACTTCAGATTAAAGAACAACAGACATATTGTTCTCTCATCTTTCTCCCTTTTTTCTCTCAACCCATTTATCCCCCTCAGCGAATCATTGATGCCATTCATGCCCCTGAAATGCTACGCCGTTGTGATTTTCTTCTCCTTCTTCTTCTTTGTTTCTATATTCGCTTTTTTTCTCCCAACCCCAAGCGTTCCTGGGGCACTGGAGGCTCTCCTCTTAAGTTTTTCTTTCCGCTGAGATTAAGTGTGACAGATTGGCAAAAGGAGCACATGACAGGAGTTCAGATGGCAGACAAGAATAAGATCAGACATGTGATGTGATATTAAGAGGTCACAAGAGCTGACGCACACACACACACACACACACACACACAAACAAACCCTAGGCTTTTCTTTCCACAGACTGATTTTAACCATATGATGCACAGCCACATTATTAAAGAGCACACCCTACAATCCATGCTCTCATTGAGATTTTATCTTTGTTTTATCACAATAAAAAGGCAGTAAAAAAGTGCACAAACCATCAGCCGCAAGGGGCTAAAATCTAAAGTGAAGGTTTGACGTATGCTATAACGGCCATAATTTGATTAGACTTGGGTGACATTCTTTCACACAACTCAGAAGAGAACAGCATCTGCTACTGCCAAACGCATTAACTTCTGTGAACTCAGACACAGGAAGAGTGAAGTATTGTTTGAATCTACTCTCTTTCCATTTGGTCAAACAACAGGCATTTTAATGCTTTCAAGACACTCGTGACAGCTCAGCAGAAGATTTATAATGTTTAAGAATTGTGAACACATGTAACTGAGGAGGGTTAGATAATATTACCCATAGGAGATAGATGGGTAACAAGAACCCTTAATAGTAAATATGCAGAGGATTACTGCACAGTCTAGCCAACAGAACGTCCACAGTCTTGCGGTTTGTCAGATGGGTGGTAAAAATGATACCCATTAATGTGTAATGAAATGTCATGCAAATCTTCTGTCTTTTTCCTGACACAGAAGAAGGAAAATGAGAAAAGGCAAAGGCAGAACAAGGAGAAAATGCAAAGCAAGAGCAGTTGTTACAGAGAAAGCATGGTGAAAGCAGGAAAAAAAAAATGGCTCCGGCATCAGGGTCCAGCAGGAAATTCAATAAAGCCCTTCAAAAGGCCCGGACCTGACATTGAAAAATAGTGAAATTATAAAATACAGCAGGGTAACGAAGGAGAGGAGTTATTGTATTTGGCACAGAATTGGAGGAGAGAGCCCAGGGCCGCCACGTCAAATGAGCCGTCACTGACGGAGGGAGTTAAGCCTTGTGGTGATTAAATATAGGCCTCAAACTTGCTGCCTGCCAGGCAAGCAGACAGCAGACATGTTTGTGCACAGGCAGCAAAATGAACAGAAAACAAAGAATGAGAGAGGGAAGAAGAGACTCATATCAGACCACAATACAGATGGCTATTATATAGACAGAGATAGAGGAAAGCTATTCAGCTCAGCGTGAAGTGAAAAAGCACAGAGTGAGACTCAAATATAAGTCATAATGTATGAGACAAAGAGGAGGACAGAGGTGACGGAGCCAGGACCAACAACAATAGATGGATTTGGTCAATGTGAACCAGGGCCACAAAAGTCCACCAATTACAAATGGCCGTTATTCCTTGAAATAATTCATGCAACTGGGAACGTTTGCTCCATTATGTTTCTTTTAGCATTTTATATTCATCAATGAACCACATGCTTGCATATTTCCAGTAACGTAATATCACTTTGTAATCCAATTTTTTACCATCAGTGTCAAGTGTTTTAATTTGCTTTGACCGCACAGCAGAAACTACTGTATGTGTGTAGAGTATGTAGTACATGTGACAGTCGTATATGGATGCATTTCATGTTGGTGGACTGTTATATATCAGCACATGGATGGATTAAATGCATAAATTCATATTTACGAAATAAGTGACAATCTAACCTTTAAAGTGCAAATATAAGGGGTCATGCCAACAAGAAGATGCAATATTTATTTTACAGGGATTTTTAGCATTTGAATAAAACACATAAAAGCCCTCCAAAAAGTTGAACCTAAGTCAAACACTTTACCTCTAAAGTTCTATCTGAGTCTTCAGAGATAGGAGGAAAGATTAGAGTGATGTAAAAAGTGACCTGGCCAGGCAGTGATATGTTCTGTAATAAAGGATAATATTGAAACCAGAGCCCAGTTATTGTGTTGTGAAAACACTGATGAAATATCTTCTAAACAATTCAAAATTGGCCTGCTTTGCAGTGGTCTGTCACACGAGACAACAGCAGCTCAGATTGTCACGATCAATCCCCTCTCTTCTTTCAACGTGTCTTTCTCACCGTTTCTGTCTGTCTCTGTTGCTGTTTTCCTCTGGCTCACACTCACCCTAACAAGGGGTTACTGGATACTGTGTCAGACTCTCTAAACTCTACCTGACAGGGTGTCGCTCCAAGCAACAGGGCTAATGTTACAGCGTTGCTTCAGAGCCAGACGGGGGTGGTGAGATGGGGTGGGGTGGCTGAAAATAATGAAAGCTCACATTTAGTGTTTGACATTAAAGATGACATCTTACTTATTTTCTTTCTCCTTTCATCACTCCTCACATCTCTCATGTTCTCGATATTAAAAGTCTGCTGCGGAGGCTGGTGATGGTCCACAGTCTGCACACAACACCGATGGCAGATGTTTCAATAGGAAAAAGACAGCAAGATGGGTAGAGACAAGCATGCAGCGTCAGACATGAAATCTGCTACAACGCCGGTTTGGGTTCATAGCTCAGAGCTAAAGCCTGACATCAGCAGCAGAGTGTGTGTGAGTGTGTGTTTTGACAAATCTTGGAGAGTGACAGCAGGGACAGAAAGCAAACGAAGTGGAGTGGGGAAGCATATTGTGTTCTGAAAGCCTCTTTCATCGCAAGCCTGTCTTCAAATCTATTTCATCCTCCTCGTCTCTCTGATTCCTGCCTTGGAATTTCGGCTGATAACCTTTGAAGGGGAGATTCGTGGTGAGCACAACAAGGAGGAACATCTCGCTGTCAGCGCCGCCTTGACATGAAAGGCATTAAGCTACCCAGCATTTTAGAGATTCCTGTAGCATAATTAATTCAGAGTCTTCTTATCTGCCGGAATATAAAGACGGATAACACAGACCGGGACTGTCCTTGATGGCTCTGTCAGCGTCTATCTGTGGCATGTCTGGGCCAACTCGTCTGCCTGTCTGTTTGTCTGAGGGTACTGAACCGTGACAGTTGGGCTGATTTGAGCCAGATGATCCTCATTGTCACACCCTAAACTGTATCCTCACATGAACATGTCCCGAGGGAGAGGGAGCAATTTAGAGACTAAGGCCTGTCTCTCAGAGCTTCACATGCCAAACCAGGGCCTCTCTTAGCACCTTAGCGGACGAAAAAGGGTGAGGGGAGAGGAAAAAGGTCAAAGAGGGATGAGCTCACGCAACAAGGGGATCATTCAGTAAGAAAACTGTTATATCCAAGCATCACTGCAACATAACGACTTCCCTTATCCCACCATTAACTGTTTGAGTACATTATTTATAGTGTCTTCATATACCTTCCTTTCACTGATCGAGACTTATCAAAAGAGCTGCTCCGTACCCTCACTGTAATCATCTTGATGTGCTTTTCTGAGAAGAGCCCAATAAATTTTAAGTTTACAAAGGGTGCATGTTCACTGTAAATCATTCATACTGCAGGGGATGACAAAGCAGCAGTTAACTCAGTTTAATACGGTTCTTCGAGTTGGTCAAAGGTTGGACATAATCCAACAGACCTCACAGTCAGTTAGCAGGTGTTGGCTCAGAGAAAAACAAGCAGATGTCAGCCTTTATTTTGCCCCATGCCCACGCTAATGGACACACGTTTGTAAAAGCGTCCTTTAGAATAGTACTTTCTAGAGTGGACAGAGCTGTTATCATTTATCTATTTTACAATGTGTTGTTTTATTAACTGCTTTGTTTTACTGTGTTCTTACTGATGTTTCTGTTTAAACTGTCGAAAGGATGAGGATAAAACTTGGGGACATACTCCTGAAGCAACGTAAAAATATTACAACAAAAATAACAATTAGTTTGTGCAACACATGACATTTACAGGAGATATCATGTGACGTGTAGAGTTGTGGTAGACTGAATTAAACAGTATATACATTCTATTGAGGAATACAATTTAGATTTGATCTAAAATGAAGGAATAACACACCGAAACATGAAATTAAGTCAGTCTCGGTCACCCCCGAGTTAGAACAGTGAAAAAAAAAAACAGTTAAAATCCCTCCAGGCATTGTCCTGCTTTGGTAGCAGCACTTTTAGCTTTAGCTTAGCACAGTTGCTGTAAACCAAGGGTGTCAGTTAGCATGTCCTCCAAAAAAAGTAACCGAGACATCTACATTTTTTTTCTAAATATATCCTGGGAGCCGTGTGTTCAGAACGAGTACAAATCATAATGCAAAATTGAACAAGGCTATTACCTGGGCAGAGATTTACATGGAACTATATTCGGCCTCATCACAGGCAAAGATAGGCGCAAAATTTATTTTCAATGTGAATGTTTTGAATAAAGAACCAATAACAAAGTGTTTTTTTGACAGAGAGAAATGCTGAATAAATGCATTGTGAAACCCAAAATTAATCGTTTGAATAATCCTGATTTCAATATTGACCAAAATAATCGTGATATTGATTTTTTCCATGATCGAGCAGCCCTAGCTTCTTCCCGGCCACAGTTAGGCTGTTGGCCAGTATTACATAAAAGGGCAAGTGCAATATGTTGTGTGTGTATATGGACATGTGTGTACGTGCATGTGTGTGAAGTAACTACCTCTTTCTCCTTACAGTGTATAGTATTTTATTCTATTTTACTGTATTTTCCTATTTATTGTCTCCTGGGTTTTTAAACAGTTCTCATAGGGTTTTTATATAAGGTTTTATGCTATATATTGTCTATATGTGCATAGGTTTATTTTTTGTTTGTCTTTTTATATAATTTTATGGTTGTGTTCTGTTCTTGTTTTATCTGGTTGTGTTATGCACAAACGCCAATAAACTTCTTGAACTTGATATGATCCAGTTTGTAGCCTCATGCAATTGTTAAATAGTTTTGAACTTCCACCAATGTCAGTCTCAACACTTACATGTCAAGAGAAGACAGCTTTAGCCTGAAGATAAGACAAAATAACTGGCCTTATTTGTAAAGGAAGAAAACATTTAAATGAGGTGCGTTGATTCAACCACAGCTCTTACAGATGGTGGAGTTTGTGCCACACTCATCTCAGCAAATTGTCATTGAACTAAAGATGAAGGAGATGTTTTTTTTCTGCTGTCTACTGGTGTTTCGGAACAGCTGTAATCTGTGATTGCTAAGTGTGGAAAGCAAATTTTCAAGACATAAACAGCAAGTTAATCTGTATCTCTCTGATCTTACCGCCGGCCTGTCAATCAAAGGGAGGGGCTGCCAAACAACTTAGGTATAATTTAGCATGACAGCCTTCTGGTTGAAGATGGGGTGAAGAGTTCAGTGAGAGAAAGACGCACTGTGTGATTGAAAGATGCAAAGACTAGAATACATACAGTAGTGATTGGTATTACTGTACATTTATGTAAAGTGGTATAACTCTTAACTATAGCCGAGGAACATCTGAGAGCTTGACAGTTTGTGAAACACTAGAGCCACTGTTCAGAGGCTGGAGAACAACGAGGTCAGCTAACTGTAGCACAAGCACATCTATTCAAAGCCTTGAAAAATCAAGTGTGGCTGTCCAACAAAACTTCTTTTATTTAGATCTCAGCCCATTACATTGAAGCCTGTGTCTCACAATCTGTGTACTGACACTAAGAGAATGTCTTTTGACAAGGGTGAACAGGACTAAAGCGGAGGATGACCCATGCCGGACTAGACTGGGCGCTGGGGGCCCTGGAGGCAAACGCTGTGGGTCTATGACAGTCGACGGGGCTGAAGAAAGAACCGAGAGAAGCCGCGAATAGTGCGGGTGAGATAATGGATTCCCACATTAGGTCCATCAAGGTTTGATGAGAAATGGGATATGGCAGCAGCTTGGCACAGGAAGTAGAAAATCTGGTTTAAAGCAAGGCGTGGAGCAGGCCGCTGACTGTATGCTTAGTGGCAGGCGCTTGGGGCTTGTGCTGGGGATTTTGGAGACTTCCCCAGGTCACCGTGTAGAGTGAAAACACATGCTTTCAATGTGTCTCTCATCTCCTTTACCCAGAGTGGCAGGCACCCAAATGTTACGTTTGTAGCTTTGGAATTACTTATGGTTAGTGAGGAAACAGAAACAAAAAACGTCTTACATTTATGTGTGTGTGTCTATAGTGGAAATCCCAAAATTTCACAGTTTGTTTCAGTCCCCTCATGCACCCCTCAACCCCTAGCAACCTCCTAGAGTGTGTGTTGAATTCCTGTAGAGTTCATAAGTAACGCTGGCTGAGAGCCTGTAATGTTGAAAATCATAACTTACCTGAGTGTGACATGAAGACACCAGCAACCGCAGAAGCTTTACTTAGAGCTGCAAAAGCAGCAGGGAACTGCTCCACAGAGGGGTCAGGCCTCAGTCATGCACACTGGAGGGGGTAACACACATATATATGCAAACACATATGTAGGCACACATAGGAAACATTCACAAAGACAAAGTGTGTGATATATGCTGTCACTGCTGCATAGAAAATCATCTGACTCACTTTAACAGCCATTAAATAAGACAACAGTTAAACCTGCGCCAAAATATACATACATACTGTATACAATGGACCAAATGAGAATTGGCAAAGTTTGACTCTAAATGCAAACCCCACAGTGCTTATAATCCAGCTCAGAAATTCCCCAACCCTAAGCATCTTCCAGATATTGTTTTGGGTTTGAGTTGTGGTTTTTGGGGACTGCAACGTGCTTCCAGCTGCAAACAGCAGCTGTAAGCAAAAAGAAAAAAAAAACCAAAAACACGGACATAAAGCTGCTTCTATACCTTCCCTTTACTAAATGGAAAAGGAACAAAGTGACTAAATGGTGAACTAGTAGCACATAGTCTCGGATAGTCGGACCGATCAGAAACCTTAGTTAGTAGCACTGTAGCTAAACTGGAGACTCTCACTATTACACTATCCATCTGGAAACGGAACAAAACTCTCTGGGATGTTTGGTTATGGTAATTTTTTTAATAACATTGGGGTAAAAGTTGTTTAAATTGAGCATGTGCATGTGGAAAAGCAAGCCATGATATTAAAATGACTACACAACATTGAAACAAAAACAGCACATAAAGAGAAATACGTCTTGACAAAACGTGTAACTTTTAAGATTTTTAATGTGTTGCAGCACAAACATTTTGCTTTCACGTAGTGAGGGAGACTTTGAAAACAGTAACATGCAGATAGAGGAAGGAAGGAGAATGAAGATCCAAATAGTCATCCAGTGGTGGGATTATTCCAGCTGAGTGTAAACTAGCACTTAGCTCAGTAGCTAAATGCTAATTTGTGCTTCTCGAGGTGGTAGAAACCTAAACACAATGCATGATGCAATAAACGGCAACTGGTTGAAACTGCCGAAGTCATAATGTGCCAGTGTTGTGTAAACAATTTGTTGGTAGTGACCAAATTTTGTAAAACGTACAGTATGTATCTATATTATTGCTGTTGTAATTCCCATTTCATTCATTTAGCTTCATTCTATGTATTGAATTATTTATTAGCGCTGTAAGTCTGAAAATAATTCCTCTGTTGTTATTTTTGTGTTGACCATTATGACTGTTCCTAAATTTGACTTCCCATGTCCTTTTAAAATACACATATTACTACATACAAAGAGTAAAGACAAAAATGTCTTTGTAAATATTCATATTGTACATAAAAATCTGAATAACATGCAGCCTGACTTCCTTCCTCATATATGCTAAGATGTAACAACTGCCATGAGGCTCAGACATAAATTATTTGCATTGAGACTCGTTTTCTGACAGTGTTTGGGACCATATCCAATGCTCACATTTACCCTGTAAAAAAAACACACATGTCCTGGACATCCAGCACAGAAGAGTTCACATGTCCACACGCTGAACCAGACACATGTAGCCTATGCATGAAGTAGAAAATCAGGACCAGGTGAATGAATGCAAGAGTTTTCATTTACTTCTTCTCACAGCAGGGTGCGTGGAGGGATGAAAACTTGATAAACACAGCTCTCCACACACAAAAATACACTTTTAGACGAGTGCAAAGAACAGGGTGACCTTTGACTGTTTGTTAGTCTAGACCCAGGCGTGAACCTCATGCCTTGGGCCATGCTGGGAGTTAAACTAGGGGCCAGAGGTCACTTCGATGGGCAGCAGAGCCACAGTGAGTTCACAGGGGTTAAATAGAGGTAACAGAGTTGTGCAGCCTTTTACACATATTCTGATTTTAAATTCAAGCGAACACCCAATATGTTGAGATTTATTTTGTAGAATCCAATGTTTTTAATCTTTAAGTTTATTGTATTTTTGAGTTTTGTTTTTTGCAGAATTATTGTCCATCAAATTTTTGTTGCATGAAGCTCTTGAAGGTGTTGTGTGTTTGTCTCAATAATAAAATAATAATAAAAGAAGAAGAAGAAGAAGAAGAAGAAGAAGAAGAAATAGTTGCAGTTGTTTTTGCAGAATGGACGTCTCTCTATGGTCTTCCTCTCCTTTTTGTTGTGTCCACTGATGTGGAGTCTGCCTGCATGAGATGAGTCAATACACACTCTCAACAAGGTCCTCACATCACACACCCATAAATCCCCTTTATGACAGATTAGAGAGAGCAATAGCTTTTCCACTCGTTTACCCATAAATACAGCAACGCACTCAGCTGGTTTATGCCTCGCTCTTCAGATGATGGAATGGGTGCGCTGATGTTTATAGCTGTCACAGACCAGCAGTGAATATGTCTCTTACTGGCCATAGTCCAACTGAACTTCAAAGCGCT
The DNA here is from genome assembly GCA_030068375.1 of Ostorhinchus rueppellii. Classification (NCBI taxonomy): domain Eukaryota; kingdom Metazoa; phylum Chordata; class Actinopteri; order Kurtiformes; family Apogonidae; genus Ostorhinchus; species Ostorhinchus rueppellii. The sequence goes on from JAQQZY010000005.1 coordinate 35,902,346, forward strand.
GTGAGAATAGAGTGTGCTGAAAGTAATAGAAAAACAAAACAGCTGTGCAAGATATGATTTAGCTTTGTTCCTGACTTGGTGTCGTTTTTGTTTTTTTTTTGTGTGTGTGTGTGAGGAAAAAAGTGCAAACAAGGACATTTTGAAAAATTTTCCTGCTGCACACATGGATAGATAATTTCCCACGCCAGTTTTTAAAAGTTCATGTCACACATATTTTGGATTAGCTAAAACAGAGAGAAAACCACAGAAAAAAGAGGAGTAGAATGGGGGGGTGAGTGGCTGTGTGAGACAGAGAACAGGTTAGAAAAGGAGCCAGACAAGCCGTCAGATCTGATGTAGGCGTTTTTTCCTGACAGCTGTAATTCTCCAGCCTACAGAATTTCATCAACAGCAGTTGAATTTAAGCTGTGCCGCGGGGCAGCGGCGCTTTCAAGTCTCCTTCCTCTGACAGGTAGATTTATTAGTCCTGAAATTTGTACAGATCACACGTCACTTATGGCAAACAGCGTCAACGTGTCAAAAGGGCCTTCTGGGTTTTTTTTTTTTTTCTTTTTAGGTGGATCTGCCCGGAAGAGCTTTTTACCCATCACCTCTTCTCATCACCTTTAACTTACTCAGTTCATTCCAACCCGTTGTAAACAGGAGAGAGGAAAACAGACAAAGAGAGAGAGTGCAAACTGCCATCTGTCGATTTGAGAAGATGACTAAACTTTGAGAAACGCTGACAGGAGGCCAGTGGGGTTGAAGGCTGAAGCATGTGAAAAATGAGTCAGTGGATGTTACAACACAGGACATGAAGGATAAATCAGACATTTAGAGATGATTAGAATAACATTTCGCTCACTAGTTCCAGCTAAAAACGGCCAAATCTGACTTGCTACTTCACCCAGAGCAACATTTACATTCACCTAAAACACTGCGGTGTACGATCAGCAGAAAATTACAGCTGAACGTTGAAAACAGACAAAGAGTGAAGAAGAAAAATCGCAAGCAACAGTTGGAAAAATGAAAAAGCAAGATAGAGAGGGAGAGAAAGCACTCTGGGGTCCGTCTTTCAGTTCCACATCTGGCCCTGATATTTCAGAGTTAATTAGTCATGCAGGGGTTGTGTGTAGATAAATCTATCATCCCGCGGTGCACAAACCATTTGAGAAATGAAAGGAAGTGAGGAGATATACACAGTCCCGGCTCCTTCATAAATCACCGGCCCAGATTAAAAACAGACACAGTCGTGATGAGAGGGAGGGATCGGGACAAAGCTGGCCCTGGACTTTCTCACAGAAAAATGTACATGTGCATGCACAGACATACGCGCACAGGATGTAAACTGTACACACACTCGATCGATATAACGTGTCTCTGGTGGAAGCGCTTACACACTTACAGATACGCTATGGTTTTTTTTTTGGTGAGATTTCTATTCTAGTGATGCATTTATTACTTAGAGGAGGAGATGTTGAATGTTTATAGAGTAAAACAAACTTACTCAGCAGCACAGGCCGCATCAGCATATGGCAAACACACCATCTGCTCCCTATCCCTACAGTTTCTCACTCAGCGGAGGAAGGAGTGGGAGGAGAGGAGTGACAAGAAGGAAGGACAAGGAGCTGAAAGAATGACAACAAGGACACGTGAAAGAAGAAAAGAAGAAAGAACAGAAAAAGAAAGGGGCAAGGGGTGGGTGTAAGGGATAGGACATGAGGAAAAGGAAGAGGATTTGGAAGTGGAGAAGAAAAGCAGAAAAGCCACTCTGACAGTGTCTGTGTTCTAGACTCTGGAGACAGAAGCCCGGGGCCACACTTTGTTCTCCTCTGATTCTGACAGGGTTTCATTAAGAGCTGTCCACCCTGTAGCCTGAGTGTGAGGTGTGGGCAAGTGTGGATCTCTACCCATGAGAACCAAACGGATGGAACATGTGGACGTAAAATAAGAGTGAAGAGTTCATTTATGGTTAAGGTTTCGTGTAAAAAAATTTAGTTTGAAGAGGGAATTCTCATGATTAGAACAGAGAATTATCTTCCCTAAAAACGTGTGTAAATATACAGTATATGTCAGAATGATTGAAAAATTACAATGATGATATTATTATATACATGCAGTGTAAAATAAATACATTAACCAATATAAAAACCCTAAAAGTGCTACTAATATGTCAGTTTCAATTCAATCCACTTTATTTCTATAGCGCATTTAAACAACAAGGTTTATAAAGCGCTGCACATCATAAAAACAATAAAATAATTAAGAGAAAAACTAAAAACACAAAATGAGTACATAAAAATACACCAATGCTCTACATAAAACAATAAAATCAAATAGTTAAAAGTACTAAAATCGATAAAAATAGATAAATACATAAAAGACACACATGACCACACAACTCACAGTTCCCAAATTAATTTTTATTTCTATTTAACCTCTCTTAAGTGATTTATCACCATTTTAGTACAATATTATCCTCTGTATTTTGCATTTTTCAGGGAAAATCGGGTATTTTACTATATTTGATTTACTGAAAATCATTTTTGACATTACATTTGAGGGTTATTATATCAAAAACAGAGAAAACAGAAAAAGTGACCTATCCAGTAAAATATATCATTAACTGAACATAAAAACTGTTATTCATCAAACCCCACCACACTTTTTTTCTAATTAGACTGACTTGCATTTAAAGTTAACCCATAAACATCCACAGCTACTTTTATGGCAATTCCCAAATGAAATTTTCTATTTATTCTTAAGTGATTTATCACCATTTATTACAAAATTTTCCTGTGTATTTTGCATTTTTCTGTGTAAATCAGGTAATTTTCCCTATATTTAATTTACTGATCATGTAGATGTTCACGAAAACTCCAAGTGAATTCAAAGCTTATTATTTTACAACAGTAAAAAAGGAAGAAAAACTGACTTTTTCAACAAGAATATCAATGACTGAACATAAAAACAAGCACCTACAACTTCTCTCTTTTGTCCAATTTCATGGGTTTTACTGGTGAATCAATGTTGTCGAAGATGATGGCGTTTCCATGGTAACTATGGAGCCTCTGAACGTCCAAACAGGTCAAATCTGATGACCATGAAAAGATGACAAACTGTATTTTACACCAATTATTTACGTGTATCGATAGGATCAGTGAATCAACAGGTATTAAACAGTTAAATCAGTCGATGGTTTGAGTTGCCAGCAGCTGTCACCAAAACAAAGTTTGATTGACTTCTCAGGAACCAATACGGAACCAAAACCAGTTCGTCGCGATTGGTTGGTGTTTTTCATTGATTTTACACTGTAGAGTGAACCAAATTTTTTTTCTTTCCCAAACCTTCTATTTTATTGCTCGCAACGCGACTGTGGGGAGATTTTTAGGACAAATGGTAAAATATGTGCCAAAAAAGTTCTCCCACCCCACCTTTAATGTCTGGTAACACATCAGGACCATTTTATGATTACTTTAGATACATTTCCTGTATACTGCACCTTTAAAGGTTCAATGTGTGACACTTTATAATGGAGGAAGTTGTAGAAATTTGACAGTTCAATATTAAAAATAAAAAACTAAAAGTCTCTTTTCCTGTCCCTGTAGGGAAATTCAACGTTGGCGTTTAATCCGTGCTAATGCAGATCAGCGGGCTGCCTCTGAAGGCGCCCAGGGACTGACTGCTGATCCAAGCTTTGGTCAACAGTGCTGATAGGAAAATTATCCTAGCCTACATGTTTCAGATAATATGATAATCAGGAAGACCCAAAGGCAACTCGCACAGCATGAGGAGAACATGTAAGCTTCATACAGAGAGGCATCAAACTGGGAATCAAACTCCAAACCTTCTCCTTGCGGTACATCACTCCACATTAAAGACCCATTTATATTCTACGTTAAAGACACATACAGTGCTTAACAAATTAATTAGACCACCTGTCATGAAAACAAGAAAACATAAATAACTTCATAGTATATCAAAAACTTGATGACTAGCGCATACTACACCTATAGAGGAAATGTAATCTGTTGGTGCGGAGTCAAGTTGGGATGATACAGTACTCAGTGGGAAAGTGCCATAAGGTAGAAAAAACATTATTCTGATTTGCATGAGGTTTTAGGCAAATATTATATTACATCTCTACTGTTAGGGCCTCCCAAATCCCCCTAGACGAGGGGTGTCGAACTCATTTTAGTTCAGGGGCCACCAAAAGTCCCAAATGATCTGGACAGAGTAGAAAAATAATAATCTAAATATCCTCTCCAACCTCCAAAGTTTTCTGTATGTTTTGAGTAAAAAATGTAAGATTACATTATGAAAACATTTACATCCACAAACTATCTTTTAAAAACATGAAGCATAAAAAATTTAATTTCTTAAGAAAAAAAGTGTAATTTTAACAGTATTATGTGTCAGCTTCTCATTTCCATATGTACATTATAAAGTACAGATCACAATGAATCTACAAAAACACACATTTAATAACACACAGAATATTGGTAAAATTACATTGACTTCTATTGAAATATTTCAGGTTGTTCATATTTGTTCAGGTTATTCACGTGATTTGTAAAAAGATACTTTGTAAATGTAAAGATTTAAGTATAATTTGACTTTTTTTACACTAAAACAAAGACAAACTAAACCAAATGTGTCTGTATGTGGCCCCTGAACTATATGATTTGAACATCCTTGACTGTTAATATCTTCAGTGTAATTTTTGTATTTCACTAATTCATTCCACAGGCCAGATTGAACCCTTTGGCAGGCTGGATTTGGCCCCCAGGGAGCATGTTTGAGACCTGTGCTGTAAATGTTATGCTCAGAAACTGGAATCTACCATCCATTATACCAACTGACTTGAACTGCAACCTCATGGCAGATTTTCAAGGACGTATCTGTTGCATTCACTTTACAAAGAAATATAATATACAACAACTACTACGACTAGTAATAATAATAATAATAATAATAATAATAATAATAATAATAATAATAATAATAAAATACATTAAAATACTAGAAAAGCCCTTGGAGAGCGCAGACCTCCGCCAAGATAGTGGGGGTTTTTTGTTTGTTTTTTTAAGGTAGTGTTTCTACTTTCCTCCACTAGATGGTGCTGAATGACCTCATAATTAACTCTGGTCCATCATGCCCTACCGCATTGATAAAGAATCCCTTTAAAAAATTCCTGGATCCACACGGTGATCCGGATCACCTCTAAAATTTTATCATCTCTTCCTTGACCCAGAGCGGACGTATGCTGAAAATTTCATCAAAATCCATCCATAACTTTTTTTGTTATCTTGTTAACAGAAAATCAAACAGACAAACCAACGCCGATGAAAACATAACCTCTTTGGCGGCGGTAATAATAATAACATCATCCTAATCATATTAATAATCATGATCACAACAATAATCATAATAAGATACATTTACCCCCTTCCTCATGTGCTATTATTGTAACAATAAACAACTAGAAACGCACTCGGAGAGCACAGACCTCCGCCAAAATAGTGTTTGTATTTTTTTTAAGGTAGTGTTTGTACTTTATTTTTAAGGTAGTGTTTGTACTGTTTTTTAAGGTAGTGTTTGTACTTTTTTTAAGGTAGTGTTTGTACTTTCCTCCACTAGATGGCGGTGAATGACCTCA
>JAQQZY010000005.1:35916118-35937335 GCA_030068375.1 Ostorhinchus rueppellii
TGGGTGATTCTCTATCACTGGTGAAAATTTCAAGAAAATCCATCCAGTAGTTTTTCTGTAAAGTTGCTAACAAACAGCCAGACAGACACACAGACGGACAAACAAACAAATAAATGCCGGCAAAAACATAAGCTCCTTGGCGGAGGTAACCATAACCCTGATTTAAAGGACCTGTATGTGTCATGGTTATAATGTTCTCCTCTTATGGTTAAAAGAAATACTAATACACATAAAGATTTGATTAAAAGACGATTCATGATTTTCATATGTTAGGATATCAATTCATTAGGAAGTGATAAAAAAAATAATAATAGTTCATTTGTCCTGCGTTAAGAATGTTAAAATAAGTATTTGTCATATGCTCTGTGTTTGATTGCTTTTACCTTGTATCTATGAAAACGATAATAGAAACAGTAACTACAGTTATAGTTAAAATTGTTTTATTCTGTATTACTTTATGCTCATAACCTTTTACTTGTCTGTTACGAAAATGCACTTGCAAAAGTCATGTGTAAAACCTTAATAGTTTTATTATTTTTTTGTCAGTCCATGGTGGATATGCTGTGCAATGATTGATTGTTCACACCTATTTCCGTGTGTAAAAAATGCGATGGCGAACTAAGGAATACAGTCATGGATGAAGGCTAACGCATCATGTTCATGTAGTTTTTTCATCTTTTCTTTCATTATTTTCCCCATTATAAGGCGTAATATATGTAAGAATATTGTTCCAAGTAATCATAAAATGGCCCTGGATCTTACCAGACATTAAGGAATCATGTTAATTACCTCCGCCAAGGATGTTATGTTTTTGCTGCCGTTTATTTGTTTGTTTGTCTGTCTGTGTGTCTGTCTGTTTTTTAGCAACTTTACAGAAAAACTACTGGACAAATTTTCTTGAAATTTTCACCAGTGATAGAGAATCACCCAAGGATGTTCCCATTAAATTTAGGTCACGAGCCAGATAGCGGTTCTGACGTCATGACGTCATAACTTTGTGTGACGGAGCGCCTCTGAACGCCCTGTCATTCCCCGTCCGGCGCACTCTCTTTTCTCTGCTGGAGAGAGAGCAGGCCTTGGGAGCGCACATAGCTCCGTCGGCATTGCCGGTGCAGCCAAGCTCCACTAAACTTTTCTGTATACACCCACACTTGGGTCTGCTGTTTTGTGTTCCCCCCATAATTTTTCCTTAACATTTGGACACTGTATTCCCCCACACTCATCCCTTACCTGCTGCTGCCTTCACAGCCCGTCGGACACCTGGCCAAACTGAGGCACTTCCCCAACTCTGCTTAAATATTGCTGTGTGGCGTGCTTCTGAGCGTCAGGTGACTATGGACCCTACCATTATCGTTCAATTGTGTTGTATTTTGTATATTTTTACAACAGTATGTGCATAATGGAAGCCATATAGAAGCTGGTTTGTTTACTTTTCCTTTACTTACAATGAATTGATCATTTGGGAAGTTGTTGTGTCTGATTTAGTTAGTTATGCCTTAAAACCCTTTTAATTTGTTTTTGGTTTGCCCAGGGGAGGGGCTAAGGGGTACATAAGGGAGCCCAGTTCAGTTAGAATGTGATGGATGGATATGGAGTCTGAGACTGACTGATGGAATGCTATGTAGCGGCTTTGGTGACTTGTGGTACCAGTACAATTTTTGCCTTCATTTTGTAAATACCTTGGGGTTTTTTTTATTTGTACTTTTCTTGCCTGGCAAATATATTTTTTCACTTTGTTGTTTTTGGGGTAATTGGTGAAAATAAAGTTCATCACTGTGAAGTTTTCTGGCTGAGCCATCAATTTCTTTTATTTTAAAAAACGAACCCGCAACACCTTGGCGGAGGTTAGCGCTCACTGTGCGCTCTTGTTTAAATACTGATGTCACTGACAGTAGTAGTCCAGCCAGAATATGTGCATTTAAAAAGCTAAGTGGTGGCACACAAGTAATGTTTATGTTGTCATTTTGTGCTTTGGTCTGATGCACCACCCATCACCTATCTCCCAGTCACCAAGTCAGTAGCCCTTGGACGTCCAGGTTGCAGTTCTCGATGAGCTCCAGTTGGAACATTTCTGATCATGAATACCTGATATTACTAAACCTAAAAAGCCTCTTATTCCCAAATATGTCATGACAAAGAGAGAAATAAAACAAGGATATGTATAGAAGATGCTTTTAAAACATGGAGACGGCTGAAAGTGGAGAATAATTTCAAGACTGATGTCAGCTCTCCTGTGGTCTCCTGCAACCTGGGCCAGCCATCTCATCACCTGGTAAGAACCCCCAAGAGCCAGGCCCCTACCACGGTCTCACCCCACCAGGGCCAAGGTCTCACCGCGTGAAGAGGCCATGGCCTGAGCCTGGGTGGAGAGACCGGGCCAATATTTATACCGCCAATATTTATACCAGTGTAGGACTCATTGTTTGCCATGGTAGCTTCTTGTAGTAGATGCTGATGCTGGATCTGACGCCCCCTGGTCTGGTGGGGGAGGGGGAGGGGATACTATGCTCTACAGCACAGGTGTCAAACATTTGGCCCAGGGGCCAAATCCAGCCTACCAAAGAGTCCTATAACTATTGACAACTTCAAATTTTCTCTTTGCTTTATCGTAAAAAAGTAAAATTACATGAAAATATTTACATTAACAAACAATCCTTTTACAAAAATGTGAAGAACCTGAAATGTCTCAAGAGGAGTATAAGCAATTTTACCAATATTCTGCCTATTACTAAATGTTTTGTGTATTTGTTATAGTTGTAATGCACATGTGTAAATGATAAACTGATAAATTGAGGCAGAATATTGTTAAAATTGCACTTGTTATTCTTAATACATTTCAAGTTAATTATTCTGCCCTACTAGACTGAGAACATGCTTGTCTAGCTTAGCAGATAGCTAACAGGTCCTCCGATAAACACCCAGGAGTCAGATTAACGTTTTTGGATATTTATGAAGGTTTTCACAGTACAGTATGAACTTTTACCTGTGAAACTGAAATACAAAACAAAGAAAATGCATAGTATAAGTCAACTGTCCTCACACAACACACAACCAGTAATCTAAAGAATAACACAACAGCCTAGCATATAACAATAACACAATAGCCTAGCATACTTCTAGTATAACAAGCATTAGCATTTTTAGCTTGAAGCATTCATTATATAAAATACTCTTTAACATTAACCACAAACATACAAAGTAAACACTATATAAACATACGTGAACTTAATCAACTTACAGACATATCCTTGACCAGGTTCCAGAGAAGAAAGAATTTAAAAAGGTAAAATAATAATAATAAAAAACAGCTGCAACTCAAAGCAGGACATGTCCAGGGCAGTGACTCAGCAAAAACTGAAGAACAACAGCTAATTGACTGAGTAGCCACTCCCCCACATGCTTAAAGGGACAGCGCACCGTTTCAAGTGGGGCAGCACATTCATATTATTCAGATTTTGAAGGAAACTTTGTATATGTAAGCATTATCATAACATAATCTTACTTTTTTCACTGTTATTATTTTACTGGTCCAGCCCACTTGAGGTCATATTAGGGGGAATATGGTCCCTGAACTAAAATAAGTTTGACACCACTGCTCTACAGTATTTTGGATGTGACCGCAGTATCACATTTGGTCACAGTCCTTCATACAACTCCATTAACTGTCCAAATAAATAAGTTATTTAAGTTTCTTAAACAACCATCAGTTGAATATAGGGCATACAGATTGGAATGTGTTCCATTGAACATAGGTCATGTGGTCTGATGAGTCCAGATTGACCCTGTTCTAGAATGATGCGCACATCAGGGTGAGATGAGAGGAAGAAGTGATTACCCATCATGCCTAGTGCTTACAGGACAAACCTATGGGGGCAGTGTTAGGATCTGGGGTTGGTTCAGTTGGTTTTTGTCTTCGCTGATGACACAGACATATTCCATGATGACAATACCAGGATTCATCAGGATCAGATTATGAAAGAGTGGTTTGAGAAGTGTGAGACGTCATGTTCACCCATGGATTGGCCACTACGGAGTTCAGGCATGAAGCTCGGTGAAAATCTTTGGGATGTGATGAAAGCTTTCCACAACTGTCTGACTCCAGCCATCAGTACAAGACCTCAGCAAAAAATGAATGCAACTATGGATGGAAATAAATAGGATTTGGTGTGGCATTCTATAAGCATGTATAGCAGTGTCAAAGTCATTGTAGTTCAGGGGCCACATTCAACTCAATTTGATCTGAAGTGGGCCGGACCAGTGAAATAATAACCTAAAAATATATAAATAATGCCAACTCCAAACTTTTCTCTATGTTTTAGAGTGAAAAAAAAAAACAATGAAAATGTTTACATCTACAAACCATTCTTTCAAACAATGTGAATAACATGTACAAACTGAAAAATAAGTGTAACTTTAACAATATTATGCTTCAGTATCATTTCCACATGTTCATTATAACGTACAAACACAGTGAATATACAAAATATTTAGTATCACAGAGAATATTGTTAAATTGCACTTACTTTTCTGAAGACATTTCAGGTTCTTCATATTTGTTCAGATTACTTACATTTTTTTGTGAAATTATGCTTTGTTTTAGTGTAAATGTGTGAAAATATTTACAAAGAGAAAAATTTGGAGTTTTGACTATTTATAGATTATCTTTGCATTTCACTTTTCTGAACCCCTTGACACTGAATTGATCTGAATGTGGAACCTGAACTAAAATGATTTTTAATATTTTAATATCATTTTTTGCATTTCACAAATTCATCCCAAGGGCCAGACTGGACCCTCTGGCGGGCCACAACTGGCCCCCAGCCCACATGTTTGACACCTGGGATGTATAGCATGGTGAATGTGTCCCATAATCAAAGCCAAAGTCCAGTGAAATATTATGTGTGATTTTTTTTTTCCTTTCTTTTGGCCAGGAAGAGTCATTTCTAGGATACCAGGTGGCATTAAAATACCCCATGCCTGGTATTCTATTATGATACCTTTGAACATTTATAAAAGCAGTGGAAACCAAAGCAGCTTGTTTCCTCCTGTGCACAGATTTTTTTAAGCATCACATCCTCCCCATATTTTTCACTCTACAACCATATTTGGGCTGTGAGAGTGGAGAGCAGCTAATGATGCATTACATTTGGGAAATGAAAGTATTAGCAGTGTATTTCAGCTAAATGTGATTTATAATCCCACAATTAAAAGTATTTGTTTACAAAAACAACAACAGTGATTAGCGGACTCCTGCACCTTTTATATTTATTTCAAGCGTTTTCGGCTAACTTTATTTTTTACCCTCATTTTTTAAACCGCAGCGCACCATCCATCCTTGATCCTCTCCCACATTTCTCCTTTTCCATCGTCACGTCTTCCCGCTCTCTCCCTCATTCCTCTCCAACTGTATCTCCCACAGTCCCCACAGTCCCCTCCATAAATCCTAGGACAGCAGCGCTTTAATGGATAATTAATTGATGCCGCTGCAGCACTGTAATAAGACAATAAATTACGACACAGGCCGGTGTGCTGTGTCAGTGTGTGTTGCTAATGGCCCTTCAGGGCTGGGGCAGGAGGCTAATAAATTAGACAGGTATTAACTGTTGTGTGCTAAGTAGCCCTCCACTGCTGACTGCCATGACAAGGGGAGGAGAGACGAAGAGGGAAATGAAAGGTAATAAAGAACCATACTGGAGGAGACTGACAGTCAGGCAATGTACATTTTTATCAAACCTATTTTTTGGATAAGAAATGCTAGTTTTTTACAGCCTAGTTACCAAGAAAGAAAAAATTATATCTTTTTTATAATGTGGGACACACAAATAACACTGCCATTTGACTCAGCAGGTGTTGAAATAAACTTAGCGTCTAGTGGGAATAGGTGCTAACATTGGTAAGCGTACCGGAGTGCAAACTTAACAATGCAACGTGCAGCGAAGGGGAAGACAACAAAACAGATAATTACCATAAAAAAACACTATGTCAGCTTGTTAAAAGTAAGGGGGCTTCTTTTATCATTGTTTTTATGCCATGTAAAGCATCAGAAGTTGATGGTAAATCCCACAACAACAAAGTTTTCATAAATATTTAGTGCCTTCTCCTTTAACTACACAGCCAAAGTAGTTTAACTGTCTGCGAATTTAACTTTGAAAGATACCATATGGTGTTAGCAATTCAACAAAAGACAGCGATTTTTAAAGGGGCGTAGTATTTCTACATGTAAATATTTTTAAAAAAACAAAAAAAAAAAAAAAAACAAGTGGCACCAGGTACAACAAACCCCACCCCTCGCATGTATTGTAGCTTATTTTGGCATCGATCCAGTTGCTGATGTCATCATATCAACAGGCTGTATATATGTACCAAGCTTGAAGTAAATTGAAACAAAATGTATTCTTTTATAGACATTTGAATTTTCACCCATAGTAAGTAAATAGGAGAAGAAAAAATATTTTTAAAATTCATAAAAAATTTAACTTTGACCTACTTCTCCCAAAATGTACTCAGATCTATTCTGGGTCACTGGCAATCTATAAACCCAATTTAGTATGAAGTCAGCCAATAGTTTTTCTGCTAGAGTGTTAACAAACAAACCAAACCAAAAACAACACCCCTTACCTCCTCTTTAGGGGGTAAAAATTGACCTCAGAGTATTTAGAATGAAGAACTCTGAAGCTATAAGTCTGCAGATAGGGACAAAATATTCACAAGGCCTTTTGGATTTATGTGACCACTAGAGGGAGTGGTGAGTCATTCTGTTGATCTTCCAAGGTGAGGACAACAAAAACCACAGGACTTTTGACCAAAGTGTCATAAAGTTATGAGATGTGATGAAAACTGCTGAGAGACAAGTTTTGGAGTGACAAATTGATCAAACCTAGAAGAATTGTTGTTGTTTTCAACACTGGACAAAGCTGTAAATGAAAAGAATGGAGCTTGATGCTGAGTGTTTCTTCTAATCAGGTGAGTTTGACTATGAGGCTTATGAGGGAATAAAGTTCTTATGTGACATTATTATCTGTGTTAAGTTCACTGTTTGTTGATCCACACTTCAGACTAAATTGTGACAGTTCTGATCTAGTTTGGACGATTCCAAGCAGACCTTTAGTGCAATTACAGACAACACAAACTGCACAGAAAACAGAGATAATTTGTGTGTTTTTACTGTGATTGTTTTCTGTCTAAAAACAGAGCTAAGCTAACAGAGCTACAATGTAAACTATCAGTGGATGCAACACGTTACGACTATAAGGAACAGTGTTATTTTGGACTGCCAGAATAACTGGTTATTGTTTTTTATTTAAAGAAGACAATCTGATGACACTTTAACACAGATGTGTGTACATGATGAGCTTTATACTTTATTCAGTGAGTGACAGAGTCTATAGATACAGAGCATTGATTCATTAGTGGTTTTTATATAAATGTATTCCGGTTAAGTAATTTCCCCCTGTTGTTGAGAGAATTTTTGTAATATGAATACATATAACACTTTCTAATTATTGGAAATTATACCATTTTATGTGGAGACTGTAGTTTTATATGTACAATTCCAGGGAAAATACCCTGAAATGGTCCAAATGGTCCAATACTCCATTCATGGCTCAAGTCTAAGGGATTGTGCTGCTTTCCAAAGAGGAAAATCACAGCTTAGTAAACAAGGACACCATCTCCCACTTGGAAATGTGGAATTTCAGCTGATAGAGTCTAATCCCATTTTAATGGTTGTCTGATTTAGAGGTGAGAAGGATTAGGGTGTGAGCCAGTATATGTGTGGTGTGTTTGTGCATGTATACGTACACATGTGTGCTCAAGCTCCAGTAAAATATGCCACATGTGTGCACGTTAGGAGGATTACCGGTTGAAAAGGGGAGAAAAGTGGTATTAATACAGGGGTAACAAGGAGAAAGCAAAAGCTGGAGAGATTAAAGTGAGCAGAGAAGAAGACAAATAGCTGCTCGGTTATGTCATTCCAATTAAAAATGCTGCAAATCTCTCAGCTCCTAATGTTAGCCCAAACGAGCGGGGCTTAGTGGCAGTTATGTAGATAAAAACTCTTTCTGATTGATTCCAATGGCCCATTGAAATTTGTTTCACTCCACCTTATTGATCACACCCCGCTGGTTAAAAAACTGCTAATTAATAATGATAATAAAAGTGCCACAGCTCATTAAAATCAACCACACGGGACTGAACTCAGTCCATTTTAGCCTCTTCACTGCCTCCACTTTATCACTACCTCTCTCCTGGCCTACCCTCCCTCAGCGGCTTTCTTCTGTTTTACTCAGAGATCTAAAATGTCAATTGTAATAATATTTTTCACTTGCTATTACACTTGGCGTTGTATAAATCACTTTGATGCTGGTAGATTAGCGGCCTCCCACATTGCTTCATCCATAATAATAACATATTAGCCACTGTCAGCCTCTATTTAAATGGATGATGTACATATATTTGGAAATTGAAATGATGTGTGAACTGCTCTCAACAGAAATATGACGTTAGTTTGGGTTTTTTTTAGTATTTGTCTAAAAATTAGTGTGGCGGGATGATTTTTGTTTGTTTGTTTTGATTTGACATTTTCTTCTTTAACAGCTGATACATGTTCACTTTGGTCCTGTGTTGGTACGAGGTACGAAGACATAAAGAACAGAGGTGGTTTAAAATCCAAAAACCTTCCTTTTTAACCATCTCTATAGTATTTAACTGTGGTCCAAGATGTCACACTGTCCTCAAAACCTGAGTGTGGTGAAGGAGGGCGTCTGGATGAGGGGGGTAGCAGCAGTAGCAGCAGCGACTGGATGATGATTAAGCTGTTTGACTGGGTCATAGTCAGCCGGGCTGCTGCTGCTGCGGTGCTCCGCAGAGAAGTGGAGCGCCTAATATATTATCAGTGGACACGACTGACACCGCCAAAGACAGAGTGCCCGGCACAGAGCTCTCGCAGCCCGGGACCCGAACATTCCACCATATTTTTCGTAGGCTGTCAGGTCGTCTAATAAAGCGGGGCAAAATGGAGGGACGGTGCAGGAGCTGAGGGTGGATGAAGTATCTAGCACTGATGTAATATGGCTTATAAATCTAATTTAATTACCCAGCGTGGGGACAGGCTGTAGAAGCCATGACTGGATTTATTGTGTCTTAACTTGGCATCTTAACGACTTTGTGCTTTTAATATCATTACCCTGTAATTTATTCTTTTTCGTGCACACACACACACTCACTCTGTATAACCGCAGTAGCCCAACACCCACAGTGCAGTCATAATCTTTTTAAGCAGGCAGCTTTACAGATCATAGGACTGCTGAGCTGCGACAGCTATTGATCCATAAACTCCCTCTTTGACTCATTCCCTGCCGTCCTTACTGAGTGTCATCAAGGTGATAACACTGGTACAGACTTTACGCTTACATTTAATCACCGATTCAAGTCCAGTGAGCTCTACATAAATACACCGCAATAAACTGTTAATAACTTTAAGATAACCACCATCCTACACCAAAAAAGCTTTGAATTATGGCCAAACCGCCAATACTTTTGCCATAACTTCAGCCTAGATTTGAGGATCTTGGAAAATAACACATTTGTTTTTTCGTTCATTTACTTCAGTGTTTTTAGAAAACTGAAACACCTGGAAGAGTTTCTTCAAAACGTGTATATTTAAAACAAAGACTGATTTTCTAGCGTACTTTCTCCTACATCTAGTAGAATAGTCTATTATACAAGGGTGTAATATTAAGCACTCTGTAAATGTGCATATGCATTAGAGTTTTGTGTGAAAAATGAATATAGAACGTGAGCACAAGCATAACTAAAAATATGTCTTGGAAAGGGATGGTAGAGGCAACGGGAAGTTTCTTTTACACCTATGCTGAGTGTTGCCATTTAAAATATCCATGAGAGAAGACTTTATTCCACCATAACTAATCAGCATAATTACTTTTGTGTTCTTATTAATTTAGTTTTCACTGTGATTGTAAAAGCCCTTTTTTCCATTCACAAAATATAACTAAATTGTGATTCACTAAGATGACTTCCATCTGTTTGCTTTCCGTTCATTTCTCCCTCTTCTTTCTTTTTTCCATCTTGCCCCAGTGCCTGTCTTTATCTCATTTTATCTGTCTCTTCCCAGCTATCACTGTTCTCTCATCCTTATTCCCCCACTGGCCATCCCACGCCCTCCAGTTCAGCCTGTCGGCTTAAATAAAAAAAGACAAAAGCCTGAAAAATGGACAGAGAGAATTAAGAGGAGATAGAAAATGAGGGATTGGAGAATAAAGAACGAAGGCACTGTCACTCCTTCTGTCTCTTCCCCTCCACCTCCCACCATGGTAAGCAAATACTTTCCAGAGGCCCTTGTTCCACATTAGCTTAGCGTACTATTCAGCTGAGCCATCGACTTAATACAATCCCCTAAATGCCTGCTGTATGGCCTCAATGACAGTGACATATTTGTTTTGCAGTATGCTCCAATCTGATGTCTGCCACCCTACTAAAGGTTTGATTAATGCTTCTCCTTTTGAGACCTGTAATTGGCTAAAACTGCAAACTGGCAAACACTGACAAAATCCCTCCTACCTGCCATTGTTTGGCAAAGTGTAAAAGAAAAGTAATGGTTTCAAAACTTGATTGGGCTGAACGCAAAAGAAATAATTTTTTTAACTAATAGCTAATGAATACACATTAACTTTTCTCAAGAATATAAAGCTGCTAGGTTCACAAATTCACACTTAAACTAACAATGGAGAGGCTTTTTAATGGCTAATATAAAGATTTAACTGCCATTATAGGAATAATAGGAAAAAGCAAATTAATTGTCCAGGAGTAAACCATTAGACACTGGACACTGTTATGTTTAACTTTATTAAAGCTAGGCAACTGCTAAATTTAAAAAAAGAAGAAATTAATAAATGAATAAATCTAGAACATATTAACAAATAAGAAGTAAGTACATTTTATTTATAGAGCACTTTTCACAGACAAAGAGTCACAGTTCTTAGTGCTTTATAGTGCAAAATACAATTAAAATACCAGTTAAAAGTACAATTAAAATGTAATAACTACATAAAGTGCAATCGGTTGTAGCAGCCCTGAGTCATTTAGGAATTAAAATGCCTGCTTGAACAAGAGTGTCTGAAGATATTTTTTAAAAGTCTGGACAGGGTCCATGGATCGTAGGTATAGAGAGAGATCATTCCAGAGACGCTGTAACCACCTCAAATCTTGGTGACTCCATCCGAGTTTTTTTTAGATACTTTCTTTCAAAGTCAATAATTTCAGATGTTTAACCTAATATTAACTATTAACCACATTATTTAATTGTACGTAAGTGTTACTAATATTGCAAACTCTCCACAACAGGGGAAAGCCACATACCAGACCTGGTTTTAAGGAATTGTTTGTACTTCCCTCCACTAGATGGCACTGAATGACCTCATATGCAAATCTGTCCTGCCATGCCCTATCTTGCAATGATAAAGAATCCTTTAAAAAATTCCTAGATCCAGACAGTGATTCAGATCACCTCCATTTAATCACCTCTTCCTTGACCCAGAGCAGACATATCCTGACATATCAAAATCTGTCCATAACTTTTTGAGTTATGTTGCTAACAAACAAGCTAACAAACAAACCCTGGCAAAAACAATATTCTATATTGAAAACAGATTTAGTCTGGTCTTAATCATTATCAGAGCTGAGACTGATGGTCAGATCAGCTGAAGGAGTAGGACAATGGAACAGGTGATGTTGGAAAATATATCTCTAATGAGGTTTGAGCGCATGATCCCACCGGTTCACATATGGGTCAAGAAGCAAATCACTGACCCATATTAAACACAAGCTGAAGTGATAAAGTTGAAACTTAACTAAGAAGCAAAGAAGATGAAGATGAATTGCTTTAAAAATGTTTGTTTTTAAAGCCTGTTTATGGAATAGATGTTTTCCTCCACATATAATGGTACACATATTTATTTCCCCCTGCGTTTTAAAAATATGCACCGATATTCTCCTGCACATGTGGTTGAAAAGCAGTGATGGATCACATGCAATGCAATTTATGTGGTTCTATCTTAAGATCCTGGAGCCCTAATGGATTTATTGTTTCACTACAATTATGTTGTTTGTTCGTCGGTCCCTTGGGTTTCTGTTTGTTTGTTTCAATTGTTGTGAAATACATCATTTTACAAGTATTTTTTTTTTTTGTTTAATTTATTTCCCAGCATGCACATCCAAACACGCAGGCTGTACAATGTCCTCTACTGTTCGCAGCAGTGCTAATGTGAGTCACATTCGATCTCCTCACTCGCTGCCTATAGATTTGGTCTGTTAAGGCTACATATGGCTGGGGTTAAGACTCGGGTCACGCTAATGATTTATTTCCTGTGTTTGCTGTAAACACAATGAGTGAGAGCCACCATACTGTGCACATACAAGCCCTGTCATATTTTACACCATTAAAACACCAGCTGTTCAGCGCTGTCTCCATTCATTACACATAATAGGACTATTCACAGCAGCCTCACAGGCCTCTCATAAGAAACACACACACACACACACACACTGCATAGGTGCTTATATGGCGAGTGCTTTATGTTAAGTAGTTAATGTCTGCACAGAGATCACTCACTCTGTGTTTATACATCCTATTATCTTACACATTTCATAGTATTATTCTTATACAGGATACTTATACTGATCTTATACTGGACTGACTCAATTAACTTTCTAGTCAGATCTCTGTAAATAAATGTAGGAATATAAAGTTTATTCTCCCGATTAAAAGAGAAGGAAAGTGTTCTGTTTAGCTAATGCACTGGAGCTACTGTACCTCAGTGTGTTTTATGTGACGGAGCTGCTCTGTAATGAACGTTTATAATGAATAACTTGGACAAATGCCTCTGAACTAATCATTGTCAGTACCTGGCTCAGTCAAAATATTATTCATGCCCAAAGAAAACTTGTAGATATTTTGACAACAGAACACTTGATTCCCCCATGTGTTTGCTTGGGGATATTGGCATGTGAATTCTGGATGTTGTGTTTGTCAGTTGGTGAGTATTGTGTTCCTTGTTCACTAACTATTATCAAAGATCCTCCATTTACAAAGATGGTTCACTAATGATATGAAATGACTTACTTCCTGTGTCTGTAGTAGGCGATAATGTAGTGTAGACAAATGAAAATACCAAACTGGATAATATCTTGCACTGGTAACTCACATTATTTTATCATAATTATTAGATTTTCTATTTTCTCATTCCTTTTAACTTGACATGTGCTACAAGACCTCATAAGAGCTTATTACTTAAAAAAAAACATACATTTTCCTCTGACTGGTGTGTTTAACCAATATTGTTTGAATACCATAATGTCCTGAAGATACATCCCTTGTGAAAAATAATTCCAGTTTATATTTTTGTGACACTGAAATGAAAGATCAGGAGAAGTCTGTGATCACGCTCAAATCTCCCGTTGGAACAAATGAGACAAAATCTTCCTCGTCTTCTACAGGTGTAGGATAGTGGACCATGTGACACTGAACCAGGAAATCATTTCCAGTGAACTCTTTGTGTCTTTACTATTATTCATTGCTTAAGTTAATAATTGATTTTCTCTTTTCATTTGATATTTGGACATTCTGCCTGAGATTAAACATAAAGTAAATTTATTCAACACTGTTTTAATGGTATAATATTAATAGTATTGATACCAATGTGAGTATTGGATTGGTTTTAAGAGCAATACTTTTGTTGCAATTTCTCTTCTATACGTCCAACAAATTATTCAAATTTCCTCACAGGGTTCATGGGAGCACAGCTTTTCTCCATGTCTGTCTTGTCACCTCTCTCTCTCTCTCTCTCTCTCTCTCTCTCTCTGGCACAAGAGTCAGAGCACTGAGTGAGAGCAGCCTGTGATGGTGGAGAGAAAGACTTAGCTGACAGGGAAACTGCCACATGTGATATGCACAATAAAGTCATTCACTGCTGTGGTAACACCACAAATTTAAAAGGAGAATTATTTTATTATTTTTATACTGTTGAATTGTTTAATACAGTAGTTAGTTAACTCATTCACTGCCAGTGATTTTCAGAGCAGCGAGCCTCACACTGCCAGCAGTTTTGGAGAATTTTGACTGATCTTTCAAGACCCACAGAAAATTGAGTTTTATGACTACATAAACATGGAGCATATCAAAAGAAAGTGAAGACTCTCTTCTTTGACTACGAAAAATAATTTTGTTTCCTCAGTTTATCAGTGTTTTCCGCCATCTTCTCTCAAACTCTCCTCTCTTCCTCTGCAACCACCTGCTGCCCACCCACCTACTGATCATGTTGGTGCACCCCATACAGGCTCAGGTCAGTACTACACCAAAATCAAATTAATACAAGCCTGATTTTCATCGACAAGCTCTGCCAGACCGCTCCCCCGCCCCATCTATAGATGTCAATGGTAGTGAATGAGTTAATTTAACAAAACATGCTTATTTGCCTAAAATCTTTGTCCTGTGTTTAATCATAATCATAATCAACTAACTAAAGACAAAATTATTCAGCGATCATGATATTTCAACTAAAAAGTATTGGTATCGCTCTGTTCTTGCTGTCTGTATATAAACAAAACTAAATAAAAAGTAAAAAAAAAAAAAAAAGTATTGGGATCAGTGATACTAGTGTAGTTTCTTGGAATCAGATTGATACCAAAATTCCCAGTACCGCACCCCCCTTAGTAGATGGTAGGGTAAATAATAGAAGTTTAAGTTTCAAGGAGGGGTCACCTCAAATAATTTAAGGTAGAATAACACATATTTCATCATTCACCATATTTAATTGATGCGTGTAAAAAAGGTCTGACCTTAATAATGACTGAAATAACAACTGAAAAAAAACATCCCCCTGCTAAAGCATACGGGCGGCCAATTCCCAACCTGCCCCACAGACGTGGTCAGCGTGGGGCCTGCTGTCAAAACACGCCAAGCATGTCAGCGCAGGGGTCAGGGCTGGGTGAAGAGGAACTGGCACTCCTCACCCTCTGTGGGTGGGGGAGGAAGGCTGGAGGTTTGTGACTGACAGAGCCCACAGAGAGAGACAGGCCGGCAGCCCAGATCTGATCACTCAGAGACGGAGGGGAAGAACAACCCCGGCCACGCTGCCGCCCGCTAAGTATTACTGGACTCTGAGCGGAAAATGCAAAGGTTGAAGGAATATTTACAGTTTTTGGTTTTTTTTATCCTTCACCACTCATTCTTGTTTTCAGTCTGTCTAGCTGCATGTCAACAGAAATAGAGTAACCATAGAATGAAAGAAAGTTTTTCGGACTGAGGGTCACACACCCAGATGGCCAGAATTAAAAAAAAAAAAAAAAAGACCTCTTGAAATGAGCTGTGCGTTTTCTGTTCACACACGGATTTCTGCCATGGATATGTCTGTGACTATGCGTGCATGAATGTGTGTGTGTGGGTCTGTGTGAGTCTGAGTGTGTGGTATGTGTGCGCTGCCAAGTGATTTATGGGCCCTGTCTTCCTCTGCCAGCAGTTTGTCTCTTCTAGCATGGAGGATGAATGGCCCACTGTCAGCCCTGCCTCAACCTCTTCTACCTCTCTCTCTCTCAAATTACCTTTCTTTTTCTCTCTCCTCCCCTCTCTTTACATCTGCGCTATCTTATCTCCCCACATGCTCTTCCTCTGCACCTTGTCATCCTCACTTCCTTTTAACCTGGCTCGTCCTCGGCTCTGCTCACGTAGTTGATTCGCTCCTTATTTCCCTACAGTCCCGTGACCCTGCCCCTCGCCTGCTCCGAACTATCTGTCACAGCCAATAGCGATCCCCGTTGTGGATCTGGGATGAGCTTTGACCAAGTTCTGACCTCTAATCTGATCTCTGATTTCAAAGACACCTCATTGAAATATGGTGTATCCATTTCACCGAGACATGTCATCTCCTTTTCCGTGTCCTGTTTAGTGTTTCACTTGAGTAAATGTTTGTTTTAGGCTGACACTGCTAAAGGCAAACTGACACCTGACTGGTAAGCATGACTCTTCTGGAACAGAATATTAATTTCTTTCAGGACTTGATTTAATAACCAGCGGATCATCTCAAAAATGTCACTGTGTCGAGTTACTGCTGCTGATATATGGGTAAATTAATACTTTTAATAAAGTTTGTTGCAACACACTCAAAGGATGGAATATGAACTGTGCACAAAAAAGCATCAATATCAAGGGTGTCTGAAGGAATATGAGAAAGGTTTATGGGTGCAGGCAGACTCAGTTTATGGTTTTACAAATAAACAGTCCAATGGAGTGATTCATGTTCAGTAAGCTGTGTGATCCCAGTTCTCAGGCATCAGAGGCTGCAGATCCAACGATAAAGATTTCTCAATTCAGCTGAGAGCGCAGTTTTGACAATTTCTCACTCCAGTTGCCCA
Source organism: Ostorhinchus rueppellii (assembly GCA_030068375.1). Lineage (NCBI taxonomy): Eukaryota > Metazoa > Chordata > Actinopteri > Kurtiformes > Apogonidae > Ostorhinchus > Ostorhinchus rueppellii. The sequence goes on from JAQQZY010000005.1 coordinate 35,932,544, forward strand.
AGAAATGCTTTTGATTTATCCTGGCTTCAGATGGCTTTTTCTTTGAAACAGTTGTTATTTTGTCTTAATAGTTGTAATTCACTTTTAAAGAAAGATATGTAAAACAGCAGATGTGGCCAAAAAGTACATGTAGCTTTACTTCTAATTCTTTGCAGAGAATAAAGATGGAGCCATTCTAATTCCAGCTTCTAGCCTCGATTTTATTCTTTTAACAACTTCAACTGGGTGCACAGCTCCAACACCATTAGCGGCTGAGCGGTATGGCCAAAAGGCTGAAGAATAATCTCCTGAGCTGTCATTAATTGTGCTGCCATTATCATAATTTAACATCCTGCTCACCTCTCTCCATCTTTATCACTGCCTTTGCCATATAGTGATTAATCAGACTGAAAGATGACGGAGGAGGGAGGGCAGACAAATGAAATCAAAAAATGACCTCTGTATCAATCCTATTTCCAACACATTAGATAGGAAACACTTTTTCTTCCACTCCTCTCCCTCCCTGCGGTGCTGCCCTCCGTCGCTAATGGTATATATACAGTGACATGGTAATGATCCGGCCACGGCTGGAGAGCACAGGCTGTATTGATCAGCGGCTGATTTATTGCAGGTTACAGCTGATTATTGGGCCATTAATCAGTCTAGGATTACCCTATCAATAAAAGTGCTTACGTTTGTTTGTAAAGTGCTTGCTGGGGCGCAGAGAAGGGCACTGCAGATATGGGTACTGTTGACACTACTGTTACTATTTAGGAAGAGATACCTGTCATATTGTCACAGTCCTTATGTTGTAGAAAATAAAGCAGTGAATAACTACCCCTTAGGAAGTGAGTAAGGAACCAAATATGGTAACTTCATTAACCTTGATTTTCTATATAACAATAAAAATAAATTCAAATATTTCACTAAAGTAATAAAGTCTTATGTCCTGAAATAACACACTAAGGTTGGAATTTGAAGTATTTCTATGAGTGTCCTATAAAGCATTAACTAACTAGAGAAGCATTCGGAGAAGCAGACCTCCGCCAAGGCAGTGTTTGTACTTTCATCCACTAGATGGCGCTGAATGTTCGGATCACCACCAAAATCTAATCATCTATAGGATACCCGATTTCTGACAATCTGTGAAAATTTCATGAAAATCCGTCCATAATTTTTTGAGTTATCTTGCGAACAGACAGACAGACAGACAGACAAACGCCAGCAAAAACATAACCTCCTTGGCGGAGGTAAAAAAAACTCATTTCCATTATAGGCCATGTTTCCACTAAGTGGTACCGGCTTGACTCGACTCGGTCTTTTTGTGTTTCCGTTACATAAAAGGACCTAGAATCTGGCTGGTACTAATTTTTGGTACCTGCTCCACCAAGGTGCCAAATCAGGAAAAGAGATTAAAGATTTTAAAGATTAAATTTTTCTATACTGTCATTGCACATATTTCAGAGCAACAAAATTTCCTTCCAGTTACAACGGACCAAGGTCATACAGAAAAACATTGGACATAAATGGTAATACAGGTACAATTGCAACTGACGAATCGCAATGGATGCGCTCCATGTTCGCAGATGGAAAAAGGAAAACATGAGGGTTCGAGGTGAGAAGACAAATTCCAACCTGTAGTCGAAAAACTCTATTTGTTGGAATTCATGAAAAAAAGGCTCTTGCGTGAAGCCCAAAAAGACAAACGGATTCACACAGGACCAGAAGCACCGGGGTAACCGGGGACAGGGCAAGGGGCGTGACCGCTGGTTTCCAGGGGGTAAGTACCACAGCCAATCAAAGGCGACGCGCTTCCAAGATAATATAATGTGACATGTAAATACTGCAGACCACTGATTGGTCAGAGAGCTGCATTATTGTGTCATTAGTGTGTGACCTGCCATTTAAAAAAACAGTTTGGAAGTTTACAGTAAATATGTCAGAAGGGTAATCCACATGATCGCAGGAATGAATCCTCTTACGACAGATGTAGATATTATATACTGGTACTTACACCTTTAAAGTTTCCTCAAAAGAACAAACATGTCTGACACTTTTGTTTCAATTAAAGGTTAAGTGTGTGCTATCTAATAACATCTAGTGGTGAAGTTAGATATTACAACCCAATGAATACTTTTATATTACTATGTTTCCATTACGTGGGACTGGCTCAGCTCGACTGGACTCTGCTCTGGTACCAGATCGTACTCCTGGAAACCGTTTCCATTACAGGAAATTCACAATTTTAGAGTACCTGGACGTCATGGCGATGGGGTGGGTACTTTCCATGACGTCTCCTCAGCTGATACACTCAGTCGTGTATTCTCCCGTCAAGCTCATGGTGAATTTTTTCATTGGCCACCAAGCACAGAACTGTCTGAAACTCCTCAACCAACCACAGTGTAGTTTTGTGGGCTGCTATCATGTGGACTAGCCTACCGGCATATTTACTGTAAACTTCCAAACTGTTTTTTTTTTAAAATGGTGGGTCACACATTGATGATGCAATAACGCAGAGACAACTCTGATCAGTCAGTGGTCTGCAGTATTTACACATCTCATTAAGGCTGTGCAATTAATGTAATTTTAATCACGATTTCGATTTTGTTGTCAAATGATCTCAAAACTCATATAATCGAGTTGAAACGATTTATTTTCTGTTTTTCTTTACACAATTTCTGAGAGACGTGCATGCGCATTCCATTCCATTCCATTGGAAAACAGCTGTAAAGTACATATTTGTAGCCAAAACTTATTTTCAATTTGAATATTTTGCATAAAGAATCAATAACAAAGTGTTTTTTGAGAGAGAGAGAGGAATGCTGAATAAACGCATTGTGAAACTCAAAATTAATCATTAGAATAGTTGTGATTTCAATATTGACTAAAACAGTCATGATATTGATTTTTTCCATAATCGAGCAGTCCAACGTCATGTTTTAGTATCTCTACCCCTGTTTTGGCACCTTGGTGGAGCAGATACCAAAAACTAGTACCAGCCAGATTCTAGGTGCTTTTACGTAATGGAAACACAAAAAGGCTGAGTCGAGTCGAGCCGGTACCACGAAGTGGAAACATGGCCCGTAATGGAAATGAGTTTTTTAGTTAATCAGTCAGTCAATTAGTCAGTTTCCAGAGTCTGAACCAGACACAGAGAAGCTGTGTTTAGCTTCTATGCTCCACATGTCTGGAACAAACTCCCAGAAAGCCTCAGATCAGCTGAAACACTCAGTTTATTTAAATCCAGGCCCACCTGTTCTCAGCTGCATTTGAATAGAGTTTCTACTCAGAAGTTTAGATTTGCACTGTTACTTTTAAGCTAAAAGTTTTTATCTGTTTTTACCTCCACCAAGGAGGTTATGTTTTCATCGGCATTGGTTTGACTGTCTGTCTGTCTGTTAGCAAGATAACTCAAAAAGTTATGGACAGATTTTCATGAATTTTTCACAGATTGTCATAAATGGGGTATCCTACAGATGATTCGATTTTGGTGGTGATCCGTACATTCAGCGTCATCTAGTGGATGAAAGTACAAACACTGCCGTGGCGGAGGTCTGCGCTCTCCGAGTGCTTCTCTAGTTTTTTTTAATGAACTCTAAAATCACATTTCATCACTGATGATTTTAATGTATATTTTAATTAAAATTTTTTAGTTTTGTGTGATTTTTATGGTTTTTTATTTTAACTTTCTCTTTTTATGCCTCTCTTGTGATGCTTTTATGTTGAATGTAAAGCATTTTGAATTCTCCTGTACATGAAATGCATCATACAAATAAACTTGCCTTGCCTTAATGCTTTATAGGGCCCTCACATAAATACTCCAAATTTCAACCTTCGTGTGTTATTTATGGACATAACAAGACTTTATTACTTTTGTGAAATATTTCAAATTATTTTTATTGTTATGTAGAAAATCAAGGTTAATGAGGTTACCATATTTGGTCCCTTACTTACTTCCTAAGTAGCAAAAAAAATAAATAAATCCAAGAACATGTATTTTTGAACATTAGACCAACATGCGTGCTGATCCAGACCCCTGTCCACATCTACATTCACCCTTTGAACATCATTCCTTACATTAGTACCATTACTTCCTGGTACCTAACAGAGCAGGTCCACTCACTGTTCATGCACAGGTGGACCTTACACACCCTGGAGACCACATTGGACCTCAGACTGGAGACTCAGTGTCCTCACTGTAACTGCTGCTGTCACTGTTTTGTAATGTATGAAGAAATTACCAAAAATAGTCACTTGCCCAATAAAGGGTTAAAAGTACTTATGGTTTACACTCAGATATACAGGGTGATACTAATGCACCATAACAATGGATGTCACCAAAGAAGAAGAGGAGGTGCATTATGAGTGAGTGTAGAACTTATCAGGCACACCTTGGTGGACTCTGTGGAGGTGAACTGCTCCCTCTGTAGACAGTAATTCCATGGAAAGTAACAAAAACCCTTATTTTTGCATGATTGATGAAAACACAGTGATGAATATTAGATTTAATTTCAACCACACCCTCCTAAATCTCCCTGTACCTTACAAATTTGACCTTTAATTAAACTGAAACCATTTATTTCACCATTTCTTTTTAAATCCTTCATTCTGTATTATTATTATTACCTCCGCCAAGGAGGTTATGTTTTTGCCGGCGTTCATCTGTGTGTTTGTCTGTGTACAAAATAACTCAAAAAGTTATGGAGGGATTTCAATGAAATTTTCAGGATAGCTTTGGAATGATACAAGGACCAATCGATTAGATTTTGGGGAAGATCAAACACTGCCTTGGCGGAGGTCTGCACAGTGGTCT
>JAQQZY010000005.1:35966318-36006493 GCA_030068375.1 Ostorhinchus rueppellii
AGTGTTCTGTACAGCATTTTGGTCCACTGTGGTTGTTTTAAAGTGCTTTATAAATAAAGTTGGATTGGATTGGATTTTTTTTTCTCCCCCATTTGCTCCTCTACCTTTCTTCTCCTTCCCTTTATTCCTTCCTGTCAAGTCTGGCATCAAAATGTGGTTTAACAAAACCCAAAAATAAAGACAGTGGAATATCAAAGGGAACCTCATATACTGTATGAAGTTCCCCTTGGCAAAGCAAAATTGTTCAGTGCATATGACCACCATTCTGCTGTTATGATGCTGTAAGACAAGTTAGAAAAGAAAAAAAAACCCAGTGAGATGCATTGCAAACTGCAGCTTATAGGACATCCCATTCCCTCTGATCTTAAATATTATCATGATTAAACTGTCCATGCTAGTTGACAATAATTATCAGTATAAACGTCAAATCCATATTTGTGTTCAGTTTAAAGGCTGATTTTCCTTCCTTCCTGAGATTTGAAGAAACTAGACAGTTAATTGTTTAAGGTGATTTATATTTTATGCTTTATGGTCAGAATGTGACAAATATGTCCAAAATGTAGAAGAAGTAGATCATTTAAAGCAATTATAGTGATAAAGACATTTCATCATTGAGTAGCATTAACCCATGAAGACCCAAATATATACTGGTGAACAAAATCATCCACTATAATATTAAAAAGTTAAATACCTGCTGATCCACTAATCCTATTACATGTAAATAATTGGTGGAAAATGCACTTTTTCATCTTTTCATGGTCATCAAATATGATCCATGTGGACGTTCGGAAGCTCCGTAGTGAACATGGAAACACTGTCATCTTCTACAACATGTTTTCACCAGTAAAACCCATGGAGTTGGATCAATATCAGTGGATGGAGAGGTTTGTTTTAGGTTTAGTTAATGATATACTTTACTAAAGAAATCACTTTTTCCTCCATTTGCTCTGCTTTTGATATAATAACCCTCAACTTTAATTTAATGTGAGCTTTTGTTTGTATTTGTATTTATTTATTTGTTTACAGGACAGTGTGTATTGGCATTAATAGCAAAGAACAAGGTGCATGCACTTGATTTAGCAGAGAAGCTCATTTCTGTCTGTTGTCCTGGACAAATGACCAACATAATTAAACATCAGATAGATTACAAAGCACTAATACACTGGAAGAAACGAGTTAGACATGACATTATGAACATCAATCCTGATCAGTAAATGAAATATAGGAAAATATCTGATTTTCACTTAAGAATGCAAAAATACTGAGCATCATATTAGAATAAATAGTGATAAATTACTTAACCTAACACAATGAAATATGTTATGTGTGATTGTCATGTCATTGTCGATTTTGTTGTTGTGAATAGTATTAACTGAATGGTAACTGAGAACTAAAATGGTATGTGACTGTGTTGGCTGGCACTTATTTTTACCTCCGCCAAGGAGGTTATGTTTTACTGTGCGTTTGTGTGTTTGTTTGTTACCATCCGACTTTGTTTGTTAGCAACATAAGTCAAAAAGTTATGGACAGATTTTGATGAAATTTTCAGGGTATGTCCACTCTGGGTCAAGGAAGAAATGATTAAATTTTGGAGGCATTTTGAATCACCGTCTGGATCCAGGAATTTTTTTAAAGGATTCTTTGTCATTGTGAGATAGGGCATGGTGGCACAGAGCTGCATATGAGGTCATTCACCGCCATCTAGTGGAGGAAAGTACTAACACTACCTTAAAAAACTACAAACACTACCTAAAAAAAAAAGTACAAAACTACCTTTAAAAAAGTACAAACACTACCTTAAAAAAAATAAATAAATAATATACAAACACAACCTTAAAAAAAAAAAAATACAAACGCTATCTTGGCAGAGGTCTGTGCTCTCCAAGTGCTTTTCTAGTATTTTAATGTATTATATGTATGTGTGTGTATGTATGTATGTATATGTGTTTGTATGTGTATATATACACATGTACATATTTTTTGTTGTTGTCGTTTGTGTTGTTGATTTCTTTTTGGGAAGTTCTTTGTAAATGGATTTCTGGGGATAAAGGGGCGGATAAAATAAGACTAGTCTTCTTTGTGCTCCCTTTCATTTTAGTACGGAGAATGTTTCTATTTCTATTTCTTTTTTATTTATTTTCCAAATGAATGAAATAAAGACTAAAAATGAAATGAAATTAAACCTTTAACTACCAAAAAAGTAGCACTGAGTCTTTGTGGGTTAAGTAAAACAAACACTGAACCATTTTGTAAGCCTTTAAGATGACAATGTACATGAAATAAAGCACAAACGTTAAATGAGAACCTTTACTGCAAAGATATTTAATGCAATATAACATTAGCTATTATTCTTTTGTAGCACAGCCCCATTAGTGATGAAACACCTGAATTCAGTGTGTACCAATACTTTAATCCATACAATGGATGAATAACTGCTTATTGACAACCGGCTGCAAATGACACTAATGTAAATCACTGGAAAAGGGATATTTTCCAGTAACAGGATAGTTTTATGTGTAGAACTATGCTAAGGGCTACATGCATATTAGGAGACAGACCAAGACAACCGCAAGGGCAAACTAAAAGAAAAACAGTTTGTAAAGGAAAGGCAATTATAAAGGAAGGGAGGGAGGGAGAAGAGGACGAAGAAAAAAAAACGAGTGGGTTTGTTGCAATTCAGGCAGCCACACCGGGACTATCATTACCATACATCAGGACAATGAATGAGGCTTTCAGCAAGCGGTAATAAGAATTTGATAAATCATGAGCTGAGAATTAACTAGACGTCAAAACAATGAGAGCACCCTGATAGATGAAGAGAGGATGATGGCACAGATTAGTCAGAGTCGAGTGCAGGGAAGGAGAGAGGAAGGGAAGGAAGAGTGAGAGAGGATAAAGAGTCCACAGAAGGTCAGGCCAGGTCTGTAGAGGTAACGGAGGGGTCATCTGCAAAGAAAACTACAGCAAAAGCTAATGGAGGAAGGTAAAATAGACGGAGAGTGGAACCAGAGGAAAGGCTGATTGAAGAGGTGATGGAGTGGAAAATAGGTAACTCAGTAAGGGTCAGAGAGTGATACAGCGGAACAAAAACTAAACAGGTTTGCCTGTAGAGACACTGTAGATGACTGGAGGAGTAACACGTCATTCAGCTGCAGCATTTGCAGATTTTATTGCACAGGCGATCGTAAAATACATTCCATCACTTTCAGATCATTATTGACCTATAAAAAATACGCAACCTTGCAAGCTGTTCTGCAAAAATGCCCGTCCAAATGTTGCAAATGATCAGATTTTGATTGACATGTTCTTCATCAGCATTCCACTTCACTGTCTATCTTGCTCATACCTTCCTCCTCCTCCTCCTCCTCCTGCTGCTGAGGCTACTCCTCTACTCGCAGGGTGAGCGATGTGACAGGAGGATGTTTATTTAATGAGAGCAGTCTGGAGGGGGTAATGAAATCTACCCTAACACCATTAACAACCAGGCTTATCAGCTCCCGGGACACACGTCAGCATGCTGCAGCCTTTTGTTCTCTGGCTCGACGCTGCCACGGGCCCCAGAGGACAGATTAAAGATTCTCTGAACACAGCAGACACCTATCCTGAGAAATTAAAAACTGACCACCAATCTGTGTCTCGGAGTAACTCTATCATTTGTAAGTGTGCATAAAAGGCTTAAAAGAGACATGGTAAGCGGGCAGGTGTCTGACAGGCACATGTAAGGGATCTGGAAGCGAGTGTGAGCTGCTTGGTTTGTTACCTGACCACACAGACACAATCAATCTTCCTCCTTGTAGCGGTAATTGATGCTGATGGATGGACTTGGACTTCTCTTTGTCTAAAACACATCTAAGTACAGGCTCAAACAAGCCACAAGCTTAAACATTAACACATAGTGGCAGTACATGGATGTATAGCTACAGGGACACACAAATCATTATTCCTGGAAATGTAACTGATTTCAATACTTTTTTTTTTCCCATTTGCTGCTCGTTCTTTCCTGGTTTCGAATCCACACGCAGCATCTCTCAGTATATGTTATGCAGTGTCGATCCTCTACCCTTGAATCATACAATATTCTCTGAAAGCCTCATTTGCTGAGCATTACATTAGAGGGAAGCTGCTGATGGCCACACAAAAGCCATGTAAATGAGCTGTGAGAGAGGCCCATCAGTCATCATGCCAGATGCACGCTCCCATTATTATTTATGGCCATAATTGGCCCGTGTTTCCTCAGGCAATGACTCCGCACTGATGGATCTGATGATGACTCCACTCAGCACAACAATCAGGAAGCCATCAGAAGGAGGGCAGAGAGAGGAGAAAGTTTTCATGTATGATAAAACCCCAGAGATCACAATCTGGGGTGGTTTGAAACAGATTGCAAGGTCAGGCATATTGTAGTGGTTGCATTAAAAAAAATGGGACGCATCCAAATACAGATAGAAGTTGACTGAGGTTCCGATACCAGCCCATTCTCTCCACAGATTCATCCATCATTCAGGGATGATTTCACCCTCCTAATATAAGTCAATATGGTTTGTAGTGCAGTCATTGATTGAGCTGTTGATTGTACGGGGGATTGACATTGCTCTTGGTTGGTTAACTAAAAGATTGACACTCAGGCCTGGGAGGTCACAGGGTAAGTGGTCTAGCGGCTCATTGTCTCATGCAAAGCTGACCCCCTCTCCTGATCGCTCTCTCGGTCTGGTCCTCCCACAGTCCACCCATGAGCTAATGACTCTCTGTTGAGGCAGGCCAACTGGAGTTTGTATCGAGGCTATAGAAACATTTCGTGTCACGGTTTGTCTTCAGTCATCACGGATGTGTTGACAAGTCCTGTCAGTCAGATTACCTCTTCCAGTTGGCAGATAGACTACTTGTTGGCAGGTCTATTTCCCCCTTGTCCTTACTCTGAAGGGCACCGCATATGATGAGTGCTTGTGTTGCTACATGCAGGTGTACTGAGTATGCATATCTAATGTGTGTGACTTTGCCGGGCAGGCCCACAGAATATGTTTTGCCTTGCTCATTTGGCCCAGAAAGCGCTGACCTCTGTAAATGATGATTGGAGTTTCCTCTTGGTTTTCCCCCTGTAATAGACTCATTTAGCTGGAATACAAAGATCTACTTATTGCGTGCAGATTGTACAAACCTTTTGACCTTTTTATTACAGTATCTTAACACAGTTACGGGTCACGCTGAAGCTGTGAATTCCAGTCAACATGTTTTTTTCCAGAGGTTTGGACTCAGTAAAGAGTTCATTTTGGGAAACGGGCAGATGATTTACAAAACAGAGTACAATTTATACATGTTTTTAAATATCAGATGAGTCAGACAGATCAATCACTTATACCATGTAAACGTGGTACCACCAAACACATGCACCGACTTAAAAAGTACACTGTTATTATAAGCAAAAAGTACATGTTCTTCCTGTGAACTGGCCTGTTACCAGCTGTTGTTGCCCTAGTTTCATAGTTTTGGTTTCTCCTTCTCCATGCTGCTTTGTGTTAACAGTTTTGGTGATAACTTACACTGACAACAAACTGGAAATAACTGGCCTTTTTTATTCACTGCATTTTTTTTTTTGTAAATTGCAGCAGTGTTTTTAATTATTCTTCACAGATGTAAACTGAAAAATGCGAACATTTTTCCTCTGAGATATTAAAGTTTTAATGTGTAATGTTCAGTGACATTAGGAAGTGAAGTCAGTCTGCAACTGAATGAATGCCGCATCATCTATTAAAAATGTAAGTTACTTGCTCAAGCCAATGTTTTTTAATGTCTAGTCTGTTTTTTTTGTTTTGTTTTTTTTGTTAAGGGGATATTAATTGTTCAAAATCACACCTGAACACTGGATTCAATCTGTCAAAAGATGGAACAAGAAGAGGAAGTTTGTTCAGAGCAACTGTGGAAACTGTAAAATGTCACAATTGTTATTTTCAGATTATACACTAATGAAAACATAAATATGAATATTATATTCTAATTTCATAACGAAATCCTCCTGGTTCCCTGTTAATCTTGCATACAAGACTTTTAAAGTATTGCACGTTTTGACTCTAAAGTCTAAAAGCACCAGGAAGTGGAACATAAGTACCTATTATTATGTGTATATTACTGATACATTAATGCGTAAACTTAACAACATTCAATTGGTAGTTGGTCAACATGGATCCTGTTTTATACTTTTAAGGATAATAATGTGATTTTATAGTCCTGTCGATTTATATGTAAGATCTTCCTTAATAACTGGTGGCTTTGATTATGTTCACTGCTGCACTTTATCTATTTATTGCTACTGCATTATGTCTAATATGGATCTACTAAAAGGAGCTAAAAATGGAGAGTTAAGTTTGTACCAAAAGTAATTATTGTACTTGTACACACAGAGTCCATTAATCTTGGTGAAACCAGTATGTCGGTTTATATTTCTTTTATTTGATATTGTATATATTTATTGTGATGAGTATTATGTTCAAATCAATGTGACATTAATGACATTAGAGGATGATGAAAGCAATGGGCAATGTGAGTGTAGGTTAATGAGCATAGGCGGATTGTGATTAATGAGAGCTAATCCTGAGAGGACACGTGTTATAAGTGAAATCAAACATCTGTGATGATGTAACCTGCTCTCAACTCCAAACTGTTTTAATGCAGAAGAATTCAGCGAAGGGTTCAGTTGGATCGGTACCTGTGTGCCGTATTAAACGCTGGATTAAACTTAAAGAGTCCATGTTCTGTGCAGATAATGTGGAATGACAGCGTTTGAAGACAGCCGTCGGATCAGCGAGTGTCTGTTTGCTGGTGCTGACAGACGTGCAGTCATAGTGGCTGTATTTTGGCTTCTTCCACTCATTCAGTCATGTAATAGGAGAGGTAGAGAAACAATTGCCTCTGCCATGAACTTTGTCCTGCTCAACCTGGCATGTGGTTGTCACATTTGTCTAAAAGAGTAATGCATTTTCTGTAATCTGTCTCACTATTTGGCTCTTTCACTTACAAGCCTCCACCAACGAGTCGACAGCGGAAGCCTATCCAAAAACCGTGTGTGCTGTTCCTTCCAGGAGAGATTGATGCGTCTCCTGTCTCTTTGACTGACAGACTACATAAACAGCTAAATGCGTGGCTCAGAGCTGTCTGGCAGCCTGGCCCCCTGCGCAGGCAGAGGCTGTGCTCACACTGATGTCCCGGGGGCCTGTGAGGGAGGAATGAGGCCGGGGGCTGGCAGTGTTCTCATACGCCTACACCCCTGATGTAGATACCAGTGTGCAAGCTGCTATTCTGAGAAGTGGATACAATTTGGCATGGTGTTCTCATGGTATTAACTAGTAATCTTAATTAATTCATGAACATTTGGACACATTTCGGAAGCATGTGTGATGTGTTCATAGTGACACATCTCACATCAAGTGTGGAAATCCTGCTTTGTGAAGCCCAGAAGGAAAGGAAAAGAGATGGAGCCAAAGCATAAAAATCAACTATACACCTAATTTTTTAATCTGTATTGGTACTTTCTCCAAACACAGAAAAAAGTACAATGATGCATGGGTCACACTGATAATCTTAGAAGTAAGACACTTTGCATAGTCCTTTTAGTCCATCTCCACTGCTAAGGTTCAACTCTGACACAGGCCTGTGCTTCCCCCTGCTGGCGAATACTTGTACTGCACATACACCGATTCAATGAAAGAATACAAGACCATTCAACAAAAATACAGCAGAGGGAACATTTCATTGTTCTTTGACAAAAAAAGGCCCTTCAGTAGCTCTTCAGACAAGTTAAATCTCATACATGTTCTCGTCGACAGCTTGAGGAGTATAAATTTGTTTTGTTCACTCAAAGTAAATGATCATGTCAAGTCGCATTTCTGATTATGTGCTACAAAAATAAGCATCATTTTTTCCACAAACGTTTAGCTAAAAGCAAGGATTAAAATGCTCTTCTGAGATTTAATGCTAGAAAAAAATCCTGTTTATCAATAACATATACTCGTATAGCCACTGATTATCCATATTTCAGCATGACATAAAGCCGATAAAAGGGTTTGTTGCTCTACATGACATTTACTAATCTTTATTTGGTATGTGTCCATCAATCTGGGGGTTCATAACATCTGAGAGAGGCAGATAAAATTGATTGCTGCTGCTCTAAACACTGGTTTCTGTATAAAAATGAGGAGCCTTGAGTGTCACTAGACCACTACCTGAATGATTTCAAGGGCCACTGTGTGTTTGGTTTGGGTAGAATCCAGCTTGTTACGACCTTTCTCAGCTGCATTATTTTTCTCACAGTAGTCCGGCTGACCGCTCTGCTGATGCCCAAACTGGAAGCTAATCCTGAGCTCTCCCACCCGAGACAGAGGTAGAACGTCTGGGATCCACTCGATCACAAAGGGACTGGCGTCTTTCTGGTCTGCAGAGCCTGGATCTGACAAACACACACAGAGACCCTCGTCAGTAAACACAATGGAAGCTGAGCACACTGATTTCATGTCGACTACACTCACCAACTTTGAGAAACGTGCGGAGCTCCATGGGCCGTATAGCCTGCGGTCGCTCGGCCCTACTTCCCTCTGGTACTTCCAGTTCAAGTGGGGGTTCAGGACAGTGAAAGCGCGAATAGGAGCCGTCTGCATTCTTTACGAAACTCTGAGTGAGCTCCAGAGACAACTGAGGGAGAAGGGAAGAAACGAAGAGCTTAGAGGAGTTGAACATTACTCACAAAATGGAAAAAGAGCATGAATGACAAACAGGGACAGATTTTACCTCTGGAGTGTCGAAGATGCGTTTGACCTGCATGGGATTCGTAATGTGCCAGGTGTACTTAGAGAAAGAGCCAAGGGGGAGTCCATCATTCCTTACAAACGCTGGCGTCCACAAAAAGACATAAAGACTTATAACTGCACATACTAATTTGTTGCACTAACACTATGATGGCCCTGTAGCTCACTTGAATGTGCAAGGTTGTCATATTCTGCCACTATGTTAGAGTCCTGATCAATCTCCCAATAGAAGTTGGGGTGCTTTCACTGGAGGATAACTCAACTAATTTAATGAAGGTCCATATCTGACTTGCCATCAATGCTCAGTAATAACTATACTGATATCTCTAAGGACTTCCATGTTACAATCCATCAAAATATGGACCATTGTAGTAAAGACAAATTTTGAACATTTCATCAAAAATTCAAAAATCAAAATTTCTCAAAAGTGTGAACAAACTTTGTAGACATTGTCCCAAGGAAGCTATATATAAAATTTGAAATGAATCTGACCAGTAGTTTTGTCAGAGAAGATGTTTGAAGAAATTAAAGAATAGCTTGTGGCCTCCTGGCAGGTGAACTAATAAATAAATTAATAATAATAATAATAATAATAATAATAATAATAATAATAATAATAATAATAATAATAATAATAATAATGGCTATATATAGCGCTTTTCTATGAACACATACTCAAACACATACAGTACATACATTCATTCACTCACACTTTCACACTCTGGTGGTGGTAAACTACATTTGTATCCACAGCTGCCCGAGGGCAGGCTGACAGAGGCGTGGCTGCCAATTTGCACCTACAGCCCCTCTGACCACCACCGAAACACTCATACGCATTCATACACCAGTTTGAGTACCAGCACTGGAGGCAAAGAGGGTGAAGTGTCTTGCCCAACAGCACATGACTAGGACAGAGCAGGATTCGAACTGCCATCCCTTCAATTACTGGATGACCATGGCTGCTCATAACCTAGATTAAGATTGTTTATTTGTCCGTATACAGTCGACATGCACCACATACTGAAACTGACTTTCTGCTTTTAACCCATCGCTAGAACATGCAGGAACCCACCACAGACTAGGAGTAGTGGGCTTATTATGTCAAGCACCCGGGGAGCAAATTGGGGGTTAGGTGCCTTGTTCAGCGGCACATCAGCCAACAACTTTCTGCCAGCTCGGGGAATCGAACCGGCGGCCCTTCGGTCACAGACTGACTCTCCAGCCTTCTAGGTCAGCAGCCATGATAACTGATCAAAGTGGTGCAGTAAACTGAATTTGAACAGTAAATTGTAAATTGAACAGTCCCACCTGTTGTGAAATTGGGCAGCCTCCTTTTCTTCGAACCGAGTGACAAACGATGCTGCAGCGCATTGAAGAACTCCTGAGGAATGTGGTACACAAGAGGATCTGGTTTACCTGACAGAAACACATCAGAAAACAACATCAGTCATTCTACAGAGACCTGGTCTGATACTGTCATTGCATTTTCAATACACTTTTCCATTAAGTTAAGCAATTTATTTATGTTTTAAAGTGATGCTGTAATAGATGACTTATAAGATCTGTGGATCAGTAAACCTCACCATACGGCTTCTAAGTCAATGCATAAATAACTTACATTTATACCTCTTCTTTTTCTTGATATTTACACAGTATTAATAAACAGCATACAGGCTGATGTTTGTCTTTGCTGGCATATATCTGTAAATACTCGTTGCTCATTTGATAAAGAAAAAATATAAAATATCATAAACATAAAATCAAATGAGTGTGCTCAGCAGTCATCTTTATTTAATATGACAAACATATTAAACCACTCATGAAAAATGATTATATCTGTTAGGCTTTGTGTAAATACAAAACAAACTGAACTGTGTTTTCCATTTCCCAGCAACCCACATGTTGTTGATCTTAATTAATTGGTTGATGTTATTTATTAAAGAATACAGTTTTAATAACTATGCCTTACAGGGTTAGAAATACTTTTTCTTGTAAAATAAATCTCAGTTTTACTTGATTAATCAGTTAGTCTGTAAAGTAATCTCAATGTGCATCTTCCAACAATTTACTTCACTGACTATGAAGTACAACAAATAAAGTTTCCAGCATTTATTCTTAACTACAGACAGAGAACAGACTGATTAGCCCTTCCTTTAAAATATCATACAATGCTATGATCACAGTATGTTACCATTAAATTGGTAGTGCATTGACTGGTGGATCCTCTCTGTGACACTGGCCAGCCAATGATGGAAGCTCATATTCACAGTACGTTCATCCACAACCTGGCCACTCCCTGGGAAACACACATGTAGATTAGATGATGAAATAGCACCACAAACTAATATTATCAAGATATTATCTCCTGTGTTTCAGAGACGACCACCCACCAACCAGCTGTCTAATATGTACTCCTATAAAAGCCTGCTTAGGTTTTGCCTGTCCACATTAATTAAAAGGCCTGGAAATGTTAATTCATCACAAATTAAATGTTAAAATGTGCTGTGTGTCCAGTGTGACCCTGGTCTTTTCAACAGTAGATCAGGATTAGAGATGCAGGATTAAAGGGAGGAGTGATGAACATAGACACAGATGTCTAAGACGGTGTAAGGCTCTTTAACAGAGAGACAGATTTAAGCAGCAGAAAAAAGATGAAAAGCCAACAAAGGGTGGGTGCGATAGTGAGACAGGCAGGCAGACAGGCAGCACCTGGAGCCTTCGACCCACTGGCACCAGGAGCTTTCCTCTGACCAGCTTTCCTCAGGCTGGAGGCTGACACTCCATCTTTCACCACCCCAGAGGGAGAGGCCACTGAGGGGGCTAGACAGAGGCAGGAAATTAAAGAATGACAGGTTGAGAAACATAACACAGAAAGACGAGGGACAATGGAAGACACATACAAACACGCATCACGAAGAATCAAATGTTTCACAATAGTTCAGTTATTTAGTGATAAAAGTACGTACCGGAAACAGACTCATCTGGGCGAAGTCTCTTAGTTTTATGATGAGAGTTGACGGGTTCGACGGGCTGCAAAGACTTCTCACTGGGACAGTCTATACAGGGAGCATTCTGCTGCACGCCTGCAAAACACAAATGGATTATAAGCAGTATGTCAGTCTAAAGTACACACTACATTAACAGGGTTCTGTGAGTTTAAAGCAATATTTAAGACCTTTCAAGTATCATAAATTGTTATGAATATGGAGTCAAGTCCCACAATTCTACAATCTTATATTTATTCACATTCAGGACAAACATTCATTATTACTTCCTTAATTAGTTATTTTGATGACCGCAGCATATTAAACTCCACCAGCATGTGCTACAATATGTTCTTCTGACCAGGATGCACAGTTTGGAATACTACTGAGTATTTGTTGTATGTTGGGTTTTAATTTGTAGCTTTATTAGAATCCGTGTAATCAGTATGACACACACAGCTTCATAATCCAACTAATTTAAGACCTATCAAAAATATATTTAAAGCTCTAGTGTTTAATTTTTAGTAGCATCTACAGTGGAGAAAATTCAGATTGCCCTTCACTTCACCCTCTCTGACAGCAGCTGTAACACACACCAAAGGCCCCACTTTAATCTAGTGTTTGTTTTTAGCTCTTTGATTTTTAGTTAAGAGGATATTAACTCTGATCCACACCCAGACTTTGTAGGTGACCGTAATGTAACAGCCTCACTGCCAGCTGCTATAAAAAAAAAAAAAAGTAAAAAGTCTTTCCTGAGCTATTGTAGAAATATGATTTACTCTGTGGGGGGACTCTGAGAGTAGAAAAAACACACAATTCTCCTCATTTCAGGTGATTATACACTAATAAAAGGTAGTTGGAATACATTCTAAATCTTAGACTATAAACCTTTGAGACATTTTAAAAGCTAAAATTTAGATTATTGAATTTACAGTTTTAAGTATTAACAAAACAACAGGAAATAACATGAAGCTAAAATAAGAAATGAGCTTGGTTACCATTGGGGGTGTAGTTGATGAAACCTGCAAACTCAGAAGCCAGTTTCTCATCACTTGCAAAGGCACACACACAGGCGTAGAAGTGAAGGCAGGGCTGTGGTGTGACCGAGCCTGATGGAGGATGAGAGTTGGTGGACACACCTGCCCCATCAACACCTGGTTTAGATCTTTTGTTGCTGGCCTGGCAGGCGCAGTGAAAGAGAGCACTCTGCTGTGGCTCCCTGCCCTTTCTCTCACTTTTCGAAACCTCAGATAGCCCACTTGCGCCGACAGTGAGGTGCAGCAGACCTAGAGGATGGTGTGAATCCGTATGGCACTTCACCACCAGTGTGTCTTTTGCAACACGTTGCACCAGAGGCCCCGGGGACTCTGTGGCCAGCCTCCACAGCTCCTCCCTGTCTTGAATGGAGACCTGTAAACCCTCCAGGACAGAGCTCTTTAAGGTCAGTGGGGTTGCACAGCTCTGACACTCTATAGCTTGCTTAATGTGGACGCAGAGACTGTCAGTGGACTGTTTAGAGTTAGCCCCTGCTGAATCTGCCTGGCCCTGATTTGACCTTTGACCTTGTCTGCAAGAAGGCAAAAAGCAACGGCCCAGGTTGATCCTGGTGAGCAGTGTGGCTCCGTCACCAGTTGCTATGGCAGTATCAGTGGGGACAAGTTCAACAAAACCCAACTGTGTAGCTGTGGCTCCTCTTCCTTTGTGACACACTGAAAACACCTGGGCACCCCCAGTTGCACTACCTCCCATGACCCCCCCTTCCTCACGCTCTTTCCCTGCTCTGTCCTCACTATCTATTATGACTTTCACCACCTCCACTGCCCCTTTCTTGTTGCTTCTGCCCACTGCTGATGCATTCCTGAGGGAAATCCCGCAGGCTTTATTCTTGCAACTGAGTCCACGAGTGCCATTATACACGCCACACTGAGGGCACTTGCGAATACCACGCAGTGTGGCCTTCCCCAGGTTTGACAGAAAGGCAGGGGTCGTCTTTCTGCTGTCCCTCTGTTTTGCTGCCAAGTTGGCAGGGGTGGTTGAAGTCTGTGGGGTGGAGGATGGGACCACTCTAGATGAGGAGGACACCGTCACTTCAGTTTCCATTTCGGGACAAAGCATTCAGCCGGGAGTAAAATCTTGGTAGGAGGGGGGGAAAAAGACACATAAAGAAGAAGATTGTGTCTGTTATCATGTGACAGACCAATGACCACTGATTTAATTAAACCAGTCTATTAAGTAATGGACTACATATACAAACAAAACTTCACCTGAAATTCCATATTTAAGTTTTGTAAACATTAAGACTACACTGTAAAAACTACAATGCATCATAAGTGACCTCCGCCAGACGATGTGTTTATATGCTACCATTCCTCGCTGTAAACACGCCAGCTGGTTTACACATGAAAACGCCTTACGCGTTTGAAGAAAAGCTTTGAACTACCTGTGTGCAGCTTCTGTTTGGTCCAATTCAATTCTGCTCTGGCCTCCAAATCGTCTCGACCGTCGCCATTCCTCCTTACATCCCAACAACCGCATTGCGCCTGTAACGACACTCTCCATTGGCTCAGTATGATCATGTGAGTAAAAGGGGCGGTGTCTTTAAGACTACGGAAGGGTGGGAGTTGTAGTTCGTGTACCTGTATGTACATTTTGGCGGGTTGCCGATGTTTTGGGGTTTTTTTTTAATCATTTCATCGCATCTTCATTTTCTTTCACCAAAGTTTGACGGGAGGGGAAAAAAGTCTCATATATCAAAGTACAATGTATGCTTTCCTAGCGTAATTGGGGAAATATGCAATATGTAACATGTTTTTTTTAGGTCAAATGTAACCAGTTCAAATATCCTTTAACGTTTAAATTACGGAGTCTTGCTAGTCATGGCATAAATTCTCAGTTACATATTTCAATTTGTATTTAGCACAAAAACTCATATTTCCTGTTATATTTCCATATATGTCATTTTAATTCCATTGGCTAGAGACCTGCTTTTCTTTCAACAGCTGAATACTTCTTACCGTTTTTCCTTTTGCTGTTTGTTGGTTTATTATACTGTTGGATAAACAACATTCTAGGTTTTAAGCCACTGTATGTTACAGTATGGGAATTTAATGGAGAATAAATTTCAATAGCCTGAGTTTTACAATACCATCTCATTAGGCTTTTACCATCCAGTCGAAGTATATGTTCCACAAGCACTAAGGTCTAGAAAATACAAGGATATTGTGAATAAAACTAAACTACTATAAGCAACAGATTTTGTCCAAACACATACTAAATCTCTATGCTTCAAATGCAGTGGGTTTTTTTGTTTTTGTTTTTTTACAGATCAGATTCAAACAGTGTAAATGTGAGCTGTTGTAAGCATCAGCATTTTAATGGGACAAAGCAAAAACACAAACCATGTTGCTAAAGCATCAACATAACTTTTCTTGCCAAAACAGAGGTTGAAAACATTCTTAGGCACCGCCTTCTTCGATGATTTTTGGTTAAATTAAAAGTAACGGATAATAATAAGGCAACACAATGGATTTTTCAACTATATTAACAGGATGGTGGGCACAGTGCAAAAAATCTGATCCTGATAATGTTGTTTCCTAATCTATAAAAACAATAGTTACTTAAGGTTAAAACTGAATAACTTAATTATGCATTACTTGTCTAAACCTTTTGCACTGCCTAGCAATGCTGCTCTTCCTCCAAGCCCCTGGAAGAATTGAATGTTTCCCCGTCTCTACTGTACATGGACCAGCGCCGGACAGGGATGCTACTGTCAAACAGTGGTTTCTACACTCCATTATCCCAACCAGAAGCAAGCACGCTTCCTTAATTAACATGTTGTCTTTATACAGATTCATTACATTTGAACAGACTGGTTATTTACATGAAAGACCACCAAATGAAATTACAAAAAAAAAAGTGGAATGCAAAAACATTTAAAAACCCTAGTATTTCAAATGTCGTGAAAAGATAACCTTAAGTATTTGTGCAATATTCATCTGCCTATAAGTAAGATAAGTGTGGCAGTAATCCCTGCAATTGGTTTATTTGAGATATTGAAAATCTAATTTAAAAAATAAAGTTGACAGTTGACAGCCACTTAATGTTTTATAAACAAACATGAAGGTGTCACATGATTCTATGGTGTCACTGCAACATTTCTTTATAAGACAGTCCCAAAATGAAACACAAAGGCAAAAGCTCTTTATACAATGTCAGCATTTTAAAGTTGCTTAAAACAAAGAAAGAAAATTACACTTTGTTTTACCTATAGCAAAAAAAAAAAAAGAAAAAAAAAACAAAATGGCATAGTCCTTTTTGATTCAGGGGAAAACGAACTGGACTTTGTCTTGTGTGTAAAAGTATCAGTTCATGCACACACGTAAGCACACACATTTCTCATCTGTAGACTGGATCCTCAGTCTGTTCAGTCAATTCTGGGAGATTGGTGATGGATGGAGCGCTGAAATTTACTTGTTTTGTTGAACCCACTTTCCCTCAATCTGCCTACTTTTAACTCAGTGATTTCCTACATTTCACAGAATGACTTGACAACGCCCTGAGAACTTGCTTGGACTTGTATCTCACTCTAGTAGAGGCGGACGAGATTTGAGCGACAAGAAGAGGGTCCGATGGAGAATCGAGAAAAGCCGCATCCCTTTGCTCGGCACACATTTAATGGTCACCTTGTGTTGTTTTAGACAATTGAGGGGACTCAGTGGTCTGATTAATTTCACTCCCTCTGTGACTATTCAACGTTGGTTTAGAAAGCTGCCCTTGCTCTTTGGATCCAAGGCATTTTACTGTAGGTTATCATCAGATGAACATTTTCCAACAAAACCATAGCTGTGCCAGAAATACCTTGACAAATAATGTTTAAATTTGGCCAGTTATCTGTAGGCATTAGAACAACACAACCAAACAATAAAATGGGCCTGGGAATGCAAAATGCATTAGCGATATTTTCAGTGTTCTACAGTGGATTGTTTTAAACTTGCAGATTTGGGCAGTGGGTGAAGTTGTAGGCTGGTAACGTAGATAAAATGGCAAACCAGCCTTCAGATTAGAGAATATTTTTGTGTGGTAACAGAGAGAGCGCATCTGAAGCGCTCGTTCCCCAGTAGAGAATCATCCTTGTGGCTTCAGAGGCTTAGACAGAGGACTCCTGTGGCCAGTGATCAGTGGGTGTGGTAGCCAGCTGTTCCCATGCCAGCCTGGTTGGTTAACACTGTCCCATTGACTCCCTGCCCAGGCTCCACCATGCCACCATTGCTCATGGCGCCTACACCTGTCCATCCAGCACTGGCATGTAAATGACTAAAACAACAAACAGAAACAAAAGTTAGGTTAGAAGGAGGATCACAGGGCACAGTTACTAATGTTCAGATGACTGACAGATTATCATCATGGTGCCTTATCTAATGGGTAATCAGAATTTTAAGTTTTTGTTTTTATTCATCTGATGCATCCATCTAGTGCAGGGGTGCCCAACTCTGGTCCTCGTGAGCTACTATCCTGCATGTTTTAGATGCGTCCTTCTTCCAACACACCTGATTCAAATAATGAGCCTATCATCAAGCTCTGCAGAAGCCTGATAACGACCGTCAGGTGTGCTGGAAAATGGAAACATTTAAAACATGCAGGACAGTAGCTCACAAGGACCAGGGTTGGGCACCCCTGATCTAGTGTCATCACTCACAATATAATCACTCGTAATCATCCCAGTTCATTAAACTGATAAAAAAAAATAATGTTCAGATACTGTTAAGTTGGAATGAGATTGCAAGTAAATTCCAGGCATTTCAAAATAGTGCATCTTTTTCTAAATTTTTATACCAAAATGTTCATTTTTTGATGACAGATACACATCAGATTCAAGTATTTGTTTACACCTTAATTTGTAAAACCTGCATTTGTCCTAAAAAAACAAAACAATGGTAGAAAAAATGTTCAAGTGAAGCCTAGACAACAAGTGTTTTGTATCTTCAGTGATATGCAGAAGCAATACGCCCTCATTAGCTTTGTTTTAGCAAAGTCATGATGACCATAAGTATTTGTCAGTCTCGGCATTGGGCTGTTTAGTCCAGATTTTTTGTATTGGCACTGTGAACATGATTCATACAACTGTAAACTAAAAGTCCATATGCTCATTACAATGACATATTAGGACCCTGCCAAAACCATACCGGTGGCCGTAGACTTTTGTACAGCACTGTAAGTACAGGTGCAATAAAGTATTGTGCATAGTATTAGTACTCACTTGTAGCCCTGCTGATCCCAGGTCTGTCCATAGACTCCATAGCTTGGCATCTGCCAGCCATTGGGTACATACTGACCAATCTGCTGTGTGTTACCGTACCACTGACCCCACTGGCTGTAGGGCTGCGCTGCGAAGCTCACCGTGTTCTGCTGACACACACACAAAATATTTTAGGCAGCAGAATATCACATTGCGCCTACATTATACAACAGAGGGTCTCTTAACCCACCTACAAACTGTGAGATTTCAGTTGTTACAAAATATATTATTATATTGCAAATATTATTTTGTTGTGCAAGTCACTGTGTGATGGAGTGACCTTGGGGACAGGGTCAAGCTTGATGTATGTAGACTGTATGATAACACCTACAAACTGCAATCTATTTTATGAAGCCATTTAATATTAAAACATCACAATATGTAGTACAGTTTGCACAGCTAGAAACTATGTACCTAAGAACAGCATCTTTACAATAGTAGTA
Organism: Ostorhinchus rueppellii; assembly: GCA_030068375.1. Classification (NCBI taxonomy): domain Eukaryota; kingdom Metazoa; phylum Chordata; class Actinopteri; order Kurtiformes; family Apogonidae; genus Ostorhinchus; species Ostorhinchus rueppellii. Next base: position 35,984,833 of record JAQQZY010000005.1, read on the forward strand.
TTTAGAAAATAAATGAAGAGGAAAAGACTGGACATGAACATGGCTCAAGAAAATAATTCCCATTTTTCTAGTACTTTTAGCATAGATACATATACGGTAAGCATACATATGCTATTTAACATGATATACTCAATAAGGTTTCATTTGATGCAGTTTTCCTGTTAGTGGATGGACATGGGTTGTAGAACAGCTCCAAATAAATACCAAGAACAACAACAATAGGTCATATTCTGCATTTTAGTTTGTATGCTCTGGCGTTTATTCTCTATTGATAAACTATACAAAAAGGTGCTGCAGATGATCCTTACCTGTGGCATCTGTACCTGCTGTATGGGGCTAACCATGTCTGTTGTTTCTTTACCCCAGTAACATTTAACAACGTAGCCCTCTATGGACGTTCCATTGACAGAAACAATGGCATGCGCTGCTGCTTCATGAGAGTTGAACCTGCACACGGAAGAGAGCATGAGCATTAGAGTGTCACATACCATTCTGTAGAGACAGTTACAACATGTGCTCCTCATCACCACAGGTTGATAAAAAATAATTTACCTGACAAATGAGTAGCCTTTGTCTGGGAAAACACGGATTTCCATTATTTGGCCAAAAGGTGAGAAGGTTTGTCTCATGATTTGCTCTATGACCAAGAAAAAAAAAAAAAAACAAAACATTAATAAACAATGTAAAGTGGTACTTGGTGATGATCTTATTGACTGGTGGTGACTCACCTGTGAGACCCATTGTGACTCCTCCACAGTAGACAGTGCAGTTACTGGGACTGGACTGATTCACCACCTCATCAAATAATAACTGCTTTGCATTTGCTGCTTAAAGAACAAATATGGCACATGTTACATCCTGCACAGAATTTAACCCAGGAAAAAAAACAGCTTTGATGGACTTGAAGTGAATAACATAAATTTGATCCCTAGAGCCTCAACTTCTATCTAGTTTAGAGTCTATTGGCTCAGAGAACCAGGTAAACAATTTATGTCTCATACAATCAAGCTTGGTCCATTTTCTGCCGCTTTAATTCCCCTTTTGCTATTCAAATTTTCAGATCCCGTTTACTGCACTTTGTTTGAAGTATCTATACATCTTGAGGTTGTTTAAAAACCCTAAGACGTTTGGAATGCATTACTTCTTTTCCGGGTGTCTTCATAACTGAATTACAGCTAATGGCTACAGCAAAAGAACAAATTGCATCAATATTAACAAGATCTTATAACTTGAAAAGTGAAAAAAATTCTTGTTTCTTCAAATGTAGTGAACATCCTTTTTTTCTGTACATGTCACAGCAAAAAAACAAACAAACACACAGGTCATATTAGTATTGCTAATGACTGCTGTATTTCACTTGGGGGGGGGGCTTGTTCACCATACTGTTAATGTGCATGCCTGTGTGCACTGCCAAAGTTTGTTGTGCAATGGAGTGCTGCCACATTGAATGTTACCTTACTGAGTCATTTCTTTAGGTGCCAAAACACACCTCATACAGTACAGTACATTAATCCATTTTTACAATTGCTGCCAACTTACTTTCATTTGTAGTCTTAGGTGCAGGCTTCCTTGTGGCCCAGTTGGTCCTTATCTGCCTTCCTCCCAACCACTGTCCTCCCATTTGCTGGATAGCATTCTCCGCATCCTAGTTACACAGAGCAGACACAAACTGTCAAGTCATGAAAGCCAAATACAAAACATCTTACTGCAGATTCTGGCTTCTGACAAGTCAACAAGCAGCAGTATCATAGATTTTCATACTCCCCTGACTGGATTATAACACACTTACCCATTTGTTGAAGAAGGAGACAAAGCCATAGCCTTTAGATTTACCTGTGGACATGTCTTTCACCACTCTACAATCCCTGTGAATAAGAATTACACCATAATTATGGTGTTATTTAACTATTGTGAAACCAAGTCAGTATGCGACTGAATGAAACAGAAAGATACTTACGATATTTTCCCAAATGGAGCAAATGCTGCTTTTATGTCATCTGTGGTAATTTCAGGACTTAAATCTCCAACAAAGACATGGAAGTGACCTGAAATAGACAATCACTACTTTAATTCATAAAATAGATTTACAAAACTATCTAACTCTATTATTAGGATTTACAATGTTGACACGAGAGCAATTTTTCCACATCACTCTAATGTTTGACATAAGCCTGTGTGTTTTGTGCCACTTACTGCTTGTGTCTTTCTTTTGGCTGGTTGGCGTTGTGGCCCAGTTGACTTTAACCTCCTGCAAAGAAACAGATGTGGAGAGGAGGGAAGAGAAGCAGATGAGGAATGAAGACATCTTGAGCCTCGGAGGAAGGTGCTTTTTGATTTGAGGTCTTTTCACACACCAGTTTTACATATAGTACGTCATACTTGTGATTGAGATCTTTTTTTATTATTTATTTATTTATTTATTTATTTATGTTTAAATAAGGTGGACTCTGCACCACAACAAATTCATCCTTGTCTCATCTATTTTACATACCTTTGCAAATATTAATAAGTAAAATACAGTGGAGAGTAAAAAAGGGATATCACCTTCATAATCAGGAAAATTTCAGTGTCACACTAGTTAAAAAAAAAAAAAAAAAAAAAATTTGGAGTAAAACTGTAGGAAGTAAGGTCCAAATAACAAGGGACTTACAAACAAGTGATTTTTACGAACTTGTTATACTCCTCAAATGGTCCTTCAATACCTGTTGAGGATAAAATATTTTCAACTGAATGTATTTTTCTTGGAAGTTGCTCTTATGTGGATTCTATGTGGAAATAACTTTGCAAAAGAACACACAGCAGTAAAGATGTAGGGGGGACAGAACAGCATCAGTTAAAGAACGTTACAAGTAGCATAATTACACAGCAGGGCCACGATAAATTTATTCATACACAGATGGTAACTCACTTAAGGAAAATCCTCATTACAACAGAGACACCATGGAGCGTGAACGGACAGAAAAACCCAAACAACAACACTTTGCCAACCCTTCTTTGAATACACAACGTGACTAGTGATTTTACTCCCAAACATTCAGTGAAATAACCCTCTCCCAATGCTTATGGTGTTCAGTAATTATTGGAGAAACTATGCATGATGGAAAACACTGGTTTTAAGAATTACACAGTTTAATTCAGTCATAATTAAGCAACACATACCACACATTCTCAACTAAAACAGGCTGTTAAGACATGAATTAAATGATCAAATGTCTAACCAATGCACTAAAAGTTGCATGCTACACATACTGCAAAACCATATTTTTAATGCATGTTGGTGCACACATAAATTAGATGTCACTTACTGTTATTATACAAACAATATAATTTTTTATTTAATTTTTCCTTGTTAGTTATGTAACTGACATTTTACCCACTTAACATGATTCTAACATGACAGCACTTGATTCTAAATTATTAAAAACACTTTTGCTTTTAGAGTACTGAACTTCACAGCAGTAAGATTACAGAGATCAGTGTCTGTCGCTCCCACCCCGGTCATTTCAGACTGCGCAAAGAGGAGTAATGTGCACATGGGAATAGAACAAATTAAGTTAAGTGGAGCAGGAAGAGGGCAGTAAGATTTGGTCTAACAAGATACAGGTTATTCCAGCTGCTTCCTCTCGACCTTGTTCATCCAGTCTTGCCCTAGTTGACTCACCCAGGAGATATGATAGCTTACCTTACCCAATATTTTCCGACCATTCATGGCTGCGATTGTGGCGGTAGCATGTCTATGCTCATAAAACTCCACAAAGCAGTAAGGGTCATGACCTGCTGTCTGGAGTGGAAAAGAAACACACAGAATGAGTCAATGCCATATTTAGTTTACTTTCCAAGCTTAGTTAGTGTATGATAATGCAGAACACTAGAAATAATGGATCACATAGATAGTTGGCACCACAACCAGCTCTGATGTTTGACAGTTTCCATTACATTTCACTGCTGTAGCCAAGATGCAAGGGAAAATGCAACACAGGGGGAAAGAGATGGCTTTTGAACTTACATCTACTATCATTTTACAGCTCTTGCATGGTCCAATCTGGCCAAACAACTCCAAGATCAGGGCCTCTGTCACATCCCGGGACAGATTTCCCACATACCTAGACAGACACAACCAACTAATATCAAACATGGATAGTGGATACATACATACATACATACTACTAATTAATTATTTCAAATGTCATCAAAGTTTCTCAGGAAACCACAGTGTAGTCTGGCATGGGGATGCTGTGGTGGGGGCAAGTTTGCGTGAAACTCAATACCATTACCTTGAATCTCACTGGGGAAAGAGATATTCCACTTGAGAAAGGTAATTAACAAATAGTTAACTTGGAGATGGTGTTCAAGAATCATGTGTGAGCATTCAGACACCTCTTCTATTTTTAGTCTACCTTTAACCACCTATTGTTGCCCGGTTGTGTTGCTAAACTTGAAAAAGGAGTGTCGAGATTAAGGTGTAAACCTATTCATGGATAGATCACACAACTCACAAAATAAAATTAACTCAGTAATTGTAGGATTTATTACCTTGTAGCTGAGAAAATGACAGTAGCTATAATACAAACCCTTCATCAGAGATCAAAAATAAAAATAAAACGTCAAATCATTATCATCTCGGTTCTGATGATGCCAATTGAGTTAGCATTATACTCCTACGTGAGAATCTGGCCCCCCCCCAAAAAAAAGAGTCTGTAATATTTTTGATAGCATCCCTACTAAGCCTGTATTACCTAACAGTTAGCTTTAAATAGTATGGAGGCATCCTCATTCAGGTAATAAAGATAACCCGTTTCATAACCAAATTAGGACGGCATCACACTTGGCCAGAGCTTGAGATGCTTTTTGTTTACATTCTGTTAAATCCATGCACATGACTACATGCAAGGGCCTATGAAATAACAACTCTACCACCGAAACAGCGACAAGCTTTTTCGCTCGACTAACATTATGGAGGTGATGGCACGCCAAACTCCATTCAAGGAGCTATGTATAGCATTATCCATACATTTTTGTTATCTCTACGAGTGACCTCTTCATTCGGTGTACATAAATAATACCAAAAATATTAATTGTGATGACATTAATACTTTCACTTTGTATTCGTCGGCAGACTATTGATAAGCAACGTTTTAAATTTAGGATTTCTCTGGAATTAGCTAGCTAGCGTTAAACCCTGCTCCGTGTTCACCATGTGTGCCAAATTTACAAGTAGTTACATATTACGGCTGAATATGTGAATAAATCATATTTTTATTGCCGCTTATCGTTATGTGTGCTCAAAAACAGGCGCCTGAGCATATACAACTGTGATTTGTAAACGTGCTTAAAGGTTCTGTCTATCGATGCCAGTTTTTGGGACCGGAGTGCTCTGGACAACAAGCTGCTACTGAATGTTACGTGACGAATACAAGTGGTTAGCTAACGGTAACGCAGACACTTACAGGGTTTTGGGTTGGTCATCGTCCATTCTGTCTAACTTGCTGGCCGAGAACAAGTCGCAACCCTGAGAGAAAATCCACGACTGTCGCGGGCAGCAATCTGTGACTCTGTCAAGTTATTTTGTTGCTGAGTATGAACTGATTTACCACCGCTGTTAGCTCCAGAGTGAACAATAGGTAGCCGACAAAGATGGCGGAGCGACCGGAGCCGACACCAAACTCGCATGCGCAATAGCCAAAGGCAACCTCCAAGCAATCATATCAGAAAATATCTAGAGCTGTAATGTGCATCGAACATAAACAGTCTCTTTTTTCTAAGATCATAGTTACATTGCGTGTAATAAGAATCTTTTTTTAATATTATCTCTTGAATCGTCAGCCATTATACCAACTATGTAAAGCATATCTGCCCGTCAACAGTGGAAAAACTTGCAGGACAATGCATTTTTGGCTTCACAGGAATTTTATACTTTCGTGGTTTTTCTTTGGTTGTTTACAATTTGAAACCTGCCAACGACACAAAAACTGGTTCCTGGTAATGTGAGTCCTTTGAGAGGTTAAGTGCTGAACCAGTGTTTGCCTTTTGCCCAAGGCTACATTTTCTTGAGGGCATTCATGTGGGGAAAATGCAGCCCTAGATATGGGCGAAAAATGGAGAGTTTAAAGAGTAAAGTAATGCTCCAGGTTTTTTCCCCCAGCTATTAATACATTAATTTGCTTAGTATATAATAGTAATCATCATCATTCCCCCTCACTGTACTGCCATCTATTATATGAAACTGCTGACATTAAAAGCACAAAACATTTGGTAGAAAAAAAAACACGCATTTATTTTTGCGGTCCATGAAACACATGAATTGACTTTACAGTTTTCATACTTCCATACACAATTTTTGGCATAGAAATACCATGACAAGTTTTAAAACATAAGAAATTGTGTCTGAAAGGTGCTATAGGACATATCAGAAATCCTCACACCATAAACAGTGCACTGAGAGTATAAGCTGGTTTCCTGTAAAGTGAACATAATGAATATAACCTGGGTTTTGGTGTTTTACAGCTGCAATTATTATTTAAGTATCTGAATAAATATTTGTCACCATATGAAACATTTGAATCAGCCCTTCAGTTGTTGCTATATGAAGCAAATCACAACCCAACCACCTTCATCAACAGGCAAGAAAAAAAACATGTAAACTTCTATTAAAACAATAAAAAGTCTCAAATGTGCTTTATTATCACACCAACACCTTCACTTGTCATATTTCATAAAACTAATGACAAATGAATAAATTACCCGCACACAGCAATTATCTTTAAAAAAGGACAAAAAACAGTCCAGTTATTCCGTTGCCTGTAGCCTGATGTTGTGAGCTGCTGCCACAATGATGCAGTCTCTGAGATGAAGGTAGCCGTGTTCACAGAGATAAGCAGTGTCTCAGTTCTCTGCCTGGCTATTTGCTCATCTTGGACAGATGTTGTAGTCAGTGACAAGTTTCTCCATCCTCTTTATCTTGCGTTTGTTCTTGGGCATGGGTTTATCATACATGCCGTTCTTCAGTAGATGCTCCTTACTATGATGAACCTGAGCACCATGCTGCAGCTGGAAGGAGCACAGGGCTCTCAAGGGCCTCAGCAGGACCTGGTCAAACAGAGCATCAAAGCTGGGTTAAAACTACAATACATACAGTATTATACATAGGCATTCAGATGTGTAATACAGCTTTCCATTAGGCATTTTGGTGATTGTAAGTTTAATGTTGTCTGTGAAATATAGACCACTTCAGCAGGTGGACATGTCACCTCTTGAATCTCATCATTTCGCTCCAGGATAGAGAGAGCAATGGCAGCACATTCCAGTGTAGACAGACAGATATTGGAGGGCTGTGTGCGAATCACATATTGACTTGACAGAGTCCTGTTGAGCTGCACCTGTAATGCCGAATAGAGATGTTAAATATTAGCATTTTTATTGCATGTGAATCTGTGTATGGCACAAGGACAGGAGTTATACAGAATGTTTTTCAGCTATAAACATTTAGCTTCGGTTTCTCTTTTTACTTCCTGCCATAGTTTAATGTGCTACATCAACTAAACAAACCTGTTTGGGTAGGTGGAACATATTGTTTTTGAGGAACATGTTTTTAGCCTGACTCCAGGTGCCGTCTATAAGGATGACATTGTGTTTTTCACCTCCAACTTCCTGGTATTGCAATAGTTCTTCTAGATTTTGGGCTTTGGGGCCTGGGTACAGGATCAGTGTTTTACTGTCCCGGCAAACTGCAGCCAAATCTGGATGCCTGAGAAAACAATAAGAGTCAAATCAAGTAAATCTATATCAGTCCTGAGTTATTTTTACACAATGCAAAAGCAGATGGCAAACAAACACTGAACATACTTTTCCTCACTGAATCTTCTTCCTACTATGACGTTGCATTTTCCTTGTGGTAAACATGCAGCAAGAAGAGGTACTGTGCGGAGTACTCTGCTCTCCTAAAAGAAAACAAAGGGTTAAATTTAGTGATCTGTGACCATGAAACCCAGGAGTCAAATGACCAATATCCGCAAAGTGTTAGGTATGTGAGGCAAACAAACAGTGCACAGAGGATGTAAACCACTGGGTTAGATTATAGTTAGGCGTCATAAAACATCAGTCATTAAGAGACTCACCTCTGCGGGATGCTGCACTACATACAGACACGTGGAAACCTCCAGGGGTCGTGGTGGAAGAAAAGGACAGAGACACACCTTCTGAGGGCGACTACATGGAAGGAAAGTTGAAGACGTGAGGCTGTGATAGCCTAGTTACTTCCCAGCCTAGCCCCATCTCTCTCTCTGTTTCAGCTGGTCTTGAGCTTTCTGTAACGACACAAATCTGTAACCTCATTAAAGCATGCCAGTAATTTAATGGGAAGAGAGGGCAAACTGTTTCTTCTCTTTCTCTAATCCAACTCCTAAGCTGCCTAGCTAGCATTAGCTTCACTTTCATTCATCTCACCGGCACCGTAAACATGTCGGTCTCCTCTCGCCAACCTCGACGGGAAGGGCAGCCAGATCTCCAAAAGCGTCGACCAGTCCATCTTCTATCGAGGGACCGTCGCAGATTTGCGGCTCTTCTGAAGTGTCTGACGAACATAAAGTTGAGACATGGTCCATTGCGGTGTTAGCCCAAAGCTAACTTACCCGTGTGCCCGACAACACACCGGCCACAGAAGGACCTGGACATAGAAATGGACCAAACAGAGCGGCTCTGAAGCAGCTCCACAGACTGGGAAGAAAAAGTTTCATAAGTCTTGCAAGACTTGAGAAACTTTTTTGTTTTTGAAATGTACATGCTTAATTTATTTTATCATTATGATTTCACACTGCTTACAGTTATGTCAGGTGGCAGAAAATGTTAATATTTACGTTATATCCATTATTTTTCATAGGTCGGTATGTATTTCTAATAGTGTGTTGTTACATTAACCTTGACACCTTCATATTTCACATCATTTGGGAAAATATGAGAAAACGTCCAGCTCCGAACGCCTGAATGTGTCCTCTCTATATTCAAAGTCTATGATCCAATGTCTTGTTTTGGTAACTCAGTGGAACGTAATGGACGCACAGTTGCCCCCTGTCGACCTGGAGGAAAAGTAGTTGTAAAAGTGGAAAAAAAAAAAAAAGATTATATTAAGTTACTTATGACACTGGGTGTCGCCAAAGTCCATCTAAATCGTAACCTGAGCTAAAGTAGTGTATGAACCAACACAATAGTGTTCATGGGTGACAAATAAACTGAACCAGATCGAATGTAAATCATGTGTTTATCTGCAGATCTTTATGCTATATTTGTGCATATGTGAGTTAACATGTGGCCTACATTTGTTTTCTTCAGACTCCTTTCATGCCTCAAGGTCAGAATGGCCTTCTACACTGCTGAGCTCCAGATGGGACCCTTGTTTTCAGTCCTGTGCCCAGTATTTTCTCCAGCTCAAGCTCAGCATTTACATCTTGCTTCAGTGACTACATGTGGGGCAAATACTGCATCGCCATGTCTGGATAACCATAATATCCCTTGTCATTAACTAAAATGGTCACAACTCAATGTTTGGCTCCTGAAAATGTAGAAACATTAAAAATCAATGTTTTAATTCAACAGAAACAGGAAGCACATAGCACTAAAGGAGGAAAATGGTTAAAATACATTTGAATCTGTGTTATCAGTAAATGCAGCAGCATGCGCATTTGCACATATTACATGCCAAGTTCGTGTGTTTACAAGACGGTGCAAAGTACATAGACTCCTAGTTGAGACAGGGTGTCAGGTTAACAGTCAGAGAGGCTTATTTATAGCTGAAGATACACCCTACCATTACACAAACAGATACGCTCCCTTTTTATTCACACCATGACCCAAACCGATGCCATCAACTGCACTGTAATTCATGCACTATGGTCATCTGTCTACTGAGAGACATAAACCTTACTCATAGTTTCATAAATTAACATCATTTGAATATTGCATATAGTATATCTAATAGTGCAGAACTAATAAGACATTTGAGTTCATGTAGTATGAGGGTAGTCGGGTATGAGTGGGTTGAAATTCTAACAACTAGGCGTGCCAAGTTATTCACAAATGGTAGTTATATGTGTATAGTTCTGAGAATATACATCAACTCAGAGATTTTGGAGAACATAGACAAATTCCTTCTGACATTAGAACAAGGACACACTAGAGCTGTACAATTCAACATACTGAAGTAATTCCAGCTGCCCTAAAGGATTATGCACTGTCCTTTGCTTTTGGGTGGTTCACTAGCTAAGACTGTTTCTTCTTGTGTCTCTGTTTTTGCAGGTTCTGATGACACCGTATCAACCTCTTCTGCTGCAGTTTGTTCTGTTGCTGTTTCAGTCTTCCCATCAGCCACTGTATTTTCTTTCTCCTCATCTACACTCTCTATTATTGCTCCAGCAGATATTTCATTTCCCTCTTCTACACCATCAGTTTGTGGGGACTCCTTTTCCTCTGCAACTACTGTATCTTGCTGTAGAGGGACATTAGTGGAGGCATTTGTGGTCTCCTCTCCATCTCCATCTCCCTCATCGGCAGTCTCTGGTGGAGATGCTGTCTCTTTCTCCTCTTCCCTCTGTTCTTTTCCTCCAGCCTCTTCTTTTTCCTCTTCTCCATCAACTGGAGTCAGAGGTGTTAGGTCCAGACATGTCTTAGGAGCTGAGGGTGTCTTTTTCCTGGGAGGAGCAACTGGTTTTTCCATTTCTGTGTCCTGTTTCCACAAATGCTGATCTGCGTACACAGTGTCATCTTTGTCATCCAGGTCGGTACTCCAGTCAGGTTCTTCTAAGGAAATATCACCAAGTGGATTTACTGGGTTCTCAGCAGCTTTTTCTACATTAATAGAGACGTTTTTGTTTGCCTTTGCTTTTGTCTTGGGAGCCGTTTGGACTTCATCCTCTTCCAGTGATCGAAGGAAAGGCTCTACATCACATGGAGAAGAATTAGCACTGGACCTGAAAAAGTCTGTGACTTCCTCCTCTGAATTTGGCATTTGATTTTTTTCAGGTTTGGAAACACTGGCAAAGTCATATAAATCTTCATACAATGTCCGTGGCCCTTCTTTGGGACATTGCTCTTTTTCAGTCGGTCCAACTTCCACTACAGGAGTCTCATCTATAAGCATGTACTTCTCCAGGTATCCTCTGGCTTCTCGGTCTGAATGTCTGCTGTGGAAGGATTTCTCAGAGGTTAGACTTTCTGTGTCATCTTCTTTTTTTCGACTGCCGATTGCCTCCTCATAAAGATCGGTGTAAAGGAAGGCCATGGCTTTGGGCTCCTCCAGTAAAATCGGGTCGATAATTTTGGGTGGTCCTTCTGGTAGAAAGATCGGAGTCAAAATGTCTTCTTGACTGCCAAACAGTGTGGACCCACTTGGTTTTGAAGGGACCCTAGTGAGTGCACCCAGACCCATCTTATCTCCTTCACGAGAAGTTTTCATGCAGTCATTGGTTCCACCATAGAAGACATCATCCAGAAGTTCACTGGTCATTTCTTCTAGACTGATGGTATCTGCCTTTTCACTCTCCACAGATAATCTCGATGGTGGGGTGGTGCTGGCACTGGTAGCCTGCCATGGTGTCTCTGCATCCTGGATCATAGCATTGTCTTCTTCCTCTGGTTTCACCTCTACCTGGGCGGCCACAGCTGGACTTCCTGGAGCCTGGGCGTCAATAAGGTTGAACGCCTCAAAGTAATCTACAGTACCAGCAGGTCCTCTAAGTGGAGGAGGTCTGGACACTGGAGCTCCTGGAGGATCCATTCCTTGTGGACCTGAGGAAGGTAAACGTAGTCCTGTTGGAGCAGGTGGTGCAGTATCTGGTTCAAACACCTCATCATGAATCTCCTCACTGGCTTTAGTGACAGGGCTCTCCTCCAGATAAGACAGATTGTCCACCATTTCCTTGCTAACCTCTTCATCTATCGAAACTAGTTTAGGAGGAACGACGATGTTGAGGATTTCAGAGCCTTCAGACACCAACCTGAACAGTCGTTGCTCCTTATCTGCTGAGGGATCGGTTGCTTCCTCTTCATTTTCCTCTTCTTCCTCCTTCACATTGGGCTCAGAGAAGCTTATTAATTCTGGTCTTCCTGAGATGTTGTCAGAACTTCCCAGGAAGACTTCTTGTGGTCTTTTGATCTTCTGACTACTTATTCTCTCTTTAGCTTTCTTCTGTCTTGACATGAGCCCTTCATCCATGACAAAGATAATCTTGCCTGCTGGAGGAGACACTGGACTTGCAGGCCCTACTGTCACTGGAGAATTGTGGTCTGCTGTGGGGTTCCCGGCTTCCCATGGGGTAGTGCAGCGACTGGGGGTTGTCTCCCACTTGATGCCACTGTCCTCACCTTGCATAGTTACCATGGAGAAAGAAGAGTCCATCATCAGGCATTGCATCTTGGGCCGGACATTGTCATCATGGACAGCCTCACGTAAACTGAAGACAGTTTCAAACAAAGAAGGTGGGAATGAAAAACCATGTCTTCCAATTAAGTCAGTGGAGAAAAAGTAGCGTTAGACAGCAGTTAATGATAGTTACAATTGGATTTTTAGAAATAATAGAAATTGTTGGGGTTTTTTTCTTTCTTACCATGTTTTCAAATAACGGAAGTGAGGACAGTTTTAATTCCCTTTTTCTGTACAAAACAAAGATATTTCACTGTAGCTGATTAGAATTATGTTGCCTTGTCTGTTCTCACATTCACTGCATCTAACAGCCCAGTTACATATAAGTGTAACAGACACACTTACAGGTCACCTGCAATAATGGGATTTCTTCTGTAAATCTGTAATGCCTTATGGGAATAGATCTGATTTATTGCCTTTGATTGAATGTCTGCCTCTGAGCTACTTGATAAACATAAGCAGTTAATTCAGCTTTTGCAATTTGATGAAAAAGAAAACGCGATTAATTCTGAAACCCGGTTCCCCACACAGTGTTTAAAAAAAATATAAAGGAAACCATGACCATGAACTTCATTCATTCATTTTCTATACCTGCTTTATCCTGACCATGAACTTAATTACTCTAAAAATATTTTAAAATGTATTTATATACCTGTTGTGGAGGTCTTCCACTTCATCACTGGCTCTGAGATTTTCCACAGGAATATCTTCAGAAGACAACACTGTCATTTCAGTGTCGACATCGGACCGAGTAAAGTCTTCTGTGTCCATTGTTGTAACGTCTTGATCAATTTGCTTTAGCCTCTCAACAGAACTCAGGGCTGCTCTGTAGATCACATTCTAAGTGAGTGTGCTTGACTGGAGTTTTCATGCTCAGCATTATCTTGAAATAGAAAACTAGTCCTCCAGTGTTTCATCTGAAGCACTTATAACATGTCGGCTGACTAATATATCATCTGTTTACACTGACAGAACACTTACATTTGGTATTTAAAATGCATTCAATTAGTCAGATTTTTCTGTTGTTGTTTCTAAGTAACTTCAACTATAAAAATGCAGCAGCATGGAGTAAATGTCTTATTTTTCTCTTCCAGGTCTAAATATAATATGGTGCTTTATGGTGTATCTGATGTTTCAAGCTTGTCATGAACAGATGAGAACACTGAAACTACGTAAGTCCTAAGTGTGTACAGAAAAACACTCACATAAAGCTTAACAGGTTTAAGTAATTTTTGTGTAGAAAATAAAACCGAAATGCATCATCATTTTCCTCAAAGTCCCATTGTGTTAATCTAAGCCTATAAACTGAAAGTGTGCTCCGAACAAAAATGTCCTCTGTGCACCTGTTTGTTCTTATCTTAGACTGTGACAAGGATACTATGTGGAAAATGAAAGGAATAGGTGGCAAAGGTTTTGCTTGTCATTTTTTTTTTTTTTTTGTGGAAACTAATCTGGTATAACTCATCATGGACCTGATCTGGCCAAAATAATAATAATCCATAGTGTAATAAATCACAGCAATACTTCAAGTATTTTAGCTTATTCAGAGCAAGTTGTGCATCTCTTATGTTTGCTAAAGTAATGTGTTTGTCAGGTAGTTATTCGCTGCTGCTATTTTTAGGTGTTTCAGAGTTATTTGCTGTTGCACTGTTTACTCACATGACTAAGTTCAGGAGCTTTCTTATTTTAAGAGTAGCTTCTAAACCCACTTGGATTTCAATACTTTTTTTTTTTTTTTTTTTTAAACTTTAATCATGTCGTTGTGCTTTCTACAAATTGTATTTATTCCAAACCATCAATTAAAATGATGGTCTAACTTTTCCTGCAGTTTAACAGTGCCTTACAAAAGCATTCATCTACTTAGAATATTTACATATTTTGTCAAATTACAGCCACAAACCTAAAGGTATTTTAAAGTGATAGGCAAACACATGGAAGGAAAATATGCATGTTTAAGATTCTTTACTCATAAAAATCTGAAATGGGTGGTGTGCATAATATTCACCCCGTGTCAACAATTTCTCAAACCACCTTTCACTGCAATTACAGCTGCAAATCTTTTGGGATGAGTCTGTACCTGCTTTGCATATAGAGAGTGCAATCTTTACCCATTCTTTGAAAAATAGCTCTAGTTTAGTCAGATTTGACAAAGAGGATCTGTGAACTCTTGCTATAGATTGTCAATAGGATGTAGGTCTTGACTTTGATCGGGCCATTCTAACATTATATGCTTTGATCTAAACTAAGTGCAAAAATTACACTGATGATATTAACAATAAAGGATGCAGAGCTGGACAATCCCAGTTCCACAGAGTAAAAGTCCTGCTATGTATTAGTTCTACCTGTTTATTTAACACAGGTGATTCCACTGATTATCCCATCTACCTGGATGAGGAGTTGTGCTTGTCAAATTGGGCTGGTTCAGTGAATGGTTGGAACAAATACATGGCAGGACTTTTACCCTTTGGAGCTGGGACTACCCACCTCTGAAAGGATGTCAAAATCATTTTGGTTCAGGAACCACATACAGACCAATTCGATCTGAAGTGGATCAGAAAGTAAAGTACTATGATAATAACCTATAAATAATGATAACTCCAACTTTTTAGTTTTGTTTTAGTGTAAAAAGGTTGAACTGCGTGAAGATATTGACATTTACAAACTGGCCTTTCACAAAAGATTTTAATAACCTGAACAACCTGAAATGTCTTAAGAGAATTAAGTGTCATTTTAACTATCTTATTCTTGTTAATAAATATGTTGTGTATTTTGTAGATGCACTGTGATGTGTGAGTTGTAAATGATAAACTGTAACTGCAGTTGATAAAGTAATACTGTCATGGAGTGGCTGAAAAGGGCTGGACCATTTCATTAAGTGTCCAGAAGATGGCAATGCTTAGTTGTTTATGATTTGTTCATGTGTGTTCTATCACTGCCATTTCATTTATTTTTTTTTAATGCACATTTACTTGAATTATATTTTACATCTGACCATTATTGTAACATATACATATATAGCTTCATTCTGAACTCAATGACCACTACTCTACAAATTTTTTTGTCTTAATGCAAAAAGTATACTGTGTGTACTCTATACACTGCAATGTAGAAGGTTGCCGGAAATGAGAAAAATACTTTATTGCCAATTACGTAAAATTTCCAGGGGGTTTACGTGATGACGTAGTGTGTTTAATGATTGCACTAAGCAGCGGAGGATGGAGCAGAGCTAATGAATGGGATGAGGGCTGTGAGACCAGACTGGAGGAGAGGATGAACCGGCCGATGGAGCATCAGCATCTGAAGCCTGGTTATAACTGAAGGGCAAATACGGGGATTTTCTTGGATAAAAGTAATCACACTTTTATCACTATTTTGTCCCCATCGACGGTGCTGGAGCAGATATTCTGAGGAAGGGACGTCGGACTTGATGGTGAAGCCTCAGGAGTGCGCCAAGTGATTTCTAGTCTTCCCCTCCTCAAAACAGTGGAGATGAAGGGTTTTTTCGGAAGAATATATCTGGCATCCGGTAGTGAGATGAGAGAGACCGCTTGCTCCAGTAAAACTCTGTAATATCTCATAGATTTGGAGGGATTTTCATGGCACAGCGGACGGCGAGGAAGAGCCAGCGACTGAAACTGGGATTTATGGACAGCGGGCTCACTGGGATGAGGGCTGAAGTATTTTTCGGGTGAGGATATTTGTCAGCTTTTCTGAGTCCAGTCCGTGTGTAGCTGGTCACATTTCACAGTGTTGTGAAGTGACGAGAGAGGACACACACACACACACACACACACAGCAGCAGCCAGTGGAGAGTAACGTTATTTACAGCAAGCTAGCAACGATTGGTTAAAGCTAGCTCCTCATAGACTGTGCGTCTTTAATCTGTTAAATTACATTTTTTCTGCCTGCTTCGACATTTCAGTTCGTACCAAAAAATAGAGACAACTTCTTAATTTCGATTTTTCTTGGAATATAAACCACAGTCCCTCTCCTGTCAGTCTAGTCCTGAGTTTAGCTCGGTAATCCTCATATGTGAATAACTGAGTTTAATTTAGCTAACGGTTGCTACAACTAGCGCTCGTGCTGCTGTTCTCGATCATCATGCATGCATCGACACGTTTGCTCGGATGAAACTAACCAAGCCAGTAAAATGTACCCAAGGGCATAACAACGTCAAAACCATGTCGGACTGAAAACAACACGGTGGCTCAGCAGAAGTCACAACAACCACAGCGGCTTTAGTGGGAGAGAGGATCAGAAGGTGCAGCTAGCCTCCAGCCAGTTCACACCGCCCTCAAGAGACCACCGACAGGATCGATTCTACTCAACTTTGCAACCGTATCCAACAAAATGGGGTATGTAACGTGAAGTACGGTTACATGACAATCCATGCTTTTACATCGTGCATCCCAGGCAATGTGTGTCTGTGTTTGGCTTTGTAGACTCCAGCAACCAATCAGCAGATTTCACCAAAGCTCAGTCTCAGCTGACAGTGTAGCAAACACTGCTAGCCTAGCCTCCTCTGGGTGTAAAGTAGACACCAACTCCTGTCACCACTGATCACTTCGCAGTACACACAATTACCAGAGAAATGAACGGCACTAAAAGCCTATGGTACTGATTGCAGTAGCCCATCATAAAATCCACCCAGCCTCCACACAAGTATCTGACATTGTAGATTACAGAAACCAAAAGATTAGGCTGCACTACTGGTAGCTGTAATGAAGTAGGCTACTGTTGGTGAATTGATGACAGAAATCAGAGTAGGTATATGCTAACTGGGACAAACAGTGCATATTTTGGCACTTTGTGATTAAATGGATGGCTGGGAATTTAGAGATGCATTAGTCTCTCCTGCTGTTCCACATAGGACTACAAGTGTTGGTTTTGTGCTGCCACAAGAAGGAAAATCCTTCAACTACCACCACATGAAACTGATTTCTCATACATGACTCGTGTAATGCATGTACTGTATCTGAACCTGCAGATGTATGGTGATCCTCCTGGTCAGGAGCGACCTATTTCTTACTCCAGATGAAAGCAGATGATGTAGCATGTGATTGGTTTGTTGTCATATTGTGGCTGGGGGGTGAACTGCTTACCTCCTCGTGCAAAGCGCATCCACTATAATTCTCAAGGCTAGTGGTTATAATCCAGTCTGCAATCAATTCCTTAGATACAGAGAGAGAGAGACAGAGAGCATGTCTTGTATTTGCACTGAGCACTTAATTAGCAAGTCAGAGTTGGCTGTTCCCTCCAACAAGTACTGGAGCTTCTGTTCTTGTATAATAGATGATTGTAAACAAGCTGTCCTCTTGAAACTTGGCACTTCTGAGTAGAAACACTGCCCAGGACTTAGCATCAGTATCACATTTTTTGGCAAACTAGTAGATCAAAGTTTGATTCATGAATGGAATATTCTTTTTACTAGAAACAGTGATCATAAAATGTACCTGTCCTTGGATATCAAGTGGACTTATATAGACTGCAGTTGATGTGATAGTTGTGGAGTTTGTAGCCATTGTGTCAGGTCCCATTTCTGATTAGACTTATGAAAATATAAAGGCTTTATCGGTAAAACTACAAATACAGAAATGCATACAAAAATACACAGCGCAAGTGAACACACATCTAGGACAGGTGAGAAGTATCAATGTGTAGTAACTCCATATTATTTACTGGAGTGGCTTAGATAATTTTGTGAGCAGTCAGACATGTTCTGACATATCAGTGGTAAAATAAGTTTCAAGGTTTTCTCTGAGGTGTCGTGTAATATTTAGTGACATCAAGTGATCCAGTTGCAGGTGGTGCTCCTCGAGCATCTCTTCCTCTGTTTTTTCCACTCTGGGCTTTTTAAATTAAGGTGATAGTTTTCCCCTTAGTAGATGGCGGTGATACATAACCTTGATGCTTATAGAACAGAATAAAGAAGATAAAGTAATCCTGTGCCTTTGTAGGAACATGGTGAGCTGTGATTGGCGAACCACTGACTCTGTGGATCTTAATGGTATTTAAAGGTGAATTCTAAAAGGTACATTCCTTTTCTGCAATGAAAAGTATGAGCCCTGTTACTTGACCGTTTGGTTTCTATGTATATGAATTCAACTGGCATAGTCCTTACACTAAATGAAACAGTCAACAATTGTAAGACCATTGTGGAGGAATTTCAATGGCGTAAACTGAATCAAAATAACAGTATCTTGGGAGAATAGCACTTTAGAAATGAGATATTTTTGAGATTAATAGAGATTATTACTTAGCTTTTCTCTAAATGCAAAGGAAGGAGACTTTAGTGTTAAGTGCAAGAAGTTATTTGCATATTCTGTTGTTATCCTAAAATGCTATATTAAACTGCTTCACAATTCAGTTGTTTATCCAGAGTTGCAATGTGATGCAGTGTTGTGTCAACTCAGTTGAGTTTTCAGCGCCCAGTGTTGTTTTTCATACTGTAATTTTTTTTTCTATTTTCTGGATGTTTTTTATTTGAGGAACGCCACAGTGCCTCGGTTGTCTGTTCATTATTCTACTTTGGGACACTGAGGAAATATTGAAAATGTCCCTAATTTGATGCCCCAACTATACTCACATGGTCTTGTATCTGCCGCTGTGTGCCTGATGTGTGTTTTTAAGTGGACTGTGTGTGTTTGCCAAGCCCCACTGCCTCCCTCTGCTTGTGGGTTAACTGATAGGGACTCTGGGATCGGATTGGGCAGGAGAGCACGTGGGAAGGAGCGGGAGAGATAGAGTTGGAAGATGTTCACAGCTCATGACCAGCCCTGAGTCACATGGCTGTTGCTATGACAACACAGCAGCTAAGTTAGTAATGCAGGTTATTTTTCTGTGCCTCTCAAGCACAGGCTGGAGCCATCAGTGTTTTAATACTGTCCAGTGTAGTTTGTTTGAAAAGTAGTTTTGCAATGATTTTCTGAAAGAAAAGCATCTCAAGTAGAGGTAGACAGATGCATTGGGCCGGCATTTTTTTTAAAGCCGATGTTTGATCAATAGTAGTATTTTTATAAGACATTTGATCGGGCACCTGTGTGGTCAGCACCTGAACTTGAATAAATATTATGTGGACATGTGTTAATAATTACATTTATATTGATGCATAAACTTAATTATCTAAATTATTCTAATGTAATTTATGGTCAATGTGCTTTTAAAAAAAAAGGGAAAAAAATCTACCTCAAAAATTGGCTGTAGATATCAGACATTGGCTGACTAAATGTTAAAATATCAGTATTGGCCTTAGAAAACCCATATCGGTCGACCTTTAATCTCAAGTGCTTTGTAGAAAAGCACAAAAAGCATCACTTCACTGCTTTAAAAGGAAACCCTTAATTAAATTAATTGAAAGGCCAGAAAAAGACAAAAGTGGGATCAGTGATGTACAATAATAAATAAAGACACAAAGTACGTGTTTAAATGTTGACACAAGATTACTTTAACTTAACTATAATTTTATTCACAGAGAATACAAATGTCTGTTAGCCATTGTCTAACCACGGCCGTCTGCCTGTGTGTCTTCTGTTTAGTATCTGCTGGTTGTAAGTGGAGAACTGCTGATTTGATAACATCTGTGGTCAGATTCCTCTGTCAAAGCACTTGTCATTGAGACATGAATGCCACAGTACATTTCATTGTGAAAGGGATTATGGGCTAACAATCACTGCACACTCTCATTGAGACACACACCACCAGGGCAGATTTTCATCTAGGCTGCGCTGCCAGGCTAATGACACCCTAAAGCATAAAAAATATACACTATGATTATCTGCTAAAATTTGGCAAAGGCATTGTCTTTGACATTCAGAATCATAAAACAAAGCAGGGAGAGTATGTTTTCTAGTTAATAACTTTTGTGGTGTAAACCAGTCAAATGTCTGACTCAAATGAAGTTTCACAATTGAAACTGCTTCTATCTCAGACCCTGCTGCTGAACCTGGATATGTTCTGATGGATACCAAGGAAGAGATGATGTAAGCTCATCCTAGCAGAGGAGGCCACATATCTTAAGGATGTGATCACTGATGCAAAACCTTCACATCAGCCAACGCCCTTCATCGCTCAGTTATTCATTTACTCAGCAATGTACAGTCCTACACAACATAGATATAGCCTCGACCTCAGCCTGCACAAGTTGGTGTGAATCCTTGAACACGCATTACTACATCTTTGATTAACTCTGTCTATCTTTAAATAACCTCAGCCGAGCCTCTACTCTGCTAACTTAATTAACACACTTCGACATGACGAGAGTTCCCAAAGAGGGGAACAATTACTGAGTCCCAAAGGAAACCTGGGACGCTGGGAAGAATCCGCTCTCAGCCAAGTAATCAAATCTGCTCTCCTTCAAGACTGGCAGATAGACACGCCAAGACCAAATCTTCATTAAATAAGCCCAAGATAAAGAACCTGTTTTACTGCTGAGCTGATGTCTCTTTGCCTGACATATGTATAGATTTTATGTCTTTCTTTAGTGGCTGCTGTAGCTGCCAGCCCTTTTGGGGACGGCATGTTATTTATGTGGTAGCCCAAAATGACCAGAGTGTTAAACAGATGGTCTCATGACTCAATGGTAGGGATTTCATGGTATACTTTGGATACCCACTTTGCATTTAAAACCTGAATTAGCCAGGATTTATCTGTACATGATGATGATGATAATAATAATAATAATAATATCTACATATTTTACTTTCTGATTGCTATCTTTCTGTCAAGTGCTGGTGTTGGGCAGTGTGTTTGTTTTCCATTGTTAAAGCTACTATGGTTAAATCGTACTCCACACTGACACAGGGCAGAAGTCATCTTGAAATACTATCAAAAAGGAGGCTCACAAATACAAGATTTTTTACATTAATACAAGTTATGTTGGTGCAGTGGATAGCACTCGTGCCTCACAGCAAGAAGGTCCTGGGTTTGATTCCAACACCATTTGATGGTGGGACCTTTCTGTGAGGAGTTCTCAAGTTCTCCCCATGTCTGTGTGGGTTCTATCCAGGTACTCCAGCTTGCACTTGCACAAGACATGCACTGATAGGTTAATCTAAATTGCCCCTAGGTGTGAATGTGAGAGTGATTGTTTGTCTCTATATGTCAGCCGTGTGATGAACTGGCAATATGTCCAGGGTGTACCCCGCCTTTGCCCTTAAGTAGCTGGGATAGGCTCCAAGTGACCCTAGTGAGGATAAAGCAGGTTCAGAAGATGAATGAATGTTATGTTGGCATATATTCAGGGAGTGGAGAGAA
>JAQQZY010000005.1:36011802-36023047 GCA_030068375.1 Ostorhinchus rueppellii
TTTTCAGTAACAATAAACAACAGCAGCAGTACCGCATCCAGTGCCTCCATCGTTGTTGTTTACTTTACTGACCGTGGTGTGACACTTTATTAGTCGCCTGAAAACAACGGCACAGCTGTGTCGACTCCGCCAACTCCACCCACTTCAACTAGTCCCGACTAGTAATGGCTGGCAGTAGAAACACAACTGTGCCGGTCCGACAAGTGGGTGGAGTCATGTCAAGCTGAAGCGTGCCGAGTAGAGCCGAGTAGGGTTCGCAGTGGAAAAGTGCCATGTGTTAGACAGCGCTTAATGAAGTTTTCCATTTTACTGTGTCGGTAAGCAAGCACGTAGCATTAGCTGACCTCTGACCCTTTATTCAACCTCATTTGTTCAAATGTCATTCATTCATTTTCTGAACCTGCTTTATCCTCACTTGTGTCACAGGGGTTGCTGGAGCCTATAGGCGAAGGTGGGGTACACCCTGGACATGTTGCCAGTTCATTGCAGCGCTGACAAATAGACAAACAATCACTGTCACATTCCCACCTTTGGGCAATTTAGATTAACTGATTAAAGCATGAAATTATTTAAGTCCTTTTTAATCATTCTCTGGGCACCCTAATACTGTTTTAAAAGAGTTTTTCACAAAATTTGTTTGTTGTAGAATTACAGCCTCAAAATTGTGAGGGTGGAGTTCCTGCTGAGTTACGTACAAAAGCGAAAAAGGTGGAGTGAGTGACGTATAAAACCGATCTGCCCATTCGATAGTGCTCTTTAAGCTACACACACACACACACACACACACACACACACACAAACACACACGCTGGGGCTGTGATGTGTGACAGCCCTCCATCTTTACCTCCATCCCACTCAGGCTCGGGGCCGTTTGTCATCGTGTCTCAAACTGTTCAGCCACTTTGCTCAAATAGAACCCACAGTGTAGGATCTGCTGCATTGTTCATCAAGTAAATTAGCATATCTGCTCTTTCCTTTGCTGCTTTTAAAAATGCATAATTTCTGCCTGATTTTGAATTTTTTTTTTTTTTTCTTCACCACCCGCACATAAGAATGAAACTTTCGAGAAAGACGCCCCCATCTTTGCCTGTCTCATTCTTCTGCTGGTCCTGCAGAAAGCTTCCATTATTCCATTTCATAGTTACTTTTTCCAAATGCTACCACTCTGTCTAGTAGAAAAACAGTCAGACAGAAATCCTTGCATTATGCCTGCTTGTATGGCTGTATTTAGTCCAGCTTTCGTATTGCTTAATTTTGCACATAAATCATTTTGCTCTCATCACCCTCCGACTGCAAAGGTTCATTAACTCCAAATGATACGAGTGATAATAGTATGAGGGTTTATTTGTTGTGAAGCTGATTTTAACATTCTCACATTTGTTGATTTTTGCAGTAGATGTGCCTTTTATGCTTTATTTTTTTTCTTCAGCTTTTTTTAAAGGAGCATAAAATAAGAAAATGGACATTATTTTTTGCATCTCTGCATTGCAAACATTTTTAGTTGGAATGCACGGTGGTTGTTTCTTTTTTCCATTTCGTCTGGTCCAGTCACTGTTAGTGCAGCAACACAGCAGTAGACTGAATTATGGATGTGTTGGGATTTGGGAAACTTTGTCTTTCACCTTCCTCTGATTCATCACGTTCTGCTACTTCCACTTCTTGTCCTCAGCAGGACAGGGTTAGATATTAAATGTGACAGTAATAATACATGATCTTGTGAGTCTTTGTGTTGTCGTTTGTTGTCGGTCTCAGTCAGTGAATGCTTGTTTTTGCCAACCTGTCTGTTCTTTGTGATGGCTGTTGACTGAAGTAGGAGTCCTTGACCCTGTGAACAAAAAAGAGCTTATTTCATCATAGAACAGCAGCTGGATATTGACCTTTGATACTTGTATGGCACTGACCCAGTTAGTGCAGCCAAGTACTGCAGCACCTCGACATAGCTTTAATGCATTTATAGTTATTTAATAATCAACTTTATTTCGACCATAAGTAGGAATAAAATATAAAGGAGAACAAAAGGCAAAGACAAACCAAAAATTTAAACGGAACACTCCCAAAAATTGAAGGCAACAAGCTAACCAAAAAAAGGAAAGAAAAAAAAAAAAATCCCACACTGTACAACTACTTCATTGTGGCTCCTCAGCAAAACTTCATATCTGAAATGGAGTAGGAAGAAGGGAAGCTTATGTTGTTCTACCCCAGTTTTACATGACTAATATATACAGTCCAAAAAAAGAACAGGTCAGCCACTAAGTTACTGAAAAAGAGCACAAGTTATAACAGACCATTGGGAACAGAAGAGAACAGCACAAAACACTACAGCTGTATTTCCTTCTTCAAACACTGACAGAACCATGCTGGATGAAGCTACCTCTCTTCATCCTTATTTGTATTGAAAAATCGTTTTTTATATATTATTTGTGTGTTAACAGACGACTTCAACTCACAGCTTGGAGAATGACTTTAACTGAAAAATGACAGGGTTCTGTAGTTATTTTGTGAAGCTGCTTTGAGAGTGTTAATCTGCCAAGAACTAAAAAATGAAATTAAAGATTTGTGCTGTAATGTATCATAAATATGTAAATGGCCTTTTAAAGTTTGTTGACTAACCAGCATTGAAGCCACTGGTATCTGAGATGTTTAGATCTGTTCGGTGGTCCCTGTTATGTAAACGATTTGACAGATTGTCACAAAACAACATTCACTTGGCTCTGAAAATAAAATCCTCATCGTCAAAGGTTAGAGGTCAAGGATGTGGTAACATCATGTCTGTCCATTTTTGTGAATGTAATATCTCATTAATGCCTTTTTGGGAAGTTCTTTATGACCTTTGTGATGTTGGTAACTGAAAAAAATCATATTTTGGCTATTAGTGCTAGGATGAAGTAAACTGCATGATCAGATTAAGACCCAAGGATAATGGACACATCTGATTAACATGTTTAATAATTAATCAATTAATACATCATACATGCATCAATACATTATTTAGTATTTTTTTTCAATACATCATCCTGCATTCCACCTTCAAGTAATTATATTACAGTACATTTAGCTGAGAAAATGTATAACTAGCATTTGTTCCTGTTTGTTGGACAGTAGACACATCAGAACTAAACGGTCACACACATGTCAACATTTTATCTATTAAAAATAAATCATGAAGAAAATGTTTTATAATTTCTTATCTATTCAACATTTGTCAATATTATGAAGGAGTTTATTGGCAAAATGTTGGAGTGTCAAAATATGTACAGGATCCATGTTAGTGATTTTATACTTTCACTATTTTTATGATGTGATGTGGTTATTTTTTCTTTTGTTGCACTTATATTGGGATTAGGTGTTAATCTAGGTGTACTGATTTTTTTGTTTTTTGTTTTTTTTTTTGTTTTGTTTCCATTTAATTATTTAAGGATCTTAGCCTAATTCTATATTTGCCTGTAAAATTCTTTGTAAATTTCTTCAGTACTGTTTGGTGAACTCTTTATGCACTTACTGTTCAGATTGTCCTATTTACTATTAAAGCACTCTGTAAACTGCTGTTTTCAAAAGTAATTATAGAGATAAAGATTATTATTGGTGTCATTATTATTTAATCAAAGATAGAGACCTGTGTAATAAAGAAGTCTCAATTTTGTTTGCCCACAGAGAGCAGCCCATCTTCAGTACCCGGGCCCACGTCTTTCAAATTGACCCCAGCACCAAGAAGAACTGGGTTCCTACGAGTAAACATGCTGTCACAGTCTCCTACTTCTTTGACAGTACGAGGAATGTATACCGTATCATCAGCCTGGATGGATCTAAGGTGGGTGCAAGTATAGTTAAATGGAGCTTCAGATAAGTGGCTTACTTTGCTACTAAAAGTACATTCAATTCTGAGAGTTTTAAATATGTAAAAGCAACAACTGTCTCATTCTGCTTCAACGTTTTACCTTAAAATGACCTCAGACACTGAGATGTGCGTCTGTATTTCCCATCTCTGTGTCAACACAGCGTCTCAGTCTAGTCTTTGTTAGGCGGAGCTGAGCAGGAGGCGGCCTAGGTTGTCATATCTATGTGGCAGTGATTATTTTAGTCTAGAGAGAGGTGCAGGGGTGGAGTTAGCATAGTTATGTAAGATCCTCTGGGTAACTACTGCTGTTGTTCAACCACCAAGTAGCCGTGTTCTGCTGGAAATAGCAGAGGCTGGGGTGAGCTGGTGCTGGAGGACATTATCCTCCAGACAACAATATGTCCTTTGAGCAGACAAAGAGGCAACACAGACAGATGACACTCAATGTTGTGCTGTTTATCTTTTTTTCCAGAAGTAAACTTTTGACATGTTTTCTTTTATTTTTATAAACAGTGTTAACACTTTGCAATAAGCAGTGAGCAAATTTGCTGATGAATAGCGATGCTTTATTTTTATACAGATTTATTCATATATCACGTTTCATATCAGGTGGAAGCAGATTGTATACTGTGCACAATGTGTGATGAAGTCAAATAATAAACCGAGAAATCAACCATTAAAGGGACAATATGCAAGATTTCTACTTTTACTGCTAATTTAAGTGTTTTTAAAAATGACCTAATCTCATTTGAACATTTAGAATAAAGACTTCTGACATTATCATTAAAAATGCCAGTGTATTAGATTATAGAGATATGAGCTGAATTTATGTATAACAGTGGGCCGGGGGATTTATGTGACCACTAGAGGGAGTAGTGAGTCACTCTGCTGGTCTCCCATTGTGAGGAATACGAACACTATGGATCCTTTGACCAGAATATCAGAGCGTGACGAGATGGGATGAGAACCACTATCAAACTATCCACTAACCACTCCCAAAGAAAATGACAGTGATAAAAGATAGAACCACTGTTGTTTTCAAATGAAAATGAAATGAAAAGATGGAGTTTGATGAATTGCAGCATTTCTTCTACATGGGTGAGTTTCATTATGAGGTTTATGAAGGTGTAAATTTATTATGTGATGTTATTATCTTTGTTGTTTGTTGATCCACAGTTCAAACTAAACTGTCACAGTTTTGATCTTGTTTGAATGATTCCAAGCAGATCTTTATTTCAGCTACTAACCACACAATCCATACAGAAAATGAAGGGAATTTATGGGTTTTACTATGGCTGTTTTCTTCCTAAAAACAGAGCTAAGCTAACAGAGCTATAATGTAGGCTAAATACTGGCTAACATTATAAACATTGAGACAACTCTGTTGATTTGATTGGCGACCAGTATATCCATTTTGGAGAACAAAACTTGTTGATACCATATTACAGACATGTGCTTTATACTTAATTTGGTGTGTTAATTCACTGGTGGTTTTAGTAGGTCTGGGTATCTTCTATTATGATATGCCTCTGCTGTTGAGAGTTCGGAATATCAGCACATGTAACATACAATACATAGAACCCTGTTAAAGTAAAACAACTATTAAAACTGCCATCTCATAAAGAATATAATTAAGATGAGTAGACCAAATAAATGGTACAGCGATATGAGTTAGATCTAATGAAAGTTGGAATAAAAGGAAATATAATTAAAAATGCTAAGAACACGCCATTAAAAGAAGATAAAAACTAAAGCGCTAATTATGTAAAGCATATTTGAGAAGACTAATTAAAAACTAACAAAATAACACTTAGAAAAGTAGCACATCTGAATCAAAACTAATAAACCATAAAATCTAATAAACTAAATCAACCAAACCAAAAAATAACCTTTTAAGAGACGAGACAATTAAAACATAATGAAAAGTTGAAGCCTCTACAGTTAAATCATAACCGATTATAATAAACCGAACAGAAGGTAAACAGACACTTTATTGAGATTATGCCACAGTTTCCCAGGTCTTCAGTAAAATCACAAAACGTCACAAATCACCTGTGATCACTGTTCTCCCAGCCTCATATGTTCAATAACCTGATGGTCAGTGGGACTCGCTCAAGGAGTTCTCTTCGACTGCTTCCTGTTTATCAAATACACCTAGACACATATACTACTGTCACTGCTCTGTCAGTTCACCAGACTGTAACAGTGTTGTCTATAGTTACAACATTCAGGTCTTTTTGTTAAATGTTATGTGTTCTTTGTGTGTTTTGTTCCCACAGGCCATTATAAACAGCACCATCACCCCCAACATGACGTTCACTAAGACGTCGCAGAAGTTCGGCCAGTGGGCGGATAGCCGGGCCAACACGGTGTACGGTCTGGGCTTCTCATCTGAGAGCCACCTGGTCAAGGTGAGCACAGGCTCAACACACTGAATCTGATCAGATGTGCTACACACTGGTGGAAGAAGTACTGACATCCTTTAGTTAAGGTTTACCTGTAGTGCCTTTTCATTGCTTGCTGTTTCAAAAGATCATGTATAATAATAGTGGTTCTGTCTGGTAACTTACATCACAACCCACTGTCAAGTAGATGTGAGTACCAAGTCACTGCTCCATCAGTCAGACATGACCAGTGACATGTTGCCTCCTTCACGGGCTGTTCCAGCATTGGCAGTGATGTAGACTCATTGCTTTGTCTGATTACCTCTGATTACCTGTGATGGACTGGTCAGTGACCCCGTCCAGCAGACACCAGTCTAAGTTGGCACATTATTGGTCAGTGCTGGGTCACATATGTAGGACAATGGTGGAGTGTAGAGCTTACGGCTGCACAAACAACGAGCACAAATACATGCTTTCCACTTAGTCTCTCCACCTGCGGCTTGTTTACTCACACTCATCACCTGGAATCAACACGGGTACATCACTTCCAGCCGGCAATGGCTGTGCCCCTTAGGTTCTGCCCCGACACTTGTATTCACATAAAAAGGTCCAGTGGGTTACATTCATGGTGATGTGTTTTTTGTTTTTTTTTTTTTTACTGAATTTGCGCACCCTGCTTATAAGTAATACATAAAGCGCAATTAATGTTACAAGCATGGCCAGTACAGGTACACTTTCAGTAAAAGTACTGATAGCATACTGTAAAAATACTGTATTGAGGTAAGGGTTCTGCATTGGAAAAACTTAATAAAGTAAAAGTATTATTAGAGACGGGTAGTTAAAGTATGGAAAGTAAAAGTATGAAGTGTGAATTAAAATGTCAGTGTTGTATTTATTATACAAGATGTTTTTGCTGCTCATTTTGAATTTTACTCGTATTATTTCTCATTGTTAAACTCTTTTGTACTAATTTTAATAGACATAAGGTTATCAGTGGATGTCTCAAGTTGATGAAAAGAGCATAATCTGAAAAGGAACTAATATTGTAAAACAAATGTGAAATACTTGCTTCTGTGATGGAGCAGACATTAAAGCAATACTTAAGTGCAATACTCGAATACTTGGTTACATTACAACAGTTATGCTATAGGTTTGCAGGTGAATTAGTGTCTACTTTGGCTGCTGTTGCACTTATTTTTATTTCTTTAGTTTGCAGATAAGTTTTCAGAGTTTAAGGAAGCAGCACGGTTAGCCAAGGAGAAGTCTCAGGAGAAGATGGAGCTCACCAGCACTCCCTCTCAGGTAACCTCACCCATCTGCATGTGGACTTCTACAACTGCTGTTTTCTTAAAGTCAGTCTTTCCATTTTACAAACAGACAAATTAGATTAGAGATTAGTGCACATTACAAATACATATGATATGGACCGAATCATGGCTGACTGCTTCTGTTTGTCCTGTTTAATGTCACGTCCTGCTGTTATGGCCGCTCAGCTAACACCGTGTGGCCTTTGCTCTCCCTAAAAATTCCTCCTCAGGGTGTTGCAGTTAAAAGGAATGTGTTGTCAGTCAACAAACCTGGTAAAAAGAAGGTAAAAAACAAAACAAAATGGAGAGCGTCATGTTGTGACACTGACCCTATTTTCCCAGTCTTATCCTCAAACGTTAGTCCTTTTCGGTATCTGTTTACTGCAGAATCGCATTTATCATACCTTTGCATATCACTAAATCCTTGTCACATGTGTTATTGTTGGGTATAGTATGTTTATTTTGTCTTTAACAACCTCATCTATCTTCCCGATGTGTGATTAATCGCTGGATAAACTCAGTCTCTGTGAAATTCCCACAGTCCTCCCTCAGACAACCCCACATTTCTCCTTTCATGTTCTCAAACAAAGTCTTGGTATCAGCCAGTCACCAGTGACAAACTGTAATGAACAGACAAAAACACAGCCGCTCCATAACACTGAAGTCATTTATCTGAACTGTGTGTGCAGAAAGAGAAATGTGACCTCTGCAGGTTTCTACAAACTACGCCTTTAGACCTGCCTTTCCCCAAAGTAGGATTGTGAATTGACCTGTTTGAATAAAATGCATAACAATATGAATAGTCTGACATTAATACCAAGAGCAGGGTAAATTATTGTGCCAAAATAGTCATGTACTAAAACACTCAGCTGAGTTTCAACTAACTTTAGTACCATGTACAGATGTAGTACTTCTATATGTGCTGGAATTTGACACAGACGCATAAAAAAATTTAGTTGCATCTCATAAAATATGAAGTCTACAGTCAATATGTATCATCTGAGGCATGGTGCATTCAAGTGCACTATGTAAACTTTGAAATCTTCACAAGAAAAGCTACAGAGTTTTTGAAAACAGTAAATGTAACTTTGTATCTCCATTAATTTACTTACACAAGTATAAATCTACCATTACTTTCTTGTTCATTCACAGTATTTTAATATGTAGATGCTAAAATCACAACACTGTCTTGTTCAGTTCTACACAGGTACATAGACAGAAGGGCCTCACATACCGCTTAGCATTTTCAAGTTGTTTTTCAGCAGCTTTTGTTTAATGATTAGTCACATCCTATATGTAGACATTTCAGTGATAAATGTATTTGCTCACCAGGTGGATGTTTCACCCTTGATCAGTGAGTCAGAAAGTTAATTTCCAACTGTAGTCCTCATTTTTCAGTGCAAATTTGTAATGGAATGATGACAGATGTAACACTGAACTCAAATTTGATTGTTCCCATAATATAAAAAAACACTTTCAAACCCTAACCATGTTGTGTTTGGTAGATAAGTATATCTGAAATGTGTTTTTAAATCATATTTCTGTTCATGCATGTGTATCATCAATGTGTCACACTCAGGAGTCAGCGACAGGCGACATACAGTCACCTTTGACCTCAGAGAGTATCAACGGTACAGATGACGAGAGAGTCACACCGGACACACCTCAACCCCCAGAACCCAGAGCAGAGCCGTCCCATAATGCACTGCCCTTCTCCCAAAGGTGAGCCACAGAAACGTCAAAGGTCAGAAAGTGGAGATATCATATAACTCATAGAGCAGTGATCATTTCCAAAAAATTGCTAAAGGTATTAAATATAAGGACAAAGAACTGTTTTCTGGTGTTGAAGATATGTTGCCTTTATTTTTCTTCCTATGCTAAAGTATTCTGAAAACAAATAATATGGAAATAATAGATTAGTCTTAGGTCTTCACCTGCTGGACCAACATGCAACCGTATTCAGTTGTCAATGTCGAGAGAATTTTAGATCCTGCTTTTTTCTCCAACATGATTTCTTACACTTGAAGTTTCGGAGGTCAAAAGATGATGTCCGATGTATTTTACTTTGTGTGAAATATTGAATATTGAAGTGACTCATTGAAATCAGTTGAAAAATGCAAGTGTTATGGTGCTTTTCATCCAGAAAAGACACAGTTTTTAATTTACGTGCATGTGTTAAGAGGTACAGTAATAATCCAGTGACTAATGCGGAGTCTCATATACATGGAGTTAAACCATGACAAGGAGGCAAATCCTGATCTCAGTCTTAGTTCAAGGTTGTGTTTTCCAAAGACATGAATAATATCAGTCAGTCTTCCCTTTTTTTGAATAAATCTTTAATCGACGACACATTGTGATCATCGATTTATCACTTCTCACTGTGTAAATGAGTGTTACTTGTCTGTTTGTGACTCTGGGGAGTGCTGATTTATAACTGAAGCGGCACAGTAGAGCACAGAACACCGCAGCAAGCACACGTTGGTTATGTCGATTCATTCATTCATTATTAATCTGCTCCCTAGGCTCCTGAACAGCATTAAAGCATTACATTAAAACACTATGCATGCTTCCCATTAATTATACAACTACTAAATGAGTGGAGATGGTTTAGTGCTTCACATGGACTGATCACACTCTCTAAGGCATCAGCTGAGCTTTAGGGGGTGTTACTAAATTATTGACTATTGTAGAGGTCAGCACAAAAACTTTCAAAGTATGAGTAGGAAGTAAAAGGAGTAACTTATTACAGCGCACTGGTTTAGGCTAAGCAGTTCGCTGATGAAAATGAATCAACAGTTGGTGATTTGTTTATTAAAATGGGCAGTTTCTGTCATAGAAGAAGTGCGATTAAAACAAGAATAGTCACAGTTTTATAATGAAGAATCTTTATTGGTCAGTGTATAGTTTCCATATGGACATGTAACGCACCCTTTGTATTTAACCCGTCACTAGAACATGCAGAAGCATGCCACATGCTGCTGACAAGGAGCAGTGGGTTGCTATGTTAGGCGCCCAGGGAGTAAATGGGGGGTAAGTGCCTTGCTCAAGGGCACATCAGCCAACAAATGGTTCTTCATGTTTCCATGGCCATAGCTGCCCCCCTGTAGGATTTAGTTTATGTAAAAAGAAAAAAATATTTTCTCTGCATGTTTTTTTTTTTTTATTGTCACCCTGCTGTGTTTGTCTGTTCAGCAGTGACTGCTCTTCAGCAAATCTTGCAATCTCATTCGTGTTTGGTATTTAGGTCCAATTTAGGAAGCTCTTGGGCAAGTTCTTTTGGCGTCGACCTTGACCTTCATTTTAAAGTCAGACTGGGGTCGGTGCGACAAATTTGGATGGCAATGTTGACCTACATTTTTCAGGTCTTTCGGGGTCAGTGCAGGGTCATGGGGGCAGATAGGAGAGGCTACAGATGAGGTGAGGAGATGGTCGTAATGGTAGGGGAGCAGGGACCAAGAGGGGTAGAGGTGCAAGGCGGCCCTCATTACTACAAGGGTGGCCCAGGGGTCATTAGGATGTTCAACATTGGTCATGTCATGTCATTTTTTTTTTTTTTCTACTTTGGCAACAAGCTAACACCAGATAGGAAAGTTTTCATTTCAAACAAACAAAGATCCACAAAAAGAAGATGCTGTTCTGCTGCGTAGTAGTAGTAGTAGTAGTAGTAGTAGTAGTAGTAGTAGTAGTAGTAGTAGTAGTAGTAGTAGTAGTAGTAGTAG
>JAQQZY010000005.1:36039926-36058917 GCA_030068375.1 Ostorhinchus rueppellii
AGCAGAGCATTTACGGTTTATATAGAGCACAGGGAAATATTTTAAAATGCATAATTCCATTTAAAAAAAAAAAAAAATTATATACACAAATAAAATATATGTATATAATCTCCTGTTAGGTTTAAAATATTTGGTTTCATGTGATGTTTTTAGGACGTTCAGCTTTAACGCCCTTTTCCCAAACGTACATACATTACATGTTTGACATTGACTTGGTGTCTGTAACTTATTACGTTTGTAAAGTAAGATTCCTATTCCCAAGCAGCATGAGACAAGAGCCACGTGAAGAGAACATCTAAACGTGAAGGTTCAATTCCCTTTATATCCAGTCTGCACGGTGTCATTGGTTTCCACTGTTAAATAAAACTAACTAATCAAGTTACATTGTTCTCATTCACATCCTCGTGTTGCTTTTTGCAGCGCACACAGTGCAGTACTTTGACCGTAACAAACAGCAGCAGCGGTAACTTATCTGAATGACTTTACACCTCTGCTCTACAGCTGTCAGTGACAAAACACAGATGTGTCAGACTGACTGAAAATAGAAATGACACCCATTCCCGCAGTAAAACGAAACCCAAAAACCTAAGGATTACAAGCATGGATGCTGTCATGGTGGGTTTTATCTCACTTGGTTAAAATAGCAAGCACCACAGAGCTAGAGACGTTCAGCAGTCTTTGGTCTGTTTAGGTTCAGCAGCTGATTTAAGACCAGATTTTTGTATCTATGTCGTCAGGTTCATCCGGTGTACTGTTAATATGTCTGGGGAATGTAGTCGCCAAACACTAATCTAAATGCTATGTTTTCCTACTATATACCTTTTCAATGACTTGTGTGAAATTTGTTTGGCAGGAGGAAGTTGACCTGTAAGGTGTTCAGGATGACCGCCATGACAACTGTTGCCATGTATTATCATTGTGAAGCGGTAACCAGAGCTGACTGTGGTTCAACATTACCTCAGACAGAGAAACCACATTTCTAATTCATGTCTGCCCTCTGACCCTCCAGGCAACAGGACACTCTCTCTGTGCTGCTTTGACATGCAATAGGGCCATCCCACAATGCACCATTCAACAAATACTTGACACCCTTTGTTGTTGGTTCATTCAAGTAGCCATTCGTTCATCTATCCATCTGTTCTGTCATTCACTATGCGTCTTTCCATCTGGACGTTTTAACGCATTTTCAGTTTATGTGTAAAGAACTCATGCGGAAGCGGTGGGGAAAAGCTGCTGTGCCCATAAATTGAAACAAGAATAAGAGCAATGGAAACAGATTTGATGAATAATTATATTTGTGGATCAATAAGGACACTGAATTTCAATAACATTTGCATTAAAATAGCTGAATATTCACTAGTTGTTTGTATATGCAGCAACTTCAAAATACAGCAGTGAAGAAGCTACTTGTTGCATAAACTTCAGATCTGATGTGTCGGAGTTCATCGTATGAAGTGCTGTTTTAACGCCTCAGGTTAACATGATTTTATCTCAAGTTTTGATTAACACACAGGGATTTAAAAAAAAAAAAAAAAACACACTAGCCAGTAGCATTATATTGGCTTTCAAACAGCCTGTCACATGCTGTGTATTCCCACTTGCAAGTGAAGTAAGAACAGGCTGTAATTCTAGCAAGCAACCGATACTGGGCTGCTTTTGTCTTTTTCACTTCACCTTTGTGACACAGCATCAAGGAGGATGCAAATTATATGTAAATTTGTCAAGCCTCACACATGGCTATTCTTTCCTTTCTTCGCAGGGAAGAAAATTCTCCACCCTGACTCATCACTTTGGGAGAAACCAACCGCCTCTGCCTGCATCAAGGATTCATTTGCATGCAGTTTTGTTTTCAACCGTTGGATCGCCCTGAGGGGAGCAGGTGGTAGAGCTGGAAACGCTGGTATTACTCTGAATTCAGATTCTCGGTAAAATAGTTTGGGGGACTGTTACACCTCAAGTATTAAATAGAAACAACTTTATCAAACGGCCACAATCTACATTATAAAAACCAAGTGGCGTGTGTGTGTGTGTGTGTGTGTGTGTGTGTGTGTGTGTGTGTGTGTCAGGAATCACAGAAAATCCAGAGACAGCGGATGGCCGCAGTTTGGAATACTTGTGTAATTTTGCTCAAGAAAGACGGTAGCAAAAATGTCAAGTTGATAGGACCAATATTTTGGGCGATATTAGTAATTTTGGCGTACAATAGCCTTACAATCGCTGCTATGCCCAGAATGCTTTGGCGGTGACTACTGGACAAATGTGGTACAGCTTGTGCAAATACACAACAGCCGAAAAACTACATCTAGAACCCATGGATCCCCACAGGTCAACACGCCAGTCTGTTTTAAGAGTTGAGATGGCAGTGGAGGCAGATCTCTAGCATCACACACACCATCCCTACTGTATCAGTGGGACTGTTGTCCTAAAAAAAGCAGGACGATTCAAATTTTCCAAAATCAGATCAGCAGCCGCCCAAATACCGACATAATATACACTCCCCGTAATCACACCCACACAGTCACTTGTGGTTAGTGACATGATGCTGGATAAGCATGCTGTGAAAGGAATGCAGTTTAGAGAAATACTCACAACACAACAGTGGGAGAATAACAGAGCGTCTATGAGAGAGAAGGAGAGACAGATAAAGGGGAAAGCAGGGACAGCACAATGGAAGCATGGAAACACAACAAGCTCAAGTCTGATTTCACACCTGGTTCCACTGTCCTCTGAAACTTAGCGCAAACTGTCATTGATGAGTTTTACTCCTGAAGTTTTGTGTCCTCTGTGTATTTTTTAGCATCAAAGACATCCAGCCCTCATGACGTGCCCTCATGGTAGACTTAAGGGTTGTTTATACAGAGTGTGACTTTGCAGGCAGTGGTTCCAAATGCAAAAAGACCTTTTTGTGAAATTGGTTCTGGTTCAGTTCAGGATTTTGGAACCTTAGTTCTATGGAGCACCAATCACTAGTTTTGAGAACCTGGAGGAAGTACACAATTCACTGTTCATAATACATAATACATACTACCCTATCTGCGCTAACACTTTTTTGAGTTTTGGTAATGTGTGTTAGCTTTTGGCTTTAGTTCGTTTCATATAAATATTTGTGTTCAAGTAAAACCGGCCTGCTTACCCTTTGTCCTATTTTAACCTTTCCTTAAATTCAGGAGATGACCAGACTGTCACCAGGTCTTGGCTTTCATCAACAGACTATGATTTTTATCCCCCTCATACTTCTCTATTCTTGTGGTTTTCTCCATGATCTCTTTCCAATGCTTGGAAAATGATACACCCATGACAGTTTGTATCAACTGTTTTTTGGCTCCACTTGGGAACCAACTTCCTCTGAAAAGTTCAACGTTGGGTGTGTAATTCACAGCAACACTGGTTCCGTGTTAGTAGATCGGGGCTAAGATTGTACTCTTATGAAGCATCTTCAATAATTGCATCCACTACCATGTCCACACATACTATAAAAACAAAATTAACATTGAAATAAAAAGCCTTCCTGCTATTACTTTTTATTATTATGCAGTTTATTTGTCTAGTAACTATTTCCAATCAGGGGCGTCACACTCATTTTAGTTCAGGGGCCACATTACGCCAAATTTGATCTGAAGTGGGCCGGACCAGTGAAATAATAACATAATAATATGTAAATAATGTGAACTCCTAACTTTCCTCTATGTTTTAGTGCAAAAAAAGTAAAATTATACGATGAAAGTGTTTGCAGCTACCAACTATCCTTTAAAACAATGTAAATAACATGAATAACAGGGCAAGGTTTTGTGAAATGATAGTTTATTTTAGTGTAAATACAGTAAAATTACATGAAAATGTTTATTTTTCTTTTTGTAAATTTACAAAGAGAAAAATGTGGAGTTGTGAGTATTTATAGGATTTTATGATAGTATTTTACAGATCCGATCCACTTGAGATGAAATTGGTCAGTATGTGGAACCTGAACTAAATGATTAATATCTTAAGTGTAATTTAAACAGACAGACTGGACCATTTGGTGGGCTGTATTTGGACCCCGGGCCGCATGTTTGAGGTCTCTGATTTAAATGCATGCATCTGATTTCCCTATATTGAGCTTCTGGACAATTGTACTCTGGGTTAATAGGTCAGAGTTCTTTGAGCTCAAACAGGCATGTGTAAAACCAAAGGCAATGAGACAGGAGAGATTAGTCTAAGGATTACTTCCCCTTTCAAGCCTCTAATGAAGAAAAAAAAACAAAGATGTGATAGAGTATGGAAAACAGAGGAGTGTGCTGAGGCTGCAGAATGTGTGCGAGTGGTTTAGTGGCTGCTGTAATAATACTTATGCTGCTTGTTAAGCCGCTCTGGGCGGGGCCAAAAAGCCTCTCCGGCTGATCCTCTGCCATCCACTGCCCCCAGATGCAAAGCTACAGGGTAGCGTACACCAGCTACTACACCATCATCACCATGCGTAGCCTTAGCATCTAATGTTAATGCCATTACAGGCTTACAGTGGACTCTACGGAGGACTTTATAATGTAGTGGTTACAGACTCATTTCCTTGCACTTACATCCATTTAAAACCACCACATACAGTGTGACCAAGCTCAAATTGTGCCCCAGGACACACAGCTACAGTGAGATGTAAACCCTGCTTAAATCAAGCCCTGAAGCAGATGGCAATTGTACTTGTGTGTGAGTGAATTTGTCACCTTAATCTGCTGTCTGCGCAACATGGCCAGTTCCCTCATGTCCCTGAACGGCTGAAGCAGGTAGTGGTAGAGCAGAGTTGTAGCCTCCAGCAGCTCTCCGTAGATCTCATCCTCCTCAGGGTACACCTGCAGCAGCTCCACCATGCTGTCCATGGCCTTGTGCCTGTCCAGCACCTAGGGAGAAAAAAAAAGAATAGTTAGAGGAGTAGTAAATTGATACAGAGAGAATTTCCACTTGTAAAAGAACATATAATACAGTATAGTACTAAAAATTTTAATAACATGTAAAATGAAATAGCCTGGGAAATGAAACTATTGTAAAAACAACTGCCTACTTGCACTGCTGATTCAGTGGCAAAACTTAACACCATTGTGTAGGTGTAGCTGGAACTCATTTGTGTACAGACGATCCCAGACAAATAGTCCTTTAAACTTTATTTATAAACGTAAGAGTGAAATGTGTTTAAGCACAGGCAGGGTGGACTACTTGGTGGTTTGTTGTCAGTAATGATACCATAAAATTACTTGTGTAAGGGTAATACAATGTGAATAAATTAGCCCCAACTGTTGCTGATTCCTACCATATGTTCTGTTATCCACAGACTACGTATTGTTCTAGAGATAAACACTATCAAAACAGCTATTGTACACACACATACAATTCATCTTGCAGCTCTCATTCAGAAAGTACAATACACGTCCTTCACTTCTGCCTCAGATAATATTGAAATGTGCCACCACCCAACTTTAGTCCAACGTGGTGAATAAAGTGCTCTTCTCTCTGCACAGAGCTATAGATATGAATAGAGACTCTTATATGAACTTCAGGCTGCTTTTCCAAAGCCCTCTACTTCGGGACTGGGGTAGACACTGCACGATTCAGCTCAAACACTGCTCCTACTGTTTACCTTGGGTCTGTGTCTCCGTGGTAACCACTTGCCGAGCGTACAGTGACTCTCTGCCCCGGCCATCGCCAGTAGCCAGGAAACCCCCTGAGCTGGATGAGCTGACTCCTGCCTAGGTACTGCCTTGCACCATTTCCACTATTTACTCAATTAATTGATGAACCAAATAGGGGGGAAAACAGCCACTGACAACTATGTTAATAGAGGATTAGATACCCCTGATTTGGTCTCCTGTCTGTCTCTTCTTTGTTTTATTGAGAAGAAATAGAAGTTCCACACTTCTCTTAAATTTAACCATTTCACCACAAAATACCCAAAGCTTACCTGAAATAAAAAGATAGGTGTATTTATTGCTCTTATATAAGCTTATAAGATGATACAATGAAGACAAATGATCTTGTGCTAAATTTAGGGGTTATGTCTACTGAATGAACTGGAGAACATAATTACAGGACATTCCTACTGATATGAGCCACAGTACAACGTCTGCAACCCTGTCATCAGGACTAACTCTTCCAGTTTGTCAGTGCCAAATCTGCTCCGTCTTGCTGGAGAACTTTTCTCTGCCTTTTAATTGAAGCACCTCACAGGATGAACACGCCTGTGATCTGAGCAGACACTCCATTTAAAAGCTCTTTTCAAGCTGAAAGCTATTTAGGACTGTATGATACAGAAAAAAGAAATATCACTTATCTTTCCCACAAATGGCACTTTATATAGAGTGCAATCAACTGAATTCACTGACAGGAATTAGCCTGATCAACCTATTAAAAGTTCCTCTAGGATAAAGAAGAATAAAAGAGCCATGTTTTTTGCATGATAAACTAGAATCTAAATGGAAAAATCTGTGCACACACAAGAAGACAGCACCTGCAGCAGACAGAGGCACCATGCACAGATTATTACTGCTTCAAAAGACAAATGATGGTTAGCAATGTAAATATATGTATAGCCTCTAATGATCTCTAATGCTACTCATCTCAACTAAAATGGTTTTCAACAGAGGAAAGGAAAATAATAGAATAACCCCACAGTTGTATAGTCTCACTCTCACTGTGACAAATACAAACGCAGACACAAAACCAAGCTGACACGAACACAGCAGAAAATGTTCGATGTAAGCCTGGAGAAAATGACAATACAGTGCAATCTGAAAGTTTCTTGTGTAACTTTGATATTAATGTTGATAAGGGGTCACTATGTCGAACTGTGATGCTTCCCAGGTGTAATCACAAACTATCCTTCTGCGCCTCAATGTCCCCTTTCAAATTACTTTGAATGAAGTGATTGAAATGTGTCTGTATCAATAGAAATTAAATGAGGATTTGTGAATAGGCTTTAATTGTCCTGCTTAACTGTGCCAAGCTACCATCATCACCATCATCATCTTCACAATGGCACCCAAGAATGAAACACTCATGTCCGATCAAGCTGAAGGAAACATCAACATGAAATATTTAATTTGCACACATCATTTTTTAGCTAAAGATCTCTATTTTATGGAACCGTTATCCTTTTTAAAATACCACTTGTAGAAAAGACGTTACAACTGATTTTATCGACACTAAAAAATTATACCTAAAAAATTTGAAAATGTGATAAATCTGTCACATTTAAAAAGCCTATCAGTGAACCGTTACCAAGAAATTACACTTTACTTGTAGTTCACCTATATCAGTATGGACCACCACAAGTTGTAAATAACACTGTGTTCATATTAAATACATTAAATAAAGCATTGTGATTATATCTGGCTTGTTTTAAAAGCAAGTCAACATTTTGGGTGATGCATACAATAGTAGAGTTGTCCTCCTCCAGCCTGTCCACATGGTACCACATTCTCATGTCAATAAAACAGAGACTTTTCAATATTTTACTCCAAAATGTATTTTCAGCATAGTTGAAAATAACATCTAAAAGGTTTTGTCCTACTTTATATCAATTTCTGTCACAAACTGCATGCTTTGAATGTTTGTGTAAAGCCTGAAAAATGTATGTCCATTTCAAGTCCATGTGTTACCAAGCAGTAATTTGACATTTTTCACCTAAAAATTTAATCTCCCCAAATTTTGTTATACATAATCTTAAAGTGCTTATAAATACCTACTTAAATATGTATAATACATGCATGTAAGTAACTCTGCTTACATGATAGAGACTGTTGAACATGAAATGTGTCCATGTGTTACCGCTTGATCGGACCCTGCTGTTCCCCCAGTTTCACAAAGTTTCATAAACTCTCGTTTATAATTACTCTGGAATACGACCATAGAGAGGCCAGCGAAGCAATTAAAGGGTAACTACAAGCTTGGAGTGCACACTGTTGTATTAACTTATGGTGTTTAACAACATACCATTAAGGTGGAAAAAGTGTTATGTCTCCAGTTAATTGTTGACAGATACATACTCTACATGAGGTGTTAACCACAAGTCAATCATTTTGCATTTCTGGCTCTGTTATCATCACAAATTGGGCGAAGAATGTGTCTGGTGATAAGCAGCAGTAAGGACATAACAACAGTGATTCTCCAGCTGCTTCACACATACCCTACACCACCAGATCAACAGTGCCACAGACGTCACCATCACCAGTAAGGGATGAGTCTGTTCAGATGGCTTTGTTGTTAATGGACACTATTTATAGAACCAGAGATTCTTAAAGTAGTATTCTCCCAGCCAAATCCTATTTTTTGTATCTCCCATCTGCAATCCAGTTTTTATATATCACCAGCTATAATAGATGACATCTATGGAAGAGTAAACAATCACTGCTGTTTCTCCCAGGACAAATATGGTCAAACTCTTTTACAAAGCAACACATCTGTGCTCTTTTTTTCTTCGTATCAAACATGTCATTAAATCTTGACTACAACCTCTAAACCTGTCGGACCTCTTCAACTCTCTTTTTATTACACTACCCAGAGTCAGAGTTTATCAGCAGTGACCCAAATGACCTGTAAAATGGAAACGCGTGCGATCCAATAAAATTAACCTGTCGTAAATATTACCTCTGTGAAAGCTGCCATAGTTGACGATGCATTTTGATTATGTTTTCTGATAACTTTTGAAGCTTTAGGAAAGTGGATCTGGATTATGTTACACAGCGACGTGGTTTTAATTTTGTTTTTTCTAAATGTGTAAATGGGCTACACAAACTGGGACAGATATGCTGCATGCAACTCCATGTCACGATACATTTTTGCCTCTGACAGTGTGATAAGTCATTTGACCTCACAAGACACTAACCACAGACAGTCATAATATACAGCAGACTTTATAGTGTGGAAAGTCAAGTGTGTCTGATGTAACACTTTAATTGCAGCAGGTGCAACAAAATCCTTTCCTTTAAAAACTCTGACAAGCGAGACAAAATTATTAAATAGTTTCTTTCTGGCTGGAGCATATTTTTAGCTGTTGTTGCTTTGTGTGTCAGGCAAATGAACAAAACAACCAGGTCAATGAAAGACTTTGCCTGAGGTCTTGTCTCATGTCTAACACAGACTGATACTCTTCAAACTCAGATGCTTGACATGGAGGTACCACGCATTGTGATACGCAACACATCTGAGAGATTTTGTATGCATTTGATTAGGTTTTATTTGGGTCTGTCTGGGATTAAAAAAAAAAAAAAACACACACACACACACACACACACACAATCTCAGATTCATCATTTCTGTAACTCCTCCTTTAATTGTTCTTCAGTGTTTCTATGCAACTCCCTTCCAACTTTTCAGCCAACTACAGTGTGATGTCTGGCCAGGCCGGATCATATTACAGCCCTGTGAACTGTGCAGCAACAGATGGTAGATCACAGAGGGGGGGACAAAGGAAGAGGAGGAGAATGCGCAGACCATGAGGCTCAATTATACTCTGAAGTCTGCATGTTCTGCGGTTGTACTCTTCCTCTGCAAGTTTTCCTGCCCATTTAATTTTAGAGTGGTATTCAAAAACACACAGCATCAGATCCCAGAAGCTTCACATTCATACATCAAACATGACTGATCATATCTGATATTATAATCAACTAAAAGACTAGACTTTACCTCTTGCATGCGTCTTTTGGCCCTCTCCAGCGCATCCTCGTAGCCTTTCTGCCTCAGCTCACTCAGACTCTCATAATACTCCTCAGTGTCGTCGCTCTCGGAGAAAAGCACCTGTGAAAGGATCTTCCAGCCGCAGGTGTCCAGGGCATGACCCAGGTACACCTGCAACTGGTAACACAGGGCGTCCGTCTCCCGCTGGGAGACGCCGGAGGCACCGAACAGCACCGTCCACATACCGGACTGCTCCTCCGGAAACAGCGGTAAACACGGCTCCAGGTCCGAGTTGACGGCGCACAGCTGGAGGTGGGCTGCCTTCAGGTCCTGGAAGGAGAACAGGCCGGCCCAGCTGAAGTCCTCATGGCCGCCGGTCTCAGAGTCCCCCAGGTCCGCATCATCAGGGGAAAGGAGCCCCGGAACATCGACGGGGTCCAGGATTTCCATGTCCACTACTTTAGGGGTCACAATGTCCCAGGACCCCATGGCGGAATTAACACAATCAGCTGTCTTCGAACGACCGGCTCTGGCGTGCTTTTTGTCTCCGACCGGGGTCTTTGTTGTCGCTTTTCCTTTGGGAAACGAGTGTGGTCTAACTTTCCCCGCTTGGGACACCTCATCTTTCTTCGATATGACAACACTTTTTGTGTGTTTTTCTGCCACGGAGGCGCCGGGGACAGGAAGTGTCACAGCAGGGCTACAGTCGAGAAGCGGGTCCAGAAAAGTGGTCCGTCTCTGAACCGTCCTGTTGTGACAGGTTAT
Organism: Ostorhinchus rueppellii; assembly: GCA_030068375.1. Lineage (NCBI taxonomy): Eukaryota > Metazoa > Chordata > Actinopteri > Kurtiformes > Apogonidae > Ostorhinchus > Ostorhinchus rueppellii. The sequence continues at coordinate 36,050,328 of JAQQZY010000005.1, forward strand.
GGCGAACTTTCCTTCGATGTCGTTCCAGGCCACGATAAAAACAAATTTATGCCTCTCTTTTTCGTCGAAGACTTTGGGTCGGACGGACACCCATCCTGACTCCAAGTTATCCTCCATGGTGAATGACATCTCATTCAGCCAGTTAAAATGGCAAGAAGATTAAGCTAACGCCAGCCACAAAAACCTCCACCAATGTCCAGCTAAAGGCTACTGCTAGCTAACGATGGCTAGCTTTAAAGGCCGACAAGGAGCGTTAGAATCGGCCAACAAATCAACTAGCTACAGTAAGTGGCAAAACAAAGGCTTCCCAGCTTTGTTTACCCGCGGTCAACTGTGGAGGAGCTGCTGAAAACAAAGCTAACGTTGTTACCCGAACAAACTGTCGAATTTCGGATTCAAACATGAAGTCCGAGCGGACACAGACGCTCGGGAACAACGGTGCCAGTGGAAGGGAAAGTCTGCTTCCTCGGCCGGGTAACGTCGGTTGTCATGACACCTGCCTGCCCCGCTCACCTGGCCGTTGCTCGGCGTCCAAACGCGGCCCGTGTCGCTCTTTGTCCGCTCTCAGACAATGCGGTGGCGCTGCTCGGCTCTGGTGTCACGTGTGAGCTTCTGTTTACAAGCAGTCAAGGTGCGTGCGTGTTGTCAAATCCGGGGTGGGATTTAGCTCGTATACCCTTCCCCCTCGAGCGGTGCGTTCAGGGTCCGCAACGGAAACAGTAGGCGAGAGAGATGTGTTGAAAACGCAGCTTTTTGTTCTCATGAAAAGAAAATCATCAACAAACCGAATACATTGTTATACTCTATTATTCAGTATAATGGCTTTAGAAGTCATATTAGAATGTATGTTTCCTACTGTTATCTTTTTTTTTTAAACTTTACTTTCTTTTAATGTCCTAAATGTCTTAGTAAAAACACATCTGCCACTTTCACCGATACTTGTGTCTCTGCATTGGAAATATACGTCCTTGCATTTCCACATTTATTACGACAAATTTGGAGAATGATTTAAAGGTTTGTATGGTAATACATGCAAAACTTCAGAAGACAACGCGTTTTTACGTTTTTTCCGGTGCGACATGAATGTACTGGTACTGGGTTTTTTGTAGAAAAAGGGCATTGAATGAAAACAGTTGCAACATTGAATTACACTCAACATGTTTTTTTTTATATAAAATAGTGCAATTCTTGAAAAAAAAATCTACTGGGTCTCAGGAAAATCACTCGAAGAATGAGTTAAAACCTTTGAGTAAATAATTTGTACGTTACAAAAAGATCCTAAATGTTCTTCTTAAAATGAATAATACATGATTGTAACATTTTTCGCTCAACTTGAAAAAAAATTGTAACTTTGCAAAGAAACATAGAGTATAACATTCTGCTTTCTTACTTCAAAGCTAAATCTTTTTCTAAACTTTATTAAGTCTCGTTCATTTTCTGTACTCTGTCTGTCTGTCTGTCTGTCTATCTGTACAGCGTGCACGAGGAGCATAAACATCTGCACGTGGGCAAATCCATGACGCAATTACGTCGACAACGTGCAGACCGGATGCTGCGGTAACCCTACTGGACTGGTTCTGTTTTAAACGGAGTTCTTACGGCTACTCAACCAGGTTAAGATGTTCAAGGATTATTACAGAGCGAACAATACTGTACAGCATGAAAAGTAATGGCACAAAGTAATTTAACACAAAGTAAATGTTGTGTATTTAGGTCTGAAGATAACCTAATACACAGGTTGTTTAAGAGTTAACAGTAAAAATATGATCGTGTGGTCTGCTTACATACGAGAGAGTGCGTGTGATTGTTTGATCCTGGTACCAAGATTATAAACGTATCCTGACACAGATGCAAAAGCCTGTAAATAAACACAGGAAGTCAATTCCCAGTAGAAAACTGAACTGTGATTTAGCCTGGTTAAGCGCTTTTTCTTTACAAAACTCTCAAATTATATTAAGTTTTTGTGTTGTTCTTCATTTTAAACTGTTATTACAGTGTTTTGTCATGCAGTTAATTGTACCGTTAGACACTGAAAAGTGTTTTGGAAAAATGACTTTCTCACAATATGGTTAATAACCTTTTTATAATAAGAATAAAAGTCCAGGCGGACCACAGGCTTAGGGATAAAAGGGTTAACTGTAAACCTACTGTTTTGGGGGTTTTTTGGGGGTTTTTTGGGGGGTTTTTTGTATCAGCGTGAGAAGATTGTGAACGGAACCTTATAAAACCACCAATTAAGCCTTCATGTAAACGGTATTATCCTAAGGTTTATGCATGTGTTGTATGTGCCCACTAGGTGGCAGCAGTGCTAATTTTCTATGGCACATCTGTCTCGTTCATATCATGTTAGAATTAATAAAGTTTGAATCACTCACAGCCGATGAGATGTCAGAATGGATCCGATATATAAGAAAAAAATAAACCCAAATTCAAGTCTTTAATCACAGTAACAGACCTGGAGAACCTCACATATACCATTTCCCTGTTTACCATCATAGTCAAAACAATCCACAGCCTACATTTAAGACTAACCTGACAGATAACTCAGTCTGAAAAATATAGTCCTAGTTTCCTTGAACTGGTTTTGCAATTATTTTATAATTGTACTTTACTTTAGAGCTTTATTTGTCCCACAAGGGGGCAATTAATTGTGCAACAGCATCAGTAACACATCACATACACACAGTAATGCATTATTTTAATCAAAACAAATGCAAGTAAGCTAAAGTTCAGTTATAAATATAGAATAGAAGGATAAAATCAGATTTAAAAAAGTGTAAGTTAGAACAATGTTAACTGAGTGGATGAGCAGCTATTACACATTACTGTTGGTATTAAGTAGTGTTGTTGTAGGGTCGTAAAAGTCTTCATATCTGAAGTTTTGGTTAGTGGATATTTGTAGCAGGAACATGAAACTAAAATCTGAAATTCTGAGTGGAGGGGTATGTGCTATCAAACAGGATGCACTGCATTTTCTCTAGCATTTGTTTGTTGTACAGTTCAGACTTTTCTGTTGCTTCCTATGATCTTGCTGCAAACCCAGACTGTCTGCCTGTCTGTCAGAGCATTTTAGGTAACAGTTTTAGGCTGATCGATGAAAACCTGCAGATAAAACAAAACATTAAAACTGACTCAATAAAAGATCTGTAAAACAGAGTCATCAGTGATTTGTCAACTTCAGCTATAGTTTCCTCAGACAAAAATGACACAGATGACTTGCTTTACACAACATTGCAGTGCAACATTTAAAGCACATGACTCCACAAATTCAATGTTACAGTAATTGCAAGATCACAGCCCTGACGTCTAAAATCAATGCTCATATCTATTTACACTAAAAACAGAGACTCCTGAGACTAATTCAAGATGAAGTCAGTGACAAAGTAATGAAATGTTTGACGTTTTCCAAGAAACTCCCTATTCATGTCATCTGTGAGGGTTTCTGAAGTTACTGCATCAGTCATCAGTGTCTATGATATATAAGAGAGTGGACACAGCACTGCGGATGTTAAAAGATAGACCAGTGTACATTCACTCCCACTCTCTCGGATGTATTGGGCGGGGGTCCAGTATCCATCCAACTAAGTTAGTATCTAGTCCAAACTGATAAACCAGCTTCTGCACCAAGAGATGAGGATCAATAGTGTTAAAGGCAAAGGAAAAGTCCAGGAACAGTGGCCAAGCATGGATTTAACTGCCTGTCAAATGTTTAGACAGTAGATGTAGTTCAGCAGTTACAGTTGCATCCTGAACTCCGCTGCTAGATCTGTATAGAAACAAAACAGGTCAAGAAGATACTGTTTTGTCTAAAAGGACTTTTTTTTCTGATTAATTGTTAATTAGTAAAGTCATCAAGTTTACAGGCCGATAATCTTTGTACAGCTACATTTTACAATGGGAACAGTGAGAAGCTGAAGTTAAAATAATATCTATTTGATTAGTACAGTGTGATAGCACACAGCTTCTGATATTATCAACACTCCCCAAAGAAAAGGACGTAACAGAATGAATTGAGTTTAGTAAATTGTAACTTCAGCTTGAAATTCCACTGAAATCATGCATAATCAAATCTTGAATAAAAACTGAAGTCCTGAGGCCAGATCAGATGAAATCCATTAGAGTTCTGTCAGGATTCCTTCACTGTCTAACAGCCTGTATCAATTCAGTTCAATATTTTTAATTAAGCCTTTACTATATGATGAAAGTCTTCATTTAGTTACCTGCTAGCTCTTAATTGCATAGGTGTGGTTTTCAAACTGTTCTGAGGCAGCTTATTGTTGCATTGAAACAGGCTGTATAGTCAACTGTACAGAAACTGCAAAGGATCACGATATGAACTTAAACTCCAGAGGACATCTTATTTCCCAGTAATACTTTGCACTTAATATACATATCTAAAGCAGACATTTCATTCATTTTCCATCTGCTCAGCATCATGTAGCTGATGTGTGACCAAATATTAACTTGTAGTTTAAGGACACAAGACACTTGTGTTTTGGTTCAAGCAGACATTTATTACTACACATCACCTTTTGTAAGACAACATTTGGCACAGAGTGTATCCTACGGTTTTGCTTTAGTCACAGTAACTTCTTAAAGTTCAAATATTTGATAGTTCATACAGGTGTTGATTTGGCTAGGCATAAAATGGTCCTGAAAGACAAAATTACAGCATTTTAATCTTTTTTGGTATGTAAACTTCAGGGAATGTGTGAGTATGCCTCCTCACACGCCACCCCTTTGGCTTAGTGCTTTGTGGCCTTGTCAAAGAGAGCCTTCAGCTGTTCCTGGCTAGTAGCCTCTCTCTGCTGCATCAGGTCTGCGTGGCCTTTGGTGATACCCCAACCATCAGGAGTGGCCATGGACGGGCAGAGGGGGCGGCCAGAGGCAGGCTTCAGTGTCTCCCAGTAGTCGCGACGGGCCCTAAATTGAGTGAGGTTGAGAAACGGAGTTAGGAATCTTAAGGCATTTAAAAAAAAAAAAAAAAAGAACAAAAACATTAGGAGGTGAAACTCTTACCTAGCTCTGACCCAGGGCTTTGTGTGCATCTCCAGACCACTGCCCCAAAGGCCATGTTTTTCTGAGCCAGCGGGCAGGAAACCCCTCTCAGTGGCCAGCTCCTCGGCCAGGGCACGGATGTGATAGGGCTCAAATCCACAGCAGCCGCCAATGTAACGAATGCCAACATTGTAGGCTTCACGGGCGTATTTCTGCATGTCCCATCGGGTCAGAATTCTTGGCTCCAGACCTGTCAACCAAAAAAAAAAAAAAAAAAAAAAAAGAAAAGAAAAAAGTGAAGTGTACCCTCTTCTTTCATTTTCATGTCAATATTTGGACTAAATTAAACATCTGAGAAAACACTTACCAAAAGGGAACTCTGGAAGATCAATGAAACCTTGGCGGTTACAGTCAGGAGTGTGATAAGCCAAAGGCTGGCACATGTAGTGAGCCTTCAGCCCAGCCTTCTCCACACCCATCTTCATCATCTTCACAGTCTTCACACAGGTCTCGGGGTCAAAGTGGCAGTTAATGCCAACAATCTGGGCTCCTACAAAGAGGAAGACAAACCTCATCAGGGGGTCTCTGCCGAGTAGATACAATGGGATTTTACAGCCAGTGTGTAGCACGGTAATATTCAGAGGATCATTTTTGGCATTTGACTTAAAAGTACGTTCGCTAACTTGTGTTTTTGTAAAAAGGAGGTACTTTGTAGGAGCAAAAGTCAAAGCCCATTCACATATTTATTTTAAAAAATATTCACTAAAGGCAGATGAATAAGCATCCATTAAAGACAGCTCAATGTTCCTCAATTAAATGTTTTAATGTAGATTTGCAGTATGTGTCATGTGGTTGATAAAGAACCATCCTTTCAACAGGCCGTCTGTGTACGTGTCTTTTTCCATCCTACCACTGGATGGTGCCAGGCAGACATTTTCCAGCTCAAACACAGCAAATCTCAAAGTGATTTTACATCCCATTGTCAGGAGTCATCCAAAGTTGAGTTTTACCACCCCCCCAAAAAAAAAAGTCTGTCTGGAGCCAATATGACTTGTATAAAGGGAAGTGTACCCTGGGATTGGGAGCTTACTGTGGACTCAATTTTTTCAAATTGACTGATGTACCAAGTCTAATTTTAGCATCACTTCTCAGAGTTTGTGCAATCATATAGTGAAAGGAACTCATGATGTTCCCACATAAGGTATAGGATTCATGGATTGACCGTCATACCAGCTTTAACCAGTCTGACCGCACAGTCTCCGGGGCTGACTCCGTTCAGGTCTCCCTCTGGTCCGATGCACAGAGTTGCAGCTACAGGTTTGCCGGTCGTCTTCAAAACCTGGACTGCCCACTCGGCCTCTTCCACGTGTTCAAAGTACTGCAAGCACACACACAAACCACAGAAAATTCACCATCTCAAAATCAAACCACACATTTCAACAATAAAATATGGTCTTTATAGCTGCAAATATGCACCTTATTGACAATGATATCCTCCTGAGACCCAGGAAAGTAAAAATTTTAGCTTTTTTACATTAAAAAATTGTCTTTATTGGAAACAGAATAATGCAACAGTTTTTTCAGATGTATACATTTTAATTTTTTAAAATAAATGTCCTTTGCAATGGACAGCATTTTTTAAGTAGAACTGTCAAACCTTTGTCTCCTACAGAGGACATAAATGCATAGCTGGGTTCCAGGAGGATATTAACTGTGTTATTGATAGTGAGGCCATAGCACCAACACACATAGTCAAACATAAGGAAGATTCATACAGACTTTAGTTACCAAGAAGCAAATTTGGGATAGTCAGATAGTTAAAGATGTGGAGTTTTAATCAAATTTAACTTCTTGTTTGCTTCTAAATTAAATCCTTAATACACATTTTCCCCTGCAACTCCAATCACTTTTCATTTATACCAATATTGAGTACAGTTTTTTTTCTCCTTTTCTAATAGCCCACCTCTGCAATCAAGAAGTCAACATCTTTCTTGACAAAGACGTCCAGCTGTTTCTTAAAGGTGGCCTTGACGTCATCCTCACTCTTGCAGCTGAGGTAAGAGGGGGTCTGGGAGACTCCCCCTGCCACCAAAGCATCACCTTCATTGGCCACCTCTCGGGCCAGGTCACAAGCTGCTTCATTTATCTGCTGACCCTGCAGTTCAACAAAGAACAGAAACAGAATGCATGAAAGTGAGGGCTGAACTCTTCAAGTGAGGTGAAGGCAGTTCCTTGGGGTGATGCCAGCTGTGTTGAGGTTCTGCCAGACTCTTCATGCCACAAATGAGATGTGTGAGCAGCTGCAGTCCCCCATATGAACAACTCATCTACTCACAGTAAAGCGCTGAGTGTGGCCCCTGTTCTCCAGTTTATCATCGCTTGCATAGAAAGTAAAAGTTTGCATGACATTGGCGCCTGCCCTCAGGAACTCCCTGTGGAGCTGCCGAACTGCAACAAGAGCAAGAAGACGACCGAATGTTAGAGTTTGACAAACCCAGATCTACAGGTTGAGAAGTGCGTGTGTGTGTGTGTGTGGGGTGCATGTATGTGGAACGGTACCTGCTTCGGGGTTCTCTGCAGCGGCCTCAGGTGTCCATGGCCCTGCTTTGACGTAGCCTCTCTTCTCAAGGGCGAAAACGAAACCCCCGTCCCCGATGACCACCTCCCCTGCATCCAGACGCTCCAAAATACCCTGCGCAAAAAACACAGACAGAACGCAACAAGGAAGGAAGTGGGTGAATGTCAATGGCGCAGTGCAAAAACCACTCAGATGCAAATGTTTGCAGCACGCTGAGCATGCAACAAGTTAGGAATATTTACTTTTGTTCATCAAACTCAGAGCATGGTTATTTCTGGCGTGCGCTTACCCTCTTTGTTCCAGCTGGTGCCATGGTTTCTGCAGCAGTGACCGGCCCTCTTCTCAGCTACAGAGTGCTTCTTAGTTTGGAAAGGGCTTTGTGCACGTATCCATGCTGCATTTATAATCTGAGAGGGGTGCGGTGCTCCTGATGTCACTACAAGAACCGCCTGCTTCTTGCACAGCTCATCTCACTCCCCTCTGCTACCACTTAACACATTGAAACAAGACCCCATTGTCTGCAGGAGCCAGCAAAAAAAAAAAAAAAAGAAAAGAAAAAAAGAAGTAGTAGTAGTTGTGAAGTAGTTGAGTTGATAATCTGATAACTGCTGGTGCAAAATTGCAGATAATTTCAGCAAGGACAATATGAGAGTTTGTTTGACTTGCACTGTGTTTTCCAACAACAAGCTGCATTAGTTTGAGCCCAGTCTGTCCACTCAGTTCCAGAGATGTATAAAGTACTGGAGTAGAGGAGTGGAGTACAAGTACAAGTGCTATAGCAAAAAACTGACGAATAAAAGTTGAAGTGTTCTTTAAACATCATACTGAAGTGAAAGAACTAAAGTATTCACATTTTTTTTTGTACTTAAGTATTGCAAGTAGAAGTATGTAGAAAATCACTACTCAAGTACTAAAAGTAAACTTTAAAGTACTGTGAATACTAAAAGAAAGCAGTCACAAGTTTCAGTATCTTTCTATATTTAATATTAAGGCACAACTTGTTTGTGTGAAGCA
>JAQQZY010000005.1:36069275-36085306 GCA_030068375.1 Ostorhinchus rueppellii
ATTAAATTCATCCAAAATATGTAGTGCAGTAAAAGTGGAAGTAGGAGGAAAAATAATACTCTAAAAAAGTACAGATACTGAATTTTAGCACTGAAGTACAGTACTTAAGTGGTTCCACTTTGTTACTGTACATCTGTGTATATATCATCTCATCAAAGACATTATACCGTATGTTTCAGTTTAAGCTGTCAGGGTACAAAGTATCTGAGATTACGATGACTTTGTAGGTGTAATAAAAAGACTCTAGGGAAACACATTTTAACAAGAGTACTTTGTCATAGCTATATTTAATTCCTGAGGGCTTTTAGGTCTTCACAATTATAATGTTCTGCACCAAAGAGAGGAACTCCTCTGACCTGAAAATGACTGTGATATTCTGTTATGTAATGTACTCTAGATGACTGTCAGATGTCTGATATCTGTGGAGAGTACTTGTCAGTTTTTCCTTCAGTGTGGCTCACAGGAATAGAGCAGGACGTGCTGCAGCTGTTTAAGTGCCACTTGTACACACTGTACATTTCATATGCATATATTTATAGCTCTTAGACATACATTTAGTCCACTGCAAATTCTTCTATTTTAGAAATAGTTCTCATGTCCTATGGTTAAGACTAACTCAATAGTGCAGTATTCTCTTAACATACTGTGTGTATGTTGAGGTTACTATTTTTTTTTTTTTTGCTGGTTTTCTAAATGGTTTTGCTTCTAAATGTAAAGAAAAATCTCAGGGGCTGACTTTTTTTTTTTTAATCGTCTGCTAAAAGTGCTGAACTTTTCCGCAAATTTATGAAAGAGAAAAAGTAAGTAAGTAAAATTTTATTTATATAGCACTTTTTAAAACGACATGTTACAAAGTGCTTTACACAAGGAGAAATAGATAGAAACATATAGTTAGACAAGAATAATAAAACAGTTTCAACATACAGACAATATTTCTGACACAAGGAACACACACTGGACAAACACCATGTCCACATATGTCACGTACAACCCCTTAGACAAATCTGTTCTGGGGACAAGGAACAAATGATTCACTTTTCCTACTATATGATTGGTGTTTTTGGGAGGTGTGGCTTCTCACTAATATACACACATTTATTCATCAAACCATGTCTACCAGGAGGCATAAGCTTTATATCCATGGCCCAATGAAACACCAGAGCTTTTCACTAATAAAATAATAACCCTGGCAGTCCTCTCACAGCTTCAACATACTGATACTTAATGTACTGAACATGATGTACTCTATATGCTGTTCATCTTAAATGCTGACGTATCAGATGAGCAACAAATCTGTCATTTTCTCAGGTTTCTGGGCAAGAGAAGTAGGAGAGATGATTGGTTTCAAACACCCCACCATCCCAGTGCATCACCAGTATGTAGTGACCGCCACGGTGCCAGAGGTGAAGGCTCTGAAGAAGGAGCTGGCTGTTATCAGAGACCTGGAGGGTTCCTACTACCTACGCCAGGAGAGAGATGGCCTGTTATTTGGCCCCTATGAGAAGATGGAGAAGATGGTGCTGCAGGACTCCTGGGTCACAGATGGAGTGCCTCCAGGTTGGTATGCAGACAGAGAAGCGCAAAAATGTGTCTGCATAATTTGCAACATGTTGCAGCAAATCAGTCGTGACTTTTCGTCTGTCTTGTCTTTTTGGGTCTGTGTGTTCACTGCAGGTTTTGGTAAGGAACTGTTTGAGTCAGACCTTGATAGGATAATGGAACACGTAGAGATGGCGATGGAGATGGTCCCAGTGTTGAAGAATGCTGACATCATCAATATTGTGTCTGGACCAATCACATACACCCCTGACCTGCTGCCCATGGTCGGACCACACCAAGGAGTTCGCAACTACTGGACTGCCATTGGATTTGGGTACGTATCTGAAAATATATAAAATATTTATCTCCTCAAATAGTGGAAGAAGGCCTTCTTTACCTCAACTGTGGAATGTACCAGGCCTTTCTTTAAAGCAGACTTGATTTAGAGGAGATCATTTCTTCTAATTTGCTCTGTTTGATGAGGAGAGTTAGACGTGCATAAATAGGAAATCAAATTTGGATCCGCTCCTCACAACAACAAGCTCAGTATGTCCAGTAAACAGCTTAAATCAGAAACCCTCCATCATCTCAGTGAATAGAAAGCATTCATTTCTAACAGCTTGGAGTATGAAAGTCTTCAGTCTGGCTGTGACATTAACATACATACACTCATAGTTACTGAAATCTGACAATTCAGGACAGGGATGCGGATTGTAAATCTCCAGACCAGTACAGTATAAATGACAATTTGCTTGATACCAATGTTACTGGTTATGCTAATTCTGTTTTTGTTGTTATTTACCACCCCTATTATTTTAGTGAAAGAAATCTTCATTATATGTATAACAAGTGTTGCCAGGCATCACAAACCCCACCCCTTGCATGTATTGCAGATTCTTTTGGCACTGATCCAGCTGATGTCATCATGTCTATGTGTGTGCTGATGTCAGCATATCAATTGCCTCTATATATGTACCGTTTGAAGTAAATTGAAACAAAATTAATGTTTTTGTTGCTATTTGAATTTTCAACTCATTAAAACTCATTGTAAGTAAATCGGAGGTAAAAAAAAGATATCAAAAATTCATTTAAAGAAAAAAAAAAGTGAACTTTGGCCTACTTTTCCTAAAATGTAACCATCTCTATTCTGAGTCTCTGGTAATCTATAAACCCAGTTTGGTATGAATTCAGCCGGTAGATTTGCTGCTAGAGTGTTAACAAACAAACCAATGAAACAAACCAAAAACAACACCCCCAGCCTCCCCTTCAGGGGGTGGGGTAAAAATACATCCAACTGAAGTCATTGAATAAGTAATTGTACAAATGCATGAAAAAACACCTTAATCTAACACAAAGTTAAATATCAGCCCCTTCCATTCATCATATTGAATATTCTGATGTCAACAAACGCAGATTTTCAGTGGCTACATCTGTGCATCCCTTCAACAAAGTATTGAAAATGACATGATTTCATTCATGAATTTGTTTAATTAACACAGTAGAAATGTACATTATGTGTAACTATCATCTATACCATAGGAAGGACACCAGAAGTGTATCCACCTTTGTTTTTTACCTGCTCTGTATTTATGTATTGTTGATGTTCATTTGTTGATATTTATGATGCCCCTGGGTGAAATGTATCGTAACTGATTTCCTTTTTTTTTTTTTTTTTATTAAAGGATATATTTTAATTATTCAGTAGGTGGTGTTTTTCACTGACTGCATTATAGTTTTGGATTGGATGTGTTACAGGTATGGAGTCATTCATGCAGGTGGTATTGGTAAATTCCTGAGTGACTGGATTAGGAATGGTGAGCCTCCCTACGACCTGATCGAGTGTGACCCCAACCGCTACGGCAAATGGACAGATGTGCCTTTCATGTGTGCCAAAGCCAGAGAATCATATGGCTTCAACAACGTGGGTAAGAACAACTGAAGATAACCAGACACTGACTGGACAAAGCTTTCAGCTGTTCGTGATGTTACTGATATTCTACATGATTACATCAATGTCCACAGTGGGTTACCCCAAAGAGGAGCGTTTTGAAGGCCGACCAACCAGCCGGACGAGTGGGGTTTATGAGCTGCTGAAGGGCAAAGGATCCATGGGCTTTCATGCCGGCTGGGAGCAGCCTCACTGGTTCTACAAACCTGGAGATGATATTGGATACAAGTAAGGCATTAAGACAAAGGATTTATTTCATTTGTAAATCAGCTGGTTTATTTGTGGATCCCTGGAAGGCATTTTACACATAATTTGGTGTTTTCATACATGATGTAAGGATTTTGCTTTGACTATGACAGTAATTCTAGACTCATGATCAACACAACAGTAAAAACAAAGCAGATAATTTATCGTCTGTTGTTGTGAGAAGTAAACATTTGTACAAAATACACCCTTAGTCTTGTTGTTTTGTTTAGTTGGTACTTTTAATTTATTTCTAACTGCTGTTGGAGTCTTCTAATCAGGCTGACATTAGCATTCTTGTAGTTGAGCCACACCACATCTCTTTCCCTATTATACAATACCCTGTCATCACTGACAGAAAAAGATCATGTAGCTATGCTGAGGTAGAGTGGCAGTGGACAAACAAAACAACTACGCTGCACAGCTGTATTTCTTTCTGAGTGTACCATACACAAATACACATACATAGACATGATTATTATGTAGAGGAAAACTCACTTGTGAACACTGGTGAACTGCACATACATTGTCAGAGTAAATGCATGTGGGCCATGTCCCAGGGGTTTGCACGTACAATGCAAAACTCCTCACAGCCCTGAGGGGCAGTTGATATTAAAAAAGGACAGCTGCTGATGTTGAGTAGCACATACAAACAACTGTCAATAACAGCAACAGGCACAACTTCTGCAGTTGCTTCCTTGATTTACAGCTGTGACATAAGCAGCTCTCTGCACAAATGTTACAGCCAGAAAACCATGCATTCAGCACATTGGCAGCAGCACACCAGTTTAACATTATGTAATAAAGCCAATAAAAGAAACACTGTGTTAAACATTGCTGCTCATTAAAATAATGACACAGAAATATAAACCTGTCATTGTTCTCATGCTGTGCTCAGGCCCAGTTTCCGACGCACAAACTGGTTCGGACCAGTTGGCAGAGAGTGCAAACTGGTGATGGAAAAGGTGGGAGTGATCGACCTGACGCCTTTTGGCAAGTTCACAGTTAAGGGGAAGGACTCACACAAGCTGCTGGACCGCCTGTTTGCTAACACCATGCCCAAGGTAGAGCACGTGAATGATACATTATCATCTATGTGAAATGTTAGCTTTCTGTTGGTGTGGAGCTCGAGTAAAGTCAAAGGGACAGACAGCAGCTCCAAAGTCAACCCAACATGGAAGTACATTGTGTCTCTAAAACTACTAAGTTCGTCATTTTATTATATCATTATAGTCAGTTTTTATTTTCTTAGACTCTATAATAACTGTTCTGAAGGGCCATCTTTAAATTGATCCACCAGTAGAATTTTAGCACTCTGTAAGGCTTTTATGTCATCTGTGTCGGGCTTTGATTGACAGGTATGATTGACAGCTCCCTTGTCTGCTGAATTAAACTTTCTGAGCATCTGTTAAGACATCTTTTGCCTGTCGAACAGCTCAACTATTGTTGTGGTCAATTGGTTCTACTAATGTGACCAATGTTGCTACATTAATATTTTATCCAATTTGTTGCTTTTCTATGTCAGTAAGTATTTAGCATCAGCTCTCCCATCACCCAGCTCCACCCTTTTGTCCAAATATGGTAACTTCCTGTCCAAAAGAGCCAACACGATGACACACAAATGCAAAATTCAGGCTTTGGAGTTGCAGTTCGAAAACCACTGGGTGATGTCATGTTAACTCTTCTATCATGCAGTCTATGAGATAAGTGGACAAAAAAAAGGCTAACTTCAGTGTAAATGCATATAAAGCCTCGCTAAAAATGAGCTAAACTAAAATGTTGTCAGTCAGTTCATGACACACCACTTTTATCTGAATTGAAATATCCTTTTACAGCTTCTGATAGGTTTCTCATAAACACAATACAAGATAAAATGCGACATTTTAGCCTTTACCTTTAAATGTATCCAAGGAACCAAACACCATGCTAGCTGCTTTAGCTTGTATGTTAGCATTGTCACTGTGTACTTTCCCATTAGCATTAGCTTTTTATCACTTTCCATATTTATGACTCACACAGTTGCCCATGTGGCTGTGTGTTGGTTTCTTAATACTTGCATGTTCAAATAATTTTAGCCCACATCTGACAGAATAAGTAAATGTAAAAATGTGTTCCACTGACTGTGATACAGCTGCATCTCTGTCTGTCGTTAAAACCCCGCAGCATGCTGACAAACACCACTTTTTGTCTTATGCTTCTGAACTGAGTTAAGTTGTTACTTTAACTTATAAAACTTGTAAATAAGTGAGTTATATTATTAACAATGAAATAGCTTAATTATAAACAATTTTCATCCAAGTTGAGAAGTTGTCAATACCAGTCTGCACAAGATAATATGCTAATATGTTTAAAAGCTTTTCTTCAAAATATTGTTTGACTTAAATTTTTCATGTCTACATAAATCATAAATATGCCACCTTGACTATTTTTTTTTTTTTTTTTAAAGACCTGCAAAAATATATTGGTCAACCCCAATTAAATGCATTTGTAATTTTCTCCCTGACTTGGGGTCCTTTGACCTGTGTGCTTTCAGGTGGGCCACACTAATATCAGCCACATGTTGACACCCACCGGGAGAGTGTTTGCAGAGGTCACAATCACACAGCTGACACCAGGAGAGTTCCTGCTCATCACAGGCTCAGGGTCAGAGCTACATGACCTCAGGTAAAATACATCCAGCTAGTGACACATCCACTATGTCATTCCTACCTTACAATGGATTAGACTGAAAAGCAAGTGCAACATAAAGTTACTAAGGATATTAATGGGTCTTTGGTGTTTTTGCTTGTAACAACATATGGTTTCTGTATGGGCTTTCAAGCAATGAATCATGTGCTGCAATATCACTGCATTGAATAGTGGTAGGTGTTGTTTAAATACTATGGCTTCAGAGGCGTTATGTCACTGTTTAAACACTACATTGATAAGAAAAGTCAGTTTTAGATTTATTATGAAGATTAATGAGGGTAATTGATATATATAGATATATATATATATATATATATATATCAATTACCAATCAAATATATATATATATATATATATATATATATATATATATCACACACACACACAAGTATTAGTGGAAAGTAACTTCATTACACACTTGCCAGGATTGAGTCTAAAACTGCATCATAATCTTTCACATACAGCAGTAATCTAAAACATTTAACAGCTGTTAACACAACGCCCCTCCAGTTGCTCCAATCAGGACACAGAACATTTTAACATTCCTTTCTGTACCCTCAGAATCCAGCTCTTTACCACAGAGTTATGCAACAAAGCGAACTCTAGTGGCAAAGAGAGCAAATTGCAGAGTTCAGAGAGGTCACTTTTTCTTTTGAAACGTGGCTGTAATTTGTCTGTGTAGGGAAAATGTGAAATTATTAAAAGAATAAAAAATGGCATACACTATATTTGTTACTTGTGCAGATCACTTCAATGTTTGGGTAGAAATGTATTCATTCTGACACGTTTGATTTGAAATTAACTCAGGTGGATCGAGACAGAAGCTGTCAATGGTGGATATGAAGTCGACATCAGCAATGTAACAGATGACATAGGTGTGCTGGGTATTGCTGGACCAAACTCCCGGAAAGTTCTTCAGAAACTGACAGATGAGGATATGAGTGATGCTGGATTTAAATTTCTCCACTGCAAATTAATCCAGTTAGCTGGACTCCCTGTCCGGGCCATCAGGATCTCCTACACAGGTACCAAACCCACTTTAATACCACATTCTGTTTGCGTTCTACACATTCTTTTATCTAAAACTCTTTTTGTTATCATGGTACAAATTGAATAAAGTAACAAAAAATGTTAAGAAATAGGTTCACTATTTGCATGAATTCCCTCAAAGTCTCATAATCTTTAGGTTATAACCTTTTGTGTTTTTTTGTTTGTTTTTTTTTACAATAAAAATAACAATAATAAAAGAAAAAAAATGTATTAAGTGTTAGGTGTGTTTTAACTATACGGATTAAAGGGGATCTGCCAAAATAATCAATGATGCATTCATGTTCAGTTTGCATTGCAATGCATCATGGTGCATACATTTTAGAACCTTGAAATTAGACAGAAAATGCAAATTATTAAATAACATTTCAGAGTTGTTGGTTTTTTTTTAAATATAAATACTCATAAAGTCTCTTTTTGTTGACTAAACTAACCACTCATATAGTCAATATTATAAGTGTATGTTTAGAACAGTGTTTCCCAACCAATATGCCATGGCACATTAGTGTGCCGTGAGAAATCATCAGTTGTGCCATGGAAAATTACCTAATTTCACCTGATTGATACTGGAAGCAAACAGCATGATATAGATGCATACAAATGTACTCACCAACAATCCACTACAACAACAGTCTCCTGTTTCCTTTGCAAAATAAAAATAAATGTGTTTGGTGGTGTGCCTTGGGATTTTTATAATGTAAAATATGTGCCGTGGCTCAAAAAGTTTGGGAAACACTGGGTTAGAGGATGAGAACTGCATAACAGAGTCATGACACACACCCCATGATGAAACTATACCTTTTTTCTTGTGTGTGTGTGTGTGTGTGTGTGTGTGTGTGTGTTTTAAGGTGAGCTTGGTTGGGAGCTTTACATTGACCAGAAGAACATGGCCCCCGTGTATCAGGCCATCATGGAAGCAGGAAAAGATGAGGGCATTGACAATTTTGGCACCTACGCCATGTCCTCCCTCAGGCTGGAAAAGGGCTTCAGAGGCTGGGGAGCTGAGGTAAAAATCCCACAGTGAAGCAACAAACATGAAGAAAGGCATACAGGATGAAGCATTTTTAAATTTACCTTTTTCCTCTTCACAGATGAACTGTGATACCAATCCTCTGGAGGCTGGATTGGATTATTTCATCAAACTGAACAAGGTAACAGGCTGTACTTATTTTTCCTTTCAAGTAAATACATTATATTGGACATTTAAAGTGTGAGGTCATTGTTTGTCAATATATCTCTTCTCTTATTTAGTATGAATGAACATTGCATCTGTGTTTTTTCAGCCTGGAGACTTCATTGGAAAAGCAGCTCTTCAGGAGATCAAAGCCAAGGGTCTGAAGAGGAAGCTTTCCTACATCACAGTGGATACAGACGATTTAGATCCTGAAGGAAACGAAACTATCTGGTGTAATGGCAAGGTAAGCAGCACTGAACACATGCCAAAGCTGTAGAGTGGTATCTATTTTATGGTTGATGTAATTTTTGAATCTGTGTTTCCTCAGGTGGTTGGGAACACAACTTCCGGAGCCTACAGCTACACCGCCCAGCAGAGCCTGGCATTCGCCTACTTGCCTGTGGAGCTGAGCTCTGTGGGTCAGAAGGTGGAGGTAGAGCTGCTGGGCAGGAAATACCCTGCCATGGTCATCCAGGAGCCCTTAGTCCTCACTGAGCCCACAAGGACCCGCCTCCAGAAGAAAGCAAAGAGCAAGGCATAAGGACAGACCTGTCATCGGCCAATGAAGAACTTTAACAAAAGTATAATGGAAGGAATTTTGTGACTTATGATGAGGTCTGAGGCTTTAACGCAGGATTAAAATCATGTAAAAAAAAAAAATGAAGCCTTATCATGTCCATATTCTGAGCTGTATGTGCCAATCTGTCTCAGACTGTTCAATGTCTGTCACAAAATATACTTTTCCTCCTTGACAAAGAGGAAGTTGAAATGAGAGGCTTAGTGCATATGAAGTTTTATTTTGTTTTTGTTTGTTTTGACCACAATGTCTTAAAGTGTTATAAGAGTAATTGACTTTTTTTGTAATTCCATGACTGTGAATGGATATCAATGGTTTACATTTAAGCATTTGACCCTTCAGTGAGGAATGTCTAAAGTAATGTGAGTAATAAAGTATTATTTCCAGACAGAAAGGGTGAAATAAAGGTGCTTTTCATGTTTTGTTTTGAATGTTTTTAATTCTGGGGCTGTGACACATGTAAAACATAAACAATAGCCAAAAAAAAAAAGCCAAAAGTCAAATCTTTTGAAAACCTGTATATTTTTTTATATAAATCTGTTTTTTTACTAATACTGTAAGAAATTAATATGATGTACATTAATACCTCAATAATTAAATCTACTCACTGCCTTATGTTTGCTGTTTTTGCCCATTTTTGTCATGCTATGTTTGTGTAATTTTGTGTTGTGCCGAATGGATATTTACAGGTTTTAAAATGTACTTTAAGTAGGCCTACATTTTTAAAATAGCATTCCAGTGATCAAACCCCCCCCCAAAAAACTGTCCACTGCAAAGGACATTCCATAAAAAAGTAAAACAAATGTATATGCAAAAATTGTTGCATCATGCAATTTAAAAAAGGCCAAAACTTGTATTTTACTGACATTTCCTGGGTCTCAGGAGGTTAAATGTCAAATTAATAAACTTATTTCACGTTGTTTGTACACAAAATATTCAATTCAAATAACAAAAATAATACTGGCGGTATTAACAGGGTTACTAAATACTACGTGCATTGTTAAATACCACTTGTTTACGCTTTACGTCAATAATGAATATGTCTTCTCCGAGCTTCCGTATAATCACGTGGCCATAGTTTTTGCAGTCATCTGATTGGCTGCCGCTGCCGTGGCAGTGTTTTCAAGTTTTACACTTCCCGGAAGTGCTGTCGGATGCTATCTTAAAACTGTGGAATAATCTTGTCTTCCCTTTTTCAATACTAATTTTAAGCCATGTAGTTGTTGGTGGATAATGCGGTTGACTGCAGTATTACATAATTATTCCGTCTCACCGTCTGGAGCTCTAACTTCCTGTTTTTATGTCTCATGATTCGCAGAACTTTGAACTCATACATCAGTGATGGCTTTGCCAAAATGCGCGTTTCTCCCAGCTGTTTTCCTCTGTAGTTTTTGTGCGGTTTTAGGGGCTCGGAAGCCTCACATAGTGTTCATTTTGGCTGACGACTTTGGTTGGTACGATGTGGGCTTCCACGGCTCAGAGATCAGGACACCAAACCTGGACAAACTGTCTGCCAGCGGCGTCCGCCTGGATAATTACTATGTTCAGCCTCTGTGTACACCGTCCAGAAACCAGCTGATGACTGGGAGATACCAGGTGAGAGCTACACACTGACCCTGCCTCCTCTAAGTCAGTGTTGTCCTGGAGGGGGGTCAGCCAGAGCTATGGATGATAAACTTAAACTGAAAATAGTTGCAATGGGCTTTATGCTCAGCCCCTCTGAACTCCAGATGGCTCCTTTATTTCCTGTTTTTCATTATTGGATACACTGATTAAACCAGGTAGGCCGAATTTAGCAGTAGTCACAACAAGAAGTAGCAGGCACACCTGGATTAATCAGTGTGTCCAATAATGAAAGACAGGAAATAAAGGAGCCACCTGAAGTTTAGGAAGTAGTGGGGCTGTGCACAAAGCCCATTGCATTAGTTCAGTTGAATTACACTTTAACTGCTGAGCAGAGGAAACAAATGTAAACTGGAGGTTTAAGTGTTGGACTGAACAACTGATCATATATAATCATAAATATTCCTGAAATCACAGTACGATCAAGTACAATGTTCAAATTAAATGAGCTGAATGTTTTTGATGTAAAATGTATTGCTACTGTTATAAATGAAGCACTGAGGAGCTGCAGAGACAGTCCATCCTACATCCTATGAATCCTATTGTCCACATCTAAGGGAACACATTTATTTTGCACAAACTCCAGCAAAAAACATGTCATCATTCTGATTTTTTTTGTCATTGAAAACGATATCCAAAAACGATCAATCTCATTTTTGTGACTCCTATTGTAATATCTATTAAATTAATTGCACTACTTTCTTGGGTTTAAGGCTTTTATTTTGAGGCTTCAGTTGCATCAGTGTCTCAACAGAGGATGTGTTTTAGTTGGTTCTCCATTTGCTTTTTTTTGTACAACTAGCTTTGTGCTTTTTCAACACACGGCACACTTATTTTCTAATACGAGATGCTCATCTTGTCTTTTTCCCTCAGATCCACACAGGTATGCAGCACCAGATCATCTGGCCCTGTCAGCCATACTGTGTGCCTCTGGATGAGAAAATGCTGCCCCAGCTGATGAAGGAGGCCGGCTACGCTACACACATGGTTGGAAAATGGCACCTGGGCATGTACAAGAAAGACTGCCTGCCCACACGCAGGGGCTTTGACACATACTTTGGTATGAACGTGTCCACAAACAGGCCTGAGAAAGAATCTTTTGCTGAGTAATAGTAATGATACTGTATAAATCATAGTTCTAGTCCATGACTGTTATCTAAGTCATAAACACACATGTAAAGTGGCCAATTTCATCTGTTCTCTTTAGGTAATTCAGTTACTTTATTGTATTTTTGTCCCCACCATTTACTAACATTTATATTTATTTTTCAGCTTTTCTCTTGGTTTTATTGCTTACTGCTTACTCAGGAGGAAATCTCATAAGCACAAGAGCACTTTAATCAAAGGTCAGACCACTGAATGTAGGAGTCGTACAAATATCTTGGGACTGTCATTGACCATAAATTGAAATTTGAAGAGAACTGTGAAGTGGTATGCAAAAAGGGTCAGCAGCGCTTACACTGTCTGAGGACACTTGCACAGTTTCATACTGACCAAACCGTTATGACCATGTTTTATTGTGCTTTTATTGAGTCCATTTTACCTTTTCCTTAGGGTCATGGTTCAGTCAGGCAACTTTAAAACAAAGAAAGTCCTTAGACCAAATCATCACATGGTCTAGTCGTCTGCTGGGTGAGCCACAGTTGAGTTTAGCTTCCCTGTACAGTCAGCAGGTACAGAGGATAGACACCTCCATTTTAAATGACAACTTCCACCCATTGTACTGCCATTAAAGCTTCTTCTCTCCGGACGGAGGTTCAAAGTCCCAAAAATGAAAACTCAATGATACTAAAACAGCTTTGTTCCTGCTGCTGTCACAGCACTGAATAACTTTTAGCAGGATGGAGTGCACATAAGTTATTTTCTTATTCCCTTTTATTTATCCTGTATTCAGGTATCATTAAAGTTTTTACATTTATCTTGTACTGGTTTTAAACTTCTTTTTTTTTTTAAAGGGTTTCTAACTTCCTTTTATACCTCTTTTTAGTCTTTGTGCTAGCCTAGAGGTTCTTGTCTTACTTTTTCTCATTTTTGTTTTTTAATCTTTTATGTCCTGCTTGGTGGAACCAGGGATATTTTAATCATGTACAGACAGCTCATGTTGGTTCATTTGTTATGTTTTTGTACACTAAATGTATAAAGGATGAACCCACCTGTCTGCAAAACAAATCTACCTACGGGTATAAAGTAACCTGCACCTGAATTTATTGTTCATTCAGCACTGTTTTGTATAATTTCCTTGCTATACTACAGCTCATGCCTCTACCTCAGTATATTCCAAGATTAAACAAAGGTTGAATGAATGAAAGTCTTTGATAATTTCTAGCAACATTCTGTATCATTTAGGTCTTTTACTTGTGCGTTCTGCCTCTCCGTGTCTCAGGTTACCTGACGGGCAGTGAGGATTACTTCACTCATGTCCGCTGCTCTCCCATCTCTGCTCTGAACCTGACTCGCTGTGCGTTGGATCTAAGAGATGGAGAAGAGGTCGCCACCACTTACAAAGGAGATTATTCCACTGAGCTGTTCAGCCAAAGGGCCACCAGCATCATCAGCAAACACACATCTACTAAGGTAAGATACATGCACTCACAGTGGAAGTGTGTCAATTCTTAGATGAATCACTGATGCAGTGAATAAATAATTCAGTCTGCAGTGTACATAAAATGATACTATACCAATGGTCATTGCTGATTTTTTTTTTTTTTTTTCCCCCCAGTCTCAGACCATGCAGTATAGTTATTGTCATTGCTACATTGCCCACTTGCTTTAAGTTGATGAGTAATTTCTGATATTATGAGAGACGGTGAAGCAAAATAACATTAATAATGTGTCTGTGCTAAATTCTAAATACCTCAGCTCTAAAATGTAATAATTTCACTAAGTTCTCAACATATAAGTTATTTTTCTCCTTGTGGGACGGATGTTCAGTGCAGAGTTACATCACTGCAGTGAGAATGTAAACACAATCAAAGTAAGAATGGACCAGTTTTTGTTCCTGTAATAATCACACACTGTTATTACCCGTCAGCTTCATAACTTAGTACTGTTTTATTTCCCTTCCATCTAATCTTATTCAGTTGGGTTCATTTTATTCAAAGTCAAGCACAATATTTTCAGTTCATTGTAAGACTATGGCGGTGCTCCATGGTCTGTATCAATATTGGGAAACACTGAGTAACAGGATGTCATTTGTAATGTTCAATGCAGGAAGTGATTGAGTCTTTCATAGAGCTGCTGTGCTGTACCTGTACTGGTAATGCACTGTCTACATATGGGACTGGGTTTTGTCATGGTTACAGACTGAGGGGGCTCACACAGATGCTGCTATGGGAGAATGTTCAAACCCATTCTTAATAAGGTGGAGTTAATATTTACTTGTGTGAAGGCTCTTAGCAGTACCTGCTGGAAAAGTATGTGAGTGGCATTGGAGAAAATTGAAGATTGGATCATTAAGATGCATCCTGAGTCATTGGCAGGTCAATCATAGTGAAATAGTGAGACCAGTGAAGATTCACACTACTAGCACACAAATGCACACTGTGACAAGGTAGAGTTAAGTAAATCTGGGCTGAGGGAAAGAGGGAAAGACATTGCATACCATGAACAAGGAGGACATCTGGTGTTCAACTCAAGAATTTTACTTGTTTTGTATTTTTCCTGTGCCCAGTGTGGGGTATATAAAACACACTTACTATTTGAGTAATCAATGCATTTAATTGTTTTATACAACAGCTGCCATGCATTTATATATAGTTAAACAAGCTACGCCCTTATCAAGTAAACCTCACACAAAAGGTGGCCAAATGTTTTGTTTTCTCTCACCAGAATCTTTATGTACAGTAACAATCTGCTGTTTTAGTGTAAATAATGAATGAAATCTTAGTTAAATGTTATCATAAATTTGACCTTTGGGTCTATTTACCTTGGTTGAAAAGCACACAACAAACCTAAGAGGTGCAATTATCTATCTAACAAGGTTTCACCAAAATAATTCGCCTAAACTGTAGCGCACAGAGACATGGAGCCAAGGTGCATTTTAAAAGAAGGGCTTAAAATTGCTGCCACAAGCGCCTTTGGGTTCTGTCTGTGTTATAAATGAGGGGTTAATCTGAACATAGTCTGCTCGACCACTAGTCTTCATGTCTTAAAAAAATGGCCTGACTCTAAGATGGTCAGTGCGCATCAGTGGGCCTATCTTAGACAGTATCAGTCTGAAACACATGTGAACATCATGTGTCTGTCACTCACTCTTGACTGTTTTTCACTTGCAGCATTTACTCATAACCCTGTGTGTGTTATTTATTTTTGTCTTTCAGCCCCTGTTTCTCTATATGGCACTGCAAGCCGTCCACGCCCCCCTACAGGTCCCAGATCGATACTTGACCCCCTACAGTTTCATCAAAGACCACCATCGTCGACTTTATGCCGGCATGGTGTCTGCTATGGACGAGGCAGTGGGCAACATCACACTGGCTCTGCAGCAGAGTGGACTCTGGGACAACACGGTGCTGATTTTCTCAACAGGTACATTTATTGACAGACTTGGACAGAGCATAGTCCAATGTGATCCGCACAGATATAAAGAAAAGCATCCAATCGTCACCGTTCTGTCTTGATTAATCAATTAATGGTTGCAGCTTTGCGTCTGGGATTGGCTCATCTTCACGGTGATAATAACAGCATTTGTTTTATTAACAAACAAACTGAAAGCTCTTGATGGAAAGTAATTATGCAAAGAAATATCCATGTTTCCCTTGAAAACTTTCTCAGTCCTCATAATCTTCTGCAAATAAACACCAGGTTTATCAAGGCCTGGGTTTTCTACAATGGTTCATATCCTTTGCTTAATTTTACAGTAGATGTTGACTCAGGTCTCAGGTTCAGGCTGGAGCTCAGACTTGTGGATTATGTAACAGCTGTATTGTCTCAGTGATTCACTCCTTTTGGAAGGTTTTATTATATGATTGTGAGCAGGTTTGTGTCACACATACACATAACCGCATGATGTTCATTGTATCAGTAACTATGATGTAGAAACATAACTGATACATTCATTCATCTTCTATACCCGCTTTATCCTCACTAGGGTCACGGGGTCATGGAGCCTATCCCAGCGGGGTACACCCTGGACAAGTCGCCAGTTCATCACAGGGCTGACATATAGAGACAAACAATCACTCTCACATTCA